>CM066315.1:64940319-65540319 GCA_033807775.1 Saussurea involucrata
CTCACGAAACGAAAAAACTGCTGTCAAACCTCGCCACCGCTAGTGACCACCACCGACAGCCAACCGCCGGCGACCACCACCAATAGCCAACCGCCGACGTTCACCACCAGCAGCCAACCGCCGGCAACCACCACCAGCAGTCAACCGCCGGCGACCACCACCAGCAGTCCACCGCCGGCGATCACCATCTTCTTCTCCCCGGCGCCTCTCTCTCCCGCTGCCCCTTCTCTCTCGTCGTTTATCTCTCTCTCGCGGCCTCTATCTCTCTCGTCGTCTATCTCTCTCTCGTCGACTTTCTCTCTCTCTCGCAGCTGTTCCCCGGCGCACACACACCAGACACACACACACACTCACAAGACCAATATTTCTTTCTCTCTGTTTTCTCCTCACGCAAAAATACACAGGGCCTTTCCATGGCTTTCTTCCTTTCCTCCATGAATAGCAGTACACACACACCAATGCAAACCCTAAAATGATTTCCTATTTTACTAAAGTAGCAGCGCATCAAGAGGGAATTAATTTCCCATATTTCGCTTTTAACCCCAAACTTTCATAATAAACACATATACCCCCCTTAACTTCCATTTAAACTATAATATTCACTTTGGGTTATTACAATCTCCCCTCCTTAACAGAATTCCGTCCCGGAATTCACTCTAATACTAACCGGTGCAATTGATTATCGAAACTTAAATTTCAACTCTCGGGATAAGTCTTTCTAATAACGAAACCGTAACAACATACTTTCACGCCTTCGCTACACAACTCTGATTAAACTCACCAACTCTGTTCATAATCGTAACATGCCATCATCAAAAATTTCATCTTCCAAACGGATATATTAATTCAGGAACACCACGATACTCGAGCTCCATAATTCTTTCGATTAGCCACAATGACCATAAAATCAGATAGTTATATGAAAAGTCCTCCCGACTTTCTTACCTAGGTTTACCTTAATTAGTTCCTTAACGACCAGTGTGTTAATCTCAATAACACTTCCCCAAGAATTCTCGTAATCCATCTTATAAATCATAACTGGTGAACAAAGGTTGCAAGCATCTCGATGCTTACCACTCCTTAATTACTTTATCTGATTCATGAACACTAACAGTTTCAGAACTCAACTGCCTTTCTCGGCTAGTGCAATTTAACCACTGATCCTTACCGCACAAAACAAAACGATTACTTCTCTTTATCACTAGCAACTTTAACTTGACCAACTCATTTCAATTATATTTATCAACTCATTTCAAAAGATAAACTCTAATTGAGATGCAATTCACTTCTTTCTACTAACCATAAATTATCATATTTAACAACTTAGCATCAACATCTCGCTATGCTGGTATTCGCCAAATCCATCAGTCAAAACTGATTTCTTAACTAACAACTCCACTGAGTAACCCAACCATTCACAATTTACAAAATAATATGAAAACTACTTATTCCGTCATACTATCATCAACTTCTCACTTTAACCTATCGATTCTCTCTTATCAATTCTTCGTAAGAATCCCGGTAGAATTGTAACACATCCGGTAATAACAAATAAATGTCATTACTTAACAAATCCAAAAAGTTTATTGTAACAACCCAGTCTAAAATAAGCATGCAAATCATATAAATTAGAACATCCCAAAAATGGGTCCCAAAATTTCTTACATAAGTCTCAAAATAGGTTGGCGGAAACAACCTATCCATAACTGAGAATGAACTAGCTACTACAAGTATAAGTGGCACTGTCTCTATCTGCATCTGTCCTTTATCATGCTCTTGCTCACTTACCTGAGCCTCCTACTATCTGCTTACCTAAAAAGGTTTAGTTTGGAAAAGCGAGGGTTAGACCATGAGGTCTAGTGAGTCCCTCCTGACAGTTCTCAAAATCATTTAAAAAACTTTGCATAACTTTCATATATAAAACTTTCAATCACATAACTGGACATTAAAAACTTCACGGATAAATCCGCTCCCGTAAATGGCACCCTGAAGTCACCCGAAAGTGACAACGAGTCAGTATCACGCTGCCTTACTGGGTATCACTTCCCATGGCATCAACGGAACCTCCCCCCGACGTGAGTACTGGTGGAACCTCCCCCCGACTTAGCCAATTTACGTCTACACAATGTATGCATACATCTCACATAAAACTTTAAACAACTTTCATGCAATAAAAGCATAAGAACAAAACATGGCATTTCTCATCATGTATTCACTTTAGAAAAACACGTTAAAAGGCACGTATTTTAGTTAGAAAACTCACCTGGCTGGCTCGCTCCAAAGCTTCTTACTTAAACTTCTGATCTCTAGGTGGAACACCTATTATATTAATAAACGTACATCATAATTCGCCCAACTATTAATCGAGTTAAATCCTGAACTCAACACCAATTTATCTAAATTGGTATATTACACTTCTAGTCCAAAAATCATAACTAAGGGTCTTTGTTTACCCATCCATTTGAAATACTATACCGGATCCATTAATTTACCCAACTCTAGATTCTCAACATAATGGTAATAACATTGGATCCTAAATATCAAAACGGGATCACGCTACTAACAATATGGCCCAAAAATAATTAATTAATTAGACTACCAATTATATATACGAGGCCCTTATTAAAATTATAGACTTCATCAATAACTAGGCCCAACTTTAATAACTAAGCCCAAAAGGGTTTAATAATTCTTTCGGCCCAACACTCACTTTGAATTATCAACCAAGGAATCCGAGCAGTCTACCGGGACATGCACACCGGGTCATTAGAATCATTTAGAAAAAAATACCGGGACTCCACTAAACTTAACTTAAAAGATATACAATTAATAATTCCATTTCAACCCAAAGATTACCAATGGTCCTAAGCCTTAAATTTCAGCATAGATTAACTAAATCCCAAACCTCATATAAACATGAATTTAGAGAAATCATACTCCAATACTCGAAGAAATCGAACTTTAGAATTTAGATTAATACCTGACGAAAAGGAAACTGCTGCCAACCCGACGACCACCACCGGCAGCCGACCGTCGGCGACCACCAGCAGCAGCAACGGTCGGCGACCACCACCAGCAGCAACCGCCGGCGACCACCAGCAGCAGCAACCGCCGGCGACCACCAGCTCTTTCTCGTTGCTCCTTTTCTCTCGTCGCCTTTCTCTCTTCGTCTTTCTCTCCTCCGTCGTCTCTCTCTCTCGCCGACTGTTTCTCCCTCTCTCTCTACGGCTTTCTCTCTCACTCACCGGCGGTTTGTTCACGGCGCACATGTGCACATGGCACACACAAGACCTCCATTTCTTCTTTCTGTTTTTTTTTTCTCGATGACAGCAACAGCCACCTACACCAAACCCTAAAATTGATTTTCCTATTCTAATACAAAAAAAACGGCGCACTCCAAAAAGAAAGGAAATTGATTTCCTACATTTTCACATATTGCCCTCAAGCTTTCTCACAAAGAACCAATTCAACCCCTATCTTTTATTTAGATCTCAATTTTTAATTTGGGTTATTACAATCTCCCCTCCTTAAAAGAATTCCGTCCCGGAATTCACTCCAAAGATAACCGGCGACAAAGATTATCATAGCTTGAATCTCTAACTCTCAGAATAAATTTTTCCAATAACAACATACTTTCACGTCTTTGCTGCGCAACTCTGATTAGACTCAAAATCTCTAACTATAACCATAACGTGCAATCATCTAAATTTTCATTTTCTAGACAGATCTATTACTTCAGGGACGCCACGAAACTTGGGTTCTATAATCCTTTCGATTAGCCACAAAGACCATAAGATCAGATGGACGCGCAAAAGGTCATCCCGACTTCCTTACTTATATTTGCTTTAAATAATTTCCTTCACGATCCGTGCAAATCTCAATAACGCTTTCCCCCGACTATCGCAATCCATCCTATAAATCATACTATGAGACACAGGCTATAAGTATCTCAATACTTACCACTCCCTAATTATTCTTATCCCATTCACGACCACTTTAGCAGTTTCGGAACTCTACTGCCTTTACCCCGGTTAGTGCAATATAACCACTGATCCTTACCGCACCAAACGGTACAATTCATTCTCATTAACACAACAACTTTAACTCGACCCACTCAATACCATTGTAATTATCAACATGTTTCAAAAGATAAACTCCAATTTAGATGCAATTCATCCCTTTCTGTCAACCATAAATTATCATATTTAATCACTTTATATCATAACTTAGCATCACATCCCAAAATTCTGGTATCCACAAAATCCATCAGTCAAAACTGATTTCTTAACTAACACTCTACTGAGTAACCCAACCATTCACAATTTTACCAAAATTTTACTCAATCCACCAAAGGCTCATACATCTATCATGACGTTTCAAATCAACTAACGATCATACTCTCACTCCGACTCATATTCGTCGCCATCATGTCATTCTTTAAACATAACCAAACTTCCAACTGCTTCCTTCTAGGATCATTCCCTCACACATAAGAAACAATTCATGCTCTTTAGAGGTTTAGCATTTACTATAACACATTTTGACTACACACTCTTCATCCTCTTTAAACTTCCAATGATCCCAACATATACCTACTTAGCGACTCTTACAACCAAAACACTTGGTTTCTCCTTTGGGTAGTCTCACATCACTACTCCGTCCTTCCATCCCGACCATAATCACACCATACAGTCAACTTACACACTAAGTGCTCCAACAATCTGGTTAATAGATCGCGTATCTCATACAAAACCCCCAAAAGGGCTCTATCTGATGCTTTCTTTCTCTCTATCATCACATCGCTATGACACTAGCTGGTACGTTTAACTTGGCAATTAATGCCATTACATAACTGTACATTCCTCACTCATAACATCACACTGCAGACCAAATCTCTCATGGCCATTCTTACACAACTCATACTTGCCTTTACATTCTCTCGCATACTACAGTCGAGTCTATCTCACTACGTTGTCCTTTCCAACTTGTTGAACTATATCCCACGAGTTCTCAAATTAACTCACACGCAACCAATCTAGTTAGCTCTTCACGATCCGAGCCCTTACATAGACACAACACTTTTCTTACCGACTGATAAAATCTACACACTCGCTTAGTTTGTGCTACGTACCTCATCATTCTACGTATCCCTCCATACCTTGTAAATGGAACGCTTATACAGAACGAAAAACTCTCATCCTCTTAACACCCCTACAAGGTGTTCTATCAACTTTCAACCTTCTGGTTCACGTCTTCGGCCTCAGCCGCCTTACACAACTGTCGACTTCTATAACAACAGACAACCTGTAACTACTTTCTCAACCTATTCTTTAACATGGGTTCCTTTACGGAACCTAATCCTACCATCATATCATAATTACTTCGCAATACGTTTCCCTCTTTCGGGACTCACTCCTGTAATATCAATCTTACAAACTCACCTCAAGACTCACATTTCACCTCACGGATATTTCATTCTTCCTTACCACACTACTCTTTAACGAGTCGCTAAAACCATCACCTTGAAGACTTCAAACCCTCCCTCCGGACACAACCGTCTGTTGACAACCGTACATCCAACTACCGAACAAGGGTGCAAACCCTCATTCGACCGATACTATAATCCACTACTGACTCTATCACTGTCCACCTTTCCCCTTGGGCACTCTTACTAAAGTTATATCATTCTTTCCTGATTTGACCAATATCTCTTCACTCTCGGAGTTCTTCCTTAGCTTAAAATCTAATACTCTATGACCTAGTGAGTTCATAGCCTTCATGCATGACAACACAATAGATAAATTATTTCATACGTTTTATCATTTTAGATAAACCACCCTTGAAAAGCATCTTGGGTACACCCGACCCCAACACTCTTATAACTTCAATGCCCTGCACAGCGATTCGAGAATCGCTTGCATGCATCTTCCCGCGAACCTTAATCTTACTCCATCCGGACGACGTTAATACGACAGTGATATATTGCATGAAAATCTTTTTATTTGGCACAATTTTTAAAGAATTACCGTCACCAGGTAAATCAGTTGGTTCTCACACTCATTTGTATGATATCAATAGGTTAATAAGCATTTGATTGTAAAAGTTTGGCTAACAAACGTTTTCCCGACCCTTTGTAACAATTTAAATTATCTTTAAAAAAACGTGGAATACCTTGCAAATTGTTAAGCTCAAAAGTTCAATGTGTAATGTGAATGAAATCACCTTTTCTTTAAACACACACGTGCACATTTTGACCCCCTTTTTCGATCAAAATTTATAGTTACACATTTAACTTTGATCGTGAAAATTTTATGTTCCATAAAAGAACACCATGCATGAGACTCTATTTGCAATTGAAGGCTACTCACTCAAATAAGGTCAACCGCTTTACTCACGCAGCCTACCCTTGACACTTCACCTACGATCAATGGTCGCCCTCTCGGTCATGCCACAACTTGCTGAACACGCTTTCCACATCTCACTTACTCACCCCATTCATACTACCTTCGTTCTGATTAGCTATCTCACTTTCTACTTCTACATGCTTTCGTTTCACTATAGCTATCTTATTTCATTTACCCTGCCACGAAAAGCTCAACTAAGAAGTCGGAGCTACATCAATCATTTTAAGAATTCGACCCATTCCTTCCTTACCAACTGACTGATTTATCCCATGATTTCTATAACCAAGACTCTCCTGAAACAGGAGACTTACTCAAACCCGTACATTCAGCATCTCTGAATCCACGAAGAGCTATCTCTAGACGACTTATAACATGCTATACAACATTCCTTCTCTATGATGCATACATTACCACATCATCAGTGACTTCTCATGAAACTTCCCCATCAAGGGGTCTTAGTCTACCCCTTCAGGGATCTTGCTGACATTCTATGGTACCAGAATATGACATAAACACTAGCTTCTAACTACCACTTTGGAATAATAAGGTAGGTTAAGCACATACATGTACCTGTAAGTTCGCAATTTCACTGGCCAGGTGAAATCTCAAACTTACCTTACATGACTGTCCTTAGTACCCTATTAGTCCTATCTCTACAACAGTGTTTTCCTAACGGATTTCCTGTATCTACATTAGTGCCCTCTTAACGCATTTCCTGATTCTCAGTTGTGATTTCTACTCCCAAGTTTAAGTTTAGGCCCATCCGGTCACCTAAATCCCTTAAACTATGGCTCTGATACCAATTGTAACAACCCAGTCTAAAATAAGCATGCAAATCATATAAATTAGAACATCCCAAAAATGGGTCCCAAAATTTCTTACATAAGTCTCAAAATAGGTTGGCGGAAACAACCTATCCACAACTGAGAATGAACTAGCTACTACAAGTATAAGTGGCACTGTCTCTATCTGCATCTGTCCTTTATCATGCTCTTGCTCACTTACCTGAGCCTCCTACTATCTGCTTACCTGAAAAGGTTTAGTTTGGAAAAGCGAGGGTTAGACCATGAGGTCTAGTGAGTCCCTCCTGACAGTCCTCAAAATCATTTTAAAAACTTTGCATAACTTTCATATATAAAACTTTCAATAATAAACTTTCACATAACTGGACATTAAAAACTTCACGGATAAATCCGCTACCGTAAATGGCACCCTGAAGTCACCCGAAAGTGACAACGAGTCAGTATCACGCTGCCTTACTGGGTATCACTTCCTATGGCATCAACGGAACCTCCCCCCGACGTGAGTACTGGCGGAACCTCCCCCGACTTAGCCAATTTACGTCTACACAATGTATGCATACATCTCACATAAAACTTTAAACAACTTTCATGCAATAAAAGCATAAGAACAAAACATGGCATTTCTCATCATGTATTCACTTTAGAAAAACACATTAAAAGGCACGTATTTTAGTTAGAAAACTCACCTGGCTGGCTCGCTCCAAAGATTCTCACTTAAACTTCTGATCTCTAGGTGGAACACCTATTATATTAATAAACGTACATCATAATTCGCCCAACTATTAATCGAGTTAAATCCTGAACTCAACACCAATTTATCTAAATTGGTATATTACACTTCTAGTCCAAAAATCATAACTAAGGGTCTTTGTTTACCCATCCATTTGAAATACTATACCGGATCCATTAATTTACCCAACTCTAGATTCTCAACATAATGGTAATAACACTGGATCCTAAATATCAAAACGGGATCACGCTACTAACAATATGGCCCAAAAATAATTAATTAATTAGACTACCAATTATATATACGAGGCCCTTATTAAAATTATAGACTTCATCAATAACTAGGCCCAACTTTAATAACTAAGCCCAAAAGGGTTTAATAATTCTTTCGGCCCAACACTCACTTTGAATTATCAACCAAGGAATCCGAGCAGTCTACCGGGACATGCACACCGGGTCATTAGAATCATTTAGAAAAAAATACCGGGACTCCACTAACTCAAACTTAACTTAAAAGATATACAATTAATAATTCCATTTCAACCCAAAGATTACAAATGGTCCTAGGCCTTAAATTTCAGCATAGATTAACTAAATCCCAAACCTCATATAAACATGAATTTAGAGAAATCATACTCCAATACTCGAAGAAATCGAACTTTAGAATTTAGATTAATACCTGACGAAAAGGAAACTGCTGCCAACCCGACGACCACCACCGGCAGCCGACCGTCGGCGACCACCAGCAGCAGCAACGGTCGGCGACCACCACCAGCAGCAACCGCCGGCGACCACCAGCAGCAGCAACCGCCGGCGACCACCAGCTCTTTCTCGCTGCTCCTTTTCTCTCGTCGCCTTTCTCTCTTCGTCTTTCTCTCCTCCGTCGTCTCTCTCTCTCTCGCCGACTGTTTCTCTCTCTCTCTCTCTCTACGGCTTTCTCTCTCACTCACCGGCGGTTTGTTCACGGCGCACATGTGCACATGGCACACACAAGACCTCCATTTCTTCTTTCTGTTTTTTTTTCTCGATGACAGCAACAGCCACCTACACCAAACCCTAAAATTGATTTTCCTATTCTAATACAAAAAAAAACGGCGCACTCCAAAAAGAAAGGAAATTGATTTCCTACATTTTCACATATTGCCCTCAAGCTTTCTCACAAAGAACCAATTCAACCCCTATCTTTTATTTAGATCTCAATTTTTAATTTGGGTTATTACAATCTCCCCTCCTTAAAAGAATTCCGTCCCGGAATTCACTCCAAAGATAACCGGCGACAAAGATTATCATAGCTTGAATCTCTAACTCTCAGAATAAATTTTTCCAATAACAACATACTTTCACGTCTTTGCTGCGCAACTCTGATTAGACTCAAAATCTCTAACTATAACCATAACGTGCAATCATCTAAATTTTCATTTTCTAGACAGATCTATTACTTCAGGGACGCCACGAAACTTGGGTTCTATAATCCTTTCGATTAGCCACAAAGACCATAAGATCAGATGGACGCGCAAAAGGTCATCCCGACTTCCTTACTTATATTTGCTTTAAATAATTTCCTTCACGATCCGTGCAAATCTCAATAACGCTTTCCCCCGACTATCGCAATCCATCCTATAAATCATACTATGAGACACAGGCTATAAGTATCTCAATACTTACCACTCCCTAATTATTCTTATCCCATTCACGACCACTTTAGCAGTTTCGGAACTCTACTGCCTTTACCCCGGTTAGTGCAATATAACCACTGATCCTTACCGCACCAAACGGTACAATTCATTCTCATTAACACAACAACTTTAACTCGACCCACTCAATACCATTGTAATTATCAACATGTTTCAATAGATAAACTCCAATTTAGATGCAATTCATCCCTTTCTGTCAACCATAAATTATCATATTTAATCACTTTATATCATAACTTAGCATCACATCCCAAAATTCTGGTATCCACAAAATCCATCAGTCAAAACTGATTTCTTAACTAACACTCTACTGAGTAACCCAACCATTCACAATTTTACCAAAATTTTACTCAATCCACCAAAGGCTCATACATCTATCATGACGTTTCAAATCAACTAACGATCATACTCTCACTCCGACTCATATTCGTCGCCATCATGTCATTCTTTAAACATAACCAAACTTCCAACTGCTTCCTTCTAGGATCATTCCCTCACACATAAGAAACAATTCATGCTCTTTAGAGGTTTAGCATTTACTATAACACATTTTGACTACACACTCTTCATCCTCTTTAAACTTCCAATGATCCCAACATATACCTACTTAGCGACTCTTACAACCAGCAGCAGCAACCGCCGGCGACAACCAGCTCTTTCTCGCTGCTCCTTTTCTCTCGTCGCCTTTCTCTCTTCGTCTTTCTCTCCTCCGTCGTCTCTCTCTCTCTCTCTCTCTCTCGCCGACTGTTTCTCTCTCTCTCTCTCTACGGCTTTCTCTCTCACTCGCCGGCGGTTTGTTCCCGGCGCACATTTGCACAAGGCACACACAAGACCTCCATTTCTTCTTTTTGTTTTTTTTTCTCGATGACAGCAACAGCCACCTACACCAAACCCTAAAATTGATTTTCCTATTCTAATACAAAAAAAACGGCGCACTCCAAAAAGAAAGGAAATTGATTTCCTACATTTTCACATATTTCCCTCAAGCTTTCTCACAAAGAACCAATTCTACCCCTATCTTTTATTTAGATCTCAATTTTTAATTTAGGTTATTACATTTAATCAACCAATCAAAGGCTTATACATCTATCATGACGTTTCAAATCAACTAATGATCATACTACCACTCCGAACCTTAGTCATCATCATGTCATTCTTTAAACATACCCACATTTCCAACTGTTTCCTTCTAGGATCATTCTCTCTCACATAAGGAAGAATTCATGTTCCTTAGAGGTTTAGCATTTACTATAACACAACTTGACTACACACTCTTCATCCTCTTTAAACTTCCAACAATCCCAACATGTACCTACTTAGCGACTCTTACAACCAAAAACACTTGGTTTCTCTTTTGGGTAATCTCCCACCACTACTCCGTTCTTCTATCCCAAACATAATCGCACCAGAAAGTCAACTTACCCTCTATGTGCTCCAAAAATCTGATTAATAGGTCGTACATCTCATCCAAAAACCCCAAAAGCTCCTATCTGATGCTTTCTTTCTCTCTAACATCACCTCACTACGATACTAGCTGATACGATTAACTTGACAATTAATGCCATTACATAACTGTACATTCCTCACTCATAACGTCACACTGCAGACCAAATCTCTCATGGCCATTCTTACACAACTCATACTTGCCTTTACATTCTATCGCATACTACAGTCGAGTCTATCTCACTACGTAGTCCTTTCCAACTTGTTGAACTATATCCCACCAGTTCTCAAATTAACTCACACGCAACCATTATAGTTAGCTCCTCACGATCTGAGCCCTTACAAACACAACGCATCTCTTACCGACTGATAAAATCTACACACTTGCTTCGTTTGTGCTACATGCCTCATCATCATGCGTATCCCTCCTTACCTCGTAAATAGAACGCTTATTCAAAAAGATCACTTCTCATCCTCTTAACACCCCTACAAGGTGTTCTATCAATTTTTAACCTTCTGGTTCACATCTTCGGCCTCGGCCATCTTACACAGCTATCGACTTCTACAACTACAGACAACCTGTAATTACTTTCTTATCTTATTCTTAAAGATGGGTTCCCTTATGGAACCTAATCCTATCAACATATCATAATTCATTTCATAATACGTCTCCCTCTTTTCTGGACTTACTCCTGTAACATCAATATTTTCAGCTCACCTCAAAACTCATGCCCAACACCGCGGGCATTTCGCTTATGCCTCTCCACACTACTCATAACGAGTTTCTAATACTAACACTTCGACGACTTCTACTCTTTCCCTTGGACTCAACCGTCCCCCGACAACTGTACCTCCAGTTACCGAACAAGGGTACAGACCCTCATGCAATCGACACTATAATCCACTTCTGACTCTTCCACTGTTCAACTCTCTTATTGAACACACACCACATTATAAACGTCCCCCTGATCTAACCAAAGCCTCTCCACTCCCGGACTCCTTCCTTAGCTTAAAATGTGATACTATATGACCTAGTGAGTTCACAGCCTTCATGCATGACGACGCGGTAACTAAATCATTTCGTACATTTTCTCCTTTTTAAATAAACAACATTTGGAAACATATTGGGTACACATGCCCCCATCACTCTTAAAATCTTAATGCCCTGCACAACGATCTCGAGTATCGTTCGCATGCAACTTTCCATAAACTTAATCTTATTCCACCAAAATATGTCGTTACGACGGAAATATATTAAGTGAAAATCTTTTCATACGACGACATCCTGAAAGAAATTACCGACACAAAGTAAACCAGTCGGTTTTCGCACTCATAAATAACTTCAACATGTCAATACTCATTTTGGTTATAAAAGTTTTGCATTCAATCGTTTTCTTGACTTTTGCAATAATTTAACTCATCCTGAAAAGAGTGAAATACTTTACAAATCATAAAACTCGAAACTTCATTGTGCCATGTGAATGAAATCACCTTTTTCTTTAAACATACACGTGCACATTCTGACTCATTTTCGATCAAAATTTATCTTTACACATTTAACCTCAATCGTGAAAATTTCATGTTACATAAAAGAACACCATGCATGAGACTCTACTTGCAATTAAAGGCTACTCACTCTAACAAGGTCAACCGCTTTACTTACGCAACTTATCCTTGACACTCCACCTACGACCAATGGTCGTCCTTTCGGTCATGCAACAACTTGTTGAACACGCTTTCCACATCTCACTTACTCAAACCTTTCATACCATTTCGTTTTAAGCAACTATCTCACTTTCCACTTCTACATGGTTTCATTTCACTATAAGCATCTTATTTCATTTATCCTACCATTGAAAAGCTCGATTAAGAGGTCAGAGCTCCCTTGACACTTTCAAGATTTCGACACGGTCTTTCCTTACTATTCTGACTGATCTATTCCAAAATTTCTAGAACTGGGACTCCCTCGAAATAGGAGCCCTGCCCGACCTTAAACATTCATCCTCTCCGAATCCACGAAGGGTTACCTCTAGACGACTCATAACAGTCCATACAACATTACTTCTCTATGGTGCATACCTTCATTACATCATAAGTGACTCCTCGTGAAACTTCCCCATCAAAGGGTCTTATTCTACCCCTCAGGGATTTTGCTGACACTCTAAAGTACTGGAACACGACATAAACACTAGGTAGGTTAATAAGGTAGGTTAAGCACATACATGTACCTGTAAGTTCGCATTACACTGGCCAGGTGGAATCCCAAACTTACCTTACATGACAGTCCTCAGTACCCTATTAGTCCTATCTCTATAATAGTGTCCTCCTAACGCATTTCATATATTTACAATAGTGCCCTCCTAACGCATTTCCTGATTCTCAGTTGTGATTTCTACTCCCAAATTTAAGTTTAGGCCCGTCCGGTCACCTAAATCCCTTAAACTATGGCTCTGATACCAACTGTAACAACCCAACATTTTTTTAAACAATTCGTTTCATATAAATTAAATATCCCAAAATCGCGATCTACAATTTCTTACATAATAACCGAAAATGGTTGGCGGAAACAACCTACACAACTGAGAAGTAAACTAAGATAAGCTATAGTGTCACTACACTATCCATCTTTCTCTTGCTAATGCCCTGCTTACTTGCTAGAGCCTTTCTATACCCGCTTACCTGAAAAATATTTTATTTGAAAATGCGAGGGTTAGACCATGAGGTCTAGTGAGTCCCTCTTAACAGTTATCAAAGCATTTAAAATAGTTTATCATTTTCAGAATATATCATTCATAAATCTGTTCATATAAAAACGTTCACGGATAAAGGTCCGCCCCTCGTAAATTGGCACCCTGAAGTCACCCTAAGGTGACAACGAGTCAGTCTCATGCTGCCTTACAGGGTCACACCTCCCTTGACATAAACGGGACACACACCCCGGCACGAGCTGGCAGAACACACCCCCCGACTTAGCCAATTTACATCAAACCAATGTATGCATACATCTCACATAGAAAACTTTAAACAACTTTCATGCAGATAAAACATTCATAAAATATACATGGCATTACTCATCATGTCTTGCTTTAGAAAACGCATTTAAAAGCCACACATTTTAGTTAGAAAACTCACCTGGCTAGCTCGCTCCAAAGCTCCTTACTTACACTTCCGATCTCTAGGCGGAACACCTATTACATTAATAACGTACGTCATAAATTCGTTTATTTATTACTCGAGTTAAATCCCAAACTCAACCCAACTTTTCTAAGTTGGTAGATTACACTTCTAGTCCAAAAATCATAATTAATGGTCTTTGTTTACCCATCCAATTGAAATACTATGCCGGATCCATTAATTTATCCAACTCTAGATTCTCAACATAATAGTAATAACACTGGATCCTAAATATCAATATTGGACCATGTTACTAATAATATGGCCTAGATTAAATAAACTACCAATTACGAACTGGGCCCTTAATATAATTATAGACTTTATTAATAACTAAGCCCAACTTTAATTACTAAGCCCAAAAGGACTTAATAATTCATTCGGCCCAACACTCAAAGCGGCCCAATTTGAGTTACGGGTCAACTCCCGGTACACACGGTTCCGAAAGACCGATGATTACGAACACACCCACATTCTTCGCCATTATTCTAATTCTACACAATTTTGACGCAAATTCCAAATTTTATTAACTGATACAAATTATTCCCTAACCAAGAAACTCACAACACACTTGATTTTAACTTTGATAATATGAACTAGCATCAAAACCCTATCAATACCTTTATTGGATTGCTAATAAATTCACATTTCAATCGGAAGCAAACTACATAACAAACATGTTGAGGACTTAGAATCTGTTGTGAAAACACTAACAAATCTACCACTATATGCATAAGAGAATACATAAGGGAAAGGTTTCTTACCAAAATAAAACCTCACGAAACGGAAAAACTGCTGTCAAACCTCGCCACCGCCAGTGACCACCACCGACACCCAACCGCCGGCGACCACCACCAATAGCCAATCGCCGGCGTTCACCACCAGCAGCCAACCACCGGCAACCACCACCAGCAGTCAACCGCCGGCGACCACCACTAGCAGTCCACCGCCGGCGACCACCACCAGCAGTCCACCACCGGCGACCACCACCAGTAGTCCACCGCCGGCGATCACCATCTTCTTCTCCCCGGCGCCTCTCTCTCCCGCTGCCCCTTCTCTCTCGTCGTTTATCTCTCTCTCGCGGCCTCTATCTCTCTCGTCGTCTATCTCTCTCTCGTCGACTTTCTCTCACTCTCTCGCAGCTGCTCCCCGGCGCACACTCACAAGACCAATGTTTCTTTCTCTCTGTTTTCTCCTCACGCAAAAATACACAGGGCCTTTCCATGGCTTTCTTCCTTTCCTCCATGAATAGCAGTACACACACACCAATGCAAACCCTAAAATGATTTCCTATTTTACTAAAGTAGCGGCGCATCAAGAGGGAATTAATTTCCCATATTTCGCTTTTAACCCCAAACTTTCATAATAAACACATATACCCCCCTTAACTTCCATTTAAACTACAATATTTACTTTGGGTTATTACAAATACAAAGCATAATTATATATATTATTGTTAAAAATGTGATGTAAATAATATTTTGTTTTGTTAAAAATATTAATATTGAATATATAAAATAATAAAAATTAGTAAAGAAAATGAAAAGATTAACCCATTTAATGCTGTCTTTGATTTAAAAAAAATTAAAACTCTAAGAAAATTTTAAAGCCTCAATATAGGCTTCTCCTTAACTCTCTCTCCTACATTTTCCTTTATATATATATATATATATATATATATATTGATTTTTTGATTGATGGGGTCCCGGACGAAAATTTACTGGGGGGCTACGAAGCTAGAAACCAAAAAAACGTATGTTTTTACCCTTAAAAAAATCTTTTTATCTTTTTAGTGGGGTCCCATCCCCCTAAGCACAAAGTGGATCCGCCAATGTTCCTACGTGACGTACTGGATTCAAGTTTATAAAACAACTAGGTAACTGCACCGCACGTTGCACGGTGTATACTAACAGTGTATATGAATATAAGTACGATAAAATATTTAGATAAATGCCAATGGCGGCTTCTCATTAATTTAAAGTTTTAACTTTTCTTTATATATTGATATATATTAATGATTGATTGTTAGAATAATAAGAAAAAAAAATACTCAATCGCTAAAAAATATACACTTTTAAAATAAGTTTCATTTATAAACATTGTAAGCTTACTACAAAAAATAATCAAATTAAATAATAAAAAATATATTCCATTAAAATAAGTTTTCATTTACAACCATTGTTGCATTTCATTAAAGTTTTGGTTATGTAAAAAAATTCAAATAAAAATATATGTTAGATTAATAAAAAGGAAAAAAAAATACTCAATCGCTAAGAAAATACACTTTTAAAATAAGTTTTTATTTATAAGCATTGTTAGCTTACTACAAAAAATAATAAAATTAAATAACAAAAAATATATTCCATTAAAATAAGTTATCATTTATAACCATTGTTGCATTTTATTTAAGTTTTGGTTACGTAAAAAAGAAAATAAATTCAAATAAGAATATATGTTAGATTAATAAGGAAAAAAAACTCAATCGCTAAAAATATACACTTTTAAAAAAATTATTTATAAGCATTGTTAGCTTACTACAAAAAATAATAAAATTAAATAACAAAAATATATTCCATTAAAATAAGTTTTCATTTATAACCATTGTTGCATTCCATCTAAGTTTTGGTTACGTGAGAAAAAAATTCAAATAAAAATATAAGTTAAATAATAATAAAAATTTAATACGAATACAGGGTATAATTATATATATTATTGTAAAAAATGTGATGTAAATAATATTTTGTTTTGTTAAAAATATTAATATTGAATATATAAAATAATAAAAATTAGTAAAGAAAATGAAAGGATTAACCCATTTAATGTTATCTTTGATTTAAAAAAAATTAAAACTCTAAGAAAATTTTAAAGCCTCAATATAGGCTTCTCCTTAACTCCCTCTCCTATATTTTCCTTTATATATATATATTGATTGTTGCATTCCATCTAAGTTTTGGTTACGTGTAACAACCCAGTCTAAAATAAAGCATGCGAAACATATTAACTGCAACAATCCCAAAAACGGGTCCCAAATTTTCTTACATAAGTCTCAAAATTCAGGTTGGCGGAATCAACCTATTACACAACTGAGAAATACTAGAACTAATAGATAATAGTGTCACTGGTTCTACTGGTTCTATCTTCTAACTACTCTGTTCACCTGCTAGAGCCTTTCGCTACCTGCTTTCTTGAAAAAGGTTTTAATTTGAAAAGAGCGAAGGCTAGACCATGAGGTCTAGTGAGTCCCTCCTGACAGTTCTAAAAATCATTTAAAAACTTTTCATAACTTTCAAATGTATACCAGACTTTAAATAATAAACTTTCACATAGCTGAACAGTAAAAATCTTTCACGGATAAATCTGCTCCCGTAAATGGCACCCTGAAGTCACCCGAGGGTGACAACGAGTCAGTATCACGCTGCCTTACTGGGACTCATTCCCATGGCATAAACGGAACCTCCCCCCGACGTGAGTACTGGCGGAACCTCCCCCCGACTTAGCCAATTTACGTCTACACAATGTATGCATACATCTCACATAAAACTTAAAACAACTTTCATGCAATAAAAGCATAAGAACAAAACATGGTATTTCTCATCATGTATTCACTTTAGAAAGACACGTTAAAAGACACGTATTTTAGTTAGACAACTCACCTGATAGAAATCTCCTTTCTAACCTTGTGTCTCGTTCCGTCCGTACACCTAATAATTAATTAATAAATTAATTAGATGCAACTCAAATTTTGATCCCAAGTTTCTCCTCTTAACTCGATTTCTAAAATAACCATGGATCGTTGTCTAATTAACGGATCTCTTTTTTTAATGCTTGCTAAGCCCAAGGTTTATTTACTTCTAGCCCAAAACGATAGTTTCCAGATCCATAATTTAATACGAACTTAAGTTCCATAATACGTAGGTCCATTAAAATTAACTAATCTCTAATTGATAAACCAATAAGTTGGCCCAACTACTTCCTTTTGGAATTAAAAGACATCATGGTCACGGCCCATCAACTAACTTGCACAAGAATTGGATTATGGCACACGTGGCCCAACCAAAACAATTTCAGCTTATTTAATTTTAGTCGTTCCGAGAACAACTCATGGGTTCTAATAACAAAAATCGATTTCAATTGATGCCTCATTGTCTCCTACTCACGTGACCAGCAATTTAATGAGAACTTACTCCACTAAGATTTCTCAATTAAGGCCACACCTGATTCTCTTATCATCCAATACCGAAACGTGGTTTTGTCAAAAGTTCTGGGACATTAGAATCAAAGCTCTATTAATACCCTTAAATGATTTCTCAACTTACGCCACTGAGAACAACTAGAAATCTGATAATTCTAACATTACTTGCAAAAGAAAAACGCAAGGAAATAGTTTCTTACCCGATTAAGACCTCACGAAACCGGAACCGTTGCCCAACCGTTCTTCTTCTTCTTCTTCCTTGTTTCTCTCCATTTCTCGCTATTGAAAGGACAGAGCGGTTTTCTTTTAGGGTTTAGACACCACCTCGGTCACCACTGCCGGCGACCACCACCGGCAGCCGACTGCCGGCGTTCCACAGCCGAAACCTCTGGTCTTCTCCTTTGTCGCCGACGACCTGCAACAACCAGCGCCAACCTCCTTTTCCCGCAGACTCTTTCTCTCTCTCGCAGCTTCTCTCTCTCGCAGCTTCTCTCCCTCGCAGCTCTCTCGCTCTCTCTCTCGCAACTCTCTCTCTCGCTGCCTCTTTCTTCGTCGTCTTTCTCTCTCTCGCTGCTTCTTCTCGGCGCACACACAAGACACACACACACACACAAGAGTATTATTTCTTTCTCTCTGTTTCCTCCTCACGAATAATGCAAAGAGCCTCCCATGGCATTTTCTTTCTTTTCTGCGTTTTCACCTTCTCACTCGATGTGCAGGTTTTTACACCCACACACCTACAACCCTAAAATAAATTGCTTTCCTATTCTTCTAAGAAAAACGGCGCACTAAGGGGAAGGGAATTAATCTCCCAGTTTACACTCTTTACCCACATACTTTATCAAAATAATCAAATGTGCTCCTTAACTTCCATTTAAATCAAAGTATTCAATTTGGGTTATTACAATCTCTCCTCCTTAACGGAATTCCGTCCCGGAATTCACTCAAAATTAACCGGTGTAATTGATTATCAAAGCTTAAATTTCCACTCTCGGAAAAATCTTATAATAACAAAACAACAACGGCATAAATCCGTGCTTTCGATGTGCAACTCTGATTAAGCTCACAATCTCCGTTAATAACCGTAACATACAATCATCTTATTTTTCATCTTCCAAACGGATCTAAAATTTCAGGAATCCCAAGAAACTCGGTTTACAAAGATCTCTCAACTAAACACAATGATCATAAATTCAGACGGATAAACATAATGTCATCCCAACTTTCTTACTTAGATTTACCTTAAATAATTCCTTAACGATCAGTGTGTTAATCTCAATAACACTTCCCCATGAATTCCCAAATACCTTGTCTGATTCCTGACCACATTACCGTTTCCGAACTCAACTGTCTTTCTCGGCTAGTGCAATATATTCACCGACCCTTACCGCACAGAACAATGCAATTCTTCTCTTTATCACAAGCAACTTTAACCTGACCAACTCATTTCAATTATAATTATCAACTTATTTCAAAAGATAAACTCCAATTGAGACTCAGTTCGTTTCTCTCTACCAACCAAAAATTATCACATATAACAACTTAGCATCAACATCTCGTTATGCTGGTATTCACAAAACCCATCAGTCAAAACTAATTCCTTAACTAACAACTCCCATCGAGTAACCCAACAATTCAAAATTTTCAAAATAATCTGAAAATTACTCATTCCATAGTACTATCATCAACTTCTCACTTCAACCTATCAATTCTCCCTTAACAAATCTTAGTAAGAATCTCGGTAGAATTGTAACACATCCGGTAATAACAAATAAATGTCATTACTTAACAAATCCATAAAAATTTAATCAACCAATCGAAGGTTTATACATCTAACATGACGATTCAAATCAACTAATGATCATACTACCACTCCGACTCATAATCACCATCATGTCATTCTTTGAACATAACCAAATTTCCAACTGTTTACTTCTAGGGTCATTCCCTCACACATAAGAAACAATTCATGCTCTTTAGAGATTTATCATTTACTATAACGCAATTTGACTAACACACTCTTCATCCTCTTTAACTTCCAATGATCCCAACATACACCTACTTAGCGACTCTTACAACCAAAACACTTGGTTTCTCTTTTGGGTAATCTCCCACCATTACTCCGTCCTTCCATCCCGAACATAATCACACCATAAAGTCAACTTACACCCTATATGCTCCAACAATCTGGTTAATAGATCGTACATCTCATCCGTAAACCCCAAAAGTTTCTATCTGATGCTTCCTTTCTCTCTAACATCACCTCACTACGATACTAGCTGGTACATTTAACTTGGCAACTAATGCCATTACATAACTGTACATTCCTCACTCACAACATCACACTGCGGACCAAATCTCTCATGGTCATTCGTACACAATTCACACTTCCTTCATATTCTCCCGTATACCACAATCGAGTCTATCTCGCTACGTAGTCCTTTCCCAACTTGTTGAACTATAACTCACGAATTCTCCATTATCTCACATGCAAACATTCTAGCTACCTCATCACGATCCGTGCCCTTACAAAACAGGGCACAGCCCCTCCCTGAACGATAAAATCTACACATTCCATTCGCTCGAGTTACATACCTCATCATCCTACGAATCTCTCCATACCTCGTAAATAGAATGCTTACTCAAAAAGATCACTTCTCATCCTCTTAACACCCCTATAAGGTGTTCTATCAATTTTTCAACCTTCTGGTTCACGTCTTCGGCCTCGGCCATCTTACACAGCTATCGACTTCTACAACTACAGACAACCTGTAATTACTTTCTTATCTTATTCTTAAACATTTGTCCTTACGGAACCTAATCCTACCATCATATCATAATCACTTCATAATACGTCTCTCGCCTTTCTGGACTCACTCCTGTAACATCAATATTACAAGCTCACCTCAAAACTCATACCCAACACCGTGGGTATTTCGCTTCTGCCTCCCCACACTACTCATAATGAGTTGCTATTACAACCCCTCGATGACTTCTACTCTTTCCCCTGGACCCAACCGTCCCTTGACAACCGTACTTCCAGATACCGAACAAGGGTACAGACCCTCATACAATTGACACTATAATCCACTCCCGCTTCTTCCACTGTTCAACTCTCTTCTTAAATACATACCACATTATAAACGTTTCTCCCCTGATTTGACCAACGCCTCTCCACTCTCGGAGTTCTTCCTTAGCTTAAAATATAATACTCTATGACCTAGTGAGTTCATAGTCTTCATGCATGACGACGCGGTAAATAAGTCATTTCGTACATTTTATCATTTTCAAATAAATAGCATTTGGAAACAACTTGGGTACATATGACTCCATTACTTATTATAACTTCAATGCCCTGCACAACGATTCGAGAATCGCTTGCATGCATCTTCCCGTGAACCTCATTCTTGCTCAATTCGAACGATGTTATTACGACAGTAATATATTGCATGAAAATCTTCTCATATGACACAATTCTGAAATAATTACCGTCACAAAGTAAATCAGTCGGTTCTCACACTCATTTGTATGATATCAATAGGTCAATAAGCATTTGATTGTAAAAGTTTGGCTAACAAACATTTTCCCGACCTTTTTGTAACAATTTATCTTATCATTAAAATGTGGAATACTTTGCAAATCGTTAAGCTCAAAATTTCAATGTGCAATGTGAACGAAATCACCTTTTCTTTAAACACACGCGTGTATATTCTGACTTATTTTCAATCAAAATTTATATTTACACATTTAACTTCAATCGTGAAAATTTTATGTTACATAAAAGAACACCATGCATGAGACTCTTCTTGCAATTGAAGGCTACTCACTCTAATAAGGTCAACCGCTTTACTCACGCAGCTTACCCTTGACACTTTACCTACGACCAATGGTCGTCCTCTCGGTCCTGCAACAACTTGTAGTACATACGTTCTACATCTCCCTTACTCAACCATTTCCTACTACTTTCATTCTGATCAGCTATCTCATTTTCTACTTCTACACGCTTTCATTTCACTAAAGGTATCTTATGTCATTTACCCTGCCAAAGAAAAGCTCGACTAAGAAGTCAGGGCTCTATTGGTACACTCAAGGTTTCAACACTATTAATCCTTACCAAACTAACTGATCTTATCCCACGATTTCTAGAACTGGGACTTTCTAGAAACAAAAGTCTTACTCAAAATCAATCATTTTATCTCTTTGAATCCACGAAGAACTACCTCTAGGCGACTCGTAACATTCTAAACAACATCTCGTCTCTACGATGTATACATTCTTCACATCACAAATGATTTCTCATGAAACTTCCCCAATAAGGGTTCTCAGTCTACTCCTCAGGGATTTTGCTGACCTTCTAGATTACTAGAGCACGACACATGACTAGCTTCAGATTACAACTTCGAAATAATAAGGCAGGTCAAGCACATACATGTACCTGTAAATTCACAATTACACTGGCCAGGTGTAATTCCAAACTTACCGTACATGACCATCCTCGGTACCCTATTAGTCCTATTTTCACTATAGTGTCCTTCTAACGCATTTCTTATGTCAATAATAGTGCCTTCCTAACGCATTTCCTGATTCTCAGTTGTGATCTCTACTCCAAAGTTTAAGTTTAGGCCCGTCCGGTCACCTAAATCCCTTAAACTATGGCTATAATACCAATTGTAACAACCCAGTCTAAAATAAAGCATGCAAAACATATTAACTGCAACAATCCCAAAAACGGGTCCCAAAATTTCTTACATAAGTCTCAAAATTCAGGTTGGCGGAATCAACCTATTACACAACTGAGAAATACTAGAACTAATAGATAATAGTGTCACTGGTTCTACATCTTCTATCTTCTAACTGCTTTGTTCACCTGCTAGAGCCTTTCGCTACCTGCTTTCCTGAAAAAGGTTTTAATTTGAAAAGAGTGAGGGTTAGACCATGAGGTCTAGTGAGTCCCTCCTGACAGTTCTCAAAATCATTTAAAAACTTTTCATAACTTTCAAATGTATACAAGACTTTAGATAATAAACTTTCACATAGCTGAACAGTAAAAATCTTTCACGGATAAATCCGCTCCCGTAAATGGCACCCTGAAGTCACCTGAGGGTGACAACGAGTCAATATCACGCTGCCTTACTGGGACTCATTCCCATGGCATAAACGGAACCTCCCCCCGACGTGAGTACTGGCGGAACATCCCCCCGACTTAGCCAATTTACGTCTACACAATGTATGCATACATCTCACATAAAACTTAAAACAACTTTCATGCAATAAAAGCATAAGAACAAAACATGTCATTTCTCATCATGTATTCACTTTAGAAAAACACGTTAAAAGACACGTATTTTAGTTAGAAAACTCACCTGATAGAAATCTCCTTTCTAACCTTGTGTCTCGTTCCGTCCGTACACCTAATAATTAATTAATAAATTAATTAGATGCAACTCAAATTTTGATCCCAAGTTTCTCCTCTTCACTCGATTTCTAAAATAACCATGGATCGTTGTCTAATTAACGGGTCTCTTTTTTTAATGGTTGCTAAGCCCAAGGTTTATTTACTTCTAGCCCAAAACGATAGTTTCCAGATCCATAATTTAATACGAACTTAAGTTCCATAATACGTAGATCCATTAAAATTAACTAATCTCTAATTGATAAACCAATAAGTTGGCCCAACTACTTCCTTTTGGAATTAAAAGACATCATGGTCACGGCCCATCAACTAACTTGCACAAGAATTGGATTATGGCACACGTGGCCCAACCAAAACAATTTCAGCTTATTTAATTTTAGTCGGTCCGAGAACAACTCATGGGTTCTAATAACAAAAATCGATTTCAATTGATGCCTCATTGTCTCCTACTCACGTGACCAGCAATTTAATGAGAACTTACTCCACTAAGATTTCTCAATTAAGGCCACACCTGACTCTCTTATCATCCAATACCGAAACGTGGTTTTGTCAAAAGTTCCGGGACATTAGAATCAAAGCTCTATTAATACCCTTAAATGATTTCTCAACTTACGCCACTGAGAACAACTAGAAATCTGATAATTCTAACATTACTTGCAAAAGAAAAACGCAAGGAATAGTTTCTTACCCGATTAAGACCTCACGAAACGGGAACCGTTGCCCAACCGTTCTTCTTCTTATTCTTCCTTGTTTCTCTCCATTTCTCGCTATTGAAAGGACATAGCAGTTTTCTTTTAGGGTTTAGACACCACCTCGGTCACCACTGTCGGCGACAACCACCGACAGCCGACTGCCGGCATTCCACAACCGAAACCTCTGGTCTTCTCCTTTGTCGCCGGCGACCTGCAACAACCAGCGCCAACCTCCTTTTCCCGCAGACTCTTTCTCTCTCTCGCAGCTTCTCTCTCTCGCAGCTTCTCTCCCTCGCAACTCTCTCGCTCTCTCTCGCAACTCTCTCTCTCTCGCTGCCTCTTTCTTCGTCGTCTTTCTCTCTCTCGCTGCTTCTTCTCGGCGCACACACAGGACACACACACACAAGAGCATTCTTTCTTTCTCTCTGTTTCCTCCTCACGAATAATGCAAAGAGCCTCCCATGGCATTTTCTTTCTTTTCTGCGTTTTCACCTTCTCACTCGATGTGCAGGTTTTTACACCCACACACCTACAAGCCTAAAATTAATTGCTTTAACGGCGCACTAAGGTGAAGGGAATTAATTTCCCAGTTTACACTCTTTACCCACATACTTTATCAAAATAATCAAATGTGCCCCTTAACTTCCATTTAAATCAAAGTATTCAATTTGGGTTATTACAATCTCTCCTCCTTAACGGAATTCCGTCCCGGAATTCACTCAAAATTAACCGGTGTAATTGATTATCAAAGCTTAAATTTCCACTCTCGGAAAAATCTTATAATAACAAAACAACAACGGCATAAATCCGTGCTTTCGCTGTGCAACTCTGATTAAGCTCACAATCTCCGTTAATAACCGTAACATGCAATCATCTTATTTTTCATCTTTCAAACGGATCTAAAATTTCAGGAATCCCAAGAAACTCGGTTTACAAAGATCTCTCAACTAAACACAATGATCATAAATTCAGACGGATAAACATAATGTCATCCCAGCTTTCTTACTTAGATTTACCTTAAATAATTCCTTAACGGTCAGTGTGTTAATCTCAATAACACTTCCCCAAGAATTCTCAAATACCTTGTCTGATTCCTGACCACATTACCGTTTCCGAACTCAACTGTCTTTCTCGGCTAGTGCAATATATTCACCGACCCTTACCGCACAGAACAATGCAATTCTTCTCTTTATCACAAGCAACTTTAACCTGACCAACTCATTTCAATTATAATTATCAACTTATTTCAAAAGATAAACTCCAATTGAGACTCAGTTCGTTTCTTTCTACCAACCAAAAATTATCACATATAACAACTTAGCATCAACATCTCGTTATGCTGGTATTCACAAAACCCATCAGTCAAAACTGATTCCTTAACTAACAACTCCCATCGAGTAACCCAACAATTCAAAATTTTCAAAATAATCTGAAAATTACTCATTCCATCGTACTATCATCAACTTCTCACTTCAACCTATCAATTCTCCCTTAACAAATCTTAGTAAGAATCTCGATAGAATTGTAACACATCCGGTAATAACAAATAAATGTCATTACTTAACAAATCCATAAAAATTTAATCAACCAATCAAAGGTTTATACATCTAACATGACGATTCAAATCAACTAATGATCATACTACCACTCCGAGAAAGAGGAAGTTAACACTTAAATTGTGGGAATATCTCAAGTTACGTGCCAAACTAAACTTGGGTTTTTTTAGATTACCTAAAGCAATCATTAGAATCACATGCATGATTCATTGCTTCATTTTATCTGGTACAATGGCAAATGCATAGTCTGACTTGAATTAAAAATAATTTATGCATCATTGATCAGGTTTTAATATGGATAACAATGTAATTCATAAGCATCCCTCTGATAGAAGTTAATCCATCGACCTAAAATGATGAGACAATTTGACACAAAATGATGACTTTGTAGAAGAAATGATACCATCTAGGGAGATTGTGTTGGTGTCAATGTGGTAAAGAACCGAGTCCCATTTGCATTTAGACCCATTAGTCATAGATATGATACCAGCTCCGGTATGCTTCAGCTTCGAATTGATTTCATCCTCAAACTTTAGCTTCAACAACACGCATTCATGTCAACAAAACAACCAAATTGCTCGAAACATAAACAAAACCTTTACAAGAAAAGCACAAGTTTTGTTTACGCAATATAATACACCAACAACAATTTAGTGTATTATATAAACTTAATCTTAATTTAACTTTTGGCATCAATCTTTTATATATATAAAAAAAACTTACATAAGTTGTTTACACACCAAAACGTTGAGCAGGTAGGATTAATTCTACAAAGTAACATAACTTTAATAATCTAGAATCTATCAAATACATATCATTTGACCATATAAATTCAAGAATAAAGCTTTATTAGAGCTGAAGCTAAATGTGATTAGCCATACACATACCCATAAATGGAATCCATCCACCTCCTTAAACTATGAAATTCTAATCTAAAAGTCAAAAACTGGGGAATTCCCATACAAACTTAGCACTTTGATCAAGAGATTATCATTGCTCTAGCCTCTAAGCATACACTTGGTCAAAAATGGGATTTTTTGAGGTTATACACCTTTAACGTTCTCATAGTACCCCCTTCGAGATAATTCAACAAAGTTAGGGGTGTGAACAAAATATCACATCTAATTTATAATCGAACTACCGAAAGAATACGGTTTTCTCATAATTGAGTTTTGAGGCTCAAATCATAATTCCATTCGAGCAAGGGTTTATTCTCAAATCTAGATTGAAAAGGGACGATTAAACCACAAATTAGGATTAAATTGTCCCAACAAACCCTTGCTCGAAAACTCAAAAAGAAACCATCCTCGTAAATAATAAATTAAGCAAACTGGAATTGAAGGATAACCTGTCTTGTGTCTGTCACTTTGGCATGTTCGTTTCCTGAATGATTTCAAATATTTCTATAACGTTCTCGCTGCTCAGCAACACTATAATGCACCATTCCAAGAGATCCGACTTCCGATTTTGGAGGGGAAAGTAATCGACATATAACTTCAGCTGAAACTGAAAGTAGAGATGAGGGTCTTGGAGTTTGATGGCCAGCCCACACCTGTAAACTGTGAAACAAAATGGGGGTGATTAAATTAAGAAGCAATTATTTGAATCGTTGATCATTTTTAATCAAATGATCTCCCCATTAATTGTGGTTTAGAAGGGAGTTGATCTAAGGAAACTCATAATACTCACATTTCAACAAAATCACTTTTAATCTCAAGTCCACCCATGAATCACGCTTAATACAAGGATTCATCCAATGCATCTCAATTCATCTTATCTCGATGCATCTCATTCTAATATACATCCAACAGTTGATAACCACTTCTCACGTTAACTCAATTTCTCACGTTAACTCAACTTCTCAATGGAACACAACTCAAATTTTTATACTCTACAGTCTACTACTAAAAAAATTATAACATGATCGTTAGAAAAGATCTAATATGCTTGACGGGTAATAACATGATCATTAGAAATGATCTAATGTGCTTGACGGGTAATAGGTCATTCACCCAAATCCCAAATTGTAATTTCTCGTAGGATTTATGTTACAAAAATCGCTCATGATCCTATTTTGTTTGGTTTTATAATGTAGTGGTCGCTCAATGGTCTAGTTTGACAGAAAATGCTTTTATCTGGATAATTAAGATCAAGAGAGTAACATTTACAATTCATTTCCCGACTTCTAATACAAACAATCTAACAACCACCTAACGATCGCCACATTTGCAAATCTCAAAGAAATCAATAAAGGACAGGACACTTATAATATCGTATGACTGCTTACCAAGTATTAATCCTTTGCGATCCAGGAAGAAAACCTTCAACAGTTAGAGTTGAGGTGGTTTAGAACAATCAGAGAGCTGATTGAGATAAAATGTAGGCAAACATGAAGGGCAACACGATAAAAGCGCTTGTTTAAGCTCTCCCAATCAACCCTCACCGAGCTTGGACGTGGGATTACCCATAGCGCTATGTAACACCATTATCCATCGGTTGAGAAATCTAATCACAAGGTATATGAACCATTTCAACATTATGTAAACTTATACGATTTAAAGGTTGCTCAAAAGCCAGTAAATGTAAGTATGTAACAATATATATTTACACAAGTAAATGAAACAGAATATTATTCTACAGGATTTAAGTACTGTTTTACTAAATAAATTCTTCACTGTTGGAAGAAGACTACAACAGAAGCAAATAACAATCAAATAATTTTTCAAAGTGCAATTTAGCATAATCCAACATTCTAAAATATAACCTTTTTACTCCACTAAATCAGATCTACAACATCAGCGTCGCTTATATCTACATCAGTTTCATGTTCGTATCGATCAACATACAATGATATTCTCATAATTACAGATTTCATTTCTTGTACCTAATTTCCGATGCCAACACAGTCAAACATCCATTATGACTCCATACTTGCAGTTACAAAGCTGAGTTATCGATTTCTGCAGAAGACAAATAAAATAGAATGAACAAACCCTGGATTAAAAAAAATAACTTGTGGTTACTTCATTCTATCAAATCAAGTAATCAATAATCGATCAACTCCAGAAGGAAGCTCAAAAAAATAAGGAATTCGATAAAAACAAGTAAATTCATAACCGCTTGTGATCGTAAGTGGATCGAGTAAAGCGAATTGAACATAGAAATCGACAACGAAAAGGAGATAAATGCGAAATGAAGAGAAGGGAGTAAGGTAACCTGATTAGTGGATGTGGAGGAGTTGAATTGAAGAGAAATCGATTAAGTGAAGAGAGTAGATCGGTGGAACGATTACGGTTCGTAATCGAGTCTTTTTCCTTCGATGGGTTGAGCCGAATAAAATGGAAAATTGTGAAATTACCTTCAGCGAGCGGCGAGAAAAGAGAAGACAGATGACTGTGACAAATTTCTGGAAAAGTTGAGCGAGTAAGGTCTGTTTGAAATGGCGTTTTTGGGGGAAACGGGATTGAGAGTCAATTACATCCAGCAGCTGTCTGGCTTTGAGTATCCGATGAAGCGAAGATGGAAGATTAGAAGATAGGGAAGTGATGTCGGGAGATTGGAAGATGGTGGCGCAAGATGCAAACAAAACCCTACACGAAGTGATTGAAGAGGCAGAGAAGTCGGAGTTGGGGAAGATGAAGGGGATGATATTAAATGTGAATTAAAGGCTTAATCAATATCGATGGGAAATTAGAAAAAATCAGGTATCAATGGAAAAGTTGGAAAACACAGGTAAAATAAGGGTAAAGCGAGGAAGACGAAATGGTTTTAGAGTAAAAAAAAAGGCAAAAAATTCCTTAAAACCAGAAAAAAGAAAAATGTGAATCCAGTGCCCTGGAGAGGCCACGTCGGCTCTCCAAGTTTCTGCTTTATAATATATATAGATATAGATTGATTGTTAGCTTACTACAAAAAATAATAAAATTAAATACCAAAAATATATTCCATTAAAAAAAGTTTTCATTTATAACCATTGTTGCATTCCATCTAAGTTTTGGTTATGTGAGAAAAAAAATTCAAATAAAAATATATGTTAAATAATAATAAAAATTTAATACGAATACAGGGTATAATTATATATATTATTGTTAAAAATGTGATGTAAATAATATTTTGTTTTGTTAAAAATATTAATATTGAATATATAAAATAATAAAAATTAGTAAAGAAAATAAAAGGATTAACCCATTTAATGCTATCTTTGATTTAAAAAAAAATTAAAACTCTAAGAAAATTCTAAAGTCTCAATGGAGGCTTCTCTTTAACTCTCTCTCATACATTTTCCTTTATATATATTGATTGTTGCATTCCATCTAAGTTTTGGTTATGTGAGGAAAAAAAAATTCAAATAAAAATATATGTCAAATAATAATAAAAATTTAATACGAATACAGGGTATAATTATATATATTATTGTTAAAATGTGATGTAAATAATATTTGGTTTTGTTAAAAATATTAATATTGAATATAAAAAATAATAAAAATTAGTAAAGAAAATAAAAGGATTAACCCATTTAATGCTATCTTTGATTTAAAAAAATTTAAAACTCTAAGAAAATTCTAAAGCCTCAATGGAGGCTTCTTCTTAACTCTCTCTCCTACATTTTCCTTTATATATATATATATATATATATATATATATATATATATATTGATGATTGTTGCATTCCATCTAAGTTTTTGATTATGTGAGAAAAAAAATTCAAATAAAAATATATGTTAAATAATAATAAAATTTTAATACGAATACAGGGTATAATTATATATTATTGTTAAAAATGTAATGTAAATAATATTTTGTTTTGTTAAAAATATTAATATTGAATATATAAAATAATTAAAATTAGTAAAGAAAATGAAAGGATTAACCCATTTAATGCTATCTTTGATTTAAAAAAAAAATTAAAACTCTAAGAAAATTCTAAAGCCTCAATATAGCTTTCTCCTTAACTCTCTCTCCTACATTTTCCTTTATATATATATATATATATTGATTGTTAGCTTACTACAAAAAATAATAAAATTAAATAACAAAAATATATTCCATTAAAATAAGTTTTCATTTATAACCATTGTTGCATTCCATCTAAGTTTTGGTTATGTGATAAAAAAATTCAAATAAAAATATATGTTAAATAATAATAAAAATTTAATACGAATACAGGGTATAATTATATATATTGTTGAAAAAAATGTGATATAAATAATATTTTGTTTTGTTAAAAATATTAATATTGAATGTATAAAATAATAAAATTAGTAAAGAAAATAAAATGATTAACCCATTTAATGCTATCTTTGATTTAAAATAAATTTAAAACACTAAAAAAAATTAAATTCTCAATGGAGGCTTCTCCTTAACTCTCTCTCATACATTTTTCTTTATATATATATATATGTATATATATATATATATATTGATTGTTGCATTCCATCTATGTTTTGGTTATGTGAGAAAAAAAATTCAAATAAAAATATATGTTAAATAATAATAAAAATTTAGTACGAATACAGGGTATAATTATATATATTATTGTTAAAATGTGATGTAAATAATATTTGGTTTTGTTAAAAATATTAATACTGAATATAAAAAATAATAAAAATTAGTAAAGAAAATAAAAGGATTAACTCATTTAATGCTATCTTTGATTTAAAAAAAAATTAAAACTCTTAGAAAATTCTAAAGCCTCAATGGAGGCTTCTCCTTAACTCTCTCTCCTACATTTTCCTTTATATATATATATTGATGATTGTTGCATTCCATCTAAGTTTTTGTTATGTGAGAAAAAAAATTCAAATAAAAATATATGTTAAATAATAATAAAATTTTAATACGAATACAGGGTATAATTATATATTATTGTTAAATATGTGATGTAAATAATATTTTGTTTTGTTAAAAATATTAATATTGAATATATAAAATAATTAAAATTAGTAAAGAAAATGAAAGGATTAACCCATTTAATGCTATCTTTGATTTAAAAAAAATTTAAAACTCTAAGAAAATTCTTAAGCCTCAATATAGCTTTCTCATTAACTCTCTCTCCTACATTTTCCTTTATATATATATATATATATATTGATTGTTAGCTTACTACAAAAAATAATAAAATTAAATAACAAAAATATATTCCATTAAAATAAGTTTTCATTTATAACCATTGTTGCATTCCATCTAAGTTTTGGTTATGTGATAAAAAAATTCAAATAAAAATATATGTTAAATAATAATAAAAATTTAATACGAATACAGGGTATAATTATATATATTGTTGTAAAAAATGTGATATAAATAATATTTTGTTTTTGTTAAAAATATTAATATTGAATGTATAAAATAATAAAAATTAGTAAAGAAAATAAAAGGATTAACCCATTTAATGCTATCTTTGATTTAAAAAAAATTTAAAACTCTAAGAAAATTCTAAAGCCTCAATGGAGGCTTCTCCTTAACTCTCTCTCCTACATTTTCCTTTATATATATATATATATATATATATATATTGATGATTGTTGCATTCCATCTAAGTTTTGGTGTAATAACCCAATATTTTTCTTCAAGGGAAAGTTTGGTGGCCAATTTGGGAGAAAAGGAAGTTCTCTTAAGGGGCCTTAATAAAAGTATGAATATGGCTTTTGGGCCCAAGTCCCTAGGGTAGTATTTTATTCCTAAGTCAGTATTATTCTCATTTGTCTTTGAGTGTTGGCGGCTGGAAGAAACAAGGAACAAAGAAAGAAGCATTTCAGAGGAATTCTTGTGCAAGGAAGAAGTTCAAACCAGGTAATCTTCCATAACTTAGTGGTTATTGTCAACTCAAGCTCCTCATTCTTTCCCTCTGTTTGTGCAAAACCGAAATGGGTAAAAATCAGATGGGATTTCCACCTAGTCTTGCCATGGAATTGTGTTTTTAAGCTTCTAGTTTCATTTTTCGGATTTTCGATCAAGTGAGATAATATTGAACTCGAATTGAGTGGCAAGAAGGGTTTAAGTGCAAATGGTTCCTGAGACTTCAGAAAATAAATGGCAGACCTGGGTTTTTAAGAAAGCCATTCGGTTTCTCTGTTTTTATTAAGAAATGATGTTTAATGTTATATAATGATACTAAAATAGGAATATCCCTAGATAACCAGTTTTTAGAGTCGAAAGATGAGTTCAGGAGAGTTCTGGCCTGAGTCCCAGCGAAGAAGACGATGAACAGTAACTTTGGCACAAAGTGAACTTTTCGCAAGCGCCTATTGCGAAAAGTGAACTTTTCGCAAGCGCCTGTTGCGAAAAGTGAACTTTTCGCTAGTGCCTGTTGCGAAGAGTCAGCTTTTCGCAAGTGCCTGTTGCGAAGAGTCAACTTTTCGCAAGCGCCTGTTTCGCAAAGTCAACTTTTCGCAAGCACCTGTTGCGCAAAGTAGCTTTTCGCAAGTGCCTGTTTCGCAAGGCTATGTCCAGCGAGATTCTTCCCTTAGGGGTTTGGCCGAGAGAACGTCTACTCATGCTAGAATCGAGTTAAGGGAGGACGGTCCAAGTTTAAAGGATTAGTAAGACTAATTATATTTTTATATAATTAAATTAGTAGGATTACGGCTGGAACGAGACGCAAGGTTTGAAAGGAAATTGCTCTCAGGTGAGTTCCCTAAACCTTTTTACGACGCGAAGTGTTAAATGTTTTAACTGAATTTGGTTTCATTTACGAGCATGAACTGTTTGTAACAATCACGCATGTTTACCCATGAACTCCATGTTTTACTTGAGAAAGCTTATTATGTATGATGAAATGAGAATGATGATTTAAAGGATTAAAGGTGCATGTTTTATGAAAATGAATGATGTGCTATGTGGAGTCGGGCTGCACTGTGGGATCAAAGAGGGATCCTCGGGGTCTGATGATCCCTTGGATGTTTATGACGAGACGATAGGTTGGAATTCGTTTCCTCCTAGGCGGGTATCGGGGAGTCTGCTTGGGCCCCGATACGAGAGGGCGAAAGGGGAGTCTGCTTGGGCCCCGATCGCAGAATGTTTATGTGATCCTATACACAGTGCAGCGCCATGCCTGATGTATGTGAAGGTTTACGTTGAATCTTTTATAAATGTCATTATATTGGTTTGCATGTTTTACGGAGGGAATTCACTATACCTTTTTGGTCTAACCCTCGCTTTTCAAAAACTAAACCATTTTCAGGTAAGCAAGTAGAAAGAGGATCAAGTAAGTGAGTATGTGCAAGATAGTGTACCGGTGCAGCTTGAGACACTGTGAGTGCCTCTTGTAGAAGTTAAAATGTTCTCAGTTGTGTATAGGTTGTTTCCGCCAACCTAGATTTTGGAGACTTGTATAAGAAATTTTGGGACCCAGATTTGTAAATGTTATGACTTAATGCCAAGATTGTTCTATTGTATTTATGGGCTGTTACAAATGGTATCAGAGCCATAGTTTAAGGGATTTAGGTGACCGGAAGAGCCTAAACTTAAACTTGGGAGTAGAAAATCACAACTGAGAATCAGGAATTGCGTTAAGAGAGCACTATTGTAGACACAGGAAATGCGTTAGGAGGACACTATTATAAAGATAGGACTAATAGGGTACTGAGGACTGTCATGTAAGGTAAGTTTGAGATTTCACCTGGCCAGTGTAATGGCGAACTTACAGGTACATGTATGTGCTTAACCTACCTTATTAACCTACCTAGTGTTTATGTCGTATGCCAGTACTTTAGAATGTCAGCAAGATCCTTGAGGGATAGATTGAGATCCTTTGATGGGGAAGTTTCATGAGATGTCACTTATGATGTGATGTATGTATACGACGTAAAGAAGGAATGTTGTAAAGAATGTTATGAGTCGTCTAGAGGTAGCTCTTCGTGGATTTGGAAAGGGTGAATGCCCGAGTTCGAGTAGGGCTCCTGTTTCGGGGGAGTCCAAGTTCTAGAAATCATGGCATAGATTAGTCAGGACGGTAAGGAAAGATTGTGTCGAAATCTTGAAAGTGTCAATGGAGCTCTGATTTCCTAATCGGGCTTCTTGATGGCAGGGTAAATGAAATAAGATACCTATAGTGAAATGAAAGCATGCAGAAGTAGAAAGTGAGATAGTTGATCAAAACGGAATAGTATGAAATGGTTGAGTAAGTGAGGTGTGGAAAGCGTGTTCAGCGAGCTATTGCATGACCGGAAGGATGACCATTGGTCGTAGGTGGAGTGTCAAGGATAAGTTGCGTAAGTAGAACGGTTGACCTTGTTAGAGTGAGTAGCCTTCAATTTCAAGTAGAGTCTCATGCATAGTATTCTTTCATGTAATATGAAGGTTTTTCACGATTTAAGTTAAATGTTTAAATATGGATTTCAATCGAAAATGAGTCAGAATATACAAGGTGATTTCATTCACATTACACACTGGAATTTTTAGTTTAACGACTCGCTAAGTATTTCATTTTTTTTATACATTATGGATAAGTCAAATTTGTGCAAAGGGTCAAGAATATAGTTACGTGCAATTCATTTATAACCAAAATGCTTTTTGACCTATTGATAGCATAAATGAGGGTGAGCACCGACTGATGTACTTTGTGTTGATAATTCTTTCAGAATTATGTCTTTTGAAAAGATTTTCATGCAGTATATTACTGTCATAATAACAGTGTTCGGATTGAGCAAGATTGAGGTTCACGGGAAGATGCATGCAGACGATTCTCGAATCGTTGTGCAGGGCATTGAAGTTTTAAGAGTGATGGGGTCATGTGTACCCGAGTTGTTTCCAAATGTTGTTTGTTTAAAATGATAAAATGTACGAAATGATTTATTTATTGCATTGTCATGCATGAAGGCTATGAACTCACTAGGTCATAGGATATTGCATATTAAGCTAAGGAAGAACTTCAAGAGTGGAGAAATGTCGGACAAATCAGGAAAGAATGTTGCAGCCTTAATATTGTGTTCAAGAGAAAAGGGGAACAGTGGTAGAGTCGGAAGTGGATTATAGTAGCGGTTGTACGAGGGTTTGCACCCTTGTTCGTTAACTGGAAGTATGGTGGTCAAGGGACGGTTGTGTCCGGAGGAAGGATTTGAAGCCTCCAAGGCGTTGGTTCTGTGACTCGTTACGAGTAGTGCGGTAAGGAAGAATGAAAGGTCTATGGCATAGAAATGTGAGTTTCGAGGCGAGCTTGTAAGGTTGATGTTATATAAGTAGGTTTCGAAAGGAGGAAGACAGGTCATGAAGCTGATTATAGTATGTTGGAGGGATTAGGTTCCGTAAAGAACCCTTGTTAAAGAATAAGTTAAGGAAGTAGTCACAGGTTGTTAATTGTTGTAGAAGTCGTTCGTTGTGTAAGATGGTCGAGGCCGAAGACTGAACCAAGAGGTTGGACGCTGATAGAACACCTTGTAGGGTGCTAAGAGAATGAGAAGTTATTGCTTGATTAAGTGTTCTATTTATGAAGTGTGGAGGGTTCATAGAGTGATGAGGTATGTAACTCGAGCGAAGCTAGTGTATAGATTTTATCATCTAGTGAGGGACTATGCCCAGCGTATGTAAGGGCTCGAATCGTAAAGAGCGAGCAAAAATGGTTACATCTGAGCTAATTGGAAACTAGGGAGTTATAGTTCAGCTAGAGTGAGAAAGGGAAAAGTAGCGAGATAGACTCGTTATGTATGCGAGAAAATGTGAAGGCAAGTATGAATTGTGTAAGAATGGCCATGAGAGATTTGGTCTGCAGTGTGATGTGATGAATGAGGAATGTATAGATATGTAGTGACAGTGATTGTCAAGAGTAATGTGTCAGCTAGTGTCGTAGTGATGGGGTGTTAGAGAGAAAGAAAACATCAGATAGAAGCCTGTTGGGGTTTCGGATGAAGAGTATGATTTGTTAACCGGATTGTTGGGTCACGTAGGATGGAAGTTGACGTTGTGGTATGATTAAATTCGGAATAGAATGACAGAGTGGTGGTGGGTGGTTACCCAAAGGAGAAACCAAGTGTTTTTAGTTGTAAGAGTCGCTAAGTAAGCATATTTTTGGGATCACTGAAAGTTTAAAGAAGATGATGGGTGTGTTAGACAAATTATGGTGGAATAGATGTGAAATCCTTAAAGAATGTGAACTATTACCTATGTGCGAAAGAAGGATCTGAGTAAGTAAAAGTTGGAGATCAAAGAATGGGTAGTGACGTTGAACACTAGAATCGTTACAAGACGACTTGGTTGAATGCCTTAAGATAGGATATTGATGCAACTGTTTGATGATGTAAGTAATGAGGAGGTGATGTCAGCATGAGGAAAGGTCGAGAGAGAAAGGCAAGTAATGTTTGGTGGGCAGTGCTTCACGCTAACGCGGGGAGGTGAAGATAGTGTGTCGGAATAAGTGAGTAAGTTGAAAGTAGCAAACTTGACAGTATTGTCGAAAGGTGCAGTGATGGGTAGATTGTCTTTGATAAGTGTGCGAACCATGGGAAAAAGTATTGAGGAAGGGATTTGGGTATGATTTTATGCAGGAAAAGAGTGGATAAGACAGCTGTATGAGTTAAGTTAGTGATTGTGTGAGATAGGTATATACGAATTGGTCGTGTAGTGATTAAGCTAGTGAGATTAGTATGGTGTGACCATGGTTACTCCTCCCAGTGGAGTGAGGATGACCGGAGTTATGTTTTGTATGACTGAACGATCGTGGCAATCAGCAAAGAACTGAGGTGTTTCAGGATAAGCTTAATTGAGTAAGTGAACACTTCAACGAAGGGTTTGGAGGTTCCTGCTCTTAGTTACGTATAAGGATGGGGTGACGAAGTAGTGAGAATGTGAGAGAAGTTTGACGAACTGTGGTCTAGGTAGTCTGAGAGTAGGGAAATGTTAATTACATAGATGTTTGGTGAAGAACTCCGGGTTGTGAGTTGTCGGGATGTACAGGGTTGGCCTTGTGCCAAGCTGTCAAGTGTGTGAGTGGTTCTTAGTGAACAAGTTCGTGTTGTAGTGGGGGGATTCCGACGAGTTCCTCCTTAAAGGAAGTATTAATGCATGAGAAGCCTTATTTCATTCTCGGTTGTGGAGACCGATCGAGTAGGAACGATAGTCTACGGGTTAGAGTACCGTAAGAACTGAAGGGAATGCAACCGATGTTCCATGTTTCGAAATTGATGAGATAGTTGACAGGGTCAGTAGGAGCAGTACCCTGGGGAAGCGTCAGTTTCGGGTGTGGGCAAGATACCCGCATCTTTTCCAATGAAGAATTCCGGGGACGGAATTCTTTTAAGGAGGGAAGGTTGTAATAACCCAATATTTTTCTTTAAGGGAAAGTTTGGTGGCCAATTTGGGAGAAAAGGAAGTTCTCTTAAGGGGCCTTAATAAAAGTATGAATATGGCTTTTGGGCCCAAGTCCCTAGGGTAGTATTTTATTCCTAAGTCAGTATTATTCTCATTTATCTTTGAGTGTTGGCGGCTGGAAGAAACAAGGAACAAAGAAAGAAGCATTTCAGAGGAATTCTTGTGCAAGGAAGAAGTTCAAACCAGGTAATCTTCCATAACTTAGTGGTTATTGTCAGCTCAAGCTCCTCATTCTTTCCCTCTGTTTGTGAAAAACCGAAATGGGTAAAAATCAGATGGGATTTCCACCTAGTCTTGCCATGGAATTGTGTTTTTAAGCTTCTAGTTTCTTTTTTCGGATTTTCGATCAAGTGAGATAATATTGAACTCGAATTGAGTGGCAAGAAGGGTTTAAGTGCAAATGGTTCCTGAGAGTTCAGAAAATAAATGGCAGACCTGGGTTTTTAAGAAAGCCATTCGGTTTATCTGTTTTTATTAAGAAATGATGTTTAATGTTATATAACGATACTAAAATAGGAATATCCCTAGATAACCAGTTTTTAGAGTCGAAAGATGAGTTCAGGAGAGTTCTGGCCTGAGTCCCAGCGAAGAAGACGATGAACAGTAACTTTGGCACAAAGTGAACTTTTCGCAAGCGCCTGTTGCGAAAAGTGAACTTTTCGCTAGTGCCTGTTGCGAAGAGTCAGCTTTTCGCAAGTGCCTGTTGCGAAGAGTCAGCTTTTCGCAAGCGCCTGTTGTGCAAAGTCAACTTTTCGCAAGCACCTGTTGCGCAAAGTAGCTTTTCGCAAGTGCCTGTTTCGCAAGGCTATGTCCAGCGAGATTCTTCCCTTAGGGGTTTGGCCGAGAGAACGTCTACTCATGCTAGAATCGAGTTAAGGGAGGACGGTCCAAGTTTAAAGGATTAGTAAGACTAATTATATTTTTATATAATTAAATTAGTAGGATTACGGCTGGAACGAGACGCAAGGTTTGAAAGGAAATTGCTCTCAGGTGAGTTCCCTAAACCTTTTTACGACGCGAAGTGTTAAATGTTTTAACTGAATTTGGTTTCATTTACGAGCATGAACTGTTTGTAACAATCACGCATGTTTACCCATGAACTCCATGTTTTACTTGAGAAAGCTTATTATGTATGATGAAATGAGAATGATGATTTAAAGGATTAAAGGTGCATGTTTTATGAAAATGAATGATGTGCTATGTGGAGTCGGCCTGCACTGTGGGATCAGAGAGGGATCCTCGGGGTCTGATGATCCCTTGGATGTTTATGACGAGACGATAGGTTGGAATTTGTTTCCTCCTAGGCGGGTATCGGGGAGTCTGCTTGGGCCCCGATACGAGATGGCGAAAGGGGAGTCTGCTTGGGCCCCGATCGCAGAATGTTTATGTGATCCTATACACAGTGCAGCGCCATGCCTGATGTATGTGAAGGTTTACGTTGAATCTTTTATAAATGTCATTATATTGGTTTGCATGTTTTACGGAGGGAATTCACTAGACCTTTTTGGTCTAACCCTCGCTTTTCAAAAACTAAACCATTTTCATGTAAGCAAGTAGAAAGAGGATCAAGTAAGTGAGTATGAGCAAGATAGTGTACCGGTGCAGCTTGAGACACTGCGAGTGCCTCTTGTAGAAGTTAAAATGTTCTCAGTTGTGTATAGGTTGTTTCCGCCAACCTAGATTTTGGAGACTTGTATAAGAAATTTTGGGACCCAGATTTGTAAATGTTATGACTTAATGCCAAGATTGTTCTATTGTATTTATGGGTTGTTACATTTGGTTATGTGAGAAAAAAAATTCAAATAAAAATATATGTTAAATAATAATAAAATTTTAATACGAATACAGGGTATAATTATATATTATTGTTAAAAATGTGATGTAAATAATATTTTGTTTTGTTAAAAATATTAATATTGAATATATAAAATAATTAAAATTAGTAAAGAGAATGAAAGGATTAACCAATTTAATGCTATCTTTGATTTAAAAAAAAAAACTCTAAGAAAATTCTAAAGCCTCAATATAGTTTTCTCCTTAACTCTCTCTCCTACATTTTCCTTTATATATATATATATATTGATTGTTAGCTTACTACAAAAAATAATGAAATTAAATAACAAAAATATATTCCATTAAAATAAGTTTTCATTTATAACCATTGTTGCATTCCATCTAAGTTTTGGTTATGTGATAAAAAAATTCAAATAAAAATATATGTTAAATAATAATAAAAATTTAATACGAATACAGGGTATAATTATATATATTGTTGAAAAAAATGTGATATAAATAATATTTTGTTTTGTTAAAAATATTAATATTGAATGTATAAAATAATAAAATTAGTAAATAAAATAAAAGGATTAACCTATTTAATGCTATCTTTGATTTAAAAAAAATTTAAAACACTAAAAAAAAATTAAAGTCTCAATGGAGGCTTCTCCTTAACTCTCTCTCATACATTTTCCTTTATATATATATATATATATTGATTGTTGCATTCCATCTAAGTTTTGGTTAGGGAAATTAATTAAAATACCCAAAGTTTGACCATGTTTTACTGAAATACCCAAAATCTCTCCCACTTTGCAAAAATACCCTAAAAATCCTCGATGGGAGCCCTCGATCGCGGGCCAGGGACGTTTCTGACACTTTTTTAAACTTGCAGGGACCATTTTTGAAAAATGGAATCCCGCGATCGCAGGCTCATCCCGCGATGGGATTATTTTTGTGACTTTTCAATTGCAAGGGACCATTTTTGAAAAATTCCAGGGACCATTTATGAAAATTTTGATATTTTTGGCACTGTTCACCCCATTTCGTCCATTTTTACGAATTTAAAATGAAATGTTACACTTTCAACCCCTATACTTATTTACTAAATTTACTTTATACCTTTTTACTTTCATTATTTTAATTTTACATTTAACACATATAATCGTTTATTAACTAAAATACGTTAAAAAAATACGTTTTAATTTTAACAAATTACACCATTATAATCGTCTCTTCGATACGTTCGAAATGAGCCCAATCTTGAATTTTTTTGGATTTATATATTTTAATATATATCATATACAGTTATACACTACACAAAAAAAATATTTTATATTTAAAATTCATACTCTTATAGTTAATTATTTAATTTATGGTACATCTCTTTTTTTTTTTTCAATTTTGTTTTACACTCCTATCGCATTAACATAATAATCATATATTAACTAATTCATTAAATCGTTTTAAATTATTATTATTTGAATGTGTTTATAGATTTCGTCTGAAAAAGTTGTCTGTATGATTCCACTGAAAAAGTAACTGCAATATTCGTCTGCTCTTGAATAAAGGTCTTTCATTAGGCAGAAAATTAGTCTTTAAGTAGTCAAACATAGCTAATTAATGAGAATTTAGATCAGATTTATATGGTACTATCAAATGCAAGTTTCTATAATATAGATATTGTTCTACATTACATGATACCAATTTTTGCATCATATGAATCACTTCCAGACAACAAGAACCAATACCCCAATAATCAAGAAATAAATGCATGTTCATCCAATAATCTCTGTATTAGGATTATCGCAAGTTTCATAAACCTACTTACTAGGTGTTGGAAATATGGGTTTTACTAAACTTTGGACGCATTTAAATTTATATATATGTGTTATATATAACTAACTTTTAGTAGGTTTATGTTCTTCTATATGAGATCTTCGAAATGATATATAATGCGTCCAAAATAGAGTATGTGTGAAAGAGATATCGATACTCAAAGTTGAGTAAATTGATGAAATTAGCAAAAACCAAATGAAGTAAACAGTAAGTCAATCACAATACTTTAACAAAATAAGTTAATACTAAAAATAACAATTATTTAATGTTACATAAACAACCTAACGTGGCCCTATTTGACAATGTTCATAAATGGACTCCGCCATATGTATGCGGAAATCTTTGGCAACAACCTCGGCCTCGTCAGGGTGTACCCATACCTCATTTTTATTTATCAACATTTGGACATTACGGCATACCCAGACACCGCAATCTGCAGTTATCCCGGCCTGCTGGGGTGCATTCTTGGCGAACTTATAGCGAAAGGCACCTGTCATTTCGCGACGTCTAACATCCTTGACCCGACAAAAGAAGTCATTCAGCACAGCTTTAAACTTTGTCATTTGCTCTTCCAATTGCTGTCTGAAGAGACTGGCACTGTCGCTATCATATATGGTCATGGTCATAGCGTCAAGTTCAAACACTCCAAGCAGCCAATGTTGGGGATTAAGGCATATAGGGATGTACACCTGAAATATTACAGTATTAGACAACTTAGTTAGCAACAAAACAAGTTAAATAAAATCAGAGTAAAACGATTTACATACCACATCGAGGAGAGCCCAAGAGGTCCCTTCCACGCCATTGCATGAATTAACCACGGAGGTGGGACCTAGATGCTCAATCAACAAGTAATGAAAGAACATACTGAACATCATGGTCCACCTCGTGTCTGTTCCACGATGTCTTTGCAACAACGAGACCCAACAATCGATGTGCTATACATAAAAAATAGATGGTTAGACATGTAAAATAAATATATTTGATTATATGACTATAATTAAACTTCATACTAACCACACCCAGTAAGTCAGACTCCAAAGGGTCAACGGCCAGCAATACATTGAAAAACGAGGGGGTGATTTCCATGTTCAAGTGAGGGATGAAGATCAAGGGGGGGAGGCGACCAGTCCGGCACATCCTCAATATTTCTGATGCCGGTTGAGGCTCCGGTGAAGACACCTTTCCCTTTTTCTTTCCTCCCTTCTTTCCCCCCGCTTTCTTTGCTTGTTTTATAGCGGCCGGTGGTGTCGTAGATCCTTGTTGGCCAAACGGGTGATGAAACCATTGTGAAATTTTATGCGACCGCTTTAGAGGGAGCGGGGTCACCTGTGGTGGTGGATCTACAACATCCATCGAGTCATCGTCAGGCTCCGAGAAGTGCTCCGAGAAGTGATCCTGGATAATAGGAGACCCCGTCTGAAAATTACGTTACTCAATGTTTTAAGTACAATTTAGGAAATGTTCACAATTAAACCAAAACTACCAAAATAACTTACAGTATGCATTTCCGGCCTGTAATAGTCATCGGCCGAACCGCCAAAGATGTTTGTGATTGCTGTGGTGGCGAACGACGGCATGTGCTGTGCCCCCGACATCCCGGCCTGCGTGACATTGATCATTAAAATAGTTACAAAATTAGGATTATCGATATATAACTATAATGGTTACTCAGTGTCACTAACACTCTCTGGGATAGTCGAATATGATGTGGTGGCGAACGGCGGCGGCATCTGCGAGGTGTATGCCCCCGACATCCCGACCTGCGTGACATTGATCATTAAAATAGTTACAAAATTAGGAACAAACATATAACTATAATGGTTACTCAGTGTCACTTACACTCTCCGGGATAGTAGAATAGGATGTGGTGGCGAACGGCGTTTGGGACATCCCGGCCTGCGTGACATTGATCATTATAAGAGTTACAAACTTAGGAACAAACATATAACTATAATGGTTACTCAATGTCACTTACATTTTCAGGGAATGACGGATGGGATGTGGTGGCAAACGTCGCATGTGCCCCCTGTCCGAACGGAGCGGGGATCGGTGTCGTACTCGACAGCTAAAACAAATTTAGAACGTAATATTAATATACAAACTAAATAAACGTGGCCAACAAATTAAGTTAAACACTAACATTGACAGCGCTAAACTGTCTGTAGACTTCCTCCAGATAGTGTACACGTGTCTCTAGCGGCCCGTGGACGTAGTCCCACAGGACTTCATGTGAGCCACGCTGTGGCTCGTAGGAAGGGGCCGCCTGATATGGATTGTAGGAGGAGGAAGGGGGCGCCTGGTAGGAGGAGGAAGGGGGCGCCTGGTAGGAGGAGGAAGGGGGCGCCTGGTATCCACCGGAAGGGGGCCTGCCGTCGTCTTCCTCATCTTCGGAAGTAGGGGGACATCGAGCCCTTTCCGCCTCTGCGTCAATAAAGGCCACGCTGTCTCTGTACCAATCTGTGCCCATATCGTCGACAGTAGGCACAAGGCGATCGAAAGGCAAGAGTGGCTGCTAAATATATGATAAAACATAAAAGAAATTAATAAGCGGGACTAACGTATGCAAATTGTAAACATAGTAAAAGAACTTACATTTCTAGACGCATTGAAGAACTGAAACCAAAGCGACCTACTTAGGGTAACACGCTTGTCCCAACGGGTTCCCCTAAGTACTCGATCGTCGCGCTTGACGAAATATCGGATTGATGCGGGAAACATCTCCAAGATCCATATCTGGAATTAGACAAGAAGAGCAAGTACGTAAAAAGAAAAGCCAAACAGTTTGTATGTATTATTAACAATTGTTATACTACGTATCTAACCTTGAAGGCGTATGTAAAACCACAAAGATTCATCTTTGCATGTCGATCAACGCGTCTGGCTATGGCTCGGTGCAGAATAGAGTAGCAATGTGTCCAGATATGGCTACCCCACGAGTAGCTGTTAAACAGCTCAAGGTCCTCGACGGCCCTAAGGACCGTCTCGGAAGCATACTGGCTATACTCACGGCCCAAGAAGCCCATATCCACGATCACCACCAAGCATACACGGACAGCATCGTCGTCGGTTAGGGCACTAAGGCCCTCTTTCATCATTTCCCGGGCTGCCTTCAGCTTCAAACGAGATGCTGAAATGCCCCATACCCTAGGAACGAAGGAGCAGTATTCTAAGGGAGGAAGGGGGGAGCCTCTCCAAAACGTAGTCCTGTAATTAGACAGAACTCACGACGCCCAAAATGCAATTGAGAGCCGAAGAAATCAAAAAGCATCTCCTCTGGCTCAGCGTTGGCGTCCTCGACCTCCAACTGTAGAAACATGTGTACTAGCATAGGGTCGCCACCAGAGTAAGACACATCCATCCATGGCCCGAACGGTGTCCCTCTATAGATGGTCTCAAGGGTATCCGCGCGATCACCTAATCCCCTAAAGAGCGCTCCTAATTCCTCGATGTAGGAAACTTTGCACCTTACCGTCAAGTCGATGTTAAAGAAATCCTTCTACATAGTCATTCACAGATGTTATAGTTAGTGTTATATATAGATGTTGCGGTTTATTTTATTTTATATAGATGTTGCGGTTTATTTTATTTCAACGTATCATATTGTTATATATAGATAAAGTGCGGTGGTATTTTATTTCAACGTATCATATTGTTATATATAGATAAAGTGCGGTGGTATTTTATTTCAACGTATCATATTGTTATATATAGATAAAGTGCGGTTTATTTTATTTCAACGTATCATATTGTTATATATAGATAAAGTGCGGTGGTATTTTATTTCAACGTATCATATTGTTATATATAGATAAAGTGCGGTTTATTTTATTTCAACGTATAATAGTGTTATATATAGATAAAGTGCGGTTTATTTTATTTCAACGTATCATATTGTTATATATAGATAAAGTGCGGTTTATTTTATTTCAACGTATCATATTGTTATATATAGATAAAGTGCGGTGGTATTTTATTTCAACGTATAATAGTGTTATATATAGATAAAGTGCGGTGGTATTTTATTTCAACGTATAATAGGGACCTAAGTTGTCATTCTTAAAACCGTAGGGACCTAAGTTGTCATTCTTAACATTTTTTTATAAAAAACACATTCTTAACAACTTTTTTATAAAATGTGTTTTTTTATAAAAAATTGTTAAGAGTTTGTTTTTATAAAAAAATTGTTATAGTTTTATGGTTTTATGTTTGAATGTGATATTTGTATGTTATAATGTGTATGTTGTTATAGTGTGTTTTTTTCATATAAAAATTGTTAAGAGTGTTTTTTTATAAAAAAATTGTTAAAAGTGTGTTTTTATAAAAAAAAATTGTTAAAAATGTGTGTTTTTTTATAAAAACACACTCTTAACAATTTTTTTTATAAAAACACACTCTTTAACAATTTTTTTTATAAAAAAACTGTTTTTATAAAAAATTGTTAAGGGTGTGTTTTTATAAAAAAAAACACATTTTTAACAATTTTTTTATAAAAACACACTTTTAACAATTTTTTTATAAAAAAACACTCTTAACAATTTTATATGAAAAACACACTATAACAACATACACATTATATCATACAAATATCACATTCAAACATAAAACCATAAAACTATAACAATTTTTTTATAAAAACACACTCTTAACAATTTTTTATAAAAAAACACATTTTTAACAATTTTTTATAAAAACTGTTTTTGTAAAAAAAAATTAACAATTTTTTTATAAAAAACACATTATAAAAACCATAAAACTATAACAATTTTTTATAAAAACACACTCTTAACAATTTTTTATAAAAACACACTGTTTTTATAAAAAATTGTTAAGGGTGTGTTTTTATAAAAAAATTGCTAAGAGTGTGTTTTTATAAAAAAAAACATTGTTAACAATTTTTTTATAAAAACTCACTCTTAACAATTTTTTTATAAAAGAACACTATTAACAATTTTTTTTATGAAAAAACACACTATAACAACATACACATTATAACATACAAATATCACATTCAAACATAAAACCATACATATCATGTTAAACATACAACATATTCAAACATAAGTTATAAACACTATAACAACCTACAAATCATATATCTTAACTTAAAATAACATACAAAAAATAACAAAAAACATAAGGAAAACATACCACAGAGGTAATACGAGACATCTTCACAAAACCCGAACGCGTATTCCACACGACAAAATTGAGAGTGGGAGAAAATTGAGAGAGTTTGATTAAAAATTGAGAGAGTGATTAAAAAAATGAGAGTGGCCGGTTTTTGGTCCCCCCCCCCCCCCTTATATAGTGCGGCTGAAGTAACATTTAGGGTTTAGGGTTCGTCAAAGTGATTTTAGGGTTAACCCTGTGCCGACACGTGGCACAGGAGCCCGCGATCGCGGGGGGTCAAAGAAAGTCAAACGCGGGCAGGGACCAAAACTGCACACGCAGGCATTCTTGAGGGGGGAAAGCTGGACCGCGGGCATTCTTGAGGGACCAACGCGGGCAAAGTGGGCAAACGTTTGACACGTGTAGCCCGCGATCGCGGGGGTCAACGAGAGTCAAACGCGGGCAGGGACCAAAACTGCACACGCGGACATTCTTGAGGGGGAAAGCTGGACCGCGGGCATTCTTGAGGGACCAACGCAGGCAAAGTGGGCAAACTTTGGTGACACGTGGCCTGGAGCCCGCGATCGCGGGCTCTATCGCGAATGTTTGGGGTATTTTTGTAACATGGGAGAGATTTGGGGTATTTCAGTAACACTTGGTTTGACTTAGGGTATTTTAATTAATTTCCCTTTTGGTTATGTGAGAAAAAAAATTCAAATAAAAATATATGTTAAATAATAATAAAAATTTAGTACGAATACAGGGTATAATTATATATATTATTGTTAAAATGTGATGTAAATAATATTTGGTTTTGTTAAAAATATTAATATTGAATATAAAAAATAATAAAAATTAGTAAAGAAAATAAAAGGATTAACCCATTTAATGCTATCTTTGATTTAAAAAAAAATTAAAACTCTAAGAAAATTCTAAAGCCTCAATGGAGGCTTCTCCTTAACTCTTTCTCCTACATTTTCCTTTATATATATATATATATATATTGATGATTGTTGCATTCCATCTAAGTTTTGGTTATGTGAGGAAAAAAAATTCAAATAAAAATATATGTTAAATAATAATAAATTTTTAATACGAATACAGGGAATAATTATATATTATTGTTAAATATGTGATGTATATAATATTTTGTTTTGTTAAAAATATTAATATTGAATATATAAAATAGTTAAAATTAGTAAAGAAAATGAAAGGATTAACCCATTTAATGCTATCTTTGATTTAAAAAAAGTTTAAAACTCTAAGAAAATTCTAAAGCCTCAATATAGCTTTCTCCTTAACTCTCTCTCCTACATTTTTCTTTATATATATATATATTGATTGTTAGCTTACTACAAAAAATAATAAAATTAAATAACAAAAATATATTCCATTAAAATAAGTTTTCATTTATAACCATTGTTGCATTCCATCTAGGTTTTGGTTATGTGATAAAAAAATTCAAATAAAAATATATGTTAAATAATAATAAAAATTTAATACGAATACAGGGTATAATTATATATATTGTTGTAAAAAATGTGATATAAATAATATTTTGTTTTTGTTAAAAATATTAATATTGAATGTATAAAATAATAAAATTTAGTAAAGAAAATAAAAGGATTAACCCATTTAATGCTATCTTTGATTTAAAAAAAATTTAAAACACTCAATGGAGATTTCTCCTTAACTCTCTCTCATACATTTTCCTTTATATATATATATATATATATTGATTGTTGCATTCCATCTATGTTTTGGTTATGTGAGAAAAAAAATTCAAATAAAAATATATGTTAAATAATAATAAAAATTTAATACGAATACAGGGTATAATTATATATATTATTGTTAAAAATGTGATGTAAATAATATTTTGTTTTGTTAAAAATATTAATATTGAATATATAAAATAATAAAAAATAGTAAAGAAAATGAAAGGATTAACCCATTTAATGCTATCTTTGATTTAAAAAAAATTTAAAACTCTAAGAAAATTCTAAAGCTTCAATATAGGTATCTTTTTAACTCTCTCTCCTACATTTTCATTTATATATATATATTGATTGTTGCGTTCCATCTAAGTTTTGGTTATGTGAGAAGAAAAAAATATATGTTAAATAATAATAAAATTTTAATACGAATACAGGGTATAATTATATATATTATTGTTAAAATGTGATGTAAATAATATTTTGTTTTGTTAAAAATATTAATATTGAATATATAAAATAATAAAAATTAGTAAAGAAAATGAAAGGATTAACCCATTTAATGCTATTTTTTATTTAAAAAAAAATTAAAAACTTTAAGAAAATTCTAAAGCCTCAATATAGGCTTCTCTTTAACTCTCTCTCCTACATTTTTCCTTTATATATATATTGATTGTTGCATTCCATCTAAGTTTTGGTTATGTGAAAAAAAAAATTCAAATAAAAATATATGTTAAATAATAATAAAAATTTAGTACGAATACAGGCTATACTTATATATATTATTGTTAAAATGTGATGTAAATAATATTTTGTTTTGTTAAAAATATTAATATTGAATATATAAAATAATAAAAGTTTGTAAAGAAAATGAAATGATTAACCCATTTATTGCTATCTTTGATTTAAAAAAAAATTAAAACTCTAAGAAAATTTTAAAGCCTCAATATAGGTTTCTCTTTAACTCTCTCTCATACATTTTTCTTTTATATATACTAGTGAGTGGCATCACGCGTTGTGTGGTGACGAAATCATTTGATAGGAAATATGTAACTACGTTAGAAAAATTCCAAGTCATTAATTGACAACTAATGAAATACAATCTAAGATTGTATTGTAAGTGTTTTAGATGTAAATTATTTTGGTACACGAACGAAAGAGAAAAATATTTCAATGTTGAAGTAAATAATGTTTTTGTATATGTGGTACTAAGCATTATAATATAAGTATGCAAATTCAATCTTTGCTATTTAACTTATAAACCTCCTTACCCCCAATGAGTAGGGTAAATGATTTATGTTGTGAAGAGAGAGATATGTGATTGATATGAAGATAACCAAATATAGGGGCACAAATTTGTTAAACAGTTTATATAGAATAATCTCAAGTATCTAGCTAGAAGAATTAATCATCAATGAAATTGCAGGAGGATTTAAGGATAGTAATTTTATAATAATTATGCAGTTAATATTGGTCTATTTATAATCGATCATCAACAAAGGGGGCCCAGATATTGATGAAGAACATGGGGCAAATGTTTATAAAGAAGGTCGAGGTAAGGAATTATGACCAAAATTCAATACAAATTCAGTTTTTTACTACACAATTTATAATTCATCAAACAAACAAATCCCAATTCATGAAATCCAAAAGAAGCACATTGGCTCTTAATGTTGAAATCTAATATAGTTTGCTGACAAAATAAAAAGTAAAAGTTCTCTCATTGACAAAATCTCAACTCTTCATCTTTATGAAGATCCATGGGTAATGTGATGAAATTAAGTTTATAAGTACACTAAAGAGACTTACAATATACAAAGATTGGGATCGGTTCATAATCCAACTAAGAGGCACGAAATAAATAGGAAAAACATTTCAAAGTTCACCAAATAGAACAAAATCCAATTTGTGAGTCATCAATTAAACAAACTCAAGTTTGTAATTCATCAAATGTACAAAACCCAATTCATGAAATCTAAAAAACTAAAAGAAATGAAGATTAGACAGTATCGTTGCTCTTAAACAATGTTGTTGAAGCTCCAGTATAGCAAGTACTTTACAGTGTGCCACATCCGTTGTATAAAACACTCCATCTCATTTAGGTCTGGTAGTTTGGTAACTACACATGCAAAAAAGGACTTGCAGTTAAATAGTTTGTGTTACATGAGATTTTCACTGTTCAACATGGGAATCCCATGATTCAGATGAACTAATCTTTACTACTCCTAGTTTTGTATGGGTTTCCTTTTGCCTTCCATTTTCTCTTATTCCTCAAAAATTCGTTCGTAAATTGATGACACTACGTTGATAATCACACTAAAGAGGATTTGGATAAGTATAAACCGGGACCAGTTCATGATCCAATTAAAAAACACAGAATCACCAAATTCTTATTGATATCTCAAAGGTAAATTGCAAGAAAAAACTTGCAGAGATGGAGATCCTTATAGTGTTCCATGAGATTTTGATTGTTCATGTAGTTGCTTAGTTTTGAAGAATGGAATACAAGATCCAAAAATCCTATAACCCAGATTGGATTTAAGTTTCTTTTAGCAACCTCAAAGTTGCACTAAGATCATTAGATTATCAGGAAAATGATTCTATATAGTATGTTTATTACTCCCCTCTTCACGTAACCGAACCATCTCTAAAGAAACTTGACTTTTGAGATCCCATGAATTAATATGGTTTCTATAGATTAATGAAAGATCATAAACAACTCCATGATTTAGTTACAGAACTAAAAATCAATATGTGAACTTATAAGGTAATCATGTAAACAACATAAGCATACCCAATAGCTATTAGCATCATCTACATTGAGAAAATAGAAAACAACAGGTTGATACTCACCAATCGAGCGATAAAATAAGCATATTTATTTCAAATAGTGTGACATCTCAAATTGTCTAATAATTTTACTCATCAATATAAATAACCTCTGTGTGTATTTCTTGCAGGCATCTCGAATTGTAATGGCAATAGATGGTGATGGACCTGGCTACATATAATATGCAAGACAATGAACCTTGATGTCATTGAGGCATCTCGTCAAACACCTAATTTGCATGTATTGAATTGTCATATTAAAATCCCTTCCTTCGTTATATGCATACAAACTATCTGAGTTTGCTTCAATTTTTATTGGTCCATATGAGAACCATACCCATGAACACCCATACTGCCATACACATCAACACACATATACAAAACCCAAATCAAAAAATAATATTGATACAAAATTAAACAAATAAAAATAAATCAAGTAATTGCAAAAAGCATGAATATAAATTGGATTGCCTCGTATATATAGGAACCCTGCCAATATAATCCGATACAAATTCATAGTTCAAAATTAAACAAATAAAAAACATATGATTACCTCATATACATAGAACCCTGGCAACATAATCCGATTCAAATTGGTAAAGGTTAGATTGCATTTACATGGCCCTAAAATCAGATCTTGGTGAAGGCGTACCAAGAGAAACCAAGATATATTGGAATATAATGGAGAAGAAGTAAATGGGAGCCGTTTTGGTATAGAAGATGGATAGTCTAGACTTTAGAGTTGGAGTTGGAGGTTACGCTTAAAAAAGCAAAATTACAAACAAACCCCTCTCATAATGAAACGCATATTTTCTATATAGGGACATAAATGTCTTTCAGATATCAAAGAATTTAAAAAATCAAAAAAGTTAGAAAATTTCTTTTGAGTATTCCTAATCAAAGTAGCTGCCACCTCATGTTGTTGAGGTTATTGATTTTATAGATATAAAAGATATATATATATATATATATTGATTGTTGCATTCCATCTAAGTGTTGGTTATGTGAGAGAAAAAAATTCAAATAAAAATATATGTTAAATAATAATAAAAATTTAGTACGAATACAGGGTATAATTATATATATTATTGTTAAAAATGTGATGTAAATAATATTTTGTTTTGTTAAAAAATATTAATATTGAATATATAAAATAATAAAAATTAGTAAAGAAAATGAAAGGATTAACCCATTTAATGCTATCTTTGATTTAAATAAAATTCAAAACTCTAAGAAAATTCTAAAGTATCAACGGATGCTTCTCCTTAACTCTCTCTCCTATATTTTTCTTTATATATATATATATATATATATTGATTAGTTGGTGTATCCATGCATTGGAGCATGATATAAAGGATTTTAAAGCATTTGTTGTATATTTTTGTGATTTGAATAAGGATTCTGAAGCCAAAAATTTCAAGGTATTATGATGACATGATTAGCTCTCCTCACTACAACTTAATTAGCTCATTTCAAAGAGATGAGTGGATCGCTAAAATTCAGTTCTTCGACTTTATTCTTAATGTAACTTAAAAAAGGTGTTGATATCATCTTCTTATTTACGTTTCGTAATATTCAAACAATAAGTTTCTTCATAGATCATCCAACTATTGAACTATCTATGTATAACCTTAACTAATACGATATGAGACGATAAGACTTGTTCAAATATCTTGTCGATTCTACTATCATCATAAATTAAAGATCCCAATTTTCCAATAATTATAGGTCGTGTCCCAATCTGTCAACCTAGTTCCGTAAGTGTTGTGAAATGATACAACGGAGCAATAATGTAGGCTACAATAATATAGCACCATTTAACATTACGAAATATCATGAGGTATCATAAATGCATCAACAATAATTACGAAATAATTTTTATTAATGTTTTACAAAATAATATGTATTCCCTTTGCTCTTAAAGTTAAAGGATCTCCCGAATTATGAAATTCTTTTATGCGCATAGTTACTTACATGGCTACATATGCACAAATAATACACAAAATTTGAATAAAAGGTTAAAGATTACTTCTTACTTGATATATACTCTAGAGGTATATCGATCGGTCTCTCTCTCTATATATATATATATATATGATAGAAATGGCAAACATGCTAAATTAATTAATTTTGCAGAATGTTTTTAGTGCAAATAATTAAGACAATCCATTCCACAATATATATGGTGCAATGCTTGTAAAATTCAAGAATGGTAAGAAACTTCTGATATTTCATTATTGATTGATAACAAAGGCTGGAAGGAAAAACAAATATATAGAGCATGAGAACTAACTAAAGGAAAGTGAAGAGTTGGTATAACTACACGAAAGGGAAGAGTTGGAATAACTGAAGGAAATAAATAAAGGAAATCCAATACTCCCCCTCAAGATGGAGCATGTAGGTTCTTAATGCTCATCTTGCCAAGTAGAAACTGAAGCTGTTGTGTTCCAAGGCCCTTTGTGAGTAGGTCCGCAACTTCCATCTTGCTGTCAATGGGCATAGGCCGAATGTCTTTGGAGTCGACTCTTTCTCGAACGAAGTAACAGTCCATCTCAACATGTTTCGTCCTCTCATGGAAAACTGGGTTGTTGGCAATGTGACGAGCGGCTTGATTATCACAGAATAATGCAGTTGGAGTATTGATGTTGATCCAGAAATCCTTTAGTAACCATCGAACCCATAATATCTCACTAACAGTGGAAGCCATAGCCTTATATTCGGCTTCTGCGGAAGAGCGGGAAACAACAGACTGCTTTTTGGTTTTCCAGGAAATGGGGGCACCTCCAAGCATGAGTAGATAACCTGTTCTTGAGCGTCTCGTGAAGGGGCATCCAAGCCAATCTGAGTCGCAGAAGGCAGTTAAGACTGGCTCTCCGGCTCGAGGAAGAAGGATCCCTTGTCCCGGTGTACCCTTAAGGTATCTCAGGACACGATTTGCAGCTTCTATATGATTGTGTCGTGGATCAGCGACAAATTGACTTAGGATGTTGACAGCATACGTGATGTCGGGTCGTGTAGCTTAGAGGTAAAGTAACCGACCAACTAGTCGACGATATTGGCCAGCGTCAACTTGTGTCTCATTTTCTCCTTTGTCTAGGTTTAAGTTCTGTTCGATGGGGAAACGACTTGGCTTGCATCCCATCATTCCACTATCCTTAAGGATGTCTAAGACATATTTTCTTTGACTTAGAACCAACCCATCGGATGTTTTCGCAACTTCAATGCCAAGAAAGTACTTTAAAGGACCAAGATCTTTAATACTGAAAGCTTCGTTAAGTTGCATTTTCACACATTGGATTCGTTCAAAATTGTTTCCAACTATGATGACGTCGTCCACATAGATTAAGATAGCAACAAAGGATTCTCTTCTCCCATGCGTGAACAAGGAGTGATCAGCCTTGGATTGACGAAAGTTTAAGTTTAAAAGGAATGTGGTGAACTTGTGGTACCAGTTCCGAGAAGCTTGTCTTAAACCGTAGAGGGACTTTTGTAGCCGACAGACTCGTGTCTCGTTTTCTTTGGAGAAGCCTTGAGGAACTTTCATGTAAACTTCCTCATCTAGGTCACCATGAAGAAAGGCATTGTTGACGTCAAGTTGGTGAATGATCCAGTTTTTCTTTGCAGCAATCGCTAAGAGAGTTCGTACAGTCACTAGTTTGGCAACTGGGGCGAACGTATCGTGATAGTCTACCCCCTCTATCTGAGTGAACCCCTTTGCGACTAGTCGGGCCTTGTACCGTTCCACTTCACCACTGGGTTTATATTTTATTTTGTAGACCCATTTCGAATCGATTGCCCGCTTCCCTTTCGGTAAGTCGGCCAGAATCCATGTCCCATTCTTCTCAAGAGCTTTGATCTCTTGCTGCATGGCTTGTCGCTAGCGTTCATCTTGAGACGCTTGCTTAAAAAATTTCGGCTCATCGTTGGAAGTAATGGCCGTCAAGAAAGCTTTGTGATTATTAGAAAAATTCTCATATGAAACAAAGTTTGAGATAGGGTGTACCGTCGAGGCTTCTTGATTGGAGGCGGGTTGTTTATGATCGACCGAAGGGGGAAGCTTCACAATGTAATCACCAAGATACTTTGGTTGTGATTTTTGTCTCTTGCTCCGGGTCTCAGTTTGTTCTCGAGGCCCATCACCTTGAACATACTCCCGGGTCTCAGTTTGTTCTTGAGGCCCATCACCTTGAACATACTCATTCATGTCATGAGACTCGACTCCCACGCTATTTGGCTCTTCTTCAACTTCTTTTGGCTCGTCTTCGCTTTGTGTTTCTGGAGAGGCTGGCTCATTGTCCACAAGCTCATTATCATTATGTGCTTGTTGATCTTCACCGTGGGTTGATATGTGCTTTTCATGGCAAGTGCAATCCTGATGTCTTATGGAACCATCCTCCCTATAATCCTCATCTGTTTTGATATTTTTGAAAGGAAAGTTTTCTTCACAAAATAACACATCTCTGCTAACAGTGATTCTTTTACTTTCAATGTCATAAACCTTGTATCCTTTGGTTCCTGTGGGATAACCTAAGAACACACCAGGTTTACCTTTCTCTTCAAACTTGTCTCCCTTCATGTTGGTGTTTTTGAAATAAACGAGACAACCAAAGACCTTCATATGGCTATACTCTGGTGTTTGGTTCCAAACCATTTCGTATGGGGTCTTGTTCTTGATTACCTTGGATGGAAGACGATTAATTATGTACGCAGCGGTAAGAATGCATTCTCCCCAAAATCTTTTTGGTAGGTTTGCTTCAAACCTAAGAGCACGGGCCGTTTCTAACAGGTGACGATGTTTTCTTTCCACAACACCATTTTGTTGTGGTGTATGTGGGCAAGTTGTTTCTAATAAAATCCCACATTTATTGTAAAACTCGATCATGGTGTTGGATGTGAATTCCCCACCATTGTCACATCTAACCTTCTTGATTTGTTTTCCAAATTGAACTCCTACCATTTTATGAAAATCAACAAGACACTTGCTAGCATCACTCTTATATTTGATGAGAAAGACCCATAGTGCTCTACTATAATCATCGACTATGGTGAGAAAATAATTTGCCTTTGTGTTGGACGGTATACGATATCCACCCCAAATATCGCAATGTATTAAATCGAAAATAGCACCACTTTTAATCACACTGATAGGAAAAGGTTTCCGGGAAAGTTTAGCCTTCGCACAAGAATCACAGATTTTATTGCTAAGTTCAACAGAATTATTCTTGAGAAAATCAACTCTAGAAAGTTTTCCCTTTGATGCGTGACCCAGTCTTTTGTGCCAGGTGTCCATAATAGTCGCCATGGATCTTCTTTCTTTGATCATCCCCATTCAATACAATCCCCCTTGGCATCTACCCGCACCAATCAAGTTCCTCGTCCGTAACCCCTGCATTACACAAAAATCAGGAAAAAAAGTTACAGCGCATTGGAGATCTTTACTCAGGCGGCTAACGGAAAGCAGGTTGCATTTAAAATTTGGAACAGAAAGAACTCCATTAATTTTTACTCCCCCTGGAAGTGTACATTCGCCCCTTCCCTCGACGGAAATGGCTTCTCCGTTCGGTATAACAACCGGTGGTTCAAAGGGAATTCTTTCTTTGTTTTTGAGGATATCGGGTAAATGAGTTATGTGTTCGGTGCAACCCGAATCAATAATCCATTCACCTTCCTTTCCTCCGTTTCCTGCCATGTTAGCGATATGTCCCGTTTCTTCGTTGTCGCTGGTTCCAGAAAAGTGCTTGATAAACAACTGATACTGTTCATTGGTTAGGCCTTGTATGGGACTCGTTTCAAGTTCGGTGTAGGCGGCTTTTGGCTTGACTTTCTCCCCTTTCTTCCCGGGCCACCATTCTGGATATCCAACCAGTTTGAAACATCCTTCTCGTTTATGGCCGTTTCTCCCGCAAAACGTGCAATGCTCGTTTTCTTTACTTTCTTTGTTGTCTCTCACATTCCTTGGATAGCTTCTCTCCTTCGATTGGTTGGCCATATTATGATCTCGTCTTTGTGAGGCTTTAAACGCAGTGGATTCGGGTGGTGTTCTTTTGTCATTCGAAATCGCCCTTTGTCTCTCATCTTCTGCCACCATATGGTAGGCTGTCCCCAAGGAAGGAGGTGGCTTAGTGGCTAATATTTGGGTTTTGATCACAGTGAAATCATCATCCAAACCCATAAGGAACTCGTACAATCGTTCCTTCTCTTGGTATTCAATCATCTTCCTGCCAATATCACAGGAACATCCGTCACACACACAGCGATGGAGAGGCTTAATTGATTGGGTCTCGTCCCATAATGATCGAAGATGGGTATAGTAAGTCGATACCGATGCACCGTCTTGTCGAGTGGTGGCGATTTTCTGTTTTAGTTCGTAGGCCCGGGGGGCGCTTTCTTTCCCAAATCTCTCGAGTAGATTTGACCATATCTCCGACGCGGTGCTCGCATACTTTACGTTATTACGGATGTTCTTTTCCATGGCAGTGGTAAGCCACCCGTTTATCATCGCGTCGCATTGCATCCATGGCATGTAGTTGGTGTGCCCCTTTTCCGGTTTCTCGATGGTACCGTCAACAAACTCGAATTTGTTTTTGGCGAAGAGAAAATTTCCCATCTCTTGCGACCAATCTGAGTAGTTATTATCAGTGAGGATGTCGTTGACGTGAAGCTGTTTGGGATAGTCGGACGGATGGAGATAATAGGGTGAACTGTGGTCGATCACCCCGCCAGAGGCCTCTCCGGTTTTGGGTTTGTTTGTGTCTTCGTCTTCTGACATCTGACGGAGGTTGGGGCAGGTTGGATTTTAGGTTTTAATCCCGCTCTGATACCATGTAAAATTCAAGAATGGTAAGAAACTTCTGATATTTCATTATTGATTGATAACAAAGGCTGGAAGGAAAAACAAATATATAGAGCATGAGAACTAACTAAAGGAAAGTGAAGAGTTGGTATAACTACAGGAAAGGGAAGAGTTGGAATAACTACAGGAAAGGGAAGAGTTGGAATAACTGAAGGAAATAAATAAAGGAAATCCAATAATGCTTGAGTCTCAAACTCTCAACAACCTTTTAGGTGTTGTCCTACACAAGGAATACAAGCACAAAACCAAGAGTACTTACGTATGGATGGACATATGTTAATTATAGAACAATTTAATTAAAATAAAAATATTCCACGTATACAGTTTTTATATGTTACCTACACCAGACAAATCGGAAATTTATTTCTTTCAATCAACATCCATTCTCGTTAAAACCAATATCAAATTAGATTGAGAAAACATTCAAAAAATCATTCTCGGATATTATTTCATGTTTAGTTGCATGTTTCATTGGCAAACTAGCTAGCTAGTAAGGTTTTAAATAGGGTGAGGCATGGCGTGGCGGCGAGGCCAAGCCTTAAGCCTTAGTGCTACGGCGAGGCCACGGCGTTTATCAAGGTGTGACTTATGACGGCAAATTTTATGTTATATAAGATATTATATATAAAAAGGCAGCTAGTTCATGCACTTTGCTAAATTCCAAAGCTTTATCCAAACCAGGAGGTATCCCTTTAATTGTTGTTTTGCCTTTCACTTAAGCTGCAACTCTAAATCATTCTAGACGACAGCAATGTATCCTATCTTTAGAACCAACTAATGACAAGCATAAGCATACATGTAGAACAACCCTTGTCTTATTTACAGTTTTCAAGATCACACTTGATAACTGTTGCATTTTAAGAAACCCTTGTGAATATCAAATCAAACATAGAAGAAATTTAGGACGCTCAAAGTAACCTTCCTATGAAGCATTGCTAGAGTTGTGGATCTATACAACTTGCACATGAAAATGTTTAGGCTGGTTTTTTTGCCCATGTGACTCAATCTTTTTTATTGATAAAAGGGAACATAGCCTTAGGAAAATTTTAACTTCAATGAACTAAAAAATGTAGAAAAATAAAGGTGAGCATAACTACAATAACTCAAATTGTTTACCAAAATAAACTTCGGATAGACAACCAAAAAAGACCTAACATTAAATCCACTCACCTTGTAGACAACCACCTATTCAAAATTGGGTGAAATAGTAGGCGGCATGTGTTGGGTCACCAAGGATTTGAAGATGACCTCCCGGTCTCTCTTATAAATTCCTTAGAATAATCATTTGTACTTAGTTAAATTTTAGTTCTTTGTAATAGCTTAGTCATGCTCAAAATGTTCGGAAAAATAGAAGACTAGCGGATCAAAGATGAACTTCTCATTTTCACTAAGCTATTCCTGCCGATTCATACATGAACAAATCATGGGAATCCTCAAAATCGGAGGATTATCCATTTGTCTTCTTGCTAAGGAAATTTTCACCAACTTTGTACATGATGGAGACATTCTCTCCCACCTGAGGAAAAAATATTTGTCATTTCCACCTTTTCGGATATTGTCTATATCAAGGTCTAGAAATCAACTTTGTTCATGATAAGACAAAAAAGACACTTTGTCCTTATCAAAGACAAGTTTGACTTTCAATCACATCATGACAAGTGTCTCATGCATTTAATGCACATGGTGGTATAAAAGGCTAAAGACTCCTCCCATGCAAGGTTACACTTTTAAGAGATTTTCAAGTGCTTAAGCAAAATCGATTGAAATCCTTCTCTCTCAAGAACTTCATAGCTTTGTTCTAAGTGTTTACAGGTTGTGTTTGGTTTTCTGATTTTTTTTGTGAAAGATTGATAGGATAGATTTTATATGTTCTTTTCTGCAACAATCTTAAAGGTTTCTTGATTTCATAATAAATAAAGAATTAAATTTAGTGAAAATTTTGAGTATTGTATTCAACCTCCTTTCTACAATACTTGTTACCGTGTGCTATTTCACATTTGGGACTAACAATAACCATTTCATCGTTGAGGGAACTTGGAACCGTAATGTAGAAAGAGGTGTTGAATCTAGTTCTTAGCATACTTATAATACATATCTAAATGTGAAAGTGATGCCACTTAAATTCCTATAAGCTAAGGGGTTGTTCTGAAGTGTTCTAAGAAATTAAGATACATAACCATGACCAATTAACCGGTGGCTTATAGTAGTTTAACGAATGAGAAGGAGGATATGCCTGAGTGTTTCCATCTAACATAAAAAAGAAGATGGTCCAACTATTCTTACCTTAGTTAGATTTGTGTCCTTTCACTATGTAAAAGTTCAAGTTTCAGACTCCACCTTTAAAGTTGTAAGACTCCACCTTGACTTATGCAGAACACCCTCAAGGATTATCAGAATCTGGCTAGGTCTTGTTGTGTTAGTCTTTTTCAAAACTAATCGAATTAGTCTTTTTTTTTTTGAAAAAGATGGAGGTTTATAGGTAAAGTTTCAAAATAGGTACAAATCTTAACCTTTTGGTTGAGTCTTAGAAATAAGAGAAAATTAAACTCTTTTTTTGGTGAGGTTTCACCTTTTCCAACATAGGTGAAAAAGTAGAAGAAAAGTAGGTATATAAATGGAACCATGGTCTATATATTTTAATATGTTAGAAATGGTGGGAACTTTCGCAAGGGCACCCTTACGTGTGTGCGCACCTATAGGTGTGGGCACGATGTGACCCACTTTGTACTTCACACACACGCATGATAACACATGTTAGATTTAAAAAAAACAAGTGGATCGTATATGACAGAGAAAGAACAACAAGAGGGCAGAAGACTTAATTTATTCAAAAAAATAAATGATACTTGGAAGAGAAAAGCTACTGCTGCATTGGAAAAAAAAAGAAACAGAACAAGCCTTTAAATAATAAAAAATTCAACTAACTACTCCTAAATAAATGGAAATAAAGCTACCACTACTTTGACTGCATCATCCATAAAAATCTGCTGAAACTTCCAACGTGCATCTGACCGATTCCAACCAGCCCCGTTTGACTCATAAACAAAACCCGATTAACCCAACAATCACCCCCTTAATCGGTTTGTTCATACCACTCGTTCACAGCAGTGCCGGTTCCTCTTCGATCAGATTTGCCTATTGTTTCTCCCACTTAGGACACTCATTGTTGTAGTGACCAAACTCACCACATTTGTAACATTTAACGTGACTTTTATCCCGGACACGTTCATTACCATCTCGACTCTTCCCGGACCCACGACCTCTTCCCCGGCCACGTCCAAAGTCAACCCGATTTGAACCTCCATTTCCACAATGTTTACAACCGTGCGAATTTCCTTGACTAACCAACAATAAACTACCTTGAGTGTCCTCCATTTTCTCGGTCCCTTTTACGCGCTCCTCGTATGCCTTCAATCTTCCAACGACTTCATCGAATAGCATTGAATCCAACTCGAAGCATTGCTCTATTGAAGCTACGATTTGAAGAAAAGACTTAGGCATCGAATCTAGTAATATTTTCACCAGATCCTCTTCTTCAAGTTCATATCCAAGGATCCTTGCTTTTGAGGCTAGACCGGTCAACTTTGTCACGAAATCATCAACCGTTTCACCATCCTTCATGCGCAAACTTTCAAGCTCCCTCTTCAACGTTGCCCGTCGAGCCGATCTCACCCGATCCACTCCCAAATACCGTGTCTTCAGTCCATCCCACACTTGTTTTGGATCGGTGTAACTAGCCATTTGTAACACCATGTCTTCGGGTATAGCTTGAACCAAGAAAGCAAGAGCTTGTTTTGACTTCTTTGGATCCGGTTCGACTGTCTCCCATTTGCCGTGTGCATCCATAATCGCCTTGACTTTGACCGCCCACACCAGATAATTCGTTGGGGTCAAAACCGTAGTTTGATACGACATCGAACCTCCTTCTTTAGCTGGTACCATCGCCATTCTATTCTCCCTTTTTTGACAGCCCAACCTCTTTAATCAAGCTTGTTCCGAGAGCACTTTTCAACTGATCAAGAAAACAAGGTCACAACCACCTTTACCGTCTTCTGTCACCCGCAAAACGAACCGAATCAAAGCCACCTGCTTTGATGTCTTCCTGTCCGTTTATCACGCACCTCCGGTTAGACTCTTACAATTGCTAGAACAAGCCCGATCAAAAGAAGTTTGAGCTGCCGTTGAAATGCTTCAACTTGCGATCAAGAATGACTCACACCCCTCTCAACCGAACGCAGGCTCTGATACCAAGTGTTAGATTTAAAAAAAAACAAGCGGATCGTATATGACAGAGAAAGAACAGCAAGAGGGCAGAAGACTTAATTCATTCAAAAAAATGATACTTGGAAGAGAAAAGCTACTGCTGCATTGGAAAAAAAAGAAACAGAACAAGCCTTTAAATAATGAAAAATTCAACTAACTACTCCTAAATAAATGGAAATAAAGCTACCACTACTTTGACTGCATCATCCATAAAAATCTGCTGAAACTTCCAACGTGCATCTGACCGATTCCAACCAGCCCCGTTTGACCCGTAAACAAAACCCGATTAACCCAACAACACAAGTCGCAAGTTTTATTTTCTACAAGCTTATTAGCGGCAACTTGAAGGATTGTATTAGCCAACAATCGGGATGGTTGTATGCATGGCGAACCGTTGCAATACTTATGTTGGTAGTTAGCGACTGTCGGTTAGAAGACATATGTATGGTCATGACAGTTCGAAGTGTCACCAATAATGACAAATGGATATACTAGTGTCCGTTCGAGCACATGAGACGATCTAAAGCGTAGCTATTGCTGTCACACTACAAAAATAACTACTTTTGCAGGAGGAAAATGTCGTCGGCAAAATTCTCAAAAGTCGCCGGCAAAAGCTCAAAATCTTTTGCCGTCGGACTTTTTCGCCGGCAAAAGTTTCCGTGAAAAGCTGGCCGCTATAAGGCTTTTTGCCGGCGAATAATATGTGCCGCCGGTAAACATACATTTGCCGGCGAAAAACAGTCGTCGGTAAAAACTGAAGTCGCCGGCAAAAACATCTCACGTAATCGTAGAAAATCTTTTTCCCGACGACTAAATATTTTTGCCGGCGTAATTTTTTCCGCCGGGAAAAGTTTTTTTTTGACTTTTTGGTCAAACATTTATCGGCCAAAAAATCCGTCGGCAAAAGTTATTTTTTATTTTTACACATAGCTTTTTACCGACAAACAAACTCGTCGGCAAAAGTTAGGTTTGACCCTTTTGGTCAAGTTTCTCTTGACGGAGAAAACCGTCGGCAAAAGTTAGGTTTGACTCTTTGGCCAACCATTTTACCGAGGGAAAAACCCGACGGCAAAAGTTGTTAACCATATAATGAAACATTTGTCAATGCATTTGGACGCACTTTTATCAACGAAAATAACAAATAAACAAATATAAAAACAGTTTAAATAATAAATTAGCTAATTAATAAGAAAAAAACATTACATAAATATCTTTAAAACATAAACCAAACCAAATGAAAATATCTTTTTGACATATAAAAAAAATATAGATAAAATGTACTAAGCTAGTCAAGATTTTCTGCACCGTCATCTTCAAGATTTTCTGCACCGTCATCTTCAAGATTTTCTGCACCGTCATCTTCCTCATGGACCGACTCAAATGGTTGAGTAGTAGATGCATCATCAAATATAACAGGCGATGGAGGCGGAGGTTGGACCGTAGACAACAAATGCTCTGGAACACTTAATCCGGGTACAAGGCCTTGAATTTGTTGAAACAACTTCTTCATCTCATTCATGTCTTGCGTTTGTTGCACCAAAAACTCATGTTGAGCAGTCGTATATTGTCTGAGCTGCCCGTGTTCCTGTATGATTCTATCAATGTGATCTTGTTGCATAGTATTTACGGAGGCCGAAGTACGTGCTCGCTTTCCTCCAAATGCTTTGAGCCTCGGCAATGATCCAAAACCTTTCTTATGTCGAGACCGGGAGCCTAGAACATCAGAAACAATATCCATATCCGCAGGAAACGGGTCATTATCACCTTGATTAGACGAGTCCATATGTGTACTTTGTGATGCCCGTCTTTGAATCATCTCTTGCTAAATAAAATTGAAAGAATTATAAGAACCAATTTATTATAAATAGAGATTGGATAGAAAAATGTGAGAACTTACATGCGCCTTCTCCGCTTCCTCACTAAGCCAACCATCTTGCTTTCGGTGGAGTTTTTCGAATGTGTCGATCGTGCTTGGGGGCTGACCAGATTTTGCAGCCTAGATTGAAAAAAATAATTATACATAATCATAACTCATAAAATAAAACAAGATATACATGTAAATCATATAACTTACAATTTCACAAAAATGTGCGACAATTGTTTTGGAGCCATGTCCTCCCAACATACGCATTTTGGCCCTATTTGCCTTGTTCCTCCTAGATATTGCCTATTTTACATGTAGACATGATAATGTTATAAATAATTGCACGTTTAAAAAGTGTATAAATAATTGTTGTTTTACCTCTTGTGCCTCCGAAGACCAATGACCACATAATTTGTCCCAATTAGCTAGAGTTACATTATTGTATGGTTGTGTTTTCGCTGCCTCGGTATTTGTCTCTCCACCAACGTTGCGCCAATGTAGTTTCATAGCATACAACCATTCAGAATAATACATCTGCATATTCCGATCCATCGAATCCTTGATGATGACATCGTTAAGTGGAAAAATGAATTTCTCCTATAATGAAGAAAAAATATATAAAAATCATCACGAATAGTTATAACTTACAATAAAAGTTAGTAAAAAACTTACCGATAATTTTTGGTGAATAATTTCAATGTCTGTTTTAGGCACATGCTTCCAGAAAAAGTATTCCGGAGATACATTTTCTCGCACCAAATGAGCTGTGAAGTTGTTAAACCATTTACCGTACTTTTCAACGGCTTTTCCGGTAATCGGATCAAACTCTACTTCAAGATGGGTAACCCCCGTTCCTCGCTTCATGGCGATCTCCTTCTCAATAGCAGCACCATAATAAGTTCCTCGAATATTTTTCTTACCTGAAGCTTGCATTCTATATGTTCAAATTACAATTAAAATCTAATAAGTATGTGTCAGCATGTATATATATGTCTATATGTATATAAAATCTAAATATAAGTGTTTAAAATGTAAATCAATCACAAAAAAAGTTTCATTCACAATTGTACCATACTTGTTGTTTTACTTCAAATGCATTAAGTGTACAAAATGAACAAAGAAAGTCAAAAGGAAGTTGCCGGACAGATCTGCGCAGTTGTGCTAAATCTGTCATATGTCACTCGTGGAGACATCAATAGAGGTGATTCAAGACTTTCTAGAAAGCCAACTGACCAAAGTACACTTTTTATGTTTTGCATTTTCGTAAATTACAGCTAGATCTGAGTCTAAACTGACGTTGAAGTACAAACATGTATGCTGGACAACAGCAATAACAACGAAAAAAAAGCCAAGTTTGACAAGGGGTATTGAAATGTTGATCTAAAACTAAAGAACCATTATGTAGATCTTTTACATATCCCCTTGATACAAAATAAAAAACATTAAACGCTCCATTGAAGGTTTCCACATAACTTACAGACACAACTCAAACAAGATCAACATCAATCATCTAATAAGTATGTGTAAACATGTATATGTATGTCTATATGTATATAAAATGTAAATCTAAGTGTTTGCTTCACTTGTACTCGGTTAACAATGTGCACATTTTTTACGTGTTTGTGAAACAAAAAGTACACATAAAAAAGTTTCACACTGTGAAACAAATAAATATGTAACAATCACCTAGAAAAGCCCAATGGTTTTATAGAATCCGATGCTTTTCGAGAAAATACTCATGGATCACCCAGAGAATCTCTGGGTAATTTGTCACTGATTTGCATTACCCACCAACTTTTCTGACGGTTTTGTGATGAATCACCCTTTAGCGACAGATTTTCCAGAGAAAAATTCGTAGGTAAAAGTGATTCGTTTAGTAGTGAATAAAATAAGGACCTTTGGCAAAAGTGTAAGTGAAAAATAATATTAATAGAAGTAATATACTTCTATAAGTAAAAAACTCCTTAAAAATCATTATAGTTTTAAAAATACTTTTGCCGAAGGGTTTGGGAAGTCCGCCGGTAAAAATACAAATAAAAATTATTGATGAAATTAAAATACAATTGCCGGCGGATTTGGGAAGTCCGCCGGTAAAGATTTAAGTGATTTTTTTTATTAATAATATAATATACTTTTTCCGGCGGGTTTCAGAATTTCGTCGGCAAATGTTAAGCAAATTTTTTTAATTATAATAAATTAATTTTTGCCGGCAAGTTTGTAAAATTCGTTGGTAAAAATATCACTTAAATTTTTAAAGGTAATTTTGCCGGCGAGTTTGGAAAATCCGTCGGCAAAAGTTTAAGTGGAAAAAAATATTAATTATAACAAAATAACTTTTGCCGGCGAGTTGGTGAATCTCGTTGGTAAAAATGTTACATAAAATTTTTAAAAGTACTTTTACCGGGGAGTTTAGGAAGCCCGTCGGTAAAGGTAACTTTACCGGCGACGTATACGAAATGCGTCGGCAAAAGTGCATCTTTGCCGGTGGGATTTTCCTCCGGCAAAAAGTTAAACTTTTACCGGAGGATTTCGTCTAAGTCGCCGGCAAAAGTTACTTTTACCGGCGGGTTTCCCAACCCCCGGTAAAAGTGCAGTTTCTTGTAGTGTCAGGTGTCAAAAACTGTCAAATATGACCGTTCAAGATGGCTATCAAGAAAACCTATATGTACCTACATTTCCTCCACCAAAAATCTTCTCTCTACCAGATTTTATATCTAGGCATTGTGTTGCCATAAGGCCATCCGTAGCCGGGAGCGGGCTTCTGCGGCTTTGGCTGAGGTGACACCGCCGGGTTAGGCGGGTTCCGGTACACCATGAGCCGGGTTCGTGCGGGTTGGGCACCCCCGGGCTCCAGCGGCTTCCCCAACCCGGGATACCCGCACCATTTAATTTTTTTTAAATTTTTTTTTTTTAATTTTTTATAATAGATCCGTTTTTTAACGGCTATTTTTTTTTCAATTTAAACACTATAAATCAACCTCAATCTCATATATTTTTCACACCAAAATTTAAACACTCACCTCAATCCTTAAATATTTTCTTTCATTTCTTTCAATCCGATATAAACTTTAAGGATTCGCCACCCGGTTCATCGTCCGCTTCTTCATCATCCATTGACACCGACGAGGAATTCGGTCAACTATTTGATCGTTATGCAGATTTGTTGCGAGAAGCTGTAGCTAGACGGTATGGTAGCACCGCCTCATCGTCAAGAAGACCGAGGTCCGGGAACATAGAAAGAGGTCGGGTAGATGCTTACGACCAGCTTTTGCAGGACTACTTTGACGAAAACCCGGTGTATAATCCGGATTTGTTTAGACGGCGGTTTAGGATGAGCAGGCAACTATTCGAACGGATAGTTCAAGATTTATCGGGAGTGTATCCGTATTTTACACAACGGATTGACGGACTACGCAAACAAGGTTTCTCTCCGATACAAAAGTGTGTATCCGCTGTTCGACAATTGGCGTATGGAGTAGCTTCCGACGCACTTGACGAGTACTTGAGGATGGGAGAGAAAACGTCACGAGATTGTCTGCACACTTTCTGCACAGGTATTGTTGAACTCTATGGTGACAAATATTTACGCAAGCCTACTTACGATGATATTCAGAAGTTGTACCACGCGCATGAAGCTAAACACGGATTTCCCGGCATGCTCGGCAGCATAGACTGTACTCATTGGGCGTGGGCAAATTGTCTGAACGCATGGCGAGGTCAATTCATGAGAGGTGATCATGAACATCCGACAATCATGCTAGAATCGGTGGCCTCCCAAGATCTATGGTTCTGGCACGCATTCTTTGGTGTTGCCGGTTCCAACAACGACATCAATGTTCTCAATCAGTCGCTCATCCTCAACGATGTCTATGACGGAAAAGCACCCGAGTGCCCTTTTGAGGTTAATGGAGTCACCTACAAGCACGGATATTATCTAACGGATGAGATATACCCGGAATGGGCTACTTTTGTAAAAGCGTTTACGTGCCCACATGATGCTAAACGAATAAAGTTCAAGGCCGCACAAGAATCGGCACGTAAAGATGTTGAACGATCTTATTTTTGCTAGTTCACAGTGGTCATATAAGCAAAAATATTAATTACCATATGTTCTTAGGTTAGGATCAGAGAAAATTCTTGCTTCAGGTACCATGTATTTAGCACTTCTGTTCAGTAATATGCTCCAACTTAATTAATTTGTTACATTAATACATTTATTGCTACTTTGTCTGTCAACAATTCATGAACAGAGAAAAAGTTATGGCAATACTTTTTTGGGCTGCCAAATTTCATTATATTAAGGTATAAAGCAGCCTCCAGGGAAACAGAAATTGGCACTACTGATGGATGGGAAATGTTGGGAACATTCTCTTGCAAATTAAAAAAACCAAATTCCAGCATGCCAAGAATGATCGACAAGTTTCTTTAAATGTGAAGCATAAGGAGAAAGGTTGGATCCATTAATTACACGGACGTACACCGATCTTCATGCCTCATGGAAAGGTTTTCTTTTTTCCTTTTGAGACTTGCCAAAAACAAAAGAGTTCTCATTCTCCTGCAACATTATGGATTATTGAAAGGAGGGAAGTGGGAAAAAAGCAAGCTTTATTCTTGATTTACAAAGTATTCTTGAGTAACCAATAAGCTTTAGACATGATAAGTTACTTGAATAGGAAAAAGGGTTTGATCAAAGAACTTTGAATATGATCTCTTTTAAGTACTTATAGAAAAACTTTCCAAATCTGGTAAAACTTTATGCTGCTGAATCTCTTGATCAATCTTTTTAAACATCCATATTTGTAGCTCTTTTTCAACCTTTCTTTCTCTATAAAAAGGCCCTTAAATTAAGCATCAAATACAACTCATACATTTTCACTTAGCTAGTGCTAGCTAGCTTCAAGAACTACATCAGATCCACCACATCTCTCACTCTCTCTCTCTCTACATCTCTCTCTCTCTCTCTCTCTCATCATCATCATCATCATGTCAAGGATGATTGAACCACTTGCTGTAGGAAGGGTGATAGGAGAGGTGGTGGACACATTCACACCAAGTGTCAAGATGAATATTATCTACAATCTCAATAAAACCGTCTCAAACGGGCACGAGCTCATGCCTAATCTCATTACCTCTAAACCTCGTGTCGATATTGGTGGCGAAGATATGAGATCTGCTTATACTCTTGTAAACACCTCTCTCTCTCTCTATATATATATATATATATGGGGCTAGGTTCACGGTAAAACCTCAAAAAAGGGAAAACTGAGGAACACTATGATAGCCTTCATCTGCACGGTATGCACTTGTGAATACAAGTAATTTAACATGCAAACGTGCATAATGCACTTATGCATAAAAACAAAAACAACAACATAATTTACCTGTATGCACAAGTACAGATGAAGTGACACCACAGTGTTTTCTCCTAAACTTCCCTCTACAATCTACATGCATATATATATATATATATATATATATATATATATGTGTGTGTGTGTGTGTGTGTTAATTTCATTATGTTTGTGCTGACCTTTTGTGTCTTGTCTTGACTTGAAGATCATGACCGATCCCGATGTTCCAGGCCCAAGTGATCCTTACCTAAGAGAACATCTCCACTGGTCAGATTCTAACATTTTCTGTTCACAATTGTCTTATATGATCATTAATATTAATTATTTATGTATATATATATATATATAGTGGGATATATATGAACAAAGTGTGAACCAATTCTATGTTTCAGGATCGTGACAGACATTCCTGGTACCACTGATGCTTCCTTTGGTACGTACAGATCTACCTATATATCACACTAATAACTGTTCTCCCTCTGCATGAAATAAAATATTGATTAATTCTTTATGTCATCAACTGGCCATTAAACTGTTAATTAATTAATTAATTGACTAATTATATATGATGCAGGAAGGGAGATTGTGAGCTATGAGACACCAAAGCCAGTAATAGGGATTCACCGATATGTGTTCTTATTGTTCAAGCAGAAATCCAGGAAATCCGTGACTCCACCAGCTTCCAGAGACCATTTCAACACTCGTACTTTTTCTCAAGAACATGGGTTAGGGTTACCAGTTGCTGCTGTGTATTTCAATGCTCAAAGAGAAAATGCTGCTCGTCGAAGATGACGATAATAATAATAATAATAATAATAATAATAATAATAATAATAATAATAATAATAATAATAATAATTATATGATGATGATGATGATAATAAATACAACTGAAATAAGTACATATATGTGTAATGTATTTGAGGTATCTCAAATGACGTCATTTATAACATATGTGTAACTTTAATAATAAAGGAGGGATATATATATATATATATATATATATATATATATATATAGGGTTAATTAATTAAATAAAAACCTTGAATTTACGTGTAATTTCTTGTTTTTTTGGGATGTATTTTGAGTTAAGTATTTGTAATATTAATTATGTATGAAATCTATTAAGCAATGCAATTTAATATTTTCTCGTGCTGTGTTCATTAATTGGCTTATATAACATGTTATGGTTTTTGTGTTTGTTTTAGTAATTTATATACAAATAAACATGAAATCCCTAAAGAATGAAATATATATATATATATATATTCAAAAAAATGGAAAACCGAATAACACTCTGCTAGTCTTTCATCTAGACGGTATATATGCATTGTGCATACAAGTAAATTATGTTGTTTTTTGGTTTTTATGTGCGTGTACATATTACAAGTTACTTGTAATCATATATAACGTATGCAAAAACAAAAACATATATACAAACAAATGTTTTATTTTTATGGCACTTTGGATGTATAATTAAGAGTTGTCGTTTTTCTCTCCATTGCATCGAAGTAGCATAATAAATCTTGATCGCACAGTTGGCATCGTATGGTTGTGAATCAAGGGAACATTAATTAATCTGTATTTTCACAATTTGCAAATTAAAACCATATATATATATATATATATATATATATATATATATATATATATATATATATATATATATATATACTTTCCCTTCTCAAACCCTTAATTCCCTTTAAATTGCTTTAATTTCGGTTGCATGTGACAAGTGTGCTTAAAAATGCTAGCCTTGAAGAAAGCCGTATCAATGAAATATAAAGGAACATAGAAACGAAAATTGATTAGAGGCTCTTAATAAGTTTATGTTTTGGATTGCAAACGAAACGAAGATATATATATATATATATATTAATATATATAGAGGAAGGTTCAAACGAGGAGCGTAACAATTTAAGAAAACGTGGGGAGCACCTTCCATGTACTGAATCATATGTGATTCACAACTGCCGAATCACATGTGATTCACAACTGATCGGGGGCTTCCGCCCATGTAGTGGATCACATGTGATTCACAACTAAAATAAAAATCTGGACACGCGCGGTTTGTCCCGCGGTTTGCAAAAAGCGCGCGGTTTGTGTTGTGGATCACATGTGATCCAGTACATGGGAGGTGATCCTCACGTTTTCTTAAATTGTTACGCTTCTCGTTTGAACCCGTCTCAATATATATATATATATATATATATATATATATATATATATATGCATGCTGAAAACACAGGAATCTTGAAGCAACGTACGTACCGAAAGAATTAAAATGAAGAATTAATGCATGTGAGAATTAATTGAAGTGTACATGCGTTTGGAAGAAAGAAACATAGGAGATGGGAAGACATGTGTTGGATGGCCACTATGTTTGGTGATTTCTAGTTTCATGATAACCTTCTTCTCTTCTTTTGTCCGCAACAAAGGGCAACTCTCCCTATTATTATATCATTTTTATTAAAGTTATGATAAAAAATATATATATATGTGTGTGTATAGTGGAATTAATCTTTCTTCTATTCTTTATTTCTTTCGGAAAATAATTAATTTAATGAGTTCTACACATTTTTTATATCGTATCAGAACTAAAGGTCTATGTTTTTGTCTATCTTGAAGGTGGTGTGCTAGAGTCTCACCTTTGCTAAGCTAGATCTTGGCTATTTGTGCATTCTATATCGTGGAACATCATTTCTCTTGCCAAAGGGTCATTGACATAGTAGTATCATAGTAATGGGTTAAACATATATATTTCCACATGATATCAGAGTTAACGTCTACCGCTATAGAGAGTTGGCATTCTAGAGCATAATCCCTGTCTAATGAGTTATTTGATTGATTTTTTATTAAGTCATGTATAAATAAAGTACGTTGTCTGTATGGATTAATCTGTCTGTATAAATTGAGAAAATTTTTGTTTGAAAGGGGTTTTCCGGATGGAATAAACGTGCTTTTGAAATAAGAGAGACAAGTTAAGAAAAAATTTGGTTTTGAGCATAAAGCTCCCATCTAAAAACTTATTGAATAAGTCACTTTCTATATTATTAAATCATATATAAATAACCAAATAAGTTGAGTATGCTAATAACAAAGATACCCTAAGGGGCTGTTTGTTTTTGAAAAAATACCTCTTAAAACCTCTTAAGTCTGAAAATTAAGAGGTTTTCAGATTTAAGACCGTTTGTTTTTATTTTTAGAAAAAAGTCTGAAAACCTCTTAATGTCCTCTGAAATTTTAGAGGTGCACCATCCACTTAATTCCTCTTATTTTTTTTAAGGGTTCAGTTTCTTCTACCTCCTCTTCAATTGCTCGCATAGTTGATAGGTATGAATGTGTGTGTTATCAAATAGTGGTCTCTTTCAAGTTGGAATTCTAAAACATAATATTTTTAGTCAATTAAGATGTTTATCATTTTATAAAAACAAACAGTCTTAATTATTCAGATTTCAGACTTCAGAACCACCTCTTATTTTTTAGATGTAAAATCAGATTTCAGACTTCAGATCTCTTAAAAATCAATAAACACCTAAGTCTCTATTCTATATAACCTGTGTTGAATAAAACATACGCATTAGAGTTTTCACATTAATTAATATGTGACCATTAATTTATAAGAACATTGTAACAAATTAAATGTAAATACATAAAGATGACGTACGTATCCTATAAAGATTTGAGGCGGAATTTCATTTGTTTGTTATATATGGGGAGGAAGTACAATGGGTTGCAGAGGGCAGTTGTAATTGTGTTCCATACTTGTGGACCCCACTTTGGTTGGACCAGACCATACGTGTCGTCACATGAACTCCTCTCGTACCCACATCTTTTTTACATCGTAAAAAACCTTCTTTTGATTTGCACAAACCGTTAAAACTTGTGTTTTTCTTTCGTTTATTTATTTTAAATAATCCAATATATCATTTTCACATCAGCATCCCGTCGACACAAGGACTACCACGGCACCACCACCACCACCACCTTCTAGTGGTGGTTGGTTGTGCCGGCAATGGCATTGGCAATGGGTGCATGAATGTGGGTCGTTACTCTATATCATATTTTTTTCTAGTCATGAAAAATACAATATTTACTTTAATAAATATATTTGATTATAAATTAAAATTCTATAACATTTCATAATAAATTAATAGGGTGTGCAAGAATGATCGTCAACCAATAAAAATGAATATATTTGATTACAAGTTAAAATTCTTTAACATTTCATAATAAATAGGGTGTGCAAAGATGATCGTCAACCAAATAAAAACGGATCGGTAAGGACCGTGCCAATCGAATGCCCATTTGTTTTGCTAGGCTGATTACTTTCGGACCAACGAACTTGTCCAAATAGGACAAAAATTTGAGATTCATAGCACCACAGTGCGCTTTCTCATTAGCCGACAAAGATATCGTGTTTACTGTTCTTTTGTATTTTTTACGGTTATTGTTATCTACCATTTTTCTGTATATTCATTGTTTACTAATTTATCATTATAAAAATGTATTTGTTGTGTTATAGTTTTCAATAGATCTTTTGTTTGTTATAATTAGGAGTGTTTGTGGTCTGGTTTGGGCGGTTTAACCACCCAAACTACAAACCAAACCGCAATGGCGGATTACAAACTTTCCAAACCAAACGGTTTGGTAGCAAGTGACCTAACAGGTCAAACAGACCACATAAAGGTGGTCTTGTCTAACCGGTTTAGTCGTTTGGGCCTATTTGGGTTTTCAACTAAAAGATTCATAAAATCGATCTCCAGAATGAAATATCCACCAACATAAAATTATTAAAATATACTATATCGAATTATAAAAGAAACATCTATCTTCGAAATTAAAAAACATTGAGTAAGTTGAAAAAAAAATTAAGCAAATTCACCAACAATAGTTGGAATTTTGGACAAACATTTAGCGAGTCGAAACACGATTTAAAATTTTAGATTTTGATATTTAGCAGATTTTGGAATTTTTCGATGTAACGAAACGCAAACAATTGAAAAGTAAAACTAAAAACTTAATGTTTTGGACGAACTTTTTTTTAATTGTGCCATAATAGTTGTGCATACAAGATGAAAATTAAATATAATTTTGGTGCTCAGTTCGGTCCAAACAGTTAAAAAAACGTTCAGACTAGACCAAACCGAGCGGTTTGATTATTTTTCAGACCGGACCAAACCGCTAGACCACTCAAACCACCAAAAGCTTTGACCGGTTTGAATGATCCAATGGTTTTTTTGAACACCCCTAGTTATAACTCATGATTTCGATGTCATCTCTTTTTTCAAATTTAATTATGTGTTCCAATTTTTTTCGTATTCGCTATTTTCAGGTTCCATATTGTTTTACTTTCTTAAGAGATGACATTGCACCGTTTCTGCTCAAACGTTAGTTCTTAAATCGGGTCTGCAGTTTCCTATCATGTAGTCGAAGTAATAGTGGACCATAAAACATGTGGTAACATAGAAAAGTAAAGTTCGATGCAAAATATGTGGTAACAAAAAGATAACATCTCCAAGATGCTAACGGAAAAAAAAATCATATTTTTCAGCAAATTTTCGACAAATTTTGCCACCGGAAAGGTCTGTTGTTTAGTGTGTTATATCGGAATTGATCACGATTTGCATTTCCTCAAGAATTATTTGGATATCCCTATCAAATACAAGATAATGTTTTACTCCGATTTTGTTAACATCCTTGATGATCGATAAAGCCAAAAAAATCGATATTCAACAATACCGCCAACAACTAAAGATGATGACTTGGCACCAAACATTGAAGACTTTAAGGTGGCGTTTGGTTCGTTGGAATCCGGTGGCGTTTGGTTCGTTGGAATCCGGTGGAATTTGAAGGAATTGGAATGGTAAATTTCATTGACCAAATTCCATTCATGCATTTAGTTCATCTTTTGAGTTTTCATAAGGAATTCGAATTCTACATGTAACACCCGTATTTTCGGTAAACCTTTATCTCGCCCCTTCCTTACCAACCCCCATTTGTAAATCTTAGCAGAAAACTTTTGTTGGGAATCAGGGTGGCATCGCGTGTGCCTCAGCTCGAAAAAGAAAACCAAAAATAAGGCTCTGTACACCCTGTGCGAGTTTGCCCGCGATTGTGACAGAGTGTCATTCTCGCGGGGCACTCTCACAGAACATGTACCGAGAGCAGGAAGAAGCGGGCGACTATGCCCGCTATTGTGACAGGGTGTCACTCTCGCAGGGCATAGTCGCGGTCGGCCCCTGTCAGCTTAAAAGCCCCGATTTTCACCCCTTTTCTCATTTTACCCCATCTCTCTCTCTCCCTAAACTCTCCCAAGACTAACCCCATTCCCCATTTCGGTTTTTGGAGCCTCTAAGGCTCCGATTTTGTAGTTTCTAAGTGATTCCTTACATCATGAAGAGGATTTGGAAGCTAAGGTATGGGTTCTTCTTCCTTATCTCTTTTGTTGGTTCCAAGCTTTTAGAGTTCACCAAACCCTCTCCTAAAACCTTTCCTTCCTTTTGAAGAAATGAAGATTGAAGTGTATTGTGGTAACCCTAAAGGTGTTTTGTTGGTGGATTCAAGTGGTGGTTGAGGTAAGCTCCTCTTTCCTTCATCTAAGAAATTAGGGTTTTGGTATTATTGGTGATTTTGATGTTTTATGTTGGGGGAAACGATTCTAAGTGTTTGGGGATGAATATTTATGGTTGGAAACTTGTGGATCTAGGTTTTTGGAAGATTTGGCTTGAAGATTCAAGTTTCTTCAAAGGAGCTTAAATTGGGGAAAAATCTAGATTTAGCCTAAATCTAGCAAGGTGAGTTCAAGTTGATTTGTGAAAACGTTGTACATGCCAAAATGTTCATTTTAAAGTGTTTTAAGTGTTTACATGAAAATATTCATTGTTAAGTCGTTTGAATGATTTTAATCTCTTGGAGCATTTGGTTTTATAAATTTAACAAAACACCTACCTTTGGGATTTTTGGGTAACTTGACAAAATGAGTATGATTTGAAGTGTTTTGATAATTATTGCATACTGGAGGATTATTTAGTAAAAATGCACTTTTAGTGTTTTGTTGGAAATATGCATAATTTTATGTGGTGGTATGTTTTAAAACATGAACGTGTGGGTTATTGGGTTTTGGTCATTTCCGACCTTGTGAACATTTTAGAAGTTGTAAATTGAGAAAGATGTAATTTGGGTATTTTGATGGATGAACCTTAAGTATTGTTATTTTAAATGATTTATCTTACGTTTGTAAATCTTTGGGTATAAAAGCACTTTGATGTGTTCTTTGGAAAATGATGTATCTTAAATTAAGAGTGGTGTTGAGTAATTCGTGTTTATGGAGCATATTTCGCATAAACATGGGTTACATACGTTCTAATGCATTACTTGGTTTTCATGTGTGGTTAATTGGTTTTGGTTGAGCTTATGGCTCGCTTTATGACTTTAATGAGTCTTGAGGACATTTGTCTGGATTTTAGCAAATGAATATGGAGCTTTGGTCGTCAGTTGCATTTTCGCATTTTATTTGAAGAGTACATGTTTTGAGTGCGTGTGTCGTTTAAGTGGAGTCATGTACTTTTAGACCGTAACGCATTGGATCCATAGGCGTATGAGTCGGTCATATCTTTATAAATGGAGAGTCTTAGTATTCTCACTTTGGGACGTATGCCATTTTGGCATTTTGTGTCCTGGCGTTGTAAACAGGAACCGTATTGGGTTGTACTCTGGGATTATTGGGTTTAAAATTGATGTTCTAACTCTTGTGAACTAGAGTTGAACATCTTGGGTTATCAAATAAGGAGTCGAGACTCCAATTCTTGAATGCTAGTAAGTAGGCAATAAAGGTTCAATATAACCTTGAGGTGTAACTTACTAGAGACTGAACAAACAATAAGATCGTGTATCCTTGAGGTGTAGCTGGGCACAACAGGCACTGGGGGATACGGTGGTGCCACCCGTTGCTGGGTTGGGGACTTGAGGTGTAGCTTAGCTAGAAGGCAATAAAGTCCGACTTGAGTTGGAGGTTTTTAAAGAAGACAATAGAGTCACGATTTGAGGTGTAGTTCAATAACATGGTTAAATGGTTTAACTTTGTGTGCGTTGGAAAATGGGTGGTTTGCATTAAAGTAAATCCTTTTGAACTCATGATTTAAATCGCAACTCTCTCGTCTTACGAATTATGTAACCATGACAAAAACTCTTGAACTCACTAGGCGTTAGCCTAACCTTTATTTTTGTCGGCATGTGCAACAGGTTTCGGTTGGTATATAGTTCTAGTGAGACTGTGAAGAGTGGAGAGCTAGTTGTGTGCTCGAGAAGTAAGTGGCTTGGTGAAGTCTTCCGTTTTTGGGGAATGGCAACTTCATATTGGGTTGAGTAACACCCGACCTTGTGTAGCCTTGGCGTATGACTTAGGTTTAAATGTTGAAATTATTATGTTTTTATGATTGGGGTAATTCTATGGATGATTTGTAGAAGGAATTTTATCCTTATCTGGTTATTTTATTGAAAATTTTATTTAGTTGCTTTTTCCAATTTCGAGGGTGTTACAAGTTGGTATCAGAGCTTAAGTTTGAGAGAATTAGGTGTTGATTTTGGATACCTAGACTCAAGCTAGAGTTCTTTAAGTGAATAAGAGTGAAATTTCACCATTAAGCACTTTAAGATAGGACATTTTGAGATTGATGGAGTCACTAGAAACAGGAATCACGTAAAGGGTAGCAAGGATGATCATGTACGGTACGTTCATAATTGCTCCTGGCCAGTGCTATGGTGAACCTACAAGTTACATGGGTATACTTGGACTACTTTGATGTGACAATTGTGGGGTAGTAAAGAAGTTTCTAGGCGCTTAGCCGTTAAAAGAGATTGGTGATTTTAACATCTGTCACTAAGAGTGACAGTAAGCAGGATGATTGCATTGAGTGGACCGTTTCAGGTCGAAATTGTTGGTTGGATTAGAACCATTGGCTTATGGAATCGATTTTCTTCGAGGAGATATTATAAGGTGAACCGAAGAAAATTTCCAAGTGTTACCTTAAGATGCTTGAGCATCCGGATGACGATAGTGTGACCGGAGGAATTCGAGAAGTGTGGTATTGAGATGTTGAGTGCCAACTAAACTCATGCACGAAATTTATTTTTGAAATAAACTGCCTCAAATATTTCTCATGTTCCCAAATCATCATGCGATTTATGTTACGAAGTCTTGGAAAAACATTTTAGCATGCACAAGATTTTAAAACCGTAATTTTAAACATGCATGAAATTGTTTTATTGCAGATGATAGCAAACTTAGTCGAGACTTTCTTTATTTCATTGATTCTCCGATGCTATTTTCGGATACTGTGGTGTCCGTGCTTTGATGTTGTGTAGGGTCTTGGACACGTAACCTTGACTTTTGACTTTAACATTGGATCTCCTCGACATATGTTAAGGTTTCAATGGAGAGTTACCTTCCATTATTTTTGGTGTTGAGCCTTGTTGGGAAATATTTTATGCGAGTGTTATTGAAGGGTGTTTCTTTACATCATGTTACAACAAAAAAGAAAATTTGGGATTATAACATTTTAGTCATGACTTTGCTTTATGCAATTTGACTTTTGGTAACGAAAATTTTGGCACCATTCAATTGACCGGATGTCATTGGTATCAATGAGTTTATGAAAGTTTTGTTGAGTATTATGGGGTTTTGTGTTATGAAGTTTTGTGTCGCGTGGGTGCAACTTTGGAATGCGTATACTTTAATTATTATGTGTGTAAATTTATGGGTTTTGTAACACCTGTGATTTCCGGATAAATACAATTTCGAGTCAGTGTGGATACCTAGACTCAAGCTAGCGTCCGTTTAAGTGAATGAGGGTGAAAATTGAACCATTAGGCACTCTTAGATGGGATATTTTGAGGTTGTTGGAGTCACTAGAAACGAGAAGTCACGTCAAGAGTAACAAGGATGATCATGTACGGTACGTTCATAATTGCACCTGGCCAGTGTTATGGTGAACATACAAGTTACATGTGAGTAATTGGATGACTCTGGTGTGATGAACGTTGGGGTAGTGAAGAAGTTTTTAAGCGAGTAGTCGTTTGAAGAGGTTGGTGATGTTGGCAATTGCTATTTGGAGTGGCAGTAAGCATGGTGATTGCATTAAGTGGACCGTTGCAGGTCGAAATTGATGGTCGAATTATAACTATAGGATTATGAAATTGACCTTGGTTCGAGGAGAAATTGTAAGGTTAGTCGTTGTAACATTCAATTTGGCGTTAAGATGTTTGAGCATCCGGATGACGATAGTGCGATCGGAGGAATTGGAGGAGTGTGACTTTGAGACATTGACTGCCGACTAAATTCATGCACGAAATTTATTTATTTTAAAATAAATTGCATCAATTTTTTCTTGTGTTTCAAATCGTCATGTGGACTGGATGACGAAATCTTGGAAAAAACGTTTGACATACACAAGATTCTAAACCATGATTTTTAACATGCATGAAACTAATTTATTGCAAGCAATTGCAAACCTCGTCGAGACTTGCTTTATTCTTTGTTGTGTCTGACGCTACTTTCGGATACTGTGATATCCATATTTTTAATGTCGTTTATGGTTTTGGACAAGTAACTGTGACTTACGACTTTAACATTGGATCTCCTCCACATATGTTAAGGTTTGGACGGAGAGTTACCTTCCCTTGTTTCGGTGTTGAGCTTTAATGGGAATTTTAATTTTTGCGAGTCTTGACGAAAAAGTGTTGTTTCATCTTGTATTGCAACCAAAAAGGTGATATTTGGAATTATGACGATTTGGTCATAACGTTGCTTTATGCGATTTGATTATTGAAAACGAAAACTTTGGCACCATTTAATCGATTGGATGTCGTTGAGTTTCATCGAGTTATATGGAAGTTTTGTGGAGTATCATGGAGTTTTGTTTTACGACGTTTTGCGGTGCATGGGTGACACTTTGTAATGTGCATACTTGGATGATTGTGTGCGTTAATCCATGGGTTTTAGTGAGTATTGTGTCTCATGCGAGTTTTGTTGAGAAATATTACTTTATGTCGCATTGCACCAAAAAGAGTGGGGTTCGGAAGTTTTAATGCCACATGGCTTCTCCTTTGAGATTTGTGGTAGCATATTCCGTTGCAACTTGTTACGTGTACGAATTGATTTATACGTGGCGTGAGTAATGCATATAAAAGCATCATGAAAGTACATCTCTAATGTTTCGTTTTATGCACTTTCGGTTGTGGGCACTTTTGATGTCCTTTCTCACAAATACACTATATTGATTTATCGGTATGCATAGTATTGTAGCCACTATTTTGGGGCGTTAATGCGCATCGTTTGTGCGGTTTAAGGTTTGAAGTCGGTTTGAATTATTTTATGTGTCAATCAAATTATGTGCACGTATCGTTTTCCGAAGTTTTGAGAAAAACACATTGATGTGTGTGAACCTGGTCAAAGGATTTTATTTCCTTGTCATTATATGACTGAATGAGAATTTTTGAAATTTGATTAAATGAATTTCTCATTTGAAAATTTAGTAATGACTATCTGTTACGTGCTATACTATTTTAGAGAGACTACTAGGAAAGTGTTACAAATTGGCATGCATAATTTTGATTTGAGATTCATTTACGATATTTTAGCCGATATATCCAAATGATGAAAGTATTTTGTTATTCGACTTAAAACTGGAAAATGACCTAAATCATTTAGCGTTTTTAACCGAGATGTATATTTGGATTGCTTCGTTTCTCTGTGAACAAAGTGACACATGTGAAGTTTGCTAACGAATCTCAGTTCATGTCGTTTAATGGTTTAAAAAATGGATTTTGGGAATTGATGTGGTGTAAATCCTTCTTTTGAAATCCGCACAAACATTCTGTTGAACACTATTTTAATGTAGGAAATTACTTTGCGTGTTTGGCATAAGTAAATTCGTGATGGGACCCTAGCGGTTCTTGTTGAGTACGTTTTTGCGTTTCGTTAGTAACTTGAATTGCGATGAAATAGTTTTCAAAATGATTTTTCATATGTGGGACGAGTGTGTTCGTTTTTGCACAACTGTCGGGTAGGTAGTAGTATGTTTTTACGCGTACGATATATTGTTATAAAACCTTCGTGTTGAAAAATCTAATGAAAATTTTATTGGCATAATTGTCGAGTCTGTCACTTGAAAACCTTGAACTCATTAGGCTTGGGAAGGTTAAGCAACCCTAGTTAAGGGTGAGGGCGTGTAGAACCTTTCAGTGAAAGATTGGGTTTTTGATGCGTGTTAATACCGTGAGCCGTATGGTGTCGTTTGTGTAACACCCTCAAATTTGGAAAGAGCAACTAATTTAAAATTTTCAATATTACATCCGAAACAATAGCAAAAATACCTCCAATTACAAACAATGGTTATCTCCAAGTAATACATACTACACAAGTCTCATTACCAAGACTAAACCCACTTCGGACATCACTTAATCCAAATACAAGTGCTACTTCCCAAGGGTAAATGCGGAAAACATAACTTAAGCTATTCACCTCTCGTGCACTTTACTAGCACTCGCCACTTCACAGTGTAGCTAGAGCTACCCCAACCTGAGCCTGTTGCACATGCCGACAAATAAAAAGGGTTAGGCTTACGCCTAGTGAGTTCAAGCATTTTATCATGACTATATCAAATCACAAATCGTCAGTTAATAATTATAGCCATGAATAAATAAATCTTTAAATGAAAGCTTGCGACAAAGACTATTATTTCCCAAAAAGGTTTCCCAAACGGCATAATCGACTCATTTTCCAACGCACTCAAAATCCATGGGAATCCTTCCCAAAAGTGTAAACCGTTCTCCCAAAAATGAGTTACAATCCCAATTCACCCAAATACGCAAATAAATCTAAATTAGGCAAAACCTTCACATACGGTTAACAAAACATACTCAACCTATAAAACATGGAAATCGTCCATTAAATATAATTCTTTATTAAAACATAATACAAAGCAATACGCACGCAACCGTAAAAATGTAATAAAGATCAAATACTAAAAACGGGGGAGACCCGTATCCGTTGAAGGTGGAGGTAACACATAAGTATACCACCCGTACAACGTTCATCGCACAACTGAGAGTAGAGATTACAAGTTACGTTATGCCTATCTCTATCCTCCCAACGAAATCGGGAATTACCACATACGTCTGGCCTATTCCACGACTCTGCTCTAAGAAACCGAGTTACACCATAATTGAGGATACACCTTGACGTCTACCCACTTAGTAACACCTCAAGGCCCGGCACATCGAGACTACCTCCAAGGTATACATCCCAAAGGCGTGGATCGCTACACAGACCTCCAAGGTAAGTGCCCAAGACTATATCCTCCTAATGCCTACTCGTAAAGTCCAAGTCATAAAACATGAGTTCCGAGGTTCGTCCTCAAGATACCCAATCGACCATTACCAATGACTGAACAACATGCCTATGGATCCAATGCAATACAGTCTAACACAACATGTTTATCCCGGAATGACTCACTCACCCAAACATGTAAATACTCATAACGTGCAATAATATGCAAAACAGTGCAATAAAAGCAACCCATCAACAAGACTCCACATTGAGCCATTTAAACCGGACAAATGTCCCCAAGACTTACTCATAGTCAAAACCGAGCAAAGTGCTCCAATCTTGCTAGACCCATATGTCGGTCAAAACATATTTAAACTTTGTTTAGGCAAGCTATATTTCAAAATCATTTACACATGCATGATTAAACCATCAATTAAACCTCAGTTTGAGCAAATAATCTTTTAAAGACAATTTGTGGTTTCTAACCATCTAAACATCCAAAAGTCCCAAATATGGGTGTTTTACACATTTATGAAGATAACATTTTAAAAGAGTTAAATCTACCAAATAATTCAACCATATACATTTTCAAGTAAAATACACACATATTTGTAAAATACTCATTTTGGCATGTACAACGTTTTCGCAAAGTAACTTGAACTCACCTTGCTAGATTTAGCTAAATCTAGGGTTTCTCCAACGTATGCTCCTTTGATGAAGTTTACATCTTCAAGCCAAATCTTCCAAAAACCTAGATCCACAAGTTCCAACCATAAATAATCATTCCCTAACCATAACACATCAAAACCCCAAATATGTCAAACCCTAGTTCTTAAATATGAGGTAAACCATATTTCCTTAACCCATCATCACCAAAATCGTTCAACATCATCACAAGATGGAAAGAAGATGAAATCAACAACAATAACAACTATTGGGTAGGGAAAGATTACCTTAACCATTTGAATCATCCAAAAACGAGCTCCTAGTCTCCACAAAAGCTCCAAACTCCCAAATACTCATCAATGGTGGAAGAGGGTTTTATTTGGTGAAGAAATGAGGAAGGAGGGGGAGGGGATGGTGTTCCTGAGAAAAATCGGCTGAGAGAGAGAGTTGGGTCGAGATATAGATATCAAATGAAGAAGAAGGAAGAAGAAAAGGGTTTAAAACACACTGGAGTCCGCTCGCGATTGTGACACGGCGAGAGTGACCATGTCACAATCGCCGGGTCACTCTCGCCCGCTACCCAAAATGCTCACGGTACAAACTCGGCGAAAGTGACACTGCGAAAGTGACCATGTCACTTTCGCGTGTGTCATACTCGTTGAACCTCCAAAAACCCTCGGTACAAAACCAGCGAGAGTGACACGGCGAGAGTGACACAAGTGTCACTTTCGCTGGTCACTTTAGCCGAGATTGTACCGAAAGTTGTTTTGACCATATCTTCTTCGTTTTAGCTCCGTTTTTCCTCCGGAAAGGCCCGTTGGACTCGTATTTGAATTCTCCATCCAACAACACTATCAAATCTAGGATTTAACTCCAAATCCTATTTTCCATAATTTTCTTAAAAAATCGATTCCTCACTGAATCGAAGTTGAACTTATCCGAAATTACGGGTGTTACAATCCTCCCAACCTTAGGATGATTTCGTCCTCGAAATCTACATCCTTTACAATCCCAAACCAACCGACTTACTGTCGACCATAATTAATCAATTCCTAACCGGAATCTAAATTCCCCACACAATCTTATAAAAGGCAATTCCTCGAATAATTTCTTACCAACGAAACCCCCTTCAAGTACATTGTACTTATGTTCGGATAAACATTCCCACCATCGGGAAACTCCCAACCAAACGATTTCGGTCGTCTCCCAACCTTAGGATGTTCCATACTTCCCGGTTTCAGTTTTCGACTCTAATTCATCCCAAGGTTTGCTCACTAACGCACCCAACTAAATCATCAATTTCGATCATTCCTACCATTAACTGTCGATTAACTCCCATGAGTTCTATTAGACTCCAAAATTCATCTCACATGAATCATTATCTGACAGGTTCATTAATCACACCCGAAGGTCATTCCATCAAAACCACTCATCACAATTGAGCATCTTAAGGTTACTACTACCATTGCCCTCATTCCTTTAAAATCGGGCTACAATCCCCCGAGTACACTAAAGTGCATGGCCTCAAGCCCAAAAGTCGACACCTAATTATATCACCAAACTCGGAACACACGAATTCCGTTTACCGAGGGTTTCCACAAAATTAATGTCGTCATCAAACGGTTATACCAACCTCGAAAAGCGTTACCGCAAGTCTGCCCTCCAATTACCACCAATACAATTACCTTGCTACCGACATCATTCGGCCCTTAATACCAACACGCGTGGAATACTCAACCTTCCACCGTCGAAGTGTTACACGCACTTACCTTTAACTAGGTTACATACCCTTTCAAAGGTCCTAACGAGTTCAAGATTTTCAAGTGTGTTACTCAATAAATATGCCAATAATCAAAATCATTTGTAAAACATTTTCAACACCAAGATTTTCATCTCAAATACCCGTACGCACAAAACTACTACTATCAGGTAGTAACGTAAAACTGGACACACTCGTCACACCTGCGAAAATCATGTTGAAAAAAAAATCATTTCATTGCAGTTCCGTTTACCCACAAAACGTAAAAGCGTAGCAAACAAATTTTCTAGAAGTAACCGCTACAGTTCTAGTATGGATTGACTAATGACATGCATGTAAAGTGATTGCTCGACCTTAAACGGGGTGCAACACAAAGTGTGTACGTATTTCAGAAGCGTTCCAAACGACATTCGACCCCAACATTTCATTGCCAACCATAAAACGGCATGAGGCAAAGTTCATCAACAAAATTTTGCGCGCGTCAGTTTATTACACAAAACGATGGAACGGTTTAACAATACTCTTAGCCAAAACACAAAATGACTTGTGCAAATTCCTTAGTTAATACAAAAACCCATACGTTTCCATCATTCGAAAATATCGACTAAAACATTATACAACTTCACATTGGGGTAGACATGCAGGTTTGTAACATTACCATTACAAATTTCCTTGAAACGGAATTACATGCATCAAACAGTTCGCGACCAATTTTCCTAAAGAGGAAACTCTTTAAATCAATTTCTCAAAATTTCCCGTCCGGTCCTATAATGCCATTTGAATAAGACGTTCTCGGCCAACTTGCACTCAACAGTGCGTTTTCCAAAACATACAAGGAATTAAGGGTTAATAATTGTTGGCACCAAAAAGGGTTCCAACCTATTTTCAAATCCCAAATTGCACCAACGGTGCGTATCAATGTCCAAAACATAAGAAATCCCGCGTACTATAATTTTATAAAAAAAATCTAAAATCTTCCTCACGAAGCATTTTCTCAAGGTTTCGTACTTGAGACACAAAATGTCAAAACGTAATTGCTTAAAATGTATTTGTCCAAATACTCAAAATACACATTTCTTCCAAACCAATAAGATTTTCAATTTTCCAAAATACTCGGTAAATCAAAATTGACCGATGTGAACGACCCATACCTTTGTGGTTTCAGAATGTAAAATACTGCGAACTTTGCATGATTTCTACAACACTAAAACACCCTTTGACCAAATGGTCATCATTTATACAATGAGTTAGTAGTCACTCACGATTCTTTTAACGAAGTGTTGCGAGACAATGGTTACCAAGCTATGCATACCCCGAAGTCGATATAACACATTTTACATAAAATGATAATAAACATTTAACTGACCAAAGGCGCACTAAGTAAATCATTATGAAATGTCACCAAAATGTTCTTTTATGCATCACTTAAGTCATGTATAAATCAATCCATACATTGAACTATTTGCAACAAAATGCTTAATAACACCAACTCTTTAAGGAAAAGTTACGCGACGATAGAGTTCCAAACTCATCTCTTCTTAATCGCCTTATGGCATAAAATTAACTTTTTTTCAACAAAACTCGAGCGGGACTAAATGCCTAACATAACTCATAAACTTTTCATAAGCAAATCATTAAGAAATACAATATGCATATTCTTTCATGCACTACTCACGCCACATATGAGTCAATTTGTACAATTAGGTAAATTGCAACCAAAACGTGCTGACACAATTCTTTAAAAGAGAAACAACGCGACATCAAAATTCTCAAGCGTCCCGTTTGGTTGCCTTCCGACTCAAATAACACTTCTCGACAAAACCCAATTGAGTCAGAATGCCCAAATAAACTCCAAAATAATCATACACAGACATCATAGAAGATAACTTTCCGTCCAAACTTTAACATATGTGGAGGAGATCCAATGTTAAAGTTATAAGCCGTAGTTACTTGCCTAACATCTTAAACATCACAAAATACGATTATCTTTATATCCAAAACACTGTTGAACAACAATGAAATAAACAAAACAAGTTCCGGCGGAGTTTGCAACTCCCGAAATAAAAGGGTTTCATGTACGTCCAAAACCAAACTCCAAAATATTGTGTGTGCTAAACATTTTCCAAAATTCGTAACACAATCCTCATAAGGATTTGAACACACACAAAATATTTGATGCAATTTATTTCCAAAATAAACTTGGTGCAAAATCTAGTCGGCAGTCAACATTTCAGCTCATACTCCTCCAAAATCCTCCGGTCCACTATTGTCACCCGGACGTTCAAACCACTTAAGGCTAAATCGTAGATTACATCAATTAACTTTACAACTTCTCCTCAAATCAAAGTCGGCTCAATAAGCCTATGGTTCTAATCCAATCATCAATCTCGACCCGAAACGGTCTACTTAAAGCAATTATCATGCTTATCGTCACTCCAAGTGACTAATACTAGAATTGTCCATCTATTCCATCGACTACTAGCTTAGAACCTCCTTCACTACCCCAACGATCATCACATGAAGGCAATTCAAGCATGCACATGTACTAGTAAGTTCACTATGGCACTGGCCAGGTGTCACCGTGAACACACCGTACATGATTATCCTTGTTACTCTCAACGTGACTCTCGTTTCTAACAACACCCATCAACTTCAAAACATCCTATCTTAAGGTGCCTAAAGGTGAATTTCACTCTCATTTACTTAAACAAACATTAGTTTGAGTCTAGGTATCCAAAATCAACACCTAATTCTCTCAAACTTATGCTCTGATACCAACTTGTAACACCCTCAAATTTGGAAAGAGCAACTAATTTAAAATTTTCAATATTACATCCGAAACAATAGCAAAAATACCTCCAATTACAAACAATGGTTATCTCCAAGTAATACATACTACACAAGTCTCATTACCAAGACTAAACCCACTTCGGACATCACTTAATCCAAATACAAGTGCTACTTCCCAAGGGTAAATGCGGAAAACATAACTTAAGCTATTCACCTCTCGTGCACTTTACTAGCACTCTCCACTTCACAGTGTAGCTAGAGCTACCCCAACCTGAGCCTGTTGCACATGCCGACAAATAAAAAGGGTTAGGCTTACGCCTAGTGAGTTCAAGCATTTTATCATGACTATATCAAATCACAAATCGTCAGTTAATAATTATAGCCATGAATAAATAAATCTTTAAATGAAAGCTTGCGACAAAGACTATCATTTCCCAAAAAGGTTTCCCAAACGGCATAATCGACTCATTTTCCAACGCACTCAAAATCCATGGGAATCCTTCCCAAAAGTGTAAACCGTTCTCCCAAAAATGAGTTACAATCCCAATTCACCCAAATACGCAAATAAATCTAAATTAGGCAAAACCTTCACATACGGTTAACAAAACATACTCAACCTATAAAACATGGAAATCGTCCATTAAATATAATTCTTTATTAAAACATAATACAAAGCAATACGCACGCAACCGTAAAAATGTAATAAAGATCAAATACTAAAAACGGGGGAGACCCGTATCCGTTGAAGGTGGAGGTAACACATAAGTATACCACCCGTACAACGTTCATCGCACAACTGAGAGTAGAGATTACAAGTTACGTTATGCCTATCTCTATCCTCCCAACGAAATCGGGAATTACCACATACGTCTGGCCTATTCCACGACTCTGCTCTACGAAACCGAGTTACACCATAATTGAGGATACACCTTGACGTCTACCCACTTGGTAACGCCTCAAGGCCCGGCACATCGAGACTACCTCCAAGGTATACATCCCAAAGGCGTGGATCGCTACACAGACCTCCAAGGTAAGTGCCCAAGACTATATCCTCCTAATGCCTACTCGTAAAGTCCAGGTCATAAAACATGAGTTCCGAGGTTCGTCCTCAAGATACCCAATCGACCATTACCAATGACTGAACAACATGCCTATGGATCCAATGCAATACAGTCTAACACAACATGTCTATCCCGGAATGACTCACTCACCCAAACATGTAAATACTCATAACGTGCAATAATATGCAAAACAGTGCAATAAAAGCAACCCATCAACAAGACTCCACATTGAGCCATTTAAACCGGACAAATGTCCCCAAGACTTACTCATAGTCAAAACCGAGCAAAGTGCTCCAATCTTGCTAGACCCATATGTCGGTCAAAACATATTTAAACTTTGTTTAGGCAAGCTATATTTCAAAATCATTTACACATGCATGATTAAACCATCAATTAAACCTCAGTTTGAGCAAATAATCTTTTAAAGACAATTTGTGGTTTCTAACCATCTAAACATCCAAAAGTCCCAAATATGGGTGTTTTACACATTTATGAAGATAACATTTTAAAAGAGTTAAATCTACCAAATAATTCAACCATATACATTTTCAAGTAAAATACACACATATTTGTAAAATACTCATTTTGGCATGTACAACGTTTTCGCAAAGTAACTTGAACTCACCTTGCTAGATTTAGCTAAATCTAGGGTTTCTCCAACGTATGCTCCTTTGATGAAGTTTACATCTTCAAGCCAAATCTTCCAAAAACCTAGATCCACAAGTTCCAACCATAAATAATCATTCCCTAACCATAACACATCAAAACCCCAAATATGTCAAACCCTAGTTCTTAAATATGAGGTAAACCATATTTCCTTAACCCATCATCACCAAAATCGTTCAACATCATCACAAGATGGAAAGAAGATGAAATCAACAACAATAACAACTATTGGGTAGGGAAAGATTACCTTAACCATTTGAATCATCCAAAAACGAGCTCCTAGTCTCCACAAAAGCTCCAAACTCCCAAATACTCATCAATGGTGGAAGAGGGTTTTATTTGGTGAAGAAATGAGGAAGGAGAGGGGAGGGGATGGTGTTCCTGAGAAAAATCGGCTGAGAGAGAGAGTTGGGTCGAGATATAGATATCAAATGAAGAAGAAGGAAGAAGAAAAGGGTTTAAAACACACTGGAGTCCGCTCGCGATTGTGACACGGCGAGAGTGACCATGTCACAATCGCCGGGTCACTCTCGCCCGCTACCCAAAATGCTCACGGTAAAAACTCGGCGAAAGTGACACTGCGAAAGTGACCATGTCACTTTCACGTGTGTCATAGTCGCTGAACCTCCAAAAACCCTCGGTACAAAACCAGCGAGAGTGACACAGCGAGAGTGACACAAGTGTCACTTTCGCTGGTCACTTTAGCCGAGATTGTACCGAAAGTTGTTTTGACCATATCTTCTTCGTTTTAGCTCCGGAAAGGCCCGTTGGACTCGTATTTGAATTCTCCATCCAACAACACTATCAAATCTAGGATTTAACTCCAAATCCTATTTTCCATAATTTTCTTAAAAAACCGATTCCTCACTGAATCGAAGTTGAACTTATCCGAAATTACGGGTGTTACAGTTTGCGAGGTCGAATTATTTCCTGTTGGTAACTGAAAGGTGGGACTCGCAGTATCTTCATATAATGCTTATGGTAACCGTTCATTTCGACAACTTTGTTTTGGGTTGTCAGATTTGCATAAAGGACGTATAGGACACTTTAGACACCATGGGGATAACCTTGGTTTTGTCGGGATGCTCGACGAATGAAACTCGTGTGTGTGGAGTTCTGTTGTGGTCCAAAGCACAGTGTTTTGGCTATGTGTCAACTTTTGGATTTCGAGGCCAAGAACTGCTAGTGTAATTGGAGGGTTGTAGTCCAATTTTAAAGAATAGTGGTATCGGTTGTATTGATCTTAAGAAATTCAATTGTGATAAGTAGGTTTAGTGGGATGACCTTCCTTGAATGGTAAAAGAATTTGTCGATTGGACGATTCGTAATCAGACGTATTCTTGGAGTTGTATAGTCGATGGGTCGGTGGCGACCGTCTGTTTTGGAGTCTAATGGATCTCGGTAGAATTAAGTGACAGTTCAGCAACAAGAACATTTAGATTTGGGGATTTTGTTGGTTTTAGAGCGATCAACCTTGGACTGACTGAGAGACGGGATCTGCTGTTAGGTAAGTATGGAACACCTAAGGTTGGGAGACATCCGAAGCCATGCGGTTAGAAACTACACTAGCGAGATGAATATTCATTCGGATGTATCGGAACGTATATGGGTTGACCTTGGTTGTAGGTGAACTAGATTTCGAGGACGAAATCTCTTTTAAGGTTGGGAGGATTGTAACACCCGTGATTTTCGGATAAGTACAATTTCGATTCAGTGTGGAATCGAACTTTTAAGATAAATATGAAAAATAGGATTTTGGATTGAATCCTAGATTTTATGGTCTAGTTGGATAGAGAATCCAAATACGAATCCAACAGTCATTTCTGGAGCAAAAACAGAGCTAAAACGAAGAAGTTATGACCAAAACGGTGACCATGCGACAAATCGGACGAACTGTGTGAAGTGGACGTCCGCATGGTGATTCAAGCAGACGTCCGCATAGGCCAAAATTGTGTTTCCGCGGAAGAAACAGAAACTGGAGTCCGGGTGCAAGTGGACGTCCACATGAGACATCAAGCGGACGTCCGCATGATGTCTGACGTGATTTTTCCCCTTTTCTTCAAGAAAACCCTCCCCTCTCTCATACTTCACTTCAAAACTCGAAATAAACTCTCTCCCTCAAAACCGTTCTTCCTCCCCATGAAACCCTAAATCCTTCATTTCCTCTTCATCTTTCTCTCCTAAATCAAACCCCACACCATTTTAAGAACCTTAACCTTTCTAGAACCCTTTAACTTCATCTTCTTCACCAAGTTTCTAGGGTTTCATCCAACCCTTTTCTCTATTTGGAAGATTTGGAGTGTGTGGTTCATTTTCGTGATTCTAGAGGTATTATGGTTGGTGTATTCAAGTTGTGGTTAAGGTAATCTTTTTTTTTCATCTATGAAAGTTAGGGTTTTGGTATAAGTTGAGATCGCTTACCCAATGAAATATGATAAACGCTTACCAAATGCTTAGCACCATTTGTTCGGAACCGTTTACCAAATGCTTACTCGGGTAAGTAAGTGCTTACCAAGTCACATTACCTTACCGGATGAATATGGCAAAAACCAAGAATCTTATCCAGTAAGAACTAAGGCAAGGACCGAGAATCTTACATGGTAAGTGATGGTGAAGACTCTTACCACGGTTAGGGCCTACCGGAAAAATCGTTGCAGACAATACCATTTTGATGGACTAAAGTCTTATCCGTTAAGTAATTGAGTGTTGAAATTTACTAGTAAACGTTTACCCGAGTAAGAATTTGATAAACGGCCACTAAATCTCTACCAACATGACATTCATATTCATGTTGTCACTTGGATGTTTTCCTTCCTTTTGTATTTATCATCTCCAAGTGCCAACCACAACCAAAATCCATCCAATTCCAAAGGTTTATACATGAAAACATCCAAGAAATAGATGATTCAGTGGTTTTAGCAAACACCATTGTTATGTTAGTACAACCATCTTTCCTTCCTCCCTATTCATTACAAATCACCACAATAACAATATAACTTCTTTTTTTCATTCCTTTTCTCTCTCTACAAACCCTAAAAACATCCTAAACATCACCCAATATATCATCATACCAACAATGCATTATATATCACAAACTATTCCACCAAAACCCCACATTATTGCTTTCACAATACCATCATTTCCCACATTCAAATCAAACCAAATCAAGCATTGATCTCTGAATTGCACTGCTGCTCCCTACTGCAACTCCTCCGCCCCCAAAACATACTCGAGCAGCTCGTTTTTTCCAGCCTCAACGATCCCAATTTCCCATCCTCTCCAGACCCTGATCCCGAGCTGTTTCGATGGGGGGCCGCCCCTTCTTCACCCTCATTGTCTGGTGTTTCAGAAGAGGGGCAAGTCCCATCGTTGCAGGTGCATAACGGAATCGCAACCGAAGGAAACGGGCTGCAAGTAACTGGGCAAAATAATTCCGGAGATACAGCAGCAACACGATTCTTGCTGATCTCGGTTGGTGTTGATTCAGCTGGTTCTCGAGGGTGAAGCATGCATGGGGTACAGAATCCAAGGGAAAGATGTAGTTTGATTTCCTTTGCTGGAGACCCCGGCAATCTGGAAAAAGATATTATTCCATGGCGGCATAGGGGGCAAGGAATCGATCCAGGTGGACCTAATAATTCACACGGGTTGTTGCTTGTTGAGCACAAGTAAAGGGCACATCTCACACATAATTCGTGCCCGCAACCTGAAAAAGCAAATGCATTCAAAATAAGTGTTACTTTCCAATTCTACCTTAAGGGTGCGTTTGGTACACTGGACAGGCCAGAACAGGGATCACTGATCCCTGTTCCACGTTTGGCAGGACTTTGTGGAACAGACAGGAACAAAGTGGAACACCCCCACTCCATGGAACAAGGTGGACCAGACTTTTATTTTACTAATATAACATCAAAATAAAATATAATTCTCTTCTAAAACATCAAATACACATTCTTTTTATATTTTATTCATTATTTAATTTTTTTTTATTGTATTTTATGTTCTTTAAATTTTCACTTTAATGTCCTCAAAATATTATTTTTTTATTGTTTTTATATTTTGATTAATTTATGTAAATTACTAAATATTAATAGTAAAAAAATATAGAAAATGTTAAAAAATAAAAATTGAAAACTACATAAGCCTTTTATTTGGGGTCACTTTAATCGTCTTGAATAAAACTTTATAATAATATATTTTATTATAAAAAATATTTATTTCATTATAATTTAATAAATTACATAAATAATCAAAATATATAAAATGCATAAACAACTTAGTAAGGGTAAATTGGTCACGTTATCTGTTCTCAGCCATTCTGTCTTACCAAACGCTGAACATGCTATTCAGTCCCGTCCTGTCCGGTCTGCATACCAAACGCACCCAAATTAAACAAGAAGTAAATATGTTAAGATTGCAAACCTTCAGCGGCTACTGTGCAAGCTCTCTCGAGGCAGACGGCACAAATATCGGTGTCATCGGAAAGAGTAGTTGACGACTGCAAACCACACTCTCTGCACAGAATTGCCACACGAGTTAAGTTGAAAAAAGACAACTATACCCTTTGCATCTATAATAAGTAGAGATGGTTAGTTGTGAATAATACCTAGCTATGTTCAGTACACTCATGAGCGGCAATGATAAATAATTAGATGGTGGGAACACGGGTATTGCCAGGTCAGAATTCGGAGCCAATAATGGTTCAAGCCAATGACGGCCCCACATTCTCGCAACGTCAAGAGGAAGCCACCTGAAATCGCATAACGGTTTCCATGAACAACGAAGTGGCAAATAGGAACTAGTAAAAGGTTCAAAAATATAAAAGACAAATATACCCATTGCAGTTTAATGTCAAACGACTAGCACCTCTTGCAAGTAGAATCTGAATAATTTTTGAGGCAAATATATATTAGCATACAGAAAAAGATAATATATTTAGAACAATGTCATCAAGATTATATGATAAAGATCATAAAGTAATATCTACCTGACAGCATTTTAAATTCCCACCACAAGAAGCATAGTGTAAAGGAGTGCTTCCAGCCCCTACAAAACAATGCAAGAAAGGTTACAAATGGCATTTCGTACAATTTATTAGATCTCGAATGACCAACATATATATATACCTATCAAATCCATAGATGTTCCATAATGGAAAGTCACAGATGACATCTTTGCATGTAGATCTAGAAGAAGCTGAACACAATCAGCATACCCATTTAATGCAGCCATGTGAAGAGCCGTTATACCACCATCAGCAGCTTTATTCACAAATTTCACCAGTGCACTACATTGACCAAAAAGATGATATCATTTACATAACTGATAATGGTTAAATGTTCATGATCTAGACCATGATAATCTACATAATGTAGAGAACTATGTAAAAAATTCTAAACCTTTGGTCATATTTGTTTTTGGGACCGTTGCTTCCATCACTGTTCACTTGTAAATCTATAGCTTCAAAGGGAACACTGGGCACAAAATCAGCTACAACAAGTCGTATGCAGCGGACATGCCCATTCACAGCTGCGAAATGGAGAGCAGTTCTCCCACTAAGATAGTCGGCCCTCGTAACCTAAAATACACGAAGTAAACAATTAGATATGTGTATTTATTCACCACTGTTGTTCTAGATATCAATAGAATTAGTAAAGTTAACTTACATTGCATCTAAAGAGAAGAAGAGTTTGAACAACTTCCCAGTGCCCATAGCGACAAGCTTGCATCAATGCTGTCTAAAGATCACACACATACACAAAAATTCAATGATCGGGGAAACTCAGGGGCTGTTTGTTTACCTCTTAATAGTTCCATTAAGAGGCAAGGTGAATCTTGTTTGGCAAAAAAAAAGTCTGCCTCTTAATGGTTCTAAAACCCTCTGAATGATGTTGTTTATTGGGCCTCACTTAGCCATTCAGTGCCCTAATTTCATTTTGAACAATTACCAAACAACAATATTTCATTTTGGACTATATCATAAGAGTCTCTTAATCATTCTGACCACTTATTCATCCTGCACCAAACCATTCAGCTAGATTAAAATGTTTTGGGTCCAGAATCTTCAAACAAGCAACTATCTATGATGCTAATCAAGGCAAACTTTAGTTGATCTTCAGGTCGATCATCTAATTAGAAATTGTGTGTGTATAAATTTCAATAGCTTTTTAACAAATTAATGTAAATTGGGTAACAAAATCAAGTTATCTGATCATGATGACTCCTAGAATTCACATCAGCTGAATACTTAGGGTTTAGACCTTGAATTAAATGGCTTGGAAGCAAAATCAGATCAAATTTTGAACTAAAAGACCTTCAATCTATATATATTATAAAGCAGAAACATAAGAAGCTGACGTGGCGCTCTAACAATCGAGAATCGCTACTTTTCTTTTTTCTCACTTTTCTGATTTTTTTAACTGATTAGGGTTCAACTCCAACCCTTCATCTCCTCTCTTTCCACATGATCGATTGTATCTTCCAACCCTCAAGCTTCCCAGCCTCTTCATTCAATTTCGGGTGGTGCATCCTCATCACAATCATAAGGTTTTTTTCAACGATTTTAGTTTTAGTCTCCATCGACTTTGGGGATCGGGTCTTCTCGAAAACTGGCATCGATCAAGAATCAAGAATTCATATCGTTAATCTTTGTTAATGGGCACCAAATTAAGCAATGCAAGGCGGGTTTTCAGCGCCTGGTGATCATCGATTGGAAGCGAACTGAAGGCGATCGGAGAAACCATATAATCGTTAGGTAAATGTTTGATTAATGACAATAGGTGATGGAAATAAGGAGATTCATACATCTTAGATGCACCGATCCTGGTGTGTTTCCTTGGCGTTCACCTAATCTTTAACCTAATGTATTTTCCCACTTACAGGTCGATGATGAAGCAAATTAGGAGGAACAGACAAAATCAGCTTGTGGTGTTTGTGGTGTACGTGTTTCCTGCCTCTCTGAAGTTCCTAGAAAACCACTCACATGCTCTAACATCTCCATGAGGCTGGATGCACAAAACCGTGGAATGGTATATTTGGAATTTGGAAGTTCTTATGCTCTTGTATGTCATTCTTATTCATTTGTTGTCAACTAATGCTTAACATTGAAAGATATATAGGAGACGTTTCTTAGGTTGTGTGAATCGAAGTATATCACATCACTTCTATTTGGGCGTTTAAACAAAGTGTTGCCATTATATGTTCTAGAATTTTTTTGTAATTATGTACAGATGCAACAGAAAGTTGGTGAAACAGCAGTCAGCAGGTAACTTTCTTCCAAAGTTAATTTCTTTAAACGACAAAGAACTTTGTTATTTCTGATGTTTCCATATGAGTTCTCAATCATACCGATCCAATATTTCTGGATCATTACATATTTTGTGTGTATTTTTAATGGTTAACACTCACATATATTTGGTTTCATCTTAAATGGTTACGTATTCTCCTCTACCTACAGTTTCTTTTTCTTTTCTTATCTCCCGGTATGTGGTTTTTGGTTCTCCTGTTGGGCTTATTTACCTGAACAAGGTATTATTGTTTATGTTGTCTAATTTTTGTGCCTTCTTTGTTGTTAATCGATTACAAATATATGTTAGTATATGTTAGTGTTAACCTATACAACAAAGTTTCAATTTGATAAAACCCTACTGTATTGCATTGTATTATTTACATAATTTTAGTTATAATATCCACTTTTATGATGCTTAAACGGCCATTTTAGTAAACATTATCACCATGATTATGATGTGTTTGATAAAATGCCTCAACGAACTTCTCTACATTATCATGCACCTACTCTTTTAAATTTATAACTTTTAGTTGGAACATTTCAATCATCTTAAGAGAAAATTAAGACCTCTCTGACATTGATGGTTATTGGCGAACGTTATTAATATGCATACAGATGATACACTGATTCAACCATTTTCTGTTGGGTGAGCAAAACAAAACCCTTTTTGGGTTTGTGTGGTTAACTGCAATTTTCTTAGAATTTGTTGTGGAGTTGTTAGACGTATGCTTATGATGTTTCTTTTGTAGACTAAAAAGGTGGCAAAGAGAAACATAAACCAGCACAAATGGACATACAATTGATGGCAATATAAGTTCTGGCCAATTGAGGCGAGCAATGCTTGGTACACTATATCTATAAAACAGAAACATAGAGAGCTGACGTGGCAGCTTCTACGCTCTATAATCCACCCTTCCTTTTTTCTCAATTTAAGGGTTTTTTTTCATTATATAATTTAAGTCCAAAAACCCTTCGCTTTCTCTGTGATTTTTTGATTTCAAGTAAGGCATCCATCAGGGTAGTATCGATCTCGAGCTACTGCATATATGAACTTAAGAAACTTAGGATAAGGCTAAGACGATTGTTAATGGGTGTTTTGATTTTGAAATCAGACCAGCTTAGTTGCTCAACCTTTTGATACAATTGAGTAAGATTTTATGTTAATACTCTGTTTAGGCTGTTCAATTGGTAGTTCGAATATATATATAAAATAAAATAAATTAGATATATTAGTGTTGTATATGTGTGAGGGACTTTTTTAAGTTGGGTTGAGGAGGGACACAATATCTTGTATCTTCAATGGTGGATTTGCTAAAGCTGCAAACTTCAAGCCTCTAAGAGCCTTTTTTCCGTTTGGAAATCGAACTAATGGGTCTTACTCCGTTTTCCTCTTTCAGCCACTATTAAGAAGTGGTTCCCCATACTACATGGGAACCGGTGAATGCAACCAGTTATGGTCTATTAAATGGTGGCTTTGGATTCTTTGCACCCTATAAGGGTGCCTTCACTAAGAGGCATTTCTCTCATGCTCCAAGAGTAGTAATACTTAAAAATGCTGCATGTGATGGAGAGGGAAGGGGGAAGAGCAAATCTTTCCTAGCATAGTAGCATTTAACAAATATTGGAAGCAATCTAAGACATTGACTCACAAGAAGTGATTAGAAGTTGGAGGAAGAACATATCCTAAATCTAGCATAAATGCCCTTAAGAATGATGATTCGCTTGCCTTGACAGGTCCACTTGTAGAAGATGGCAAGAAAGAAATGAATCTTGGAGTTCCACCTCTTAAGGCTAAAGTGAAAAAGAAGCAGCAACCTAGAATTTAAAAAAAAAAATCCAAGAGAAGTGTATTGTTGTTCTAAGGAACCAACCCTGTAAGTAAGTTCCAGAAAAGTTTCTCAATCAAAAAAGTTCAATCCTCCAAGACTGACCAGTTGTCTCTTGGTGCTAAGGTAGGTAAAATTTAATTTGTCTATATAAATTTATAAAGCAGAATCTTTAATTGCTTACGTGACACTCTAACATTTGAGAATCAATACTTTTCTTTTTTATAAGTTTTCTAATTTTCTTTTAGCAGATTAAGGTTCAACTGCAGACCCTTCTCTCAATGGTATGTTCCAACCCTCGGGCTTCTCAGTCTCTTCACTCAATTTCGATTTTTTTTTTGAACGGCATCTTAACACACACACACGGTCCCGGGGTATCCGGGCTCCCACTTAAGGGTGCCACCCGACTAATCCCCGTCGACCCGGCCCAGCCTATGACTGGACCCGGCCCAGCCTATGACTGGACCCGGCCCAAAGTCTGGATATCGCCTCAAGCTCTCCGCGGGGTTCGAACCCGGGATGTATGGCTTTCACACCATACCCCCCAAGATGTTACCTTGCCACTGGGCTAGACATGATTTGATCACTCAATTTCGATTTTGGATAGATACGAGGCGACAAAGTACATATCTTAGAGCTGCCTTCAATTCTATTTAGGGTAAGGGTGTGTAGAGTTTCATTGATCACTTCGATACCTAAATCTTTATTACCAGTTTACCACTAACATTATAGGTGCAGGATCTGTAAGCTCTTCGGCAACAAAGTCTCGGTCTCGATGGCTCCATCAAGAGTAATCCGTAATTTGGGATTTTTCAGTTTTTGAGATTTTGGTGTGATTTTTTTAAATATTTGTTTCTTTTTTTCTTTTAGTTGGGTCTGTTCTTACTGAATATATTATATATTAACAAAGAATTTCATTTACCCTCATTATATGCCACCTTGAAGAGAAAAATGGAAGTTGACGCAAAAGGTGGATACCCAGCTATCAGCGGGTACTTATGGTGAAGATGATTTGATTAACGTATGCTTCTTTCATCTTCGTTAATTAAAATTGATACCTGAAATTACTTGAACTTTTTTGATTGAGAAACTTTTCTGGAACTTACTTACAGGGTTGGTTCCTTAGAACAACAATACACTTCTCTTTGGATTTTTTTTTAATTATAGGTTGCTGCTTCTTTTTCACTTTAGCCTTAAGAGGTGGAACTCCAAGATTCATTTCTTTCTTGCCATCTTCTACAAGTGGACCTGTCAAGGCAAGCGAATCATTCAACCACCGCGCGAAGCGCGGTAAAGTTACCTAGTTCCAATATAAAAAGGATCGATAAATAAACGACCTTAAAAGTCTTTTGCTCTAGAATCTTCAATTACACTAACAAAACCGAAATTGAGCTGATCTTCAGAAAGACGACGCTATTAAAGACCCGATTTTCATTATGTGCATACACAATTAGCACGAGTAATCGAGATCGAAATGAAGGTTGTTACCTGGCCACAATAATTCCTCGAATTAACATCAGCTCCATTATCAAGCAACAATGCAACAATCTACAAATTAGAAAAGAGACAGAAGCCATAAGACATAGTTGTAAACACACAGAAAACGAATCAAAAGGGGAAAGAGAGAGAGGGAGAATGTAATTAATTGTACATCGTTGTGGCCTTTAGCGGCGGCAAAGTGAAGAGGAGAATTAAGGCCTCCAAAAGTGGAGTATTTGGCGAGACAAGGGTTACAATCAAGCAACATCTTAGCCTCCACGAAATCTCCGTCTCTGGCAGCCGACACCAGTCGCTCTCCGGAGGCGGAGCACCCAAAGGAGTTACCCATTTCCCCCGATTGTTGTTGTAAACAAAATGAAGATCGGAAATTAAAAGGGCATATATATATATAAAGGAAGGAAGTGATTTTGGGGGTTTAACTTGTGGGAGTAGAAATTAGGTCAACTGTCTGTTATATATAGAAGAAATATGAAAAATCAGAGAAGCATCAAAATCCAATAGAGAAGATGACAGACAAATTGGTAAAGAAGTTCAATCAACTGGGGGGAGGGGGATCAGGGGGACTTTGTGTTGTTGTTGGATAAAATTAAATCTTGTGTCTCTTCAATGCTACCTAATAACTTTAGCTTTTTTTTCCCAATATGTGTTTTTCTTTGAAAGGATGGCATGTGTGGACATAATAATCCAATCATGCAATTTATATATATATATATCCAGGAATCTTAACAGGTTATCCATTACAGATGGAGAGAAAGTATAATCAAACTCTTCTTCTTCGAATTGATCAAAACCTATTATAGTTTCACCATCTTCGTTATCTGTATCATACTTTGGTTCTGTGTCTGTATCATATTCTATATTCATGAAGTTATATTCTGTTGTTGTTTCTTCATCATCTTCTTTTTTGTCAGATGATTTCTTTGTAAAATTTATATATATATATATATATATATATATATATAGGGTAAGGATCAAGGGAGAACCTTAAAAAAAAAAAACCGAAGAACCATGAAAAAACGGATGAAAAAATATATCAAAATGGATGTCAAATTAAAGATAATAAAATGATGAATTTTTTGGTGTAATTTGTTTCGCTTTAATTTCTGTCATACTTCGCCAATTTTGAATTTAAAAACAGAGGGTAAATACTTTTTTTATTAAAAAAATTGGTTATAACTACCTTTTAATTCATAACCATTGGATCATCTTAATCTAATGGCTTGGATGAGTTCTTCGGTTCTTTCATTTTTTCTTGTTCTCTCCCGATCCCATCCCTATATATATATATATAGGGAAGGGTTCAATAGAGAAGTCCAAATATTTAAAGAAATAGAGAAGTGATCTTGGCAATTTATTCAGTCAAGAACGACGGCTTTGACCGAGAAGCATTGGATAATTACTCGCGTGGTTTGCACAAGATAGAGGGGTAGTTTCGTAAAAAATACACGGGCTGAGTTCATATATGAATCTATGTGATTCACATATGAACTATACGTTCATATATGAACCTTTGTAATTCACATATAAACTATTTTTAACTAATTCATATATGAATCTTTGTGATTCATATATGAACCTTTGTGATTCATATATGAATCAGTTAATTTGTTCATATGAGAAGTAGTTAAAAAAATTCATATATGAATCACAAAGATTCATATATGAACACAAAGGTTCATATATGAATTAGTTAAAAAAATTCATATATGAATCACAAAGGTTCATATATGAACACAAAGATTCATATATGAATCAATTATTTGGTTCAACTGATTCATATATGAACCTATAGTTAATTAGTTTTATATATGAAACACAAAGGTTCATATATGAATCACAAGATTCATATATGAATTAGTTATAAAGAGTTCATATGTGAATTACAAAGGTTCATATATGAACGTATAGTTCATATGTGAATCACACAGATTCATTTATGAACTCAGTCCGTGTTTTTTGTAAAAGTTACGAAATTGCCCTTCTATTTTTGGAACAACCGCAACTTTTGACCAGTCAAAGCCGCAACTTTTGATCAATTATAACCGATCTTGACCGAATAAATGGCCAAGATCACTTCTCTATTTCTCTAAATATTTGGACTTTTCTATTGAACCTAAGGCTATATATATATATATATATATAAATAAAGGGGCCGTTCATGGGAGAACTGATTATTTTGTAGTAACTGTGAGATCTAATCTCAACCACATAAAATACTAGTAGATGGTTAAAAAGAAAAAGAAAATTAATTATTAAATACCCTAAACAAATGGTACGTGATATCTCAATTTATATTTAAAAAATCGGTAATTTTGTTATGTGATACATAGTGATCTATTTTGAGCGCGAACCGATAAATGCGTAATCATATCAATGAGATAATCTCTACCATTTTAATCATATCACATCTAATCGAAATCAAAAACCCTCAAACTCGTTAACTTGCAGAATCGATTAAACACTAACTCGTCTATTTTCAGCGTCGACGATATCGAAACCTGAAGGAATGGATGACAACGACGGAGAAGGTATCACAGTAGATTTGTTATAGATTACACATAGAACCACAACTTCATTTTGAATACCTTATTGAATATGAAATCAGGAAGAAGAAGTCTTAGAATCAAGAACAAACGAACATTTACGTTCTCAAACAAAGCCGATGATGCGATAGACGTTGACGTTGATGCTATTGGAGAAGAAAACCAACAAATGGTGACAACTCCGAGCACAGGTTTCTACGATGAATCTGTTTTGAAATGTTCAATTTATCGTTTTAGGTTCACAGATTTCGAAGATTTCAAAATATTTTGATTTGATTCTTCAAATAAGGTTCAATGTTGTTCAATTTTAGGATTTTATTGAACAAATGTGTTTCAATATTGGGGTATCACAATGCGATGTTATCATAGTGGTATCACAGAACCGTTGGTTGAACAAATGTGGGTCAACATTGGGGTAGCATAAAAACGAAGGCCTGTTCTTGATGCTTCGACTCAATCGCTATATCTTTTCAAACCTAATTGGGGTTTCACAATGTTATAACATAATCTTTGGTTGACCAAATGTGGTTCAACCTTGGTTTATCACAGAGGGTTACCACACTGGTATCACAAAAGGGGAACCACGATGTTCCACAAATGATTGTTTATTATCTAGGCATTATATTGTTTATTATGAACCTGTTATGAGTTTTCTTCTATTTCATATGTTCGTTTGACCATAACAACAAACTGATTTAAGTTGCTTCTATACTGTCAGTACAAAAATAAATCATGACCAATGACCCATTTCATTTTGGGAACTGTTAAAACATGGGTTTCCTATTATTGTCACTACATCTGTTACAAACCAATGACCCATTTCATATGAGATGGTATTAATCAAAACTTTGTGATTATGGTGATCTTTATAGATGTTTTAATTGGTACCCGCTTCCATTATCATGGTACCCCTCTTGAAATTACATCAGGTAAAGAAGAAGGTTCAGGTAGAAAGGGGAAAACAGTGAAGCCAACGAAACGTCGAAAACCCAATGACGACTCGGTTGCACAAGGAAAACATGATCCAAAAAAAGATGGGCCAGGACTAAATATCTGTCGTAAGTTACCGTATAAATGAATAGTATTTATAAATAAAGTTTAATATGATATCACTATAAGTTTGCTAAATTTAATTTGTTAATTTTGTGCAGAAAAACCAAATGTGGTTACAACTTCCTCAGGAATAAAAGTAATCCTACCATCGGGACGAACTGGTTCACACGCACCCGTCAAGGATAAAAGTTGCAGGTCACCGAACAAAGATAAGGGCTCAAAATCACCAAAGAAAGTTGTGATTTCCAATTCGCCGGTGGGATGTAAGAATTCGAAAGCACAAATGAACGATAATAGGGACATGTCACATACGAAAAGGAAGAGTCGAAAGGGACAAAATAGTACACGGGAATCACCGGCTTCTAAAGAACAAATATCTACTACATCTTCAAGGAAAAAAGTGATCAAAAGTAAAAGGAACATTTGTGGGTGATAGCTCAATGAAAAAGAAGCTTGCAAAAAAGGCGGTGGTAAGTAGACAGGTAAGCTTCCAACGCTAAGAGTTCGCACTACACCCGAACCAACGTGGTATGTACCCTTGATTTTAAATCTGATGGTTACAATGCATATATAATGTGTAAGTATTTTGAATAATCTCATCACATGGCATTTTGCAGTGAACCTGTATTTGTAGTGGACTACAGGTGTTATTGCTTTGAGAGGAACAATTGAATCACTGTGTGCAAGGACGGAAATATATAGTAATGTTATTGACAGTTGGGCGGCATTGCTAAACCATGAAGAACGTTTCAGAAGCAAGACATCACCACGAAGGTTTTTCATGCACAGTGCAATTCTTGTAAGTAAAAAACATTTGTTTATTATTACACATAAGTTCATAAATATTACCATTTACTCAATGGTACCACGTTGAAACAGCCAAAAGACATGATTGATGAAAATAAAACAGATGAAGAAAAACTGAAGCTTTTCACTTCCAATATGTCAGCAGCAGTTGGAGCGGATGCTGAACTGTTAGCATTCAAAAGTATTGACTTGGTACGTTAACCGATGATTATTAATGTTGTTTTTTCTTGTTTACACTCTAAATTTACACAAACCAATCGTTGGCAGTTATTCTTTCCGATCGTTCGAGACATGCACTTCTATGTGGTGGTGTTCAACTTTAAACGGCCATCAGTATTGGTTATTGACAACCTGGCACAACATATGGAATCCCCTCCTCAATATGAGGAAATACCGGAACTTTTGGTGAGGACTATAAAAAGAACATAGTATTTACATAAATGACTTGTTATATTATTTGTATTGCTCTTGTGACACACTTTTGGATCTGATTGTTGCATCACACCCTGATGCTACAACATCTACATAACGTAGGCCACTCTCTATACGATGAGTTTGTTGGGTTAGAGCCGGTACGGGTTGCAGTCAAATGGTGCACAAGGCAGAATTCTCACGATTGCGGTGTGTTCTTGATGCGTCATATGGAATGTTACATGGGAGAGTTACCTTATAGATGGAAATCAGGTCTTGATGTTGAAGGACCAAACCAAGTGAAGCAATTACAGTTGTTGAGGAACAAATACACAGCCAAGCTCTTGCTTTCAGAGATAAACTTGAGACGACCATTTGTGATAGCTGATTGTGAGAAGTTTAATTAATGCATTGGATATCAAGGAGAGATCATGTCTTCTAAAATATGCAGAAGATAACATGGAAACACGACTGGCAAGCATCTAGGACCGCAAGACTTACATATATGACTTGGTTTTTTTGAATTTCGTCTTATTTTGGTTGATAGTTTTTTGATCAAGTATTTTGAAACAATATTGAAAGGATGTTATTTTGGGTATTTTTAGACAGGTATTCTGAAATTCTTCTAGATGTTATGATGAATCTATAACTTTGAATTTTAAGACAGGTCTTTTGGTAGAAATACTCCTTAATGTTTTGATGAATCTATATGTTTGGAATTTGTTGGGTATAAAAATTTCCAGTATCTGATGCTTACTTCAATTAAGACACTTATACTAGCACATGTTTGTATATCAAGGGAATGAACAAGTTTTGCACATGGAATGATAACAGTGAGTTATCAGGAGGTATCATGGTTTTTGTAAACTGGGTATCACAGGTTTGTATGTCATGGGAATAAGACTTGCACAGGGGATGATAAAAGTGAGTTATCAAGGGGTATCATGGTTTTTGTAAACTGGGTATCACAGGTTTGTATATCATGGGAATGAGACAGGTTTGTATAGAGGATGATAACAGTGAGTTATCAGGGGGTATCATGTTGTTTTGTAACTGAGTGTAATAACCAGGTATTTTATCTAATTTAAAATTGGTATTTTATAAGTCTTTATTTTAAATATTTTATGGAGTTAAGAAATTTAGGGATAAGTTTAATTTTAATTGGAAGGTTGGGGATAAGTTTTGCCAAATGAGTAAAGCCTAGGGTCTAATTGGTCTTTTTGCCAAACTCCTCCACTTGACCGACTCTAGTATATCATGTATCAGATGAAGTCTTCAATTAGTAAACAAAAAGAATATCCAAAGTGTTTGTGTGTGTGAGTGAATACGGCAGAGAAAGAGAGAGAGAGAGAGAGAGAGAGAGAGAGAGAGAGAGAGAGGAAGAAATTCGAAGAAGAAGAAGAAGAATTGAAAGATACTCAGCTGGGATTTTAATTGGTGCAGTAAATCAAATAGGTAATGTTCTTATTCAAACACTCTTTTATAAGAATCAGGCTTCTTTTGGATTTTGAGGTGGGTTTAGGTAATTTTAGATGAATTTGTGAATTTTAGTTGCAATTTAGAGTGTTAAAAGGGGTTTAGAACACTTCTGTACAATCTGGGTATAAGATGAAATTCCTGCAATTAAACTGAATTTTTCTGATACGGGGCGATGAACAGTGTTTTCGCGAAAAGTGGGAATTCGCAAGCCTTGGTTGCGAAAAGTCCACTTTGCGCAAGCAGCTAAAACGCAAAGTGAGATTTTCGTATCTGTTGGTTACGAAAAGTAGGGAACTCGCAACTGAGGGTTGCGAGAAGTGAGGTTTTCGCATCTGTTGGTTGCGAAAAGTGAGGAACTCGCAACTGTAGGTTGCGAAAAGTAAACTTTTCGTAACAGTGGGTTGCGAAAAGTTGGGTTTTCCTGTTTATGTGTTAAAGAGTATGTATACTTTAATTTGTTTCAGATACTAAGGATCTGGGTTAAAAGATAATCTATTTTGAAGAAAGTTTGAAGGACCTTGCTTAAAAAGATCAGGTGAGTTTTACTTTAAAAAGTATTTTACTGGAATGCATTATGTGAATATTAAATGTTTGATAAAGTGTATGAATATGTCATACGTGAGTGATTATAATATATTGAGATATTATAATTACGTGAGTATTATATGAAAATATAATACGTGGCCGGGCTTTGGACCGGTGTGTTAAATTGGCTCGCAACCAATTGATATTGGCCATTGGTGGAGGGATAAGGTGGAATGAGACAGGTATGATGTATCAATCTTGACTGGTATTAATTTACGTGTGAAATATGTGTATTTATATAAAGAGTATTTTATATAAATGAAAGTTTTAATGATTTCCAAATGTCAGGGATTTACTCACTAGACCCTTAGGTCTAACCCTCATTTTCTGTTTTAAAAATTATGTATTCCAGGTGGTGATTCCAGTAAGAACAAGTAAATAGAATACTTGTTGGCTAGCTTTGGAGAAGATTATCATCATGATGCTACGGATGCTTTTGTAGTTATAATTTTTGTTATTACTATGTAATTCAAAGTGGATCAAGTTGTAATGAATTTTTATGTTCAGACTTTAGATGGGACCAAATGTGAAAGATGAAGTACTTTGTTGTAAACATGTTATGGAATGTATGTTATATGTATGTTTCGTTTTTGCGGGATGTTACAGATGGTATCAGAGCCCTAGTTTAAGGGATTTAGATATTAGTATCTGTACCTAGACTTAAACTGCATGTGAAGTAGGATGTCCCTAATATTTTAGAACCTGGGGATACTAAGTATAAAAGGTAGAAGGAACATCATGTAAGGTAATTTCAAATTACACCAGGCCAGTGTAATTATGATCTTACAGGTACATGTTTGAATTGGAATATCTTGTTATATGGGGTATGTGCTTATGTGTATATTAACTTTGTTTGAATCTACAGAATGACAAGTGGCACTAGACAAAGGAACCAAAGAGGAGGAAGGAATTCGGGTGGAGAGAATCCACCAATAGGAGCAGGGGGAAGAGGAGGAGATCGTGGTAGAGGCAGAACTGGAAGGGGAACTGGGGGCCGAACTGGAGGTAGAACACAACCGCATGGTACAGAGTTTGTTACACGGGATGATCTGACCGCTGAAATGGGGAGATTACAGGATAGCATTCAAGCCATGTTCGAACATACTCGCCATAATGAAACTGAAAGACCAGATCCGGAACATGAAATGGAGATGCCACTTACCTCTATTGTTTTACCGGTAATGAAAATGTGTGACTATAAAATGTTTCTTAGTTGTAAGCCCCCTACATACTCAGGAGATCGGGATCCGGTAAAAGCTATGAGATGGCTGAAAGAAATCGAGGCTATCTTCAAAACGTGTAAATGTGCTGAACAAGATAAAGTGCTTTATGGAACTGCAATGCTAAAAGGTGATGCTTTGTATTGGTGGGAGGCTCATACGGAATCGAGAGGGACGGATGTTTATACTACCTTTTCATGGGAGGAATTTGTGTTAGCTTTCACAACACACTTCTGTCCACAAGCTGCCGTTAGACAATTAGAAGAAGAATTTATGAATTTACAACAAGGGAATCTATCGGTTAGAGATTACACTGCACGATTTTTGGAAAAATCTCGCTTTGCAGGATATTATGTTGCTACAGAAAAGATGAAAATGGAAAGATTTATCTATGGGCTGAATTCAGAAGTCCGAAGACTAGTGACTGCAACAGGACCAGATACTTTTACAGCTGCAGTGGATGCTGCTGAAAATGTGGAACGAGATAACAAGAGGGATGCTGGGGATAAGAGTTCGGGGAAGAGAAAATGGGAAGGACCACCACAGGATTCAAGGAAGCCTAGATTTCAGAGGTTCGATAACCGTCCGCCGTTTAGACCAGCGGAAAGACCATGTCCAAGATGTAATCGCTACCATCAGGGAAGTTGTCAAGGGGAATCACGGGTTTGTTTTAAGTGTGGGAAAACCGGTCATGTTGTTAAAGATTGTCGATCGACGCGGTTTTGCTTTGTGTGTAATTCTCCGGATCACCTCCAATCAGATTGTCCGCGAGGTAGAGTACAACAAGGGGGTACATCGGGGAAACCAGCCATTACTAGACCAGTGGTTCCAAGAATAGAACCGCCGAGAACCAGGGGTCGTACATTCCAAATGACAGCTAAAGAGGCGGAGGAAACTCCGGATGTGGTCATAGGTACATTTTTCATAAACTCCACGCGTGCTAAAGTGTTATTTGATTCCGGTGCAAACCGATCTTTTGTGTCTCCCTCCTTTGCTGCTCATATGCATTTAGAGCCTAAATTGTTAAAACATGCTTTATTAGTAGACACTACAAATGATAATCAGGTGGCAGTTAAAGAGGTTTTTGATCGTTGCATGATAAACATAGAGGGGTGTGGAGTACCGATACAATTGTTCCCAATAGCTTTGATTGAATTTGATGTGGTAGTAGGAATGGATTGGTTAGCTAAGAATCAGGCTAACAAAGTTTGTGATAAGAAAATAATCAATGTTGTTTTACCTGATAAGATATCAGTAGTGATTTATGGAGATCGTAAGAATCATCAGTCCAGTCTTATTTCTATGGTAAAAGCCCATAAATGTGTCATTAAAGGCTGCTCTAGTTATCTAGCTTATGTGATAGATAGTAGACCTGAAAAGATTAAGCTGGAAGATATTTCTATCGTTAGTGAATATCCAGAAGTTTTTCCTGAAGACTTGAATAGTCTTCCTCCTGTTAGACAAGTAGAATTTGGTATTGACTTAATCCCTGGAGCCGCTCCTATTGCTCGCGCGCCGTACCGATTAGCACCACCAGAAATGAAAGAAATGATGGCACAGCTTCAAGATTTATCTGATAAGGGCTTCATCAGACCTAGCTCTTCGCCGTGGGGTGCACCAGTTTTGTTTGGGAAAAAGAAAGATGGTTCAATGAGAATGTGTATCGACTACCGGGAGCTGAATAAACGAACGATCAAGAACAAGTATCCACTTCCAAGAATTGATGACCTTTTTGATCAATTAGTTGGAGCTTGTTACTTCTCCAAGATTGATCTCAGATCTGGCTACCATCAGTTGAAGGTTAAGGAAGAGGATGTTTTAAAGACTACATTTCGCACAAGATACGGCCACTACAAATTTTTGGTAATGCCTTTCGGATTGACGAACACTCCAGCCGCTTTTATGGATCTAATGAATCGGGTATGTAAGCCTTATCTCGATAAATTTGTCATTGTGTTTATCGATGATATACTTATTTATTCCCGATCCAAAGAGGATCATGCGCAACATCTTCGTTTGATTTTGGAGTTATTGAAGAAAGAAAAGTTGTACGCTAAGTTCTCTAAATGTGAATTCTGGTTGCGGGAAGTTCAGTTTTTGGGTCATGTAGTTTCAGAAAAGGGTATACAAGTCGATCCAGCGAAAGTGGAAGCAATTGAAAGATGGGAACCGCCGAAGACGGCAACCGAAGTACGCAGTTTTCTGGGTCTAGCTGGATACTATCGGAAATTTATAAAAGACTTTTCTCGAATCGCGACACCATTGACCAAGCTGACTCGGAAGAATTTAAAGTTTGAATGGAAAGCAGAACAAGATGTGGCATTCAGAATATTGAAGGAGAAACTCTGCAGCGCGCCGATATTAGCATTGCCAGAAGGTTCCGATGATTTTGTGGTTTACAGTGATGCTTCTAAGCTGGGATTGGGATGTGTACTTATGCAACGTGGAAAGGTGATTGCCTATGCTTCTCGTCAACTAAAGGATCATGAAAGACAATATCCTACTCACGATATGGAGCTTGCAGCAGTTGTTTTTGCATTAAAGATTTGGAGACATTATCTTTATGGTTCTAAATGCCAAATTTTTACTGACCATAAGAGTCTCCAACATCTTTTCGATCAGAAGGAACTGAATATGAGGTAGAGAAGATGGTTGAAATTGGTAAATGATTATGATTGTGAAATTCTTTATCACCCCGGGAAGGCGAACGTGGTAGCAGATGCATTAAGTCGTCAAGAAAGAAGTGGAACGATAAAAACGATATCGCTACGAGCTGAACTCCTTCCAAATATCTTTGACGAATTACTGAAGTGCCAGATAGATGCTTATCAGGAAGAAAGTTTGAAATCAGAACGGTTAGTAGGAATATCAGCATTGCTTGGGAAAGATGACCGTGGGTTGCTGTGTATGGGAAATAGAATTTGGGTACCTCGTTTGGGTGGATTACGTGATCGTGTACTACAAGAAGCTCATCAATCTCGATTTTCTATTCATCCGGGTACAAATAAAATGTAAAGAGATTTGAAACAATTCTATTGGTGGCCGGGAATGAAGAGAAGTGTTGCTAAGTATGTGGAAGATTGTACTACCTGCAAGAAAGTAAAGATTGAGCATCAGAAACCGTTTGGTCAGTTACAAAGACTAGATATACCAATGTGGAAATGGGATCAAATCACTACTGATTTTATTACTAAGTTGCCAAGAACTTCAAAGGGGTTCGATTCTATTTGGGTGATTGTGGATAGATTGACGAAGTCTGCTCATTTCTTGCCGATAAAAGAAACTGATTCCTTGGAACGTTTGGCCAAATTGTACATTAATGAAATAGTAACTCGACACGGAGTTCCAATCTCGATTATTTCCGATCGAGATAGTCGTTTTACTTCTAGATTTTGGAGAAGCTTTCAAAAGGAGATGGGGACGCAGATAAAGTTAAGTACAGCATATCATCCTCAGACTGACGGGCAAAGTGAAAGAACAATCCAGACTTTAGAAGATATGCTTCGGGCTTGTATAGTTGATTTTGGGGGGTCATGGGATAAACATTTGCCTTTGATAGAGTTCGCCTACAACAACAGTTATCATTCTAGCATTCAGGCGGCACCGTTTGAAGTATTGTATGGTAGAAAATGCCGAACGCCTTTGTGTTGGAATGAAGTAGGGGAGAAACAATTAGTTGGACCAGAAATAGTACAGTTAACGGCAGATAAGATTATTCAGATTCGGGACAGATTGAAAACGGCTCAAGACAGACAGAAAAGTTATGCAGATCGACGCCGGAAATCGTTGGAGTTCCAAGTCGGGGAATTTGTGATGTTAAAAGTTTCGCCCTGGAAAGGAGTCATACGTTTTGGGAAACAAGGTAAACTCAGTCCGCGGTTTATTGGGCCATTTGAAATTACGGAAAGAATTGGTGAGGTAGCTTATAGATTAAATCTTCCGTCAGAATTAAGCAGGATTCACAACGCGTTTCATGTATCGAATTTTCGGAAGTGTTTAGTTACACCAGACCAAGCAGTCTCACTACCAGATATTCAAGTGGACGAAAAGCTAAACTATGTGGAGGAACCGAAAGCCATAGTTGATCACAAGGTTAAAGTATTAAGGAATAAGGAGATCCGGCAGGTAAAGGTTCAGTGGAAACATCATCGAGGTCAGGATGCGACGTGGGAGTCAGAATCGGAGATGAGAACCAAATACCCTCATCTATTCTCTTAACTAAATTCCGGGACGAAATTCTTTTAAGGGGGAGATGTTGTAATAACCAGGTATTTTATCTAATTTAAAATTGGTATTTTATAAGTCTTTATTTTAAATATTTTATGGAGTTAAGAAATTTAGGGATAAGTTTAATTTTAATTGGAAGGTTGGGGATAAGTTTTGCCAAATGAGTAAAGCCTAGGGTCTAATTGGTCTTTTTGCCAAACTCCTCCACTTGACCGACTCTAGTATATCATGTATCAGATGAAGTCTTCAATTAGTAAACAAAAAGAATATCCAAAGTGTTTGTGTGTGTGAGTGAATACGGCAGAGAAAGAGAGAGAGAGAGAGAGAGGAAGAAATTCGAAGAAGAAGAAGAAGAAGAATTGAAAGATACTCAGCTGGGATTTTAATTGGTGCAGTAAATCAAAGAGGTAATGTTCTTATTCAAACACTCTTTTATAAGAATTAGGCTTCTTTTGGATTTTGAGGTGGGTTTAGGTAATTTTAGATGAATTTGTGAATTTTAGTTGCAATTTAGAGTGTTAAAAGGGGTTTAGAACACTTCTGTACAATCTGGGTATAAGATGAAATTCCTGCAATTAAACTGAATTTTTCTGATAGGGGCGATGAACAGTGTTTTCGCGAAAAGTGGGAATTCGCAAGCCTTGGTTGCGAAAAGTCCACTTTGCGCAAGCAGCTAAAACGCAAAGTGAGATTTTCGTATCTGTTGGTTACGAAAAGTAGGGAACTCGCAACTGAGGGTTACGAGAAGTGAGGTTTTCGCATCTGTTGGTTGCGAAAAGTGAGGAACTCGCAACTGTAGGTTGCGAAAAGTAAACTTTTCGTAACAGTGGGTTGCGAAAAGTTGGGTTTTCCTGTTTATGTGTTAAAGAGTATGTATACTTTAATTTGTTTCAGATACTAAGGATCTGGGTTAAAAGATAATCTATTTTGAAGAAAGTTTGAAGGACCTTGCTTAAAAAGATCAGGTGAGTTTTACTTTAAAAAGTATTTTACTGGAATGCATTATGTGAATATTAAATGTTTGATAAAGTGTATGAATATGTCATACGTGAGTGATTATAATATATTGAGATATTATAATTACGTGAGTATTATATGAAAATATAATACGTGGCCGGGCTTTGGACCGGTGTGTTAAATTGGCTCGCAACCAATTGATATTGGCCATTGGTGGAGGGATAAGGTGGAATGAGACAGGTATGATGTATCAATCTTGACTGGTATTAATTTACGTGTGAAATATGTGTATTTATATAAAGAGTATTTTATATAAATGAAAGTTTTAATGATTTCCAAATGTCAGGGATTTACTCACTAGACCCTTAGGTCTAACCCTCATTTTCTGTTTTAAAAATTATGTATTCCAGGTGGTGATTCCAGTAAGAACAAGTAAATAGAATACTTGTTGGCTAGCTTTGGAGAAGATTATCATCATGATGCTACGGATGCTTTTGTAGTTATAATTTTTGTTATTACTATGTAATTCAAAGTGGATCAAGTTGTAATGAATTTTTATGTTCAGACTTTAGATGGGACCAAATGTGAAAGATGAAGTACTTTGTTGTAAACATGTTATGGAATGTATGTTATATGTATGTTTCGTTTTTGCGGGATGTTACACTGGGTATCACAGGTTTGTATATCATGGGTATGAGACAGGTTTGCACATGGGATGATAACAGTGAGTTATCAGGGGGGTATCATGGTGTTTGTAAATTGGGTATCATAGGTTTGGATATCAAGGGTATGAAACAAATTTGCACAGGGGATGATAACAATGAGTTATCAGGGGGTATCACGATGTTTGTCTCTAAATTAGGTATCACATGTTAGTATATCATAGGTATGAGACAGGTTTGCACAGGGAATGATAACAATGAGTTATCAGGGGGGTATCATAAGTGATATATGAAACACAATATATCACTTATGTTTTGTTTGATTTGGTGAATGTGAATCACAATGGATCAAATCTAAACTGTATATCATTCTACAGAAGGTAAATATGAATCACAAAGGATCAAATCTAAAAAGCAGGAATGCAAATAATTGTTGCATAGAAAACGAAGCGAATAAACATAAAAGATCATTCAATCCAACTATGATAAATAGCAATAAAAACTAATTTGTATGAATACCAAAGGTTCAAAAACATAATAAACTAAATTGTACTGTGATCCTATTTCTTCCTCGTGGGACAGTTACGAATATTATGATGTGAAAGCACATTACATCCGCGACACATCCTCTTTGCCTTGATACTCTTCACTGCCGTTTTTTCTGTCGCACCAACCATTCTTTTGGATGTTCCATACCCTTTGTTCCTGATATTGATGGGGGGTGTATATCAATATTATCAGGTCGTGAAAAACCAAGTATTTGTTCAATACCGCGTTCTTTACGTTTCATCGAGGGTTCATATGTTTGTTCTTTGGCAAATCCATCCCTCAACTCTTTTATAGTTGACAAAAATGATGCTATTTTCTCTTTGTCATGCCTTAAGATGTGAAAAATATCATCGATAACATCATAGGTATCATTCAATAATTTATGTTGCTCCTCATCTACGTCGCATATTCTTTGACGACTGTTTTGAAGTTCGATCGGCATAAGATCACGCCTCCATCATCTAAGTATGTATTTATCAGGTATAGCGTCAACACCAACATTAATAAACACTTTGAAGACATGTCTGCATAGGAATCCATGTCGACCGAAATGATTGCAACTACAAACGGTAGTTGAATCCTTTATATTGCGCAAAACCTACACAAAATACAACGAATGGAAAAATTATGATCAGGAGAATGGTTATCACAATGGGTATCACGATAATATACAACAATATATATACTTATTTGCATCTACTACCGAATGGTATGCATTAGATTACTCATAAAACAACTTAATAACATATACAAAAATTTAAATATTACCTTATACTCTGTTATCTTCTCCTTTCGTTTGTCTAAATGTTCAATTAAATATGTGTCAACCTCCCCATCTGTTTCAACTCTCTTGATTGAACACGACCAAGCAGCTCGATCTAACTCTCTTTGCACTTCGAAGAATACGGAACGCGTATATACATCACAAGCATGTGTCTCCATCTTGCTACGAGTCATCCAATGCGGTAAGGTCGTCCTAGTTTGATAATCAAGACGTCATTGTTCCTTGCGTTGCGTATCCAATGCAAAATCAAAACCCAACATAAATCGATAAAGATTGTTCCCACTCTTTGAAAACGAATTAAAAAATGAGTTCGAACTTTCGGACCTGGACGTCGTCTTCATAAGGCAACACATTGGAAGTTCTTTGAAATAAGCTGGCATCCACTGTGATCTCACGACAAACATATCTTTTAACCATGTATGGTTTTGAAGCGAGAACTCCTCGATAAGGATCTTCCATCTCTTCTCAAACTCATTGGTGCATATGTGAATGTTCCATACCAACTTGAAAAATTGTTTCTTAAACGTGGTATTATTCAGAAGCTCGACGCTAAACTGCAACATTAATACACATTAAAAAAATATGCTTACCGAAAAAGGAGCAAAAATTTAGACTTACTAACCTTGTTGGGTACTTTAGTCATGATGTGCCATATACACAACCTGTGTCTTGCATCGGTAAACACAGCTGCAATAGCTTGCTTCATCGCAGCACATTGGTCGGTAAGAACCATGATCGGTGGTTTTGAATGAGCTTTCAAAAAAGCCTGTAACAACCACTTGTAATTAGGAACGTCCTCATGTCCAACCAATGCAGCTCCTACGACGACGTTGCAGTTATGGTTGTCGACCGCAGTAAACGGAACGAACACCATGAAGTGTCTACAACAAAAAAATACAGTAAGAATGATATTATATAAAAAACCCATAGGATATTAAATAATCATACGCACCTATTCGTACGAAATGTAGAAACAAAAGAAATCACATCTTCAAATTCAGAATAGTTGAATGGAGCTACCTCGTCGGCCCAAAAAATAGTATGCAATTTACTACCAATACACTTGTACGCGAAAAAGAAATTTGGATCGGCATCCCTCTTCTTGGCCATCAACTGAACCAACACCATGGCATCCCCACGACCAACAAAATTGTCACAGTCCCTCTTATAATTCTGACAATCAACGACGGTTGGACCACCATATTCATATCCCCCTCTCAATGATGTGTGTAACTTGTGCGTCTGTGTGGCAGCCATGTTTAAAGTACCAGCGTCATGAACAAAACGTTGATTTGAAAATTTCATTCGTCGGGATTTTCGTGTAAATTCAATATCATGATCTCTCAAAAGAAAGTGATTACGTTGCTCTTCAAAACCATAACACTCATATGTTGTTGTTCCTTTCAACAACCGAAACTTAACACATGCTGTACACCCAGTCCTTTTAATATTCGAGTTACGTACCTCTCTTTGACGTTTATGACGATTCAAAGAATCAAAAGATTTCTTCAATGGTAACCCATATTTGCTGCATACACAATATTTGTTCTGGATCAACCCATCATTATTAATCTTTTGTGATGAACGTCGTATCTCAAATCCCGCCTTCTCAGCATATTTCTGGTACGCAGACTCAACTTCATCCAGGGAAGAAACTATCAAACCAATTACCGGTTTCACAGATTCGTCAACATTGGGAGTCCACCACCGAGATCCACCCGGTGATAAAGTAAAAGAATGGATTTCAGTTTGACAGCTACCTGGTCCTGTAAAAGAATGGATTTCAGAATGGTATCACATGTAACCACCTATCTGATAACCATGATTTACTAAATCATAATCAGTTCATGAATGGTACCACATGTCACCACATATCTGTAAACATTCAAAATACCTAAACAGTTACAGTTAAATGGTAACAATGGCTGAGTTAATCAATGGTATCACACTGTGATACCATTGCCAATGCAATTAAATCAATCTCACTGTTTGTATTATATTAAATCAATAACAAATAAAAAACCTACCTCTTCCTTCATCATCCAGATTATCATCCTCTGGTACGTAACCTTGATCATCATCCATAGTGTGAGAAAAATCATAGAGATCTTCTGCTTCATCTTCTTCGTGGCCCAAATCATCTTCTGCTTTGTATAGTGAAAGGCCCATATCAAACTCATCTAGGTTCTCCCATAATTGAATATCCATATCCTTTTGTGAATCTTCTTGGCAACTAGTAGAAAATGTTAATGAGCCTTTCATCTTATCTGCGTCCATCGTAGAGCAAAAAATCGTCTTCCTTTTCCAACAATGTGTTTTTAATAATAATCGATAGGGTTTAATGTGAATGATCGTTCATCAAAGTAACATGGATTTAGAATAATTGGAATGGATCACTGCTAAAAACGATAACAGAGAAGATGAGTTTTGAAATTAGATTAAATGAGGATAATTAGGAAACGAATCTCTGATTGATATATATCTGATAAATAAAAATAATTAATTTAACAAAAAATAAGCAAATTACCAAAATAACCTCCACCTATTAAATATTAAAGAAAATTAAATTAAATTAAATGATTGGCTGAAATTGGATCTTACGGTTACCACAAACTAATCAGTTCTCATTTGATTAAGCCTCTCTCTCTCTCTCTCTCTATATATATATATATATATATATATCTATATCTATATCTATATATATATCTATATCTATATCTATATATATATATATATATATATATATATATAGGGGTGGTATTTTTTACAAACCACCCGATTGTTAGAAACTATACAACTACCTTAATCACCATCCATTAATTTGATCAAGGGTCTACATTCATCCAATGGCATTGATGGTAATAAGTGGTCCTTGATGAATTAATTTCATAAAAAACAGCCACGTACAGGGGTATATCTGGCAAAAAACTTCCATTGATTTTTTTTGTAAAGCAATCCCATAAATCATGGGATCCCTTTTTCTCTCTCTTCTCTACAGCAATCACTTTCTCTCTCTCTCTCTCTCTCTCTCTCTCTCTCTCTTCTCATCCATGAATGCTACTGTTTCCAATTCATTAAGCATATCGCCACCGTGACTCCACCCCTTGCCACCATCACCAACATTTTCCGGCGAAGAAAGGGTGATGAGTGCAATCCCTAACAGAAGCTTCTGGGTCCAAGGTAGTTTCCCACGTCCCATGGTGCCGTACACCGCCGCTGTCCACCACAGGCACCACCGCCGCTGTCCACCACAAGCACCACCACCATCGCTAGATTCAGCACCGCCACCACCAATATCAAACGCACCACCACCACCACTGCTGACCACCACAATCACCACCACCGCTGCTGACCACCACAGTCACCACCACCACCGCCGCTGTCCACCACCGCCGCTGTCCACCACAATCATTTTTTTTCTGGGTTTTGTCTTCATGATTTTGTATTCATGATCCTGGGTTCATGAATTTATATGGTTTCATGTTTCTGGCTTCATAGATTTATATGGATTCATGATTCTGGGTTGATTGTTTTAAGGATTCTTGTTCCTGGTTCATGGCTTCATGATTTTTGTATCCATTTTTTAGATTCATGATTATGGATTGATATAATGGGATTCATGATTTTGGGTTAGTTTTGATCAGGTTGAGAAAAAATATCACTCACACGACTTGCAGATGAAGAACACGACTTGCAGATGAAGAACAAGAAATATATTAAAAAAACAAATTAATATTAAGGGATTAGATTGAGATTAAATTTAATTGGATATCAAAAAAATCCCTTGAATCATGGAACTGCCATCTAAAAACGATTTGTAAATATTAATTAAAAAAACTGGATTTATATAATTACTTCTATACCCCTGCGTGGTTATATTAATTAATAATCAATTTTAATTAAATTAAATGAAATGATTGGTGGAGGAGTGGTTTGCATAGTTTCCACAAATGTAGCGGTTTGCAAAAGAAACCTCCCCTATATATATATATATATAGAGAGAGAGAGGTGGGTTCAAACGAGAACGCTAACTATTTACGAGAACTACGAGAACGGCCGCCCATGTACAAAATCACTAGTGATTCGCGTACAAAATCACTGGTGATTCGCGCGACTTGCCGCGCGACTTGCAAGTCGCGGCCCAAAGTGCGCGTGTCCAGAATTTTAATCACCAGTGATTTTGTACGCGAATCACCAGTGATTTTGTACATGATCGGCCATTCTCGTAGTTCTCGTAAATAGTTATCGTTCTCGTTTGAACCTTCTTCTATATATATATATTGCAAAACCATCAAATGGATGAGTTTTTGACATGGAATCATCAAACGTGACTAATAAAAATGTTTTTGTTGCATGTCTTCTAATACGTAGGCTTGGATAAGAAATTAGCAGGCATAGATATAGGAATGAGAATCGATGAGAAGTTGAGGTTAACGTGAGAAATGGTTATCAATCGTTTGATGAGAATAGACATACATTTGGATGAGATGCAATCGAGATCAATTCCCTTTTAGGGCGCAATTCATGAGAGGGTATTTGATTAAAAGTAATTAACGGTTCAGATCCACTTCTCATACTTCTTACATTTATCACGTTAACCACAACTTCTCACACGATCTTTCGCCAATTTTGATAATGAGGTTGAAATTTAATTTATAAATTTTTGGGGGTCAAAAGTATATCTAATAAATTTTATCATAATTTTTTTGTGATTTTAGTGAAATCAACGTTCGTTTACATAATTGGATTCATAAAAGAATAATTGAGCTTGCTAACAAAGCTATAGTACAAGCTAGGAGGCGTAGAGTGTGCACTCGTGTAAACTAACTAGAATTTGAGATCATTGGATAGTTTTGTATGAGTTTCTAAGTAGCAGATGGCAATGTGTGGGTCGTGCATTTTTTTTTGTAAGATAAAGGGTCGTGCGTTTATCGCCAATGTGTTATCAGCTGATGGGACTAATGGTTTGCAACTGACGAGGTCATTGACTGATTACTTCAGTTGATGGTTTTGCATCAGATATATCAATTGATGGGTTTTGTCACTGGCGAGGTCATCAATTGCGTTTTCCCACTGATAAGTTATCAGTTGATGGTTATTTCATCGGTTTTGTAACCGCTCACTACTTATTTCCAGCAATCATTTCCATTTAATAGCGAGTTATTATCGGTATTAGTATTGAAGTGGTTATGATTCTCTAAGTTTAAATAGAATCGATTTCTACCAAAATCGCGACTAAAATTTTGAGATTATCCTCTAGTGAATTTCGTGATACCTAGACAGATTTGAGACAAAATATCACTTAAGGAAAACGAACTCTCACAAGATCTCAAGTTATTATCCAAGTTATACACACCATTTTTTCACAAATCCCACGATTCCCTAACAATCTTAAATGATATTTCCGTTTTGTGAGGAAATGTTGTGATCAATCTGCGAGAGATATGACAATTATGTTTATACCTAATTCATTTAAACTAGAGCTCTGATACTAATTTGTAACACCCCTAAAATAGGAGTAAATTTAAACCCGAAAAACGGTTACGAAATAGATATTTAAATATTAGAGATTACCCACAATGGGGAAACGTAAGCGCTTACATCATAACTCATGGATGGTAGATAACAACCTAATAATCTAAACCAATGCTAAGTGAAGATCAACATCGGGTGTCTCTACAATCTCTAAAAGAATGATATTCAATATGAAATGTTATGGATCTTCAAAAGTAGTATCACCAAAAATGCCCCTTGTTTGGGCAAAATTTCAATAGTCCTCGACCACGACCAAGGTAAGGAATACGTTTATTTCTCCCCACGACAAGGTAAAATCATAATACTTTTATCCTTGGTTAAAAGTCAAATCGTAAGTTATTTGCCTCACAACACTCGACCACGTCGTATGTTTTACACGACCGTCGCATAGAACCATGCGACCTCGACCAACTAACGCATGACATAACTGTTACATTTGTTCAGTATTTAATGCAGGAGTCAACGTCATTAATGGACAACGGCTATAACTGATAAAGGTCATTAACAACACTAAAGACGACGTCCGTTATGACAGTTACGAAGAGCATTCAGGAAATCAATCAAAGCACCCGAAGACTATAAAAGCAAAGGCTCAGTCAACATTTCAGGACACAGATTGCAGCGCACAATCACTTGAACTCTCAAGAACTCCCAAGAACGCTCGAAGTAAAGAACATTCTTTCGAGGAATTGCTCTCGACGCACGACATTCACGCACGACACACAGTTTAAACACACGACGCACATTGTTTTTACATTCGATACACTTGTATTTTTACATTTCAAGTCATTTGTATTGTAATCTCTGTACGATCGACACCAGAAACACATGGACATCGCCCCTGTTTGGCGACCATAGTAGATTGACGACTTCCACAGTCGTCCGCGGGTTTTTTCCTCGTTGAGGTTTTTCCCACGTCCCCAAATTCTCTGTCTCATTTACATTTCTGTCTTTATCGCACGCTTTTGTCGAACGATTTCTTTCTTTAGTTGTTAAGCTCCACAATCAACCTTAAGTTATCCTTCTGGACGATTTTTGGCATTAACAGTTTGGCGCCCACCGTGGGGCCCCATCTAGAGAAAATCTTCGACAAACGTGCGTTGTACTAACGGTTTCTTGGAGTTTCCCTTGTTTTCTGTTTCAGGAAGATGGCAGCCCCAGGAAATCAAGAGCATGTTATTGCCCATATGTATCAAGAGCTAGAAGTTGCTCGGAATCAAATCAATGCCATGGCCGAACAGAGTCGAAGAGCAGCTGAGGATATCGCACGACTGAGAAATCCCTTTGGACCCCAGAATGGTCCTAGGCCAATCGTTCAGAATCCAGGTCAAGGGTCGTTCGGTCAGAATGGTCCTAAACCATTCGCGCATAATCCAGGTCCAGGGTCGGGTCCGTTCGCTCAAAATCAACATTCGGGTCCGTTCGCTCAGAACCAGCACCCATGTCCGTTCATGCAGAACCAACAGCCGGGGCCGTTCAACCCAAATCCCCAGTTCGGGACGGTTCCTCCTCAGCATATAAGGCCACCACCCATGCAGAATGGATCGCAGCCGTTTCAGAATGGATCGCAGCCATATTCTGTCCCTTTCAGCGGAGACGCCAATGGTTCATTGTACGACAATGGTACCAATTCAGGAGTCAATCCGCAGACAGGTGTGAATCCCGATCCTAATGACCCCGTCGCCCAGCGGCTGAAAATGCTAGAAGATCAGAACGAGCGTGTCCTGTCTTTGCTCGCCAAGCTACCCGGGGCAGCCGTGCCCGTCGACGTCGAGCCTCGATCAGGATATCAGACATCACCTTTCATTAATGAGATCGTGACCGTCGAGGTCCCGAAGAAATACAACGTCCCCGCCTTCACGCCCAAGTATTCAGGAGTGACCGATCCGACAGAGCACGTCGCGCAATATAAGCAGCTCATGTGGACGATCTCGATCCCACACATGTATCAGGAGGTCTGTATATGCAAGAGCTTCGGTGCGACTCTCACTTGACCTGCCCTCCAATGGTTGATCAATCTCAAACCCAAATCCATCGGGTCGTTCGCTGAACTGGTCAACCAATTCTCCCAACAATTCGCCAGTAGTCGCAAAATGGAGAAGCAGACCAGTGACCTGTATTATGTCGTGCAGAAGGCTAATGAGTCTATTCGAAGCTATTTCAATAGATTCAACGCGGAGATGATTAGTGTTCGCAACTGTGACGTCAAAACCGTAATCGAAGCATATAAGCGCGGTCTGGACGACAGTTCAGGTTTGTACACTGATCTGACCAAGTATCCTCCAGAAAATTTCAAAGATGTCCAAGCTCGAACCCTAGCGTACATGAGGGTAGAGGACGACGCTGCCTTTCGTCTCAAACATACCGACGACAAAAGGTCGTTAGGTGTGAAGAAGCCAGAATTCAAGACAAAGGCAATTTCCAAGGTAGAGCCCGCACGCCAGATTTCGAACGTCCGATTCAAGACGAAAGCAGAGGCCAAAACCACAACAAAATCTCCTCAGTACCCCAAGATATCCTCTTATGGATTCAAAGGGACCACTAAGGACTTTGTCAAAGCTCTAAAGACCGCTCAGGCGACCATCCGGTGGCCAAAGAAATCCGAACAGGATGATACCAAGAAAGATAAGTCAAAATGGTGTGACTTCCATGTCGACCATGGTCATGTGACAGATGAGTGCATAGCTCTCAAAAAGGAGTTAGCATATCATGTCCCGAAAGGAAATCTTAAAGATATCATCGATAACGTCGTTGCTCTAGCTAGCGACGATCGACCGCCAACCCCCGAGCATGCAAAGGTCGTCAACTGCATCACTGGAGCTTCCGACGTGTGTGGTCTGACATACTTCGTAGCCAAGCGTCACGACAGTCAAGCAGCTGACGATCGACCTATCCCGCGTTCATCGAGGCCCAAAGGAGATCTGGAGTTAGAAGCCATGAAGATTGTGTTCGATCAAGATGACCTCGGTGACTCTTATCAGAAGCATCATGATGGATTGATCATTCAACTCATGATTGGTAATTGTTTAACCCGATGAGTCTTGATCGACGGGGGCAGTTAAGCGAACGTCATTTTCCTTGACACCATCAAGGCCATGGGAATCTATCGCTCGGAAATCACCCGACGTTCGACAACCTTGGTCGGTTTCAATGGAGAAGCGACGAGCACCTATGGAGAAATCATCTTGCAGGTCTATGCCGGAGGAATCAACAAGCAGACTAAGTTCAGCGTCAACGATTGTTCGTCGGCCTATAACATCATCTTAGGTCGACTGTGGATCCATGAAATGAAAGCCATTCCCTCGACGTATCACCAGAAACTGAAGTTCCCTACGCCGTGGGGAGTTCAAGAAATCAAAAATGAACCGAAAGTCGCCCGTGACTGCTATAAGACCACCTTGAAAGCGCGAAAGTAAGCCGCCTGGCAGTCACAGGAAGATGCTGACTATTTTGCCCCGTCACACGAAAACACGGTCGGCATAGACACTGACGTTACTCCTTAAAAGCTCAGCATCGATACATCATTTAAAACCTATTTGCTCCTAAGAGAAATAGGATGATAAATGACAGGGGGTCATATACCCCAGTTAACCCCAGTTACATAAAAAGAAAAAGAATCTATGGAGGTATTTTTCCTAATTCCTTTTCTTTTCTTTCATACGATTTTTTTTATCACGAACGACTACTGACTTAAGCATCGGAGGGTCGTTGGTTAGCCAACGACCAACCCCTGACAATGTTTTATTGCAGAATCGCATGACATAAGTTACTGAGTCTGTCACATGACACCAGTACGCTTCCGCATGATTGTACTATATAAGCGATTGGGTCCATGACTCGATTATCCCATCACAGGAATGCATGATTCAAAGGCATGATAGGGTCTAGTCGTACGACCACAAGGTCTACCGACCCCATGATTTCAGTTCCTTAACTTAGGAGACTTACATGCTCTGAATAAATGTTGTGATTACATATGAACGCCAGCACGGTTTGACGTCTTATGACTTATGTCTTAATTATTATGTTGAGCTAGATGCCTAAGTCGCATGATTTCTTGTTCCCTTACCACTTGGCGAATTTTACAATTGATATTATATTTATTTGCAAAAAGTATAAAACACAAAGTCAAAAGATATCTAAGCTTCATTCATCGAACTTACTGTCGTATATACATCCAAAAGACTCGATCATTGACGGTCGAGTAATAGGGAACAAAAATAAACACAGACATTTTCTAAGGCAGAGGAGGAGCGTCGGTCGCATCCTTGCCTGACGTCTCGTCCTGAGGACCTTCCTCCTCCTCGACCTCCTTATCATCATCCGAGTCAAGATCCCTCTCGGTCCCGACCTCCCTGAAGAAGAGGTCCAACTCGTCCGACGCCAGCGCCATAGGATATTTGCCCAACAAGTGACGTCGCATGATCACCGCGCGCGTAGTAAGTCGAGCAAAGGAAAAAAGGGACTTATTCTCGCCCCTTAGCTCATCCAGATCCTTCTCTAAACTCGCCACCTTGGATTTGGACTCCTCGACTTCCTTTTCCTTCGCTGCCAAGGATTCCTTCTTCCCATCCAGTTTCTCTCTTTGGTCGTGCATCAAAGTCAGAGGCTCTTTTAGACGCGAGTTCACCTCATCCCTCGCATGGCCGACAACTTCGAACTCGTTCAAAACGTCGTCGAGTCGCACCGACGTCGCCTCTTCACGTTCTAGAGAGGATCTTTCCATCTCTAAACATACATCTTCTTTCTTGATAGCAGAAGCCATTAGGCCTTCTATGTTTGTCGTTTCAGTATGCAATGCCAAAGAAGACTGAAATGTCTGAAAAACATACGAAAACATATTAACAAAATACACGACAACGACAAAAAGACAAATTCTTGAAAGATAGACTTACCATGAACGTTAGTCCAGCGACATGGGTCTCCACATCTTCAAGAGATACCCCGTTGAAATGCTCTCTGAAAGAAGGGAGCTGATAATTTCCTAAATGGGGAAACAGTCTCGTCTCGTCCAAGACGTTATCATCTAAGAAATCCGACGGCAACGTAAAGTTTACCGTCGTTTCCTCCCCAAAGCCCGTCTGCGCACCTTTGCCCTTGTTGGCCGACGAGGGGCTGGACGCGGCAGTAGGAGACATCGTCGCCGGTTGCACAGTATCAACGGATCTTGTGCCGATCGTGTCAGAAGTCTTTTCGACAAACATGGTCGACACCTTCGCCTTCTCAGGCTAGACGACTCTCGATGAGCCACCCGTCTTCAACAACGGTTCCTTCAGGACGGACATCCTCGTCCTCTACAGGAGTCCCGACCTTGCTGTCGAGACCCCTTTTCTCTTTAGGACCCCCGACCCAATTGTCGAGACATCCTTCTCCCTATTTTCCCTCGCCTTACGGGCCAGTTCGATTTGAGCCGCCTTCTTGGCAGCTGCAGGCATCGTCTTCGCCCGAGATTCTCCTATATGGCATAAGAAAGAATTAGACGATTGAGAGTACATAAAGACTAGGTCGAGCGAAAAGAAGGCAAAGGGATATTTACCAATTATCTCTACTTCTGTCTCCTCCTTCTTCTCTTCCTCCTCGGTCTCCTCAGATTCCTCTTCTTCTTCTTCTTCTTCTTCTTTCTCTGCTCGACCCATCCGCATCCTATCGCCCAAGAAAACAGCGTCGTCGTCCTCGTCTATCAGGTGACGCGTGACATATGACCGGTCATTGGCACTAAATTCCCAAAACTTCTTAACCTTGGCTTTAGAATCATCGTCAGGCTTTACTCTGTCGAAATTAATATCTACACACAAGGAAGAAGATTAGTCGGAAAACGACCAAATGACAAAGTGACGTAAAACGTATGGCAAAAAGACACAAAAAAGCTTATCTGCCATATTCCAACCAGATCTAATCCAGTCACTGTCAGTATCTAATGTCGCCACTCGCACAAGTACATACCGGGTCTTCCATTTTCGGTCGTTGACTGACGTGTTTAGAACCAAGGTGCGCTTGCCCTTGTATCTCGAAAACAAACTGTAGCCACGGTATTGATCCTTCTTGACCTGATACGCCGTCAGCAGGTCCCTCACGTTCATAGACGACTCCCAGTGTGAGGTAAGTCGCTCGATGACTTGAATAACACGCCAGAACTGGGGCATCAGTTAGATCGAACTCGCACATAAATGCCTTGGCCAGAAGCGAATATGGCCAATGAAAGCCTATCTTGAATGGATACTCGTATATCACGACGTACCCCTCAGGGCACATCTCCGGACGAATCTTGCCAGCCTTGCTCACTGTAATCCCCGCCGGGATTCTCGCTAGACTTCTAAAGTCATCGAGATCCTCCTCGCTACGAATGGTGCTTCTAGGTTCTGTCGACATTGCTAACCCCGTCAACCAAGTCTGTATCTCTGAAAGACCCCAGATATCCCAGTTTTTCCTAGGCTTCCTGGCAATGGATTTACGACGCATACAAAAACTGAAAGGTCGTATCTTATATGGTTGCTCTAGAACTCGAAAATCCTAACCGAGTCGAAAGTTCCTGTGGGATTGGAAGAGATTCGACGAAGAATGGCAAGAAAATCAATATAAAATCTCTGTTTAAAACCCTCCGAAATCGTAAACAGGAAAAGACCCATCGTAGTCTCTATTTATGGTAAAGATCGGGTCAGGTCGAGTCCCTCGATGATCGACACGCACCCCCGTCTTTTCGTATAACCACGTGGATCGTCGACACCTGGCATGGACAACTGGTAAGCATAACCGTGCGTCATCATGACGTCACGATCTTATCCTCTCTTCGACTTCCCCCTCTAGTTTGAATTGAACCAGTCCAGTCCCAAGGCAACTAAGGTAATTTTCGATACGTGTCACCACCCCAGGCGTCCGATTGACAAAATTTAAAATTTGAATTTGACATTCTATTTTCAAATTTTGGGGGCAAACTGTTTGGGCAAAATTTCAACAGTCCTCGACCACAACCAAGGTAAGGAATACGTTTATTTCTCCCCACGACAAGGAAAAATCATAATACTTTTAACCTTGGTTAAAAGTCAAATCGTAAGTTATTTGCCTCACGACACTCAACCACGTCGTATGTTTTACACGACCGTCGCATAGAACCATGCAACCTCGACCAACTAACGCATGACATAACTGTTACGTTTATTCAGTATTTAATGCATGAGTCAACGTCATTAATGGACAACGACTATAACTGATAAAGGTCATTAACAGCACTAAAGACAACGTCCGTTACGACAGTTACGAAGAGCATTCAAGAAATCAATCAAAGCACCCGAAGACTATAAAAGCAAAGGCTCAGTCAACATTTCAGGACACACATTGCAGCGCACAATTGTTAATGCCAAAAATCGCACCAAAGGGACAACTTAAGGTCGATGTGGACTTAAACAACTAAAGAAAGAATCTTTCGACGAGACGTGCGACGATAAATAAAATAAAGAAACAAGGGATTTGATGACGCAGGAAAAACCTCAATTGAGGAAAAACCTGCAGATGACAAGGGGTGTCGTCGCTGCACTATGGTCGCCAATCAGGGGCGATGTCCTTGGATACTGGTGTCGATCGTACAGTGATTACAATAAAAATGAAGAAAATGCTTCGAAATGTAAAGTACAAGTGTTTGAACGTAAAAACAGGTGTTTGTCGTGTACGAAACAAAGTATGAACTGTTGGTCGAGGGTTGTTGTCGCGCGTCGAGAGCGATACTTAGAATAATGGTTCTTCATAGGGGTGTTCGCGGTCCGGTTTGGGCGGTTTAACCCCTCAAACCACAAACCAAACCACTAGTGGCGGTTTGGTAAATTTTCAAACCGAGCGGTTTGACATCAAGTGTCCAAACCGGTCAACCGGACCGCGGTTTAGGCGGTTTGGTCTGACCGGTTTAGGCGGTTTGGGCCTTTTATGGGCTTTAAAAGTTAAACTTAAAAAAACACATACAGTTAGGAAACAAAAGATAGTCTACAAGTCCTTAAAAAACAAAACATAGTCCACGAATAAATTAGCAAAGGCCACGGTTTGTTGTCTTCACTTCTTCTCTTTCCTTTCCATCCAAATCTCCATCTTTTATCACCAACAATCTGGAAAAAAAATTGACAATTATATAAAATTATAAATTATAAAGAAAAAATGACATTTTCAACATTTTATCACCAACAACCAACATTATATAATTACCTTAACAGCTTAACTTCAGATGTCTATTCAACACTCCCAACTTCAGATGGTGCTTCGGTGGATTTATCTACAAAATAAATTAGATTATTAGATAAACAACATAATTCAAAAAAAAGTAATCTAAAATTGAAGTAACGTAACATTAATTTAATTAATTTAAATTGATTACCTGGTTCTTCAATCCCAAGAGATTCCATCTCTTCCAAGATTGAAGTCAAATCTAAAGGCAAATTCGTGGATCTCAACCAATTTTGGCTACAAATCAAAGTTTCAACCATTCGTGGGCTCAATGAACTTCGAAAGCTATCAAGAACTCTCCCTCCGGTGCTAAAAGCAGACTCTGAAGCCACTGTAGATACTTGGACAGCAAGAACATCTCGAGCCAATGCCGACAAAATAGGATACTTTGATGACGCCACTTTCCACCATTCTAAAACTTCAAAGTTCTTATTTTTCCTATCTTCATTGCGTTCACCTAAATACCTTTCAAGTTCATTTTGCATGTCCAAAGAGTCATCCTCATTACATTCTTTGTCAAATTCAGATTCAAACATCTTGACCGAATCTTCATCATCGGACTCTACCATCGGCACATGATCTTGTCCTTGAGTACCACTATCCGTTTGATGCTCGACTTTAAGCTCACTAGTATAATGAGTAACTAGCTTTGAAAGGCAATTTTTGATGGAATCCGTGATAAGGGTAACTTCATCCTCACCATAAAGTTGTCTCAAACAAAATATAACATATTTTAACTTATATTTCGGATCAAGTACAATAGCCACATAAAGAATCAAACTTTGTTTGTGCGTGGTCCCCCAATAAGTATCAAATTTCTTCTTCATCCTTGAAGCCATTTCTTTCAAGCTCTTTTTCTCGCTTGAACACCATTTATTAATCAACCCATGAACTAGCGACAACTCATGAAAGTAAGCATTCGAAGTAACATGCAAAGAAGCACTAAACTTTAAAGTGGCATCATAGAAAACCTTCAAAAACTTACAAAAAATAGTACACATCTCCCAATCCTTAAATGTTGGTGGCCCAGGCGGTTTTTTTCCATTTCTATCGTCTTCAATAAAATACTGAAAAAAGTAATCATCCTCTTCTTCTAACAACTTAAAAGCATCCACATATTTTGATGCATGATCTAACATCAAGTATGTGGAGTTCCATCTAGTAGGCACATCCAAACAAAGACCAGCTCTCTTCTCTTTACATGTATTTTTCACACAACTTTTAAATATTGCTAGCCTAGAGGGGGAAGACCTAACATATCTGATTGCATTACGAACAACAACTATGGAATTATCCATTTCTTTCAATCCATCACTCACAATCAAGGTTAGTATATGAGCTGAACACCTAACATGCAAGAAATCACCATCACAAACGGCAGTCTTCCAAATTTGCAAACTTTTTTTGATATGTTGAACAGCTCCATTGTTAGAAGAAGCATTATCAACAGTAATAGTGAACACCCTATCAATACCCCATTGTTTCAAACACGACTCAATGGCTTTTCCTATTGTCTCTCCTTTATGGTTAGCCACTTGACAAAAGTTCAAGATCCTCTTTTGAAGTTTCCAATCAGAGTCTACGAAGTGGGCTGTTAACACCATATGCACAACATTCTGAATAGAAGTCCAAGTATCCGTGGTGAGGGAAACTCTTTGTGAGTTCTTAACAAAAAATGACCTCAATTTTTTCTTTTCATCATTATAGAGATTTATAACATCCCTACTTACTGTAATGCGCGATGGAATTTCAAATTTTGCACATAAAACACTACAAAATTTTCTAAACCCCTCTCCTTCAACATGTCTAAAAGGCAACTCGTCAATCACAATCATTTCTGCACAAGCATCTCGACAAGCTTTTTGACTAAACCCCACAGATAAAAGACTACCACTTTCGTTGATGCTATTTCTTTGAAAAGACAAAATTTTTTGCTTCTTATCTTCTAACCTAAATGGATACTTTTTACATTGATGGTTAAGGTGGTTCCAAAGGGTACTAGTTCCATTCTTTTTCTTATCACTTGCGTAATCTTTACCACAATAATTACACATAGCCCTTGGGTCATTTGGGTTAGTCTCATTTCTTGTAAAATGGTCCCATACTTCTGAACATTGTCGGCTTTTCTTTTTCTCGGTGGATTTAGGTGGCAAAGAAGGTTTAGAAGCACCGGTTGAGGTTGAGTCGATACTTTGAGAGGGTATTTCCATCTAATTAAATTGAACAATATTAAACAACTAGTTAAATTAAACACATTGATAAAGTAATAAACGCATCAGTTTAATTAAACACACTGGTTCTAATTTAGAAATAAACACATTACATATATACATACATACATTACGTACATATATTATAAATGCATACAATCAAATATGATTTTTTACCATAATAATACTATATACTAAATGTGATTTAAAAAAGACAAAATGCAGTGTACCAAAACCATTATCAAGTTAGAATCAGTTTTTAATCCCCAAAAATCAACATCAATACAACAGATTAAACAATAGATTCTAAATTTCTAATTAGCAAAGCCACCACAAGTCCACATCAATTTAATTAAACACATTGGTTCTAAGAACATATTCAGATTAAAAACGATTACCTCGAAGTCGTGAGCAGTGAAGTCGTGCGTGACATGCTAAACTGTTATAGTCTAAACTGTTAATGCCAAAAATCGCACCAAAGGGACAACTTAAGGTCTATGTGGACTTAAACAACTAAAGAAAGAATCTTTCGACGAGACGTGCGATGATAAATAAAATAAAGAAACAAGGGATTTGATGACGCAGGAAAAACCTCAATCGAGGAAAAAACCTGCGGACGACAGGGGGTGTCGTCGCTGCACTATGGTCGCCAATCAGGGGTGATGTCCTTGGATACTGGTGTCGATCGTACAGTGATTACAATACAAATGAAGAAAATGCTTCGAAATGTAAAGTACAAGTGTTTGAACGTAAAAACAGATGTTTGTCGTGTACGAAACAAAGTATGAACTGCTGGTCGAGGGCTGTTGTTTTGCGTCGAGAGCGATACTTAGAATAATGGTTCTTCACTTCAGGTGTTCTTGAATATTGCTTCGGTTGTTAATCGCCGGATATTTTATGTGTTGAAATGTTGATTTAGCTTGATATTTATAGTCTTCGCGTCCTTAGCTTCATCCATGAATGCTCCTTTAATGGCCTTAACGGTTGGAAACGGTCGCTGGAGTAATGATCTTCGTCGGTTACGGTCGCCGGCTGTTTAATGATTGCGTCGGTTATAGTCGTTGCTCCTTAATGACTTTTACTCCTGCATTAAACACTTAATAAACGGTCATGGTTAACGTTAGCTTTGGTCGAAGTCGCACGTCCTTATATAATAGTCGTGCGGATCGGGCGACGCTATGGTCGAGCGTCGTAAGGAACTCTCGACTTACCTTTTATGAGGGACGACGATGGTGTTCTGGGTCTTTGTCGAGACCTTATCTTAATACAAGATATAGTCCTTAATCATACGTCTTACCTGTTCTGGTCGCGGTCGAGCGACGTGATTTTTTGCCCAAACAACAATCACTTGAACTCTCAAGAACTCCCAAGAACGCTCGAAGTAAAGAACATTCTTTCGAGGAATTGCTCTCGACGCACGACATTCACGCACGACACACAGTTTAAACACACGACGCACATTGTTTTTACATTCGATACACTTGTATTTTTACATTTCAAGTCATTTGTATTGTAATCTCTATACGATCGACACCAGAAACACAAGGACATCGCCCCTGTTTGGTGACCATAGTGCAACGACGACTTCCACAGTCGTCCGCGGGTTTTTTCCTCGTTGAGGTTTTTCCCACGTCACCAAATTCTCTGTCTCATTTACATTTCTGTCTTTATCGCACGCTTTTGTCGAACGATTTCTTTCTTTAGTTGTTAAGCTCCACAATCAACCTTAAGTTATCCTTCTGGACGATTTTTGGCATTAACACCCCTAACGACATCCATTGTTGCACTCAAACCATGGGACCCCCATTACCTGGAGATCATAATACACATGTCATTTAAAAAAAGTGTTAGGTTTAGCGCCTAGTGAGATTAAACAGTTTTATACATAAAGTTAGAAATCATAAAATCATAAATATAAGGTTTTAGTAAGCAAAGAGTTCAATAGTCCCAGCAATAGGAAAATAAAGTCAACAATATGTCTTTAGACGACGGGGAAGACTCGATTTTCATTGATTGTGGTGAAAGACACAAGTAGGTCGCAAATCTATGTTAAAGAGCTCCATTATGAAACATTGGTCATCGAGTTCAACCACCCACGGTCTTTAGCGAGCCCTTCAATGACTAATATATGTTGATTCACATGAATAAAATTGCATTACGAGTCACACGGTCATCAAGTTCAACCACTCACGATCTATAGCTTGAGTCCTCTTGTGATCTAAATCTGTATTTAACCGTGGTATGGGAACTATTAATGCCAAAAATCATCTAGAAGGATAACTTAAGGTTGATTGTGGAGCTTAACAACTAAAGAATGAGAATCTTTCGACAAACCGTACGACAAAGACAGAAAACGTAAATAAGACAGATTTTGGTGACGCGGGAAAAACCTCAACGAGGAAAAAACCCGCGGACGACTTTGGAGGTTGTCGCTGCACTATGATCGCTAAACAGAGGCGATGTCCTTATGTTTCGGGTGTCGAGAGTACAATGATTACAATATAAATGAAAGAAAGACTTTAAATGTAAAGTAACAAGTGTTTCGTGCATGTAAAATAGGTTAGTCGTGTGTATAGACTATGCGTCGTGCGTGTATGTTGTGCGTCGTGAGCGATCTTTTGAGAGAGAATTCTTTGCTTCGAGTGTTCTTCACAGTTCAGTTGATTCCAGGTGTGAGATGATCTGAGATGATCTGAGATGATCTAAGATGATCTGAGATGATACGCGGAATGATGATTGTATTTGTATTTATAGTCTTCGAGTGCTTTAAATGATCCCATAAAATCCTCTGATAACTGTCGTAACGGTCGCTAGGTTTAATGCTCCTAACTGGCTCTGTCTGTTATATCCGTTTGTCATTAATGACATTGATTCCTGCATTTAAAAACTGAAAACGTAACAGTAATATCGCATGTTAGTCGGTCAAGGTCGAGAGGTTCCACACGACGGTCGTGTGTCGTGAGTAACTTTCGATTTCAACTTTTGTCAGATGATAAAGTGTTTATGATTTAACCTTATTATGGAAAAGTGTAATAAATGTTTTCCTTGTTTTGGTCGTGGTCTAGACTGGTGAAATTTTACCCAAACAGTTTGCCCCCAAAATTTAATAGAGTGGCTGTTAGGGTCAATTTATGTTGATTTAAAGTTCAAGGGTCTGTATTGTAATAGTTGAATTTGAGCTTAGTTAGTGAACGGGCCGTGGGCTTGTTAACCACGGGCCCGTCATATATAAAGTGCATTAGCCTTAGAAAATAGGTTAGTTGTCTCTTTTGCTTTCCTACTTCGTATTGTAATTCTCTCTGATTGAAAGCTAATAGGGATGACCAGTTGAAATCACAAACTCTATTGTTTTACATATATTGATTTCATTGTTCGTTGCACGGATCTGGAACTAACAATTGGTATCAGAGCTTAAATTCCTTTCAACACACTCATCTTGAGAAATTTTACTTTCTTGTGAAGAGATATTTCCTATGAAAGCTTTACACGAGGATGTGTCAGATGAGTTAGAGGACAGTTCAGGTGAAATCTGCTTCGCAGTTTGGAGCAGGTCAAGCTGCACTTGGAGTAGACTATTTATCATATGCTCTTTCATCGTTTCTCTTGTCATTTCAGACAATTTAGATGAGAGTTTATTGATTTCACTCTGAAGAGTTTCCTTTTCTTCATTTGACACAACTTCGGTTTTCTCAGATTTGTGTTTCTCAAGTTCCTGAATTAACGCTTTCTTTTCGTTTTGAAAAATAGACCTTTCTTTCTCAAGTGACTCCTCCAACTCGACAATCTTTTCTTCCAAGATGAGAGGAGGGACATAGAGTTTATATTCGTCCGTCTCATTCTTGGTTGCGGTTACTTGGACCTCATCCTTTTTGGAGGAATCCTTGGGCGTAGCAACCTTGTAGGGGTCGAAGTAGTCATTTGAGAGATACTTTTTGTTCTTTTGATAGGAATAATTCAAAGGTTCATAACAAAACGGAAGTTGTATTCCTCGTTTTTGTGTGCGCTTATATTCCTCGGTTTCCTCTTCCTTTTTAGGTTCAACAGGACCAGTCCATTGAATTGCATATTCCGGATACTTTTTATATAATCCAAAACAACAAAAATCATACAAAGTAGGAGTTTGGTATCTTCCCTTTTTCAAATAGTGTGGGTTATCATATCCGATTCCCCATTCTTTGTTAAAATAGGTGAACTCTTTGGGTTTATTCAGAAAGATGGTTTGATCAGTTTGACCCCTTTTGTGGAGTTTGGTTTCAAGATCAAGAATTTTAGCAACAAACTCCTTGTGCTGAATCTGAAGAGAGGAACATTGATAAGCAATTTCTTCTTTCTCATTCATGCACTGATCAAACTGAGACTGAAGATCAGATAATTTGGCCCTTAAGTCTTTAGGTGCTATTGAAAGATTTTTGCATTTATCTTTTAAATTAGCATTTTCAGACATATATTTTTCTGTTATTCTCGTTTGAACATCTAGCTTTTCGGTTAGAGAACTAATCTCAAGCTTTTGTTCTTTAGTGGTGGCCTTAAAGGAATCTGCCTGTTCAACAAGTGATTGCATTTGATTCAAGAAATACTTTTGGCAAGAATCACATACCTGACTTGATTCTTCAGCGGCTGGAGACGTGGCGCCGATAGCAGGAGCGTCGTATGAAGACATCTTTGGTTGCAACAGAGTGATCATCAGACGAGTTGATTGATTCAAAGTGTAAACCTAATGCAAGGCACTAAGAGTGGAATCCTAACGCAGGTTCTAAGACAGATTAGAACTAGGGACTGGTAAGATTTCAACAAACTGAACTCACTGGATAGGAATCCGTATGAGATATCTGATCTGGAAGTGTCCGGATAAGAATTGAGTGAAAGCAGTTCAAATCAAACAGAAGAATCCGGATAAGCAAAAGAATCCGGACAACTTAAAGTTTCCGGATAACAGAGGTTACTAGATGTTATAAAGTGTCCGAATAAAACAAATAGAAAAAACTACTTACCGGATGTTGTACTTACTGGGTAGGATGATATTCCGGATAGGCTAGTTGTCTCTTTTGCTTAATTAGTGAACGGGCCGTGGGCTTGTTAACCACGGGCCCGTCATATATAAAGTGCATTAGCCTTAGAAAATAGGTTAGTTGTCTCTTTTGCTTTCCTACTTCGTATTGTAATTCTCTCTGATTGAAAGCTAATAGGGATGGCCAGTTGAAATCACAAACTCTATTGTTTTACATATATTGATTTCATTGTTCGTTGCACGGATCTGGAACTCACAATTGGTATCAGAGCAGACGGACTACATCGATTCAAAGTGTTCAATTCGATTTCTGTTAAGTTTTCTGAACAATACATCTGTGTTCTTGAGTGACATTCTACCTTTTGATTCTGTTAAAATTGATCGATTTAGTTTATTGGGTATTGTTAGTATCATTGTTATTAATGATTCTGCAAATTTTCGTACTCTAATTCGATCGTTTGAGTGGTATTTAAGCAAATTAAAGTTCAAAAGTTTTGAGTGTGTTCTTGATAAAAATCATATTTTTAGCCATCAAAACGTGTTGTTTTTTCTTCAAAATCGAATTGGGTAGTGTTATTTTTGTGTTTGGTAGTGTTCCTAATCTTTCAGGAACGTTTTTGAGCAACCCTAGTCGATTCCCAATCGATTTCATCACTCCAGCCGCACTTTCCGGATAGTAGCAGCACTTTCCGGATAGTAGCAGCACTTTCCGGACACCAGCCGTTCTTTCCGGACGATCGCTTCAAATCTTTCCGGACACATCCCAACTTTCCGGGTAAGTACTCTAATTTCAACCTTTCCGGGTATATTTGTTCCGGAAACCCAAAGTTTCCGGTAATCCATTTTACCCGGACAACTCGAAGTTTTCGGTTAAATTGATTCTTCCCGGACACTCTATCTTCCGGAAAGCGCATCATCCGGAAACTCATTCTACCCGGTAAGTATATCATCCGGAAACCCATTTCATCCGGTAAGTTCTGTGTTTGAGTTTTTTTTTTCATTCGGAAACTAATTTCTTCCGGTAACTTGCACTTCACCCGGTAAGCTTATTTTCCCGGATTCCTTATCCGGAAACCACCCGGTAGCGGGACCCCCGTGCTAAGTCGCAGGAGGGGGACATTTAAGTATCCTTGATACTGTTCCACTTTGAATCGAACCAACGTCTGACGATCACATTAGTGCAACCATCAAAGATGTCTCGAGATGCTTATGCCATAAGCAACCACACCACGCCTCCAGCTCTTGGAGAATCTTGTCAGGTATGTCTACCAACCCATAATGCGTTAGTTGATAAAATTCAATTGCTTGGTCAAAAGGTAGAGTCCCATATGTTTTCTTCGAATGAACAACTTCTTGAAATTAACTCGTTAAAAGCAAAGTTAGATGTTCAAACTAAGATAACAGGAAAGCTTAAATCTAACAACACCTACCTAAAGGAAAAGTGTGCTAATCTTTCGATAGCACCAAAAGATCTTCGAGCTAAGATATCTGATTTGACCTTAAAGCTTGATCAGTGTTTGAATGAGAAAGCAGAAGTTGTTTATCAATGTTCCGCTCTCCAAATTCAACACAAGGAATTTGTAGCTAAAATTATTGATCTTGAAACCAAACTTCATAGGAGAGGTCAAACTGATCAGACCATTCATATGAATAAACCCAAGGAGTTCACTTATTTTAATAAGGAGTGGGGAATCGGATATGATAACCCACACTATTTGAAAAAGGGTTTTTACAACACACCTACTCTGTATGATTTTGGCTGTCTAGGACAAGACAAAAAGTATCCGGAATATGCGATTAGATGGACTGGTCCTCTTGAACCTGAAAAGGAAGAGGAAACTGAGGAATACAAGTGCACACACACGTCTAAAATGAAACTTCCATTTTGTTATGAGCCTTTAAATTATTCCTATCAGAAAAATAAAAAGTATCCCTCGAATGACTACTTCGATTGCTACTAGGTTGCAAAGTCCAAGGATTCCTCCAAAAAGGATGAGGTCCAAGCAACTGAAACCAAGACTGAGACGGATGAGTTTAAACTCTATGTTCCCCCTCTCGTCTTGGAAGCAAAGATTGTCGCGTTGGAGGAGTCACTCGAGCAAGAAAGGTCGAATTTTCAAAAGGATAAGCAAGCGCTAATCACTGAACTTGAGAATCTCAAATCTGAGAAAACCGAAGCTGTGTCGGATGAGGAAAAGGAAACACTTCGGTGTGAAATCGATAAGCTCTCATCGAAACTGTCTGACATGACAAGAGAAACGATAAAATAGCATATGATAAATGGTCAACTCCAAGTGCAGATTGACCTGCTCCAAACTGCGAAGCAGATTTCACCCGAACACTCCTATACCTCATCGGACACATCCTCGTGTAAAGCTTTCATAGGAAATATCTCTTCTCAAGAAAGTAAAGATTCTCAAGATGAGTGTGTTGAAAGGAATTTAAACTCTAATTTTTCAAACGCTTCCGCACCGAATTCCCCAAAGCACACTAACACAAAGTGTTCCTCGCCTTCCTCGACCGATCCAAGTCCAGTAATTCCGGATGTCCATTTTTCAGAATATATGAACTCCGAAGGCAATTCTGATGGAGAGTTTGAGTCGTTTCCTTTCGACAAACCTCTTCTGAGTCACACTGATTTTCTGTCACCAGTAGTCAATCGACCGGTCAACTTTCTAAAGGGTACATGTTCTAACACTAAGGCCCCATATATGATTGAGATTCCCAAACCTAAACTTGTTTCTCAAAACCAATCACAGCCGAGGCAAAAGACAGTGCGATTGCCTGTCAAAAATCCTGTTTCTTCAAAAGTCACTGACCGTTCTGTCCCTGTTGTTTCAGATAAAAATGGTTGCGCAAAACAAAAAAAACCCAAGTGGCTAAACAAGGAATCTGTCAAGGATGCAGCATCAAAGTCCTTTCCTACTTCTTTTAATTCTAGAATAAACAAAGACAATTGTGTTTGGAATCATTGGAATCGTTTTGAAGTTTCTTATCCAATTAAACTTAATTCAGTTCATCAATTGATTCAATTATCGCATGATTGTTTATGTTGTTCTAGATGTGATTGGAATGATTTTGATGGAATTAACTTAAATGATTGGTTTGGGTCATATCACATGTATAATTCGTGACCCAAACGCAAACCCCGTAATAACAACATGAAATACTATAAACAACGGGGTTTCCAATCTGAGGTTAAACCACATCAGGAGACCAAACCCATTGCAAAGCGGGTTGCTCCTACTGAGGTTAAACCGGCACCCAAGAGGCAACCTGCTACAAAACCTGTTCCTCCGAAAGGTGTAAAGTCTACACCTAAGAGGCAATCTGTGCCAAAACCAGTTTCCGCTAACGGTGTGCAACCTACACCTAAGAGGAAATCTGTGTCAAAGCAAGTTCCTCCACGCGGTGCCAAACCTAACCCTCCAGGACCCAAGCAAATTTAGGTACCTAAAATCCGTTAAACTCAATTTTGCAGCACGGTCATGTGTGGTACTTAGATTCTGGATGCTCCAAGCACATGACCGGAAGGAGGGAGCTTCTCTCGAACTACAAAGAACAATATGGTGGAGACGTGAGATTTGGCAACAATGACAAGGCACCGATCGTGGGCTACGGCGACATTGTCCAAGATAAGATCACAATAAAGAAGGTATCACACGTCGCGGGATTGGGACACAATCTGTTCAGCATCGGGCAATTCTGCGACAAAGATCTCGAGATCCGTTTCAAAGCTAAAAGGTGTAGAATCCTCAATGACGACGGAAAGGAGCTACTGGTTGGGAAACTCAAGACCAATCTCTACACAATCGACCTCGCAGCCCTGAAACCCGTTAACCCCGTCTGCCTACTGTCGAAGGCCAATTCCGAACAAGCGTGGATTTGGCATCGACGTCTATCGCACCTGAATTTCAAAAACATTAACAAACTGGTGTTGGGCGGACACGTGAAAAGCATGCCTGATCTTCAATTCGTGAAGGATCGTCTCTGTGGGGCATGTGAAAAAGGTAAGATGAAGCGAGTGCCGCATCAACCGAAGGTAACTCCGAGCACGTCCAGGTCCCTCGAACTTATCCATATCGATTTGTGTGGACCGATGCGTGTTCAGAGTATCAACAAGCGCAAATATGTCCTGGTGATGGTGGATGACTTCTCGCGCTACACATGGGTCAAGTTCCTTCGCTCAAAAGATGAAACACCGGAGCTGATCATCAACCACCTGAAGACCATCCAACTGAACAAGCAACAATAAGTTCAGACCATAAGGACCGACAACGGGATGGAGTTTAAAAATCAAACGGTGAACGACTATCTGACGTCAGTCGGCATTTCGCACACCTTCTCTGCCGCACACACTCCTCAGCAAAATGGAGTGGTGGAACGTCGCAACCGTACCCTAGTCGAAGCGGCTCACACCATGCTTTCTCAGTCCAATCTGCCGCTCTTTCTATGGGCCGAAGCGGTGTCAACGGCCTGTTATACAAAAAACCGCTCCATCCTCAACAAGCGGTTCAACAAGACACCGTACGAGATCATCAACAACCGCATTCCAAATATCAAGTACTTCCATGCATTCGGATGCACGTTCTACGTCCTAAACAACAAGGACGATCTTGGCAAATTCAGCCCCAAGGCGGATAAGGGAGTATTTATAGGATATTCTATGCAGGCTCAAGTGTATCGTGTTTACATCAAATGGAATAAAACCGTTGTCGAAAGTGTAAACGTGACATTCGACGAAGCCGCAGATTTGGCTTCTGAACACGTAAGTTCAGAACCCGGTTTAACTGGCGTGCTAGCTTCCGGACCTCCAAGTTCGGGATCTACACAATCGATAGTAAATCCGAATCATGCATCTTCATCGAATGCTGACTCTTTTGATTTAGATTTATTGTTTATGTTCTTTTATGATGACATCTTTAATGTTTCCCCTACTGTCTCAGCACAACCTCGACTTGAAGCTGCTCGTATTGAGGACTCGTCGAACCTATCCGGTCCGCCGTCTGCTACAAGCACGCCATCTATCACTGTGGAGACAGCTCAACCGTCATCATCGAATTCATCTGGTACTACTGTCCCCCTGGAGGAACCAATCACTAACACGGAGATCGCTTCTAATGATTCGTCATCTGCTACAACCGACGATCAACCTCTACACTCCTCGGAACCAGAAGTTGTTCAACCCACGGCGAATCCTCCCCCACCTCCTCCGAGAAACCAACCTGCTACACTTGAAGCAGTTCAAGACCTACCTTCTGGTGATTATGTGGATTCGGACGCGTCTCACTCTACTCAACAGCCGCTTCCGTACACCACTAAATGGACTAAGGCTCATCCCCTTCATCAAATCATTGGTGATCCCTCTACTCCTGTTCAAACACGAGGCGCATCCACCAACTTCTGTCTATTCTCCGGCTTCTTAAGCAACATCGAACCGACGAACGTAGGCGAAGCGCTTGAAGATCCGGACTGGATCATAGCTATGCAAGAGGAGCTCAATCAATTTGAAGCTCTAAATGTATGGCGACTGGTTCCACGTCCAAAACACAAGACGGTGATCGGCACCAAGTGGATTTTCAAGAATAAGAAGGACGAAGACTGCATCGTTGTACGAAACAAAGCACGTCTCATGGCCAAGGGGTACCGTCAGCAAGAAGGGATCGACTACGACGAGACCTATGCTCCAGTAGCACGTATCGAAACCATACGTATGTTCCTTGCATACGCCGCGCACAAGAACTTCACGGTCTTCCAAATGGATGTGAATACCGCTTTCCTCTACGGCGATATCAAGGAAGAAGTGTACGTCTCGCAACCCGAAGGATTCGTGGACGATTCGAAGCCTGATCATGTCTATATTCTAGACAAGGCGCTTTACGGACTAAAGCAAGCTCCGCGAGCCTGGTACAACACTCTGTCCGAATTCTTGCTTAAATCTGAGTTCACTCGAGGTAAGATAGACTCTACTCTGTTTATAAAGAATGAAAAAGGCCATATAGTCTTAGTACAAGTGTATGTCGATGACATTATATTCGGCTCTACTAATCCCACATATGCTAAGAACTTTGCCAATCTTATGGAACAATTTTTCAAAATGAGTATGCTTTGCGAGATGAATTTATTCCTTGGTCTTCAAGTTAAACAACTGTCGACCGGGATATTCATAAACCAGGCTAAGTACATCCGAGATATTCTTAGGAAATTCCAGATGGAACAGTCCTCGCCAATGAAAACTCCCATGGCACCCGGTACGAAGCTTCACGCCGATCCTAACGGAACGGATGTGAACCCTAAACTATATCGGGGGATGATCGGTTCTTTAATGTATTTAACTGCGAGTAGACCGGATATCATGTTCTCAACATTTTTGTGTGCCCAGTTTCAATCAAAACCTAAGGAGTCTCACTTAACTGCTGTCAACCGAATCTTTCGTTATTTACGTGGTACTGCTGATCTTGGCTTGTGGTACCCTAAAGAGACAGGTTTTGCCCTATCCGCTTAATCCTATGTGGATCACGCGGGGTGTATGATGGACCGAAAGAGCACCTCGGGACATATCCAGTTTTTGGGAGATAGCCTGGTAAGTTGGGCGTCCAAGAAGCAGCAATGTGTTTCAACATCAACTGCCGCGGAGTACGTGGCCGCCGCGAGCTGCTGCTCACAAGTCATCTGGATGCGGACGCAACTCAAGGACTACGGCTTCACGTATGTCAAAATCCCAATTTACTGCGACTCGAAGAGCGCTATTGCCATATCTAGCAACCCGGTCCAACAAACCAAGACGAAGCACATCGACGTTCGGTATCGCTTCATTAAGGATCACGTCGAAAGAGGTACAGTCAAACTCTACTTCGTAAATACTGAGCATCAGTTAGCATACCTATTTACAAAAGCCTTGGACGAAAAACGTTTTAATACTCTTGTGTCCAAGTTAGGTATGCTAAAACTGACGACTTAATCCGATTGTGTGCCCGTTACAAGTTCCATACACCTACGAGTAACTGTCTACTCATCATCCGGTGTTTACACTCCTGATGATTGAGCATACACTTCCTCGCACTTGTAATCTACTTGTTTCAGTTACACAGTTAGTTTAAGTCTTTGTATTTATTTCGTAGATTTCGTTTGTTTCCTTTCTTTCTTCGTGTGTTTCCTTTTATTTCATACTGTCGTCAATTTTTATCTGTTTATATCTGTGCCTTCACTGTGTATTCTTGTGTTCAGGGGGAGCACAAAGCAGTATCAGGTAAGTTCACTCATCTATTAAGGGGGAGCGTCACACAATGTTTTTCTTAAAATTGATCAAAAGTGTTTTGTGTGTGTGGGCACTCCCGTGTGGATTTCATATCATGGTCATCATTTGAGGGGGAGCGACACTGTGTTTTTCTTTCAAAATGCTCAAAAGTTTTTTTTTGTGGCGGACTCTCCATTGCACAATTCTGCAATATCTGAGGGGGAGCAAGTTTTTCCCCATTCTCAGTTTGAGGGGGAGCGAGAGATCTTTCTGTCAAAATTCTGAGGGTTTCACTTTACTGAAAAATGAAATTTTCCCTTATTGATAAAAGTGTCCGGATACCCATGAATCCGGATGACTTTCCGGACCGGATGGGTCTCCGGGTAGTCCATCCGGGTTTCTTGGGTCGATATATATCATCCGGGTTCGCCCATTTCATTTATCCGGAAAATCTCATCAAAACCCCTAAACCTCTCGGCCTCTTTCTCTCTCACACAGACTCCCTTACAATCCTCGACACTTACTCGTTTTTCGCTCAAACACTCAGGTATGTTCATTGACTATCCATCTTGACTTAGATTATGTATGTCTTATGCTCTGTATTGCTCAAATCAACCATCGATTCGGTCCAATGACCGTATCCAAAATCCCAGTTTTGGGTTTCTTCGCTTTCGGACCTATTCGAGTGTGTATAGGTCAACTTGTTGGGTTGGTATGAGTACATGTTTACATAGACACTATTTCTTTGCTTTGTTAAGCATTTGGTACTCTATTATGCTCGATTGATAAATTTTGAGATTCGTCCGGACACATTCGGTGTGTCCGGAATTATTCAAATGGATGATTGATTATTCGGATTCATTCATAAATTAGATCTTTTATCCGGACTTCGTCAACATCCGGAGACCTAGTTGTCCGGAAACCTCAGGGTTTCCGGTAAGTTCAACTACCGGATAGTTGATGTGTCCTGAAACCCATTTTGTCCGGAAACCATTATCCCATCCGGACTCCCTTTGTCCGGAAAACTTGTGTTGTCCGGGAAGTTTTAACACATCCATAGTTTTATCCGGACACCCATGTTTTATCAATCCAGTACCTATTCTGTCACTGCCAGTCCTCAATCTGTCTAAGATTGAGCCTACTAATGCAAAGGTACGCGCCGGCACTTGTTCATCCGCCTCAAATACTGACTGTGCTTCTTTTTACAGATATACAATGGCGGATCAGGAACAAAATCCTCCCCAGCACCCAGAAGAGCAACAAATTCCTCAAGAGGAATTTATAGATGATGTTGGTCCCGAAGGCCTATACAAGTTTGTAGAAGAGGGGGGGGGGGGTTGAATACAAACACACAGATTTTACTTTTCTAAATTGTTTATTGATAAATCATTAACAATTTACAGCTTGTTGCGGAAACAAGATTAAGGATAAACCTAAATCTAAACAAGTTGGAACACTAAGGTTTCTTGCACTAAGAGAGATAAGGAAATTACTAATATTAACCTATCTTGAGATAAGAGATTGAACTTGTCCAGAGTTAGCAAGTTACTTCAAATGAAGTGGGTTCATCTCTTTATATACTGCATGCATTTAATGCAAGTCAGTATACACTTTACCCGTGTCATCAGCTGGTTGGTTGCATGTCATTGACCTTTGTTGACAACCTTAGTAGCCGCATAGATGAACAGTGTAGTATCAGAGTGGTTGTACGATTTCAGACAGTCGGAGGTTCTTTTCTGACATTTCGTACAGAGTCGTGCAAGGGTGGTTAAGACAAAAGTACTTTGTACGGAGGACTTCATGATCAGCTTTCGTTGATTCAGAGCATTATCATTTTCTATTCAGCGAATGATAAAGTTCAGCGATAGCTGAAGTCTTGTACTTGATACTTCACGTTGAGTGGACAAATCTGAGTCTTCGCTGATCCGCATCAGTTCATTAGGAGACTTGTCGCTGGTTCTTGAGCTTGATCTTCGACTTCAGCGTAGAACCTTTGTTGACGTGAAACTTGTCTTCAGGGATCATAAGTAAACAACTAACTTATCAGCGATCATCATAATGACTGAACAGACTCAGAGCATTAATGGTGAACAGTGTTCGCTGAATGTTTAATTTAAAGAACGAGAGTTCCTATCAGCGGTACTGTAAGATCTTAGTACTTATCAGCGATAGTGAAACTCTGATACATATTGTTTACTTACAATTTTCACTAAGTATATAAGAGAGGGTCATTATCAAATCACTGAGGGTTTGGATCAACAATCTCCCCCTATTTGATTATGACATAGCAACAAAGAAAATTGCTATTTAATGAAAACATAAGGATAAAAAGAACTTATAAAATATTTGTCCCTTTTACTGTTTTCTAGGATCTTTTCAGTACTGATGGAGTAAAGTACATTCGCTGAAATCTTTCTTTAAAACTTTCAATCAGGTTACAAAGAGAAATGGAAAGATTACAAGTACAAGCGAAATAAATTACAAGTACAAAAGAATAACTGATACAATAGAAAAATAGGCGATCATATCAGTTTGTAAAGGGTTCTTCCTTAATGAGAAGTTCATCAAGGGTCATTGATGTGGTGGGAATCATCCAGTCAGGAACGGTTACTCCTTGTTTTCTTTTGATCAGCGCTTCTTAAAAAATCAAGGGTTTCAGATGTCGTGCCTGAGGGTCATTCCTGAAGTCACACCAGTAGATGAGATCTCTCAGCTGTTCGATGGGAGTGATGTGAAGTTCAGAGATGCGTTGAAAATGCTTTCCACCATCGTAGTCATGGAAAAATATCCCGTAGGGTTCGCTTATGACTTTGCCAGGGATGAAAGTCTCACCAGGAGGAAGAGATGTGTCAAGCATGGAAAGATCAGGATCAGGACCAAGGACTTCAGCACGTGAAAAACCAATACCTGTTTCATTTCGTATGACAGGGCCATCAATTGAAGATTTAGATTTCTTCTTCTTTGCTGAGGCCTTTCTTTTCTGACTTTCGAGAGAAGGAGGAGGAGGAATATCCACACAGGAGTAGACTAAGTCGATTTGTATGTTGATCAGCTTTTCAACATGTTCCTTGTACTTCGACTAAGACTTCTGGATGGCTAACCTGATCTCCAACCATTCAGAGAGACCGTACTTCGTTATGGCTTCAGCATAGAATTTTTCGTACTTCTTATCTTCTCTGAATATCTCGATTTCAGCGATTGAAACAAGGGTTGTTCTTCCAGAGATGAATACCTTGTTGATTTTGGCAGGAGAGAGTCTGTAGTTGACCTTTTCTTTGCACCAGGCTAAAGTGGACTGAGACATTTCTCTTTTCTTCAGTTATCTTCTTGGCGTCTTCCCAGAGCTGACGTTGAACTTCAATAGGAACTCTTTTCAGCTTGGGGTCTTTCACTGATCGTTTGGAAAGCTGGATGGCGTATTCTCTGTCCTTTTCTTCAGCTTCCTTTCTTTCAGCGATTAATCTTTCAGCTCTGAGGTGATCCTTGTATTCCTTTTGGGAAATTCTGAACTTTTGAGGAACTGAAGGAAGTTGATCACGCCTCAGAATGATTCGCTGATCCTCGAATTGCTTTATTATCTCTTCTCTTCTTTTCTGATCCTCTTCACTTAGCTTTTGAGGAGCTAAGGAAGGTCTGCGTCTGTGCGAGAGTAGCTGTTCTTCAGGTTCATCAGTCTCAGAGATTAAATCTAAGACTGGGATTATTTCTTCAGCAGCAGCTGGTATTATTGGTGAAGTCGCAGTTGTGGAACCTTCAGCGATATCCTGAAACAGGGGAGAGGACTAGCTGAAACACAGCGATCTTACAAGTAAGAACTTGGGTAGAATCAGAGAGAGAAAATTTGTTCAAGTGTATAGGCTTGGATAGTAGAACTGATAGTGTATGATAGAGGAGGGATGGAGTGAGAGATGTTTAGTGTACCTGACAAACCGGCTTTTCAAGCAAGATCGTCAGATTGTCATCTTCAGCGACGCTTTTGCCTTTGCCTTTCTCAGCTCCAGAGGCTGAGGGCTTTGTCTTTGTCCGCTCCCCTGACGGTTCATTTATCGAGATTCCCTTAAGAACTTTGATCCTCGGAGCAGGTTTGACGATAAAGAAGTCATCGTCATCATCATCATCATTCTTTGGAGAAGAGGATGGTTCATCATTAGGGATGTCGACGGCTTCATCATCTTCTGCTTCGGATTCGGTTTTATTAGCTTCTTCTTCGAGTTGCTCCCCCTCAGATACAGAGGCGAGCTTCTCGGTTTCCTCAGGGTTTTCATCTCCCTAAGGTCCAGCGGTCTCGGTTTCCTCAAGGTTTTCATCTCCCTGAGGTCCAGCGGTGGTTTCGTCAGCATCCTTCTTCTCTCCCCTGATTGATTCATCATGGGAAAGGTCTTCAGCGCTCTTCTCCCCCTCTTTCTCATGATGAGTGGGGGAGGAATGGGTTGACTCAGCAGCGTTGGTAGGTTCTCTGTCTTCTTGGCCAGAGATACCTATACAAACTTCAATCTTTGCTATTCTGTCTTGAAGGCCAGAAATAGCAGGATTGATCTTCTCCAGCTCAGTGCGATCCGCCGCTGTGAAATTGTCAGATGCAGGGACAGGGGCAGGGGCAGGAGTATTCGCTTTGTGTAGCAGCTGCTCGATCATCGTTTTCATCGAACCAACATCGGCCTTTACATAGCCTAAGTCAGTCTTTACGGTAGACATATCTCCCTCTAGTTGTCCAACTGATGTCTTCAGCGTTGTGACCTCGCTGGACATGGATGAAACTGAATTTTTGAGAGAGGTGTAGTCTGTGTAGATGTCAGCGAGCACCTTGGCGAAGTCGCTGAGAGTTTTATCAACCTGCTTCAAGTCATCTGTGGAAGCCTTCTTCTCCACCACTGTTGGCCATAGATATGATCCTTAGATCATTGAGCCTAAAATTTGATGCCTTTATCAAAAGGTTGGGCCTCAAAGTTTTTTCGGTCTCACAGTTGCATACAATGCTAGAGACGTTTGATAAAGATCTTTCTATGGAAGCATTTACATGTGGTAAATGTGGTTACCTTGGTCATGGAAGAGAGAATTTTCATCTGAATGTTTTCTAACGAAGAAATGTCCTTCAGGTATCTATTTGTTAAATAGAACTTTTATCTTTCTATTTTGCACTTGAGTATTTGATACTAAGTGTAAAACTCGCTTTTGTAATATGTTACAGATGATCAAGAAAGATGACTGAATGACAAGAAAAATGGTGATCCATATAAGTAAGGAAGCAAGATTGCGTACCAAGCTTATAGGAGATTTTATTATGAAACCATGTGGCTTGTATTGTTAAACAAGTTTGTTTCGAACAATGTTTAAATTTAGTTTGACTAAATTATTATTTTTCAGTCACATGTTTATTGATTGAATGAAATTCACTTTAACCGTTTTGGAAATGATTATATTCATATTCAATTTGAATTATTCTATTTCGAGAACTAGTCCTTCTAATTGAATAATAAAGTGAATCTCAAAAGTCTTCTAAAACATAGTTCTATATAATCACCATAAGACTCAAATGTGTTTTGAATCAAGTCTACACATGAAATAGTCAACTTAATCAAGTAAACCTTAAACGCATATCTAAATTTCAAAACTGTGGTATTTTTGAAACTAAATATAAATATTTTCATTTGAAATATGCGATCTTGATAAAGTTGAATATAACCCCTTTCTCTGGTCATAGAAAAAGAGAAAAGTTTTTGTTTGAACTAATACATGCTGATGTATGTGGTTTTTCAAAACCAAGTCTAGACATGGTGATAGGTAATACAAAGTCTTCACTGACGAATTTGGAACCTAAAGATGAAGCATTTGATGTAATTCAAGTTGTTTCAAAGTGAGGATTAAGAAAACAACTCAGCAGGACCATTAGAGTCTTTTCTAATATAAAAGGATAGTAACTAAACCAAAAACTCTTGGATCATCTTAGAAATTGTGTATATCCGAAAGGATAGACCAAACCTTATTAAATATAGTTCGCTCTACGATGAGTAGAAGTACTATCCCTATATCAATTCGGAATTTTATGCCCTAGTTACTGTTAATGCCAAAAATCGCACCAAAGGGACAACTTAAGGTCGATGTGGACTTAAACAACTAAAGAAAGAATCTTTCGACGAGACGTGCGACGATAAATAAAATAAAGAAACAAGGGATTTGATAACGCAGGAAAAACCTCAAACGAGGAAAAAACCTGCGGACGACAGTGGGTGTCGTCGCTATACTATGGTCGCCAATCAGGGGCGATGTCCTTGGATACTGGTGTCGATCGTACAGAGATTACAATACAAATGAAGGAAATGCTTCGAAATGTAAAGTACAAGTGTTTGAATGTAAAAACAGGTGTTTGTCGTGTACGAAACAAAGTATGAACTGCTGGTCGAGGGCTGTTGTCGTGCGTCGAGAGCGATACTTAGAATAATGGTTCTTCACTTCAGGTGTTCTTAAATATTGCTTCGGTTGTTAATCGCCGGATATTTTATGTCTGGAAATGTTGATTGAGCTTGATATTTATAGTCTTCGCGTCTTTAGCTTCATCCATGAATGCTCCTTTAATGGCCTTAACGGTTGGAAACGGTCGCCGGAGTAATGATCTTCGTCCGTTACAGTCGCCGGCTGTTTAATGATTGCGTCGGTTATAGTCGTTGCTCCTTAATGACTTTTATTCCTGCATTAAACACTTAACAAACGGTCATGGTGAACGTTAGCTTTGGTCGAGGTCGCACGTCCTTATATAATAGTTGTGCGGATCGGGCGACGCTATGGTCGAGCGTCGTAAGGAACTCTCGACTTACCTTTTATGAGGGACGACGATGGTGTTCTGGGTCTTTGTCGATACCTTATCTTAATACAAGATATAGTCCTTAATCATACGTCTTACCTGTTCCGGTCGCGGTCGAGCGACGTGATTTTTTGCCCAAACAGTTACCATAAACCATATGTTATGGCACCAACCAAAAGGTAGACAAAACACCTTATAAGATTTCGTATGAAAAGTTTTTCATCCTTAATCTTAGTTGAAGGCGTGGGTTTATGAAGCTCATGTGAGACAATAAGATTCAAGTAAACTCGACCCAAAATCTACTAAATGCATATTTTGTAGAATATACTATAAATTGTTTAAGATACCGATTCTACAATCCCACAAACAATAAAATTGTTTATTGTTCCAAAGCCAAGTTCTTAGAAAAGCAAGTTTTTTTGGGCAAGGCAAATGGGAGATTTAAGGAACTTGAAGGGAATCAAGAACCTCATAACTTAATGCACTTATTGGTTGGCACTAGTTATCAAACAAAGGTTGTTGAAACTGAGCAATTTGATTGATCAGAAACTTAGTAAAAACACCAAGTGTTCGCAAATCTAGTAGAATCATTCAGAAATTCGAGAGATATCGATTTCTTATAACTAATAAAGAATGATGTATGACTGGGTTCTAGTAAACCCATCAACTGCTAAAGTGCTATGTCAGATTCTGAATCTGGTGAGTGGCTTAGAGTCATGAACACTTAGATACAATCCGTTCATGGATCAGTACAAGTATCACAAAGCAGAAGTCTTCATTTTGACAGGAAAATTAAAAGTTTAATTTTCATCAAAATAAAAGATGACTCATGCATTTACTAAAACTAGTGGGAGCGCAGTGAAATTCCTAAACCTGTATGAGCAAGACATACTAGTATTTGGAAATTAACTTTCCGACATAGCAAAGCATCATGTTGTGGCTCGGACAGTATTTCCTTAATAAAAGACTTAGAAAGGGCTAATTTTGTTCTTGAAATAGAGATCTTTAAAGATTGGATCAAGACGACTTATAGGTTTAAGTCAAAGTGCATATGTAGACATGATCTTGAAAGATTCAAGATGCAAGGCTCTAAAGGTAGTTTCTTGCAAGTATGATATCACATCATTTTGAGCATGTCTCAATATTCTAGCACAAAGGCTGAGCTAGATAAAATGATTAGTATTCCATATGCTTCGCCAATTGGATCTATCATATATACCATGACATGCACTAGTTCGAGTGTATCATAATGCTTTAGAGCATTAGAAGGAGATACCAACGAAATACGAGGGAAGGTCATTGGATGACTATAAAGAACGATTTAAGGTACTTACAAAGAACCAAGGAAGTGTTCCTTAACTGAGGGTTGGAAGAACATCATAGTAAAATGTTGCACTGATGATAGCTTTCATAAAGATCGAGAAGGTTCTCGATCACAAAAGGGGAAATGTCTTCATCATAAATGAAGAAGTAGTTCGTTTGAAAAAGGTTCCAAGCGAAGGTAAAATTGCATAATACACTACAAAATAAGAATACACCGCTGCTTTAGAAGCTGCAAAAGAAAGATGCTTGGATGAAAGAGTTCATTTAAAAGCTAGGTAGATACCTCCCATTCAGGATCATCTAGAAATCTTTTGTGAGTATGTGGGTGCCATTACGCAATCTAAAGGACCCGATGTCACATCAGAGTGCCAAGCACCTACTCCAAACTTTTGACTATATTCGAAATAAAGTTAAAAATGGAGAAGTTAGTAGTCACAAAGTTCACCCAAATCAATTTGATTTGGAATTAGTATTTGGATATTGGAACAAGTTAAGCAACAAGTATATTGTTTAAGTTACATATATAATATATGATTATTTACATACTTGTTGTGTTCTATATTAGCATGTTTTTAATCCATGAATAAACCAATTATTCTAAAATGTCCATAGTCGATCATAGTTGTAGGAGCAACTATGAAGTAAGACTAATATGAATTGGATTGGTTGACTTTTAAAAGTAAAAGTGGCAAAGTGTTGCAACCAAGTTCATATGCACTTGTTAGGGAACGAGTACTGGACCTGACCCGCTTCAAGATCACTTCATGGATCGTCGTCATAAGTGATTCTTGAATAAAAGGTAGTATCTTTATATCCTTCGACCTGAGATGCATATTTGTGACTCAAGTGTAGGGAGTGTTATGCTTTGATATGGTTAACCGTTGTTCTTGAAAAAGGCAGCTATAAAGGCCATCATTGGGCATGGCATGAACTGCATGAGAGGCGTATGTAGTCAAGATGGGATTTGTTTCTCTAAATATTTTAAGAGTGAGACATCTAAGGCGCCTTACCAAAAGTTAAACAACAGATGAGAATGATAGTGATCCATGTCTCATGTTCAACATGATGTCTAAACAAAGGGATAACTGATACCACACCTTTTACATCATTTGAAGCTATGAGCTTATAAGGAATTGGATGTTGTTGAATGGCACTTACAGTCATACATTGCTGGGGGCAGTGAGATATTGCTAGACGTCCACCACTGTCTATATCATTCTATAATGCAATCTTGAGCAAGTGGGAGATTGTTGGTTCTAATGCTCAAGAATGATTATAAAATAATATTACCGGTAATATATGATCCTATAGGGTCACATCGAACAACAAGTAGACACCAAATTGATATTTATAAGAATTTGATTCTTGATAAATATTAATTCTTGATGAATATTATTAATTATATTAAGGAATATAATTCTTAATATAAAATGCAAATAAGAATTCTAGTTTATTAAAAATAATGATTTTAATATATAACTAGAAGTTGCTAGGAGGGACTAAATGTAGTATGTTTAAATAGTTAAAATAAAGATTTTAACTAATATTAAATTAGAGGGGCTTCAAGTGTAATGTTGCATGGAATGCTCAAATTCTATTGGTTCTTTTTTAAGGTCCAATAAGATAAAAACCCTTTCTTGTAAATAGAAGACTTGACTAGTTTTTGATTTAGACTTGAAAAATTACATTTTTGATTTTTGCTCTCTTCCTCTCCTCTCTCTCTTGCTCTTGGCCGAAAACACACACATAATGTGTGTGTTTTTCTTTCTTTCTTCTAAACTCTATTGTAGAGTGGTGAGGAAGTTGTTTTTGCATTTTGTTCAAGAAGGGTACTAGCATACATTGGTGTTGGAGCTTGTTGGTGGACTACTAGAGAGGAGTTCTTTCTTGGATTCTAGCCATCTTCAACTATCATAATCAAAGGTCTACAAAGGTTGTAATATTCTAAAACACTCTATGTTTTATTTAATCTTTCATGTTCATGCAAATGGATCCTTGGTGGGTGTTAAAATGTTTTAATGTTGTTCAAAGTTTTAAAGCTTCCGTTGCAAATTTTATAATTCTTGAAATCATGTTTTGAACAAAACCCAACACAACAACCGACAACTTCTGATCTTCCTCCACCTCCTCAACCGCAACAAATCCGTTGGGAGAAGATCCCGATATTTATTCCTCACCTGGAGGAATCACTGAAGAAGCTGTTCGTCCATAAGCTTCGCCCAATCGAGCCGACCTTTTGCCTTGGTATTTACTACCTCAACCCCGAATACCAACGCCGGTACATCAGTGCAATGAAGCGGTGTCTACCAGTCAGTCAAGTCAGAACGAAGCATCAGATCACAGAGGTACTCAACATACAGTCAAGCCGCATTGTGAAAATCGTTTATCTTGTATTCACTGTCCGACGTGAAGATGGGAATTAATGGAAATTTTCCGAAGCTGACTTCCAACACCTCCGACCGTTCGACTTCCTGGCAATTCTGAAAGACCATCGTACAAGAACCATCCGACCGCTACCTATCACAAAGGCGCTCGAAGCTGTTCGTCGATTCCTGGTCCGTACTATTATGATGTCATATATCATGGACTTCCAAATGGCAATCGAGAACAGGGTAAAGAAGGTAAATCTGATCAAGCCGAATCTGAAAGCTCCTGAGTTAAAGATGTATTCTGTGAACGCACTGCTTCTGAAACCAGAATTTGGGATTGTCTTCATCAACGATCAGAATGAAAAGAAATTTCTACACTTCAGTCAGGTCGACAGATTCTGCGATGGCACGCTCTTCAAAGTCCAAAACGCTCTTCGCAAAATCATTTCTTATGAATCAGAAAATCAGAAGGTTTCGTATGTTCCAAACTCGAATGAGATAACTGCACGAAACGCTTTAGAAGTGGTTGAAGAACGCATCGACTATCGCCGCGCTATCCGAATGTTCGAGATTCATTTTGCGCTTCGCAAAAGATATGTTTATAACTGGCGAGAGCTAGAGCACGAACTCGAACTTCAAATCAAAGGGGGAGATTGTTAGGGTCAATTTATGTTGACTTAAAGTTCAAGGGTCTGTATTGTAATAGTTGAATTTGAGCTTAGTTAGTGAACGGGCCGTGGGCTTGTTAACCACGGGCCCGTCATATATAAAGTGCATTAGCCTTAGAAAATAGGTTAGTTGTCTCTTTTGCTTTCTGTTTGGGTAAAAAATCACACCCTCGACCGACCAGGGAAACACCCTCGACATAACCCATGGACATTGATTACCCTCGACCGACAAGGATAATACCCGTTATTATCATATCCCCGACATACACTAATAACCACGATAATTGCTTATTGAAAGACATCTGGTGTCAATAGTTACTCAAGACAGTGTCTTTACATCTAACGATCGCACGTCACGTGTCGCACGTCGCACATCGCCAGTTACACGTCACTAGTCTTGTGTCGCCAGTTATGACTCGTCGATCTTACGTCGACAGTCTTCTGCCATCGGTGTTATATTGCTCTAGCTCTGCGACAACATCGTCCTGACATCCTGGTCTTACGACCTAGTGGTCTTACGACCTAGTCTTACGATTATACTATCCGTTAAACATCCGTTTCTTCTGTTTATCAATGCAGGTCTTGACCACGACCAGAAAAGGTAAGACACTTGTTATGAACCATATCTTGTATTAAGATAAGGTCCCGACGAAGACCTAGAAAACCTCCGTCGTTCCTCCTGAAAGGCAAGTCGAGAGTTCCTCGTGACACTCGACATTCGACACTCGACACTCGACCACGACGTCGCCCGCTCCGTACGATCGTCGCATAGAACCATGCGACCTCGACCAACTAATGTTCACTATGACTGTTACGTTTGTTAAATATTTAATGCAGGAGTCAACACTCTTTATGAGCAACGGCTATAACCGACGAAGTCATTAACGAGCATTTAATCCCACATTGAAGACAGCGACCGTTACAAGACCAATCATCAAAGGAGCATTCAATGCCCGACAGCGGTTATAAAGCGCGCCATAAAAGCACCATTAATAGCCGACGGAGGCTATAAAAAGCCTATGCTGCAACCAATTCGGGGGGAGAACAGAAAACAGTGAAATAAAACACTCAAACTCTAGAAATCACATACATAAAGCTATCATCTAGCACCGAATTCCAGAATACTACAGCAAGCTCAAGAACAACATAAGCAAAGAACTTTCTCTTGAAGAACGCTCTCGACGCACGACAACAGCCTTCGACCAACAGTTGTTTACACTTTGTATTCACACACGACAAACACCTGTTTTACACTTTAAACACTTGTACTTTACATTTCGAAGCATTTCCTTCATTTGTATTGTAATCATCGTACGACCGACGCCAGTATCAAGGACGTCGCCCCTGATTGGCGACCATAGTGCAGCGACGACACCCACTGTCATCCGCAGGTTTTTTTTCTCGATTGAGGTTTTTCCTGCGTCATCAAATCCCTTGTCTCATTTATTTTTATCTTCGTCGCACGCTTTGTCGAGAGGTTCCTTTCTTTAGTTGTTAAGTCCACATCGACCTTAAGTTGTCCCTTTGGTGCGATTTTTGGCATTAACAGTTTGGCGCCATCCGTGGGACCACATCTAGAGAAAATCCTCGACGAAACGTGCACCTTACTAACAGTTTCTTGGAGTTTCCTCTACTTTCATCGCAGGAAAATGACGGATAAGGGAAACCCAGAACTAACCGCTTTCCCGGTGACTGGAGGATTCAAAAATGCTCAAGGCACTCTCGAATCAATCAATGATTATCGCATGGAAGAAGTCATCCCAGATCAAAGCAAACCTGAGCAAAAAGTCCTCATCGGATCATCCCTCGATCTCAACCTCCGAGAAAAGATGATATCTTTTTTGCAGGAATATGTTGTTCCCGATATCATCTCACACAAGTTCAATGTCGACCCATCGTTCAAGCCTGTCAAACAGAAGCGAACAAATCTTCAAGATCCAGTGATTCAACTTCAATCGGAATCAAATGCGGCTCGAAGTCAGATTCAAACCTTAAAAAAAATGCTCCGTCAAAATATCGCATGGATCGCATCGTCCGAAGGGCTCGGGGGCTCGGAACGCCCGTCACAAAATAGAAAACACCATATCTCAATTTCAAAAGCCCTTGGAGAAAAAGGCGCTTATCGACTCCAAGTTACGGTAACTGTGACATCCTGCTTGGATGGAATATGGTATAAACAACTCTATATATATACTCTAAGTATATTCTTCTCGTTCAATTATTATGATCTAACATATGAATGGTGATTTAAGCATCAAAGGATCATTGGTCAAACCAACGACCACCCCCAATTTTACATTGCAGGCTCGCAAGATCATATAAAACGCATGTCTTACGATTTATATCATGAGAAACGAAGTCTGTACGACTTGCAACTTATAATCGTCAATTAAAAACGACCCACATTTTTAATCTTATGATCGCCACTCATGGCAAACACAGGTTAAAACTTTCGGTCGCCAATAAAAGCGACTCACATGCTGAAATCACGTGATCGCTAGTCATTTCATATGTCGTCAATAAAGACAACTCGTACATTGAAACTCGCAAATCACCAGTCATGATTCCAAGGGACCAGAATACTCAAATCGATGCTTTAGCAAACCTTGCGTCTGCTTTGGTCGAACCAATACTCGACAACATTCCAATCTGACGACGTCGTCCATCGAAAATGACGATGACATACAGATGGAAGACCAAGAAGATAATTGGTCGAACGACATCCGAAATCGTCTACGACAATGGATCCCAGTTCATAAGCTATGAGACTCGACCATTCTGTGAAGACAACAACATCAAGCTGACGACCTCGACACCCAGGGGCAAGCGGTCGAGCGACATTTCAACAAAAACGTCGTAGCTAAAGTCTTTCAAGAAGGTGACTACATCCCCTGTCAAGTATTCCAAAGCACTCAAAAGCTCAAACGCAGGTAAACTTTCTACCAAGTAGGAAGGTCCTTATCGTATCTCAGAAGTCGTAGGTAAAAATGCATATCGGCTACAAACCCTCGACAGTCGAGATATTCCACGCATCTGGAATGCAACGCATATGAAAAGGATCGCACAACATTAGTTGCATACGACTTTAGTCTCGCAGGATCGCACGATATATAATGCTAAATCTATCGCACGACTTTAGTACACTCTCACAGGATCGTACGACATAAACGATCAGGTTTATGACTTGATTATCCTTTCGCAGGAACACATGATTCAAGTTCATCGTATGATCGAACCACACGATCGTAAGGTCTAGCGACTCCACAATCTAAGTTCTTTAACTTAGAAAAATTTCATGTTCTGAATGAATGCTTTGATCACGCACGCTTATACGATTCAAAAATATGAAAGTCTTATGACTTACGTTCTAATCGTTGTATTACAATGGATGCCCAAGTCGCACGACTTCATATTCATTTTTGTACTTAATGAATTTTTTCAGTTAATATTACATCTGTCCATGACGTGTAATACGCAGGTTCAATAGAAAGGTAATTTTTTACCGATTATCACTAAACTTACAATTAGCTAAAAAATCTAGACACAGCGTGACTCAGGTCTCCAACAACCAGACCACGACTGCTGTGAACGCCAGACCATGACGGCTCGAACGCCAGAACATAGGTCTCTAACGACCGCATCGGCTCGAACGCCAGAACATAGGTCTCTAACGACTGCATCGGCCCGAACGCCAGAACATATGTCTCTAACGACCGTATCGGCTGTGAACGCCAGATCACAGGACCACGTCGACCGGGAACGCCAACCCGGCGACATGGGCCCCTATCTCCTCTCTTCCAGCTCCGAGTCGGGCTCTGGCTCAGAGTCGGGTTCCGGATCTGGTTTTGAATCAGTTTCGTCATCCGGTTCTGAATCAGGGTCCTCGGAGTCAGACGATGAATCCACGGACTCGGATGATCAAAATGACGATCAGTTCCGCCTGGAACCCATCCCTCGCACCCAAGCCAAAATTGGAGAGACAAGGAGAGCGGAGGGAGTTTCAGTTGAAAATGAAAATATCGGTAAGCAAGTGAGGGAAAGGAGGAGCAAGCAAAACAATGAGCGTTATAGAAAGAAGAAGCAATCTACTCAGGTTGCCTCCACCCAGCCTCCATTAAGCCAGTCAGCCACATCCGCTACCCCGTCTCATTCGTTGGGACAGGGTATTGAAACAGACTTCATGGGCCTAGCGACGCAATTGCACACCCTCCACAGCCACTCAGGGTCCTCTCAACAGGATACTGTTTCATTTTCACAAGGGGACGTAGCACAACTGCCACCGATCTCTCACTTGGAGAGCTCCGGTGTTGAAACAAGAAAACTCATGCCCCAGTTCTCGACTTCTTTGGATGCATGATCGAGTCTAGAGCCACTTGATGATATTCTTTCTTTGGCTAGGACACAAACTATCACTACTGCTAATGTCGAGATTCTTCGTGACTCGACCAGAACACCCCGAGTTAGTCTATCTTCTGGTGGCTTACAAGGACAGGGTGAAAGTCCTGCCATGGCTATCCTTACGCCAACCGTGAGTGCAGGAGGTACTGTGATGCAATCCACCGTAGTCACTACAACTGGTAAGCTAAGTGCTCCAGGCGTTAGCATCCCGGAGTTCGTCTCCAAGGAAACTCTGGACGGCGCCTTAAAAGATGTCCAAGCAGAGATACTAAAGAAGATTTAAGAGGATATGGACTTCATCAAACAGTCCATAAAGGGTAAGGAAACGACAGTTGATCCCTCTACGCAACCACAGGTTACACTTCCTCAATCAACACCAAACCCGTAGAACATGAGCATTGATGCCCTAAAATCCGCATTACTCGATAAGCTCTTGTCCCAATCAAACACCGACACATCCTCTGAAGCCGACCTAGTGAGTCTACTACGCTCACAAACACAATCCCCAGCCACTCAAATAGATTTCCAAGCCCAGATACACATGAATCTAGATACCTTTACCACAACCTTAACCGACGTCCAACGAACCCTCGAAACCTTATCCGAGAGGGTTGCCAGTCTGAAGAACACATGTAAGGGTCAAGCACAAGGCTTGAAACGGAAGCGTGATGATCAAGAGGGTCCTGATCAGCATTAGGAGAAGAAGAGACATAGACTGACCGAGCTGTCAACCTCAATGATAGAACCGTTAACGGAAACTCCAACCGAACCTGAGCCACACCAACAGCCTGAAGATCAAAACATGGTTCAGGATATGGAGTTATCTACACCGGTCAGAGACCAAGTGCCAGAATCACAGACCCGACGGTTGAAAAGCCCGGGGGAGAACCAAAAGAAAACCTGATGCTGACAGTTCCGGAAATACCAGTTCTAGATTTGATCGATGAAGACTCAGATGGTAATCCAGAAGATGAACGAGTATGGAGAGAGAAAGCAGTTTTGGCCATTCAGTCTGAGACACACACTATGTGGGAATACTCAGACGACGAGTTCATGAATGATGAAGATTATGATCAGTTCCTCCTTTAAAGTGAACAGATAACAGATTCTCAGCACGAGACACACGACACTGCAGGTACCTCTGAAATACCAATTCCTGATCTGGAAACGGCTCAACCCCAACCTATTCAACATGTTCGTTGGGAAAGAGTTCGAATCCTGGTTCCATACTTAGAATAATCGCATAAGAAGATTTTTTTTCAATGGATCAGACCACTCGACCCGGTTTTGTGTCACGGGGTTTCAGATCTAGGTGAATCGATTCGTTCTCAGTATTTGGAAGTTATGAAAAGAAGCAAAATGGTAAACGAAGTTAGAACAAACCACATGATCACTGAAATCATGGAAATCGTGTCCGACAAAGTCCTGAAAGTTTAGTTCCCGATGTTTATGGTTAAACGAGAAGATGGGAAAGAATGGGTATTCTCGGAAGCTGACTTCAAAATCTGAACTAGAAAGGTTTCTTGGTTCTTCTTCGAGAGTTAAAGACCCGCACTATCCTATCATTTCCTTATACCAAAGCCCTTGAAACGATAAAGAGATTCATGAAGTGCACCATTACCCTCTCGTACATCAACGACTTTCAGATGGGAATAGAAAGCAATCAGAGAAAAATGAATGTGTTGAAGCCCAATCTGACTCTTCTTGATGCTGAAGACGTACAGGTACATACTCTTTTACTCAAACCAGAGACAGGGATCATGTATCTGAACGATAAGGGAGAGAAACGCTTTATGAGGATCAGTGAGCTGCACAAGTTCAGTGAAGGGACTTTGATGAAGATTCAGAACGTGATGAGAAAGTTAATTGAAGAATAGGAAAGTGACTCGTCAGAGAAATACGCCAACTTCAGAAAGTATCTCGCCAAAGATCTTTTCAAGGAGATTGAAGACAAGCTGGAATACAAGAACTCCATAAGGCACTTTGAGATTCTTTTTGCAATCCGAAAGCGATATGTCCCGAACTGTCGTGAGATAGAACTTCAATTCAAAGGGGGGGATTGCTAGGTCTCAAAGTCAGTTGAATAGAAGTTCAGGGACCTTTTATGCTATTTCTTGTAACTATCCCTAATGGACTATAAATAGTTTGCTTTTGTTTAGAATTAGGGTTAATGACCTAATTGCTATTAGCTAATTACTTTGTACGACTACTGTGTTCATCAAGATTTCTACTATTCAATCAAGTGAGATTTATGACATTCATATGTTATTGTGTTGATTCTATGAATTCCACTTGTTAATCTGGGATCCACAGTTTGTTTGACCTTAAGGCCTATGAAAAATGAGAGCTCTCCCATCATGCTCATCTCATATTGACTTTTCATGAGAGAAGCAAACTCATCACAAAGTAATTCATTGGTGGCACCAAAGATGATGTCATCCACATAAATTTGAATAAGGATAAGATTACCTGAAGTTTTCTTGATGAACAAGGAATTGTCATTTTTAACTCTGAAAAAAACATTCTTCAGAAGGAAGTCAGGAAGAGTATCATGCCAGGCACGAGGAGCCTGTTTGAGACCATAGAGAGCTTTGACCAATCGGTACACATAGTCAGGATGTGTGGAATCTTCAATTCCAGGTGGCTAATTCACATAGACTTCTTCTGCCAATTCTCTATTGAGAAAGGCACTTTTCACATCCATCTGGAAGACTCTGAATTTTTTGTAAGCAACATGGGCCAAGAAAATTCTTATAGCTTCAAGTTTAGAAACAGGTGCAAATGTTTCATCATAATCAATTCCTTCTTCCTGTCTATATCCTTGAGCAACAAGTCTGGCCTTGTTTCTGATCACAGTACCTTCTTCATCCATTTTGTTCCTGAAGACCCACTTGGTTCCAATGATTGATTTCTTCGGAGGACGGGGAACCAATCTCCAAACCTTGTTCCTTGTGAATTGAGAAAGTTCTTCTTTCATGGCAGTGATCCAACATGGATCAGCTAGGGCTTCCTTAATTTTCGTTGGTTCTATAAGATATAGAAAATTCACATAGAGGCATATATTTCTAATTCCTCATCTAGTCTGGACCCCAACTTGTTGATCACCGATTATTTGGTTAATAGGGTGATCTTTGGTCCATTTGGTGGCACGAGGTAGAGTAGGGGGATGGCTTAATGATGGGAGAGTTGGAGGTAGAAAGTCAGTAGAGGGTGATATGAGAATGTTGGAGATATTTTCGGTAGAAGGTGGATCTGCCAAAGCAAGAGGTGTATCATTTTGTTGATCAGAATCAGGAGGATTATTGTGTTGAGGAGGATTTTGAGTGAAGGGAATGGAAGTGGAATTGGTAGTGGCTGATTTTGGGACATCACCAATGCAGGATGAAATCCACCTATTTAATTCATCATCATCATTTGAAAGAGATGAGGACCTGAGATCCTCAAATTTCACATGAATGGATTCATCAATGCATTTCCTCCTTAGATTGTACACACGATATGCCTTTGAGGACAATGAATATCCTACAAATATTCCTTCATCGGCCTTAGGATCAAATTTTCCAAGATTTTCCCTATCATTTAGGATGAAACACAGACAGCCAAAAACATGGAGAAAACCTATGTTTGGTTTTCGGCCATAGAAAACCTCATAGGGAGTTTTACCATGTCTTTTTACAATCACATATCTGTTTTGAGTGAAGCAAGAGTGTTAATTGCTTCTGCCCAAAAATAGGTAGGAATATTTTATTCGCTCAGCATTGATCTGGCAGCTTCACATAGAGTTCAGTTCTTTCCTTCAACTACTCCATTTAGTTGAGGAGTTCTGACTGCAGAGAAATTGTGGGAAATTCCTTTATCATTGAAGAAGTCTTCTAAGGCACTATTTCTGAATTCGATGTCGTTGTCACTTCTTACTGATCTGACTAGTTGACCATTCAGAACATCACATTTCTTTATGAACTTGATGATTTCTTCGGTGGAATCACTTTTGTACCTAAGAAAGAACACCCAGGTATATCTTGTGAACTCATCAACAATAACAAGAATGTACCTTTTTCCTCCCAGACTGGAGTACTTATTGGCCTACATAGATCCATATGCAACATTTGAAGAGGAAGAGCGATGGAAAAACATTTCTTGGATTCGAAGGAGGATTTGGTAAGTTTACCTTTCTCACAAGCATCACACAACTTTTTTTTCACAAAGTTCAGTTTTGGCATGCCAGTCACCATATCTTTGTTGGAGAGAATGTTCAGAGTTTTAAAGTTCAGGTGAGACAGACCTTTGTGCCACAACCAGTTTTTTTTGGCTCAGTCATCAGACACAAGAAGACACCAAGCAGACACTTGTTGTACTGTGGTTTTGTCCCATGTCAATGACATATACATTTTCCTTTCTCTTCCCAGACAATACAACCTGCATGTTTTTATCAACAATGGTACACACACAAAGTTCAAAAATAACTTTGTAACCCAGATCACACAGCTGACTTATACTCAGAAGATTATGCATTAGTCCTTCAACAAATGCTACTTTGTTGAAAGTAACCGAGCCATTTGTGAGAGTTCCATATCCCTTAGTGTAACCTCTGGAATTGACTCTGAAAGTTACTAATGGACTCTTTTCAGACACATAGTTTATGAGAGGAGATTTGTTTCCAGTCATGTGACGTAAGCATCCACTATCCAAATATCATATTTGATTATGCTCATAAACCTGCAGTCACAGAGAGATTAGTTTCTTGGTACCCATTTGGTAGTGGGTCCTTTTGGGTTAGAAGAAGAAGAATTCTTAGTTTCAGTTCAGTCCGGTCAATTCTATCTTTAGGGCAGTCCTTGGCAAGATGAAAGGTATCTCCACAATTATAGCATTTTCTATATATGAATATCCTTTTGGAGTTTTGGCCTTTTTCTTTGCTTTTGCCTTTGACATCTATCTTTAAAGATTTTGGGCCAAAGCTTGACATCAAAGGAGGAAAACCTAAAATTCCATTGTTAGATTTGAGGCCAACATTTCTTGGGACAGAGTCTGAGGAAATACTCTCAAAAAAAGTGTAGTGTCCTAACAAAAAGTTTTCGAAAGATCTGAGGATTTTCTTTTCAGAGAACTATCAGTTCCTATAGTCTTACTCTTTTGAGACACGGAAAATCTTTTATTTGAGTTTGAAAGATTTCTTTTAGGCACTTTAGAGGGCATATGTTCAGAGGAGGATGCTTCATCTAAGGTCAATATTTTCAGACGGTCATGGATGGGTTTGGGAGAGTCATTGGAATCTTGAGTTTCTTCATTTGTAAAAGAGATGGAACCTTTTGCCTTTATAAACATACCGAATTTTAATGCTTCAGACAAGTCAGCAGAGTTCATGGACACAGAGCCAATAGAACTAGATTTGGAAGTTTCATACAAGGTAGGTGAAGCACAGGAAGTGGAAGCATGAGTTTTTGAAGGTTGATCAATTCCATTTTTCCAAAGCCTAAACCAGTTTTGTCATCACAGGAAATCTGATCTTGAAGATTTTCTCAAGATTCTTTGAGGAGCTGGTTCATTTTCTTACAGTCTCTTGCTCTCTTTTTTGCCTTTTAAAAAGTTTGTTTTTCTCTTTAGCAATAATGTAATTTATGGTTTTCAAATCTTCTAGCTCAACTTTGATTGTGTCAAAGTGTTTTAGTTGAGAAAGACAAATTTGAAGTTGTGAGGAAAGAGATTTTACTTAAGTAGAGGCCTTTTTCTTTGCATCTTTAGCATTATAAAAATCAATAGTCAAAGAATCATATGCTTCAATATTTTCAGATTCTGACATGGAGTTGAAAGGATGTACCCGAGGAGATGATGAGGAGCACTCAGTTGACACTAAGGCAGTAGATGTGACCACATTTTTGGAATTTTCAACTTCATCAATTTTTGACATGAAACACGTGTTTGGAGAGTCCTTGTCACTTTCAGAGGTGGGCTCATCTGCCTAATCAAGAGTCTCTGCAAGAAGTCATTTTCCTTTTCGAAGAAGTCCTTCATTTCTTTCCTTTTCCCTTTTGTATTTGGCTTTGTACTTCTCAGCACGGTCCAGATGTTCAAAAGAAGAAGATTGGTTACTTTTTCTAGGAAATGTATGTTTTGAGAAATTATTCTTTGATTTGTCATTCTTAGAATGAAAACGGTCAAAGGAAGTGGTCTTAGTCCTTTCAACATGTTTGCTTCTGCATTCAGAAGCAAATTGACCTTTCTTACCACAATTATAACATTCCTCATTTGACTTGTCAGCTGAGGAATTCTTGGAGAAAGAAGAAGGTTTTCTGAAAGTTCTAGATTTTCCAGAAAATCGAGGTATGTTCTTGTACCCAGCCATCATAGCCATTTCATCAGTTATCTGTTCAATGGAGGTTTCCTCACCTTCATCATCGGTATCACTTAGATATGTCTCCGTTTGGTGAATAGATTCCTCTTGACTATCGTTATCAGTTTCTGATGAAAGATAGGTGATTCTAGGCACACACTGATTTTTCTTGGAAGTATCACTGACAAGGGCTATGGAGGAGCCTTTTATTTCTTTTATGATAGCCTTCCTTTGAATCATAGTTTGTTCATAGTTTACAAGTATTGTAGAAGGGGGGTTGAATATACTACACAAAATTTTCACTTAATTTAATTCTTTATTGATTTATAAAATCAAGAATTACTAATAGAACACTTAGATTGTTGCGAAAAGAACAGATGAAATCTATTCTAACAATCTTCACAAAGTAAAACTGAAAAATACACAAGTTTTAAAAACACAAAGATTGAAAGTTATTTAGTTCAACTGGAAGAGAAAAACAGAGTCTTGTGCACTGAGAAATCTTCAAGAATGCGCAGTTTGCATGAGAAGCTCTTCATCCTTTATATAGTATTGGGAGCATTTAATGCATAGGACACTTGTCACTTGGTGATTCAAAGATAGGAGTTGATTCTAAAAAGTTGACATGTCATTTCTCCCTTTTTCTCAGTACTAGGAAGAATAAGCACGCTTAATTGAGACATTATCTAAAAATGGGAATAAAGACAAATAGTCCCTTTTTCCTAACATTAGATCTTGTCTCACAATAATTGATCTTCTCTGCAAACTTCCAAAAGAAAGAATTCACCGATTTTGAGGAGGGCATCGGTCAGATTTTGCCGAAATCTGATAAGGGAGTCGGCCAGAGGTTTCACCGATTTTCTATAGGAGAAATCGGTAAGAATAACTTAGTTTTTGTGAGAAGTATGTCTTCATTCCGCAAATGGTAGAAATACTTCTGGTTGATTTCGGTTGATCTTCGACTTCACCGAATATTTGAAAGTTTGACTAAGTTATTACAAAAACCATACAAATTATTCTAAGTAAAAATTACAAGGAGTTAATCGGAAGGTCATCTTTAAATCTTCGGTGATCCAACAAAGTAGGTCAGTGCCAGTTAAGGGTGCAGTACCGGTTGAAGAAGCGGTTCTTGTGGAAGAAGTTATGGAGGATAGACCAGATCCTACAAGCCAGACGGCCACCCGTAGGAGGGGCGAAGGCCGTGAGAGAGGAAGGGGAAAGGCACCCCGACGAGCTGCCACCCAGGCGTACGGAGCCGCGGTGGTGACTCAAGGGAGGAAGTAGACACCGGTTACCCGTCGGGCCAGGAGCGCAGAGGCTCCTGAGGAGTGTAAATTGTCTCTGCGGGAGAGTACGTCGTCTGTGCGAGGAATAAATCAGTCAAGGAGTCGAGGGCGAGACCGTACCCAGGCGTTTGTGACTGAAGAGAAGTTTACTACTGAGATGGGCAAACTGCAGGAGACACTGCAAGCATTGTTGGACCATCAAACTAAGTCAGCATCGGATGGGCGGACTAAGAGTGGGAATGAGACGGGGGCTGAGGTGTCTAGCTTGCCTGCAACTAAAGTGGGAGATCACTCTCAGTTGACCCCGTATGTGCCAAGTGAGTCATATTCGATGAAAAGGTTTACATTTAAAACTTTTGCGGCATGTAAGCCTCCATCATTCAGCGGAGAGCGTAACCCAGTCTTGGCTCTGAGATGGATCCGGGAGATGGAGTTGACTTTCTACACGATTAAGTGTACTGAAAGAGATAAGGTTTTTGCTATGTCGATGCTGAAGTGGCAAAAACGACTACTTAGGAGTCGTTTACTAGGAGGTTCAGGGCTCAGTTTAGCCCGTTGGCTACAGTTAATAGGTTGGAAGAGGAATTTCTAGGGCTTGAGCAAGGATCGATGACGGTACAAGAGTACACTTCTAAGTTCATCGAAAAGGCGCGCTTTGCAAAGATATATGTGCCTACCGAGGAAGGGCGTATTGAGAGATATATTTGGGGGCTGAAGAGCAGTGTGAGAGATTTTGTGAAAAATCGTGACCTTGCGACTTTTCAAGTGGCGGTCGACGTGGTGGAACTAACTGAGAAGGAAAAGAATCGACAGATGGCAGAAAGGAGTGTCGATAAGAGAAAGTGGGAAGGAGCTGTGCGGGATATGAAAAAGTCTAAGGTCTCGAAACCCGAGTTGCGGGTGAGACCGAGGCTCAGTGAGAAACCGTGTGGGAAATGCAACAGAGTGCATCGCGGGGAGTGCTCTATTGAATCTGATGGTTGTTACATGTGTGGGAAATTGGGGCATATAGCTCAAGAGTGTCCTAACCTGAAAGCTTGCTATCTGTGTGGTTCTCCGGATCATGTTAAACCTGATTGTCCGCTACTGAGAAAGGGGTCTTCGGGTGGTTTTGGTGGAGGTCAAGGAGGAAGAGGCGGAGAGAGGAATGTGGAGCCAGCGCGAGCAAAAGCAAGGGCTTTTCATATGACGGCTGAGAAGGTGGTTGATATACCGGGTGTGGTGACAGGTACCTTCCTTGTTAGTTCAAAACTTGCTAGAGTGTTGTTTGACTCGGGTGTAAACCGCTCGTTTGTATCGTCGATTTTTGCTCGGTCTCTGCCTGTTAAACCTAAGCGGTTAGAGTGTGGGTTTGTAGTAGAGATTGTGGATGATAGTCAGGTCTTAGTGGGAGAGGTGTATGAGGGGTGTAGTATTGAAGTAGAGGGTCACTTTTTCCCCTTGTGGTTGTACCCAATGGGTATGGGGAGTTTGACGTTGTAGTGGGATGGATTGGTTGGCTAGTAATGGTGCTAGCATTGTGTGTAATTAGAAGATGATTCATATCAACTTACCTGACAAGTCTGAGGTGGTGATTTATGGTGATAAGCATGAGCGCAAGTCCTGCCTTGTCTCAATGATGAAAGTGATGCATTGTTTAGGAAAGGGATGTCAGCGATTTCTAGCGTATGTGTTAGACGCTAAGAAAGAGAAGAAAGGAATAGAGGATGTTCCCATGGTGAGTGAGTTCCCGGAGGTATCTCCGGATGACTTAACAGATTTATCCTCGGATCGTCAAGTCGAGTTTAGGATCGATCTGATGCCTGGAGCGGCACCAATAGCACGTGCACCTTACCGGTTGGCACCGGCGGAAATGAAGGAGATGATGACTCAATTGCAGGAGTTGCTACACAAAGGAATTTATACGCCCTAGTTCATCACCCTGGGGAGCGTCGGTACTTTTGGTCAAGAAGAAGGATGGGTCTATGCGGATGTGCATAGATTACCGTGAGCTTAATAAGGTGACCATCAAGAACAAGTACCCGCTTCGGAGGATCGACGATTTGTTTGACCAGTTGCAAGGGGCGAGCTTCTTCTCTAAGATAGATTTAAGGTCCGGTTATCACCAGTTGAAAGTAAGGGAAGAAGATGTGCCTAAGACGACTTTTTGCACGAGGTACGGACATTACGAGTTTCTAGTAATGCCCTTTGGTCTGACTAATGCTCCGGCCGTATTCATGGACCTGATGAACCGAGTGTGTAGTTCACTGTTAGATAAATGTGTATTGTGTTCATAGATGACATCCTCATTTATTCTTGATCTCGGGGTGAGCACGAAGAGTATCTTTGTTTAGTGTTGGATCTGTTGCGGCGAGAGAAGTTGTTCGCTGAATTCTCAAAGTGTGAGTTTTGGCTAAGAGAAGTCCCATTTTTGATACATATGGTATCGGGAGAAAGTATCAAGGTGGACCCAGCCAATGTGGAGGCCATTAGAGGATGGGAGCCACCGAGATCACCATCTGAGGTGAGAAGTTTCCTTGCCTTGGTGGTCTACTATCGGAAGTTTATTCAGGACTTTTCTCGGATAGCTACGCCTTTGACCACTTTGACCGAGAAGAATGCTAAGTTCAAGTGGACGGAGGCTCAAGAAGCAGCATTTAGCAAGTTGAAGGACAAGCTGAGTAGCGCTCTGATTTTATCATTGCCTAGTGGGGCAGAGGGATTTGTTAGGACACTGAAATTGTCCTTTATAATAGAAAGTTTTGTAAAGCAATAGTTGTGTTAAAGGGCTTATGCTTAACTGTTGTAACAAGTGAGGAAGACTATAAATAGGACTTTACTTGTAATATTGTAAGCAAGTTTTCATAATTCAAGATGTAGATCTCTAAACACTTTGTGTTCTCTCTAGGTTAGATTTACTTTTCCAATAATGTTCTTCCTCATCTTGTTCTTATATCTTGGATTGTATGAAGATCATAGACCTAACAGGATTCGTACTCTAAAACAATGCATCCAAGTTGGGGTTAGGGTGTGTAATGATGCAGAACGGGAAGGTGATTGCTTATGCATCCCCTCAATTGAAAGGACACGAGAAGAACTATCCTACTCATGACATGGAGTTAGCAGCGGTGGTTTTCGTGTTAAAGATATGGAGACATTATCTTTATGGGGTTAAGTGACAGATTTATAGTGATCATAAGAGCCTCAAGCATTTAATCAAGCAGAAGGATCTAAATATGAGGCAGAGGCGATGGGTGAAATTGTTAAGTGATTATAACTGTAAAATACTTTACCATCATGGTAAAGCGAACGTCCTTGTCGATGCTTTGAGTCGGAAGGAAAGAAGAGAGCCAACTAAAGTGTTAGCATTTCGAGTTGATACGATTTCCAATCTCCTAGTAGAAATTAAGAAGTTCCAAGGTGAAGCTCTAACAGAGGAGAAATTGAAAAGTGAGAGGATCGTCGGTTATGTGGCATCCTTGGAGAGTAATAGTAGTGGCGTGAAATGTATGGGAAACCGATTGGGGGTTCCTAAATTGGGAGATTTGCGGGAACGTATTTTGGAGGAAGCACGTAGGTCACGATATTCGGTTCATCCGGGAACAAATAAGATGTACCGAGACCTGAGGCAAATGTATTGGTGGCCAGGAATGAAGAAAGATGTTGCTTATTTCGTGAAACGATGCATGACCTATTTGAAGGTTAAGGCGGAGCATCAAAGACCTTATGAGGAGTTGCAACCCTTAGAGATACCAGTATGGAAGTGGGATACCATCACGATGGACTTTGTCACGAAGTTACCAAGGACCCCGATGGGGTATGATACTATATGGGTGATTGTGGATCGCCTCACCAAGTCGGCTCACTTTCTACCTATCCGGGACAATTACTCGCTAGAGAAATTGGCGAGGTTGTATGTTGATGAGTACCGCCTATCATCCTCAAGCGGATGGGCAGAGTGAGAGAACTATACAAATGTTGGAAGATATGATGCGTGCTTGTGTGATTGACTTTAAAGGCTCTTGGGAGTCCCATTTGCCGTTGATCGAATTTTCGTACAACAACAATTATCACGCCAGTCTTCAAGCAACACCTATGACTCTATGAGACGTTGTATGGGCGTAAGTGTAGAATGCTGTTGTGTTGGAATGAAGTGGGGGAGAAGCAGTTGGTAGGACCGGAAATCATGCAGTTGACCGCTGATAAGATTAGTGTGATTAGAGAGAAGTTGAGGGTGGCTCAGAACCGCCAAAAGATGTATGCGAACAAAAGAAGGAAACCAATTGAAGTCCTAGTGGGGTGATGCTTAAAGTTTCGCCGTGGAAAGGTGTTATGCGCTTTGGAAAGAAAGGGAAGCTAAGCCCTAGGTATGTTGGGTCGTTCGTCATCACCCAACGTGTGGGTGAAGTAGCGTACAAGTTGAAATTACCCGAGGAACTTTGAAGAGTTCATTCAACCTTTCACGTGTCTAATCTGAGGAAGTGCTTGGTCGAGGAAAGTATAGCCGTCCCATTAGAGGATATTCGTGTGGACGAAAAATTAAATTATGTTGAGGAACCATTGGCGATCATTGATCGCAAGATCAGAAAGTTGAGAACTAAAGAAATTGCTCTTGTGAAGGTTCAGCGGCGCTTCCATAAGGGTCAGGAGGCAACTTGGGAAGTGGAGTCGGACATGAGGTCGCAATACCCTCATCTGTTCGAAGATGGAATTCCGGGGACGGAATTCTTTTGAGGGGAGGATGTGGTAATAACCGGGTTTTCTTTGAAAGTTAATTATCAGTGGTGAGTGTGGTGTGAAAAGTGAAAGTTAATAACCGGGTTTTCTTTGCTATTTGGAAAGAAGAGCTTGGGATAGGGAGCATTGGAGTGTGAATCACCATCTTCGTCAAGGTAATTTTCTTCTCCTTAATCCCTTAAACTCTTGGGTAATGTTTGGAAGCTTGTTGTGGATTTTGATTGTTGAGATTTTGTTTTGGAGATTGCTTTTAATCGATATCTTCCAAGTGAGAGCAAAATGTGGTATGTATACTATATTATAATTTAATCAGTGTGGAAATCAATTAGGGACGTTAGCTAATTGTTAAATGGCACGAATCCAATCTTCTTTGGCTAATGTTGGGATTTGAGAAGTTTGGTTGTGTTTTGATGCATCTGTGTCTATCCGAAAAAGTCGTCGGAAAAGTCGCCATGACCTGGAGGGGTTTTCGATTAAGAAAAACTTCCGGATGGATTTCCGATCGCGAGGGAATCCGGAAGAGTTACCCGGAAAGTATTGGAGTCCGGATAGTTGTCCGAAAGATAGTTGTCCGGGAGATAGTTATCCGGAAGGTGTCGGAGTCCGGATAGTTGTCCGGAAGGTGGTTACCCGGAAGGGGGGGTATCGGATAATACTGGATGTGCCTGTGTCGGGAACCTTTGGGTTTCTCTTAGTGTGCCGTGTGGGGAGTGTCATAAGCGATTCAGAAGTGATGTTGAGTGACTTATCACTCTTGTGTGCGTTGTTTCGATATGTAGGTGTGCAGTGTGAGAGTAGCGATTTCAGGTGAGAACGAATTAGCGTGGACGACAGGTGAGTCTTTCTAAACTGAAGCTATCGATACTTGACATTTACTACTTGTACCGATATATATATATATATATATATTGATTTGCATGTTTTACGATGTTTTAAATATGCATGATGAATGTGTGTTATTGTAATTGCGGGTATGTACGGGGTGGGACATGTGATGGCTTATTATGATTATATGGGGGGGTGTCCCACACAGAATATATGAATTTGTTTCATATAATTATTAAGGGTGGGAGTGTGCCCTAACACGTTGTCACAAGTGTGTACGTCACTATGGCGTGGGCCATCAACATGTGTTGTGTGCTTAACTGACTGATAAAGGTGTAATTGTTTATAAACTCATTTTTGTGAATATTGTAGCGTGATGTTGGTTTCTAGAGGAATCTCACTAGACCTCATGGTCTAACCCTCGCTTTTCAAAATTAAAACCTTTTCAGGTAAGCAGGTAGTCGAGGGCTCGTTTTAAGGGCAAGGGCAAGATGTGAGTTGGAGCTTGCGTATAGAAGAACTAGAAGACCTTCCATTTATTGTTATTTACGTTTCTCAACTGTAGTTAGGGTTATTTCCGCGAACCCAGTTTTGTAATTTTGATAGTGTGACTATGTTGAGCCATTTTGGCGTTTTCAATCAAAGTAGTAGCTTTTGGCATGTTTGTTCGGTCTGGGTTTTTACATGGTCGGTGATGGTTCAGATCGGCGGTGGTTTCGATTGGTGATGGTTGGCGATGGTTCATATTGGTTGTGGCCGACGACGATGGTATGGGTAAATCAAGTAGGGAAGATGGGGATAATTTTGTCTTTTTGAGAAAATAGGATGCAATGGAATTGAACATCTTCTCAATTGTGATGGAATGACTAAATCCATGGATGGTGGAATCTGTAAAATTCAATTATATTTCATAGATAAACCGAACACCGGAACGTAATTTGGTTAATGGAATTGATCATCCAATTCTTTCGAATTCTGTTAGAAAACCGGCAACCCAAACGACACCTAAAATCCATCATCACTGACCACCCGACACACGTTAAGTAGAACTTTATAGAAAATCAAAAATAAAATATTAATTAAGAATCAAAAGGGAAAAGGATATTATATTTAGAGTGAATTACACCTATGGTCCCTGTGGTTTACCCAAATTTTGGATTTGGTCCCTAAAGTAGTCTATCTACGGTGGTGATCCCTAACTTTTTAATTTACTTTCACCCATAGTCCTCATATGTTTAATTTACTTCCACTCGTGGTCCTTCTATGTTTAATTTACTTTCACTCATGGTCCTCCTATATTTAACATAGAAGGACCATGAGTGAAAGTAAATCAAAAGGTTAGGGACCACCACCGTAGATAGTGTACTTTAGGGATCAAATCCAAAATTTAGGTAAACCACAGGGACCACCGGTGTAATTCACTCTTATATTTATTAACACTAACTAGATCTAGTAATTTCCTAAATTAGACCTTTGGTTCCTCTATGCCTCTATGGTTTGCAACCGAAGAAAAAAAATAGAAAATTCACCTTGTCATTTGTCTTGTGTTTTTTACTATGTAACAATACCGCGCCTCGCGCGGCGAATCCAAACATTATTATATGAACGTAAGTACGCGTAATCTATGAACATATTATTGTTTGAACTTATTAAGAATGTAGCATTAGAACTAAATGTTGGTCGAATTTATAAGTCTCAAACCAAAAAAAAACAATTTGTGAGTTCCAAAAGAATATTGAAAAATGAAAACTATACATTGGGATGTTTGTTATTGAAGTTCATCCTAAATGTGATGTAGAGAGACACCACCCCCATTGTCATTGAGAACACCAAGTTGGATACGAATGGTACAGAGTGAAGTTGACAAAGTTTGGAATGCCAACCTTCAGCAAGACAATCGCGTTCCATTTTCTCTTTCGGTCAATCCAAGATAGCAAGCATGTCATGAAAACATTTAGTAAGAAAAAACTTTGATTATTAAGCATTTTGTTAGATTTACAAAATATACACATTTTATTGATTTATAAGCATTGTTAGCTTAAACAAAAAAATAATAAAACATAGTATACAATAATACAAAGATAATGAAAGGTTATTGATTTATAAGCACTTAAACAAAAAAAATAATAAAACATAGCTTAAAGAAAAAACAATAAAACAAAGTATACAATAATACAATGTTAGATTTACAAAATATACACATTTTATTGATTTATAAGCATTGTTAGCTTAAATAATAAAACATAGCTTAAACAAAATAATAATAAAACATAGCTTAGAGAAAAAAATAATAAAACATAGCTTAAAAAATAATAAAACAAAATATACAATAATACAAAGATAATGAAAGGTTTTAGTCAATTAATGCAATAATTTTTAAAAAAAAATCAAAACTCTAAGAAAAATCTAAAGCATCATTGGAGGCTTCTCCTTAATCATCTCTCCCTACACTCTCCTTTATATATATATATATATATATATATATATATATATATATATATATTGATGTTAGCTTAAATAATAAAACATAGCTTAAACAAAAAAATAATAAAACATAGCTTAAAGAAAAAAATAATAAAACATAGCTTAAAAAATTAATAAAACAAAGTATACAATAATACAAAGATAATGAAAGGTATTAGTCAATTAATGCAACAATTTTTTAAAAAGAAAATCAAAACTCTAAGAAAAATCTAAAGCCTCATTGGAGGCTTTTCCTTAATTCTCTCTCCCTACATTCTCCTTTATATATATATATATATATATATATATATATATATATATATATATATATATATATATATATTGATTGTTAGCTTAAACAAAAAAATAATAAAACATAGCTTAAAGAAAAAATAATAAAACATAGCTTAAAAAAATAATAAAACAAAGTATACAATAATACAATGTTAGATTTACAAAATATACACATTTTATTGATTTATAAGCATTGTTAGCTTAAATAATAAAACATAGCTTAAACAAAAAAAATAATAAAACATAGCTTAAAGAAAAAAAATAATAAAACATAGCTTAAAAAAATAATAAAACAAAGTATACAATAATACAAAGATAATGAAAGGTTTTAGACAATTAATGCAACAATTTTTTAAAAAGAAAATCAAAACTCTAAGAAAAATCTAAAGCCTTATTGGAGGCTTCTCCTTAATCATCTCTCCCTACATTCTCCTTTATATATATATATTGATGTTAGCTTAAATAATAAAACATAGCTTAAACAAAATAATAATAAAACATAGCTTAAAAAAATAATAAAACAAAGTATACAATAATACAAAGATAATGAAAGGTTTTAGTCAATTAATGCAACAATTTTTTAAAAAGAAAATCTAAACACTAAAAAAAATCTAAAGCCTCATCGGAGGCTTCTCCTTAATCTTCTCTCCCTACATTCTCCTTTATATATATATATATATTGATTGTTAGCTTAAATAATAAAACATAGCTTAAACAAAAAAATAATAAAACATAGATTAAAGAAAAAATAATAAAACATAGCTTTAAAAATAATAAAACAAAGTATACAATAATACAAAGATAATGAAAGGTTTTAGTCAATTAATGCAACAATTTTTTAAAAAGAAAATCAAAACTCTAAGAAAAATCTAAAGCCTCATTGAAGGCTTCTCTTTAATCCTCTCTCCCTACATTCTCCTTTATATATATATATTTATGTTAGCTTAAATAATAAAACATAGCTTAAACAAAATAATAATAAAACATAGCTTAAAAAATAATAAAACAAAGTATACAATAATACAAAGATAATGAAAGGTTTTAGTCAATTAATGCAACAATTTTTTAAAAAGAAAATCAAAACTCTAAGAAAAATCTAAAGCCTCATTGGAGGCTTCTCTTTAATCATCTCTCCCTACATTCTCCTTTATATATATATATATTGATTGTTAGCTTAAACAAAAAAATAATAAAACATAGCTTAAAAAAATAATAAAACAAAGTATAAAATAATACAATGTTAGATTTACAAAATATACACATTTTATTGATTTATAAACATTGTTACCTTAAATAATAAAACATAGTTTAAACAAAAAAATAATAAAACATAGCTTAAAAAAATAATAATAAAACATAGCTTAAAAAAATAATAAAACAAAGTATACAATAATACAAATATAATGAAAGGTCTTAGTCAATTAATGCAACAATTTTTTAAAAAGAAAATCAAAACTCTAAGAAAAATCTAAAGACTCATCGAAGGCTTCTCCTTAATCCTCATTCCTTACATTCTTCTTTATATATATATTGATTAGTCCACTGCTCCATTAGGCCCCCACGTGTCAGGGATTCTTTAGTCTCTGTTTTTTTTTTATTTTTTCTCATTTTTTTTACTTTCATATAAACATATAAAGAGAATTAATCGGATGAGAATAGTGTTCAACTCAAAGAACAGAAAAATTACATATGATTTTATATTTAATTCATATGTGAAATCACATGTCGTTATCCATGTAACCAAATTCCGTAACCACATATGATTTCAATGCGAAATCACATGTTATTTAATCACTTTCATGCAAAATCACATATATACATATTATTTCCCATTTCATCTTTGGCGAACCACCTCATCTTTTTGATAAAAGCCACTACATGGTGATAAAGTCTAATCTTGTGTGTTGACCGAAGTTCAATAGTAACATTGAACCCTCGAATATGTTCGAAGATCTCAAAATGATCTTCCAGTTCTGGGGAAAATTCGTAAAACTCCATTGCCAGCAAGAATTGAATGGACTTTTCTCGTATTTCGACCGGAAAATCTAACAAAGACATTACTGTGGAGGTGATATTAGAATTTGCACTTATTTTTATCTATTTAGTTATTAGTCCACTAGTTAATTTCTTTGATCCCACTCGGTGTTCCTTTTTCATTTGCTAGTTCGACCTATCTAAAAAAATTGTCAGCCTACGAATGGGGTTTCGAGCCCGCATTATCTTCCGCTCGTATTTATACATAAATAAGATTTAAACGTAAAATAAAAAATATATCTTTAAATTATATCAATTATTTGTAATATTCCAAAATTTGTATTCATATTGAAGTTTTTTAGATCATTTTGTGACAAAAGAAGCTTTTGTTTATTTAAGCAAAACCTCATGAGTCAACACTTTCACGTTGGAAATGTGCCAAACAAATTTGTATTAAATATTCTCATACTCCACTCAACAATTCCATGTTTTGTTTATGGGTGTATGGTTTTATTCACGGTTGAATTTGAGAATGAATAGTTTTTGAATCATCATCTTGTAATTTTATAGCTAATAATTATATTTTATTAAATAAAAATATTAGGATATATTATATTGAACAATTTTAAACTAAATTATATATGGGATAGTTAGAATCAATTAACTAATAACGACGATTTTATTAACTAGCAAAGAGCTAGAAAAGAACAGTTACATCACAAAACCAACAAGTATGGGGTTTTGAAGCCAACTCATCCAATTAAACTTGAGCTTACTGCTCCTATTGGTGACCCATAAATACGAAAAAGTTATAATATTATCCCACACCATAGCCTTTTTCGGCTTACTCGTAGTTTTAAACACGGTCTCATTCCGATGAGACCATATAGACCACAGATCCGTGTAAATAATCACCTAAAGACATTCCCGATCCGTATTCTGAATCCTCAAAGAAACCATCCAACCATTCATCTCAGACATATCGTTGAAGTTCGGAATAACTAAATCCCATCATTGACCACTTTTCTTCCGGATGTCCCGGGTCAATTGACAACCAAAAAACAAATCACCCGCCAATTCACTTTCTAACTCGCAGATAGGACAAAGAAAGGAAGGTCGTTGGTCCCAGCTAAGAACTATCAGACAGAACCAAGTATTGTAGAAGAGGGGGTTGAATACAATACTAAAAAATTTCACTTAATTTAATTCTTTATTTATATAAAATCAAGAATTACACACAAAAAACTTTAGATTGTTGCGGAAAAGAACATAATAAAATATATCCTAACAATCTTGCACATAGTATACAACTGAACTTCTTACTACAGGAACACTAAGACAAAACATAGAAATTCTTTTAGAGAGAGAAAAGATGTCTGTCGATTTGATGCCTTTTCACTTAGAGAAATCTTCAAAGCTCATAACCTTGCATGGAGAGGGTCTTCCTCTTTAAATACTCTCATGTGCATTAAATGCATGTGACACTTGTCAAGCAGGGATTTAAATGCATGTTGTCCTTGAACAAGACAATACATCCTTTTTGTCATGTTGATAGACAGAGTTGACCTGCAGACTCTGGTGTAGACCTTTTCTGAGAAGGATGTAAAAATCAAACAACTTTTTTCTGGACTTCAGAGAATGTCCCCATTAATGCAAGATTTTAAAAAGATCCTTTTGACAAAAGACAAGTACAGATCCTCCGATTTAGGGGTCCCACCGATTTGTCCAAAGAGAGAATCGGTGGGAAGTTGTGCCACCGATTTGGCAAGGTGGTCGATGGGAGTTCATGTCGATTTTGTTGAGTAGGAGGATCGGCAAAGATAGCGTAGGTGTATATTGAGAAGTTCATCTACAATCTGTATTGGTAGATTCACTTCTTCTTGATTTCGGTTGATCTTCGACTTCACCGAACAATAAAAGCAAGACTAAGCTATTACAAAAAAACCTCAAAATATTCTAAGTATGAAGATAGATTAGGAGATCGGGAGGTCATCTTCAAATCTTTGGTGTCCTAACAAAGGCACATCAACACCTCTTACCTCGAGATTGTCTCTAGTAGGAATATTGTTCAAGCCAAAACGCCACACGAGAATATTGACCTTGTTAGGAACAAGTCTATTCCATCTCGTAGATATTTGATCAGTCTCCAAAGTTTTAGAGTCTATGAACTTGAGAGCAGAAGCCACCAAGTATTCATCTGTACCTTCCAAGCACCAACACCATCTATCATTCTGGTCCCAAATAGTCACACTGCCCAGGAGCTCCTTAAGCGCCAACATTTGAGACAATTCCACCCCTCCTCTCGGCAACCTCCTCAGCACCGGACTCCAGTCCACCAACCCCACACGATCTTTGAATAAGGCTGTCATTATCAAGCGCGTGCATTCTTGGAAATTCCAGTTAAGAGGCGTCTCCCCCATAATATATAAAATTGCTGCCGACTAATAATATATAAAATTACAGTTTAAAAGGAATTCTAAAAATTATTTTATTAATGATTTTAGAGTACATTACACGATTGGTCCTGTGGTTAACACCTTTTACCCACACTGGTCCTAAAAATGAAATAAGTACGTGAATGGGCCTGTGATAACCATTTTCGCTACATTTTGGTCCCTCCCTCTAACAAAATCAGTTAACCCTGTTAACTCAAAAGGGTATTTTGGTCATTTCTCACTATTTTGTCTTTTTGTCACTTCATCTTTCCAAACCCTTTTCTCTCTCTCTCTTTGACCCAACCCTTCCCTAAACCCATGACCCACCTGCAACTTATATATATATATATATACATACATATATAAAACACATATACTCATATACACATACCTGTAACTTTTATATACATATATAAAACACATACACATATATAAAACATATACACATACCCTCAACCCATGACCCACCTGCAACTTTCATATAAAACACATACATATATAAATCACGAACACACATATACACATGACCCACCTGCAACTTTGACCTGGAAGAAGCCGTGATCGAGGCAAGCTTGACCTATTTGGTTGACGATGGTGGAGCGATTGGGGCCGAGGAGATGATGGAGATCGATTAAGGGGATGGAATCATGGGAAACGTTTTGAAGATTGGGGTGTTGGGAGATGGGGCAGATGAAGTTGGAAGGGAGTTGATTGATTTTGTCATGTGAAACGAGGTTGCTGACCAGTAATCTCTTAGGGGTGGAGGTGGCGGCCATTGTTGGATAGAGATGAGCTTCTGATCGTGGGTGGAGGTGGCGGCCATTGTTTTATATATGTATGTGTTTTATATAAAAGTTGCAGATGGGTCATGGATTGAGGGTATGTGTATATGTGTGTATGTGTGTATGTGTTTTATATATGTGTGTATGTGTTTTATATATGTATATAAAAGTTGCAGGTATGTGTATATGTGTGTATGTGTTTTATATATGTATGTATGTATATATATATATATATATATATATATATATATATATATAAGTTGCAGGTGGGTCATGGGTTTAGGGAAGGGTTGGGGGTCAAAGAGAGGGAGGGTGAAAAGAGTTTGGGAAGATGAAGTGAGAAAAAGACAAAATAGTGAGAAATGACCAAAATACTCTTTTGAGTTAATGGGGTTAACTGAGTTTTCTAGAGGGAGGGACCAAAACCTAGCGGAAATGGTTAGCATAGGTCCCATTTGCGTACATATTTCATTTTTGGGACCCGTGTGGGTAAAAGGTGTAAACCACAGGACCAATCTAATTTACTCATGATTTTATATATTAATGTCACAATATATAAACAAATGTAAACAAAAAAAAGTAAATGAACGAACGAGACCATTGTTCATGTTTGTTTATTTAACTAAAAGAACAAAAAAATGTTTTCATGTTCACTCATTTATTAAAAAAAAAGAAACATAAGCGAACTTCCCGTCGAACCGTTCACGAACATATCGCTGAACTTTCGATCCGTTTACAGCCCTAATTTTAGCTCATTTGGAAAAATATAATGCTTTAGCGCAATTTCCCAATTCCTTCTCTCTTCTACTAAATTTGGTGATTCGTCAATTTCCAATTACGATTAATCTGCAATTCCTTCTCCTTAAGTCTCTAATTTGACGATTGATCTCTTGTAGTCGGTTGGTCTCGTACATCATAATTTCATGATGGCTTAATCTTATGATTGAAGCGTCAAACAAGACTTTGTTTAATAATCTTCCTCTTTCTTATTCTCTATTTCTCCATATCTTCTTTGATGAGCACTTCACCTGCAATTTTATTGACTTCATTCATCGTGATATTATATATCATCATTCATAGCCTTATAGCTCCTTTAGAAAAAACTAAGTGAGATTTATATGTAATCTTGTCATATTAAGACATTTTTGTTGTTTTAATTTGTATGATTTTTAATATATTATATGATATGAAGTTTACATATTGTTTTATTTATTACTCATCTAATTGATATTGATACAAGTATAACAAGACCTCAAAAAAAATTAGAATCAAATGCCCTGGAAATAGTTACCAACGTTGTTTGTATGATGCCACAACAATTGAAAGCATCATCCAAGCATCAAGATTGAAATACAAACTTTCATACAAATGAACTGAATGCGCTGTCATTTTTATTTTAAAAATGTCACATTCGTTGCAACCAATACAAAATTCGTGAAATAAAAAGAAAACAGGAACGTTTTTTCGTATTTGATAAGACCAATATAGCCCGATACGATTTATTTGGTTCTTTTGATTCTTATTTGAGGTGGATGACGAAAAATTATTAGGTTTGGTTCCTTAGGGGGAGACCCAATGGATTCTTTCAATATATCATACTTTGGTCCAATGGGACTCCTAGGTAAAGGAAGAAAGCCTATGTAATTAAAGATTGGTTTCTTTCAACCGCATCTCCATTATTATGTAGAAATAAATCTTTGCAACAAAAACTACCATTGAAGTAATTGTTAAGAGTCGCACTTTCAAGTAACACAAACAAGAAGATTGTTGATTACACGATAGATAGTTGAACCAAAATGGTCATTGATTCAACGAAGTCAGGTTACAGTAGAGAGCACTCTTCTAAAAATTGAAGGAGTATGTACGTATTTTCCATATATACATGTTATACAATTCAAACCAACTTTAGAGTATAGATAGTTGAGATGTTTTACATTTATATTAATATTCAGTTTATTACAACTTATTTTTGTTGGAAATAATTGGACTTTAACGTTATCTGTATTAAATATTAAAGGACAATTGATTTAAATATTTATACTAATCAAAAGAATCTTATATCAGTTATTATCTAGTGTAACACCCTGATTTTTATCCTAATTGAAGAAATGTTGAACTGGGGGGGAATCAGTAAAGAAAGAACCAATTATGGAGTATGGCTAGAGTGCCATGCAGTTGTGACATCTGTCACAATAGCACCAATGGTACTGAAGATTGGGAGGCAGTCGAGGTCTTATGGTTAGAATCTACACTCGGAAGTTAAGCATTTACTCAGATATAAGGGTAATGTGGCTGAGCGGACATTCGTTGTGAGTATCAACATGAAGGTTTGTCATAACAGTGTTGTCAAAAGGAAAATTTGAATTTCAGTTGGAAGCCGAGGGAACATGAAAAGCGTTGGGAGTAGTAACGTTTGGTTGTATGGGAACTAGATTTCGAGGACGAAATCTCTTTTAAGATTGGGAGGATTGTAACACCCTGATTTTTATCCTAATTGAAGAAATGTTGAACTGGGGGGGAATCAGTAAAGAAAGAACCAATTATGGAGTATGGCTATAGTGCCATGCAGTTGTGACATCTGTCACAATAGCACCAATGGTACTGAAGGTATGGTAGTCTCGGCTATAGTGCCATGTGATTGTGACATATGTCACAATAGCAACGACATTACATAGTGGTTGGTCGTCCCAACGAATGTGCCATGTAATTATGACAATGGGGTGGCGCCCGTAATTTTCGGATAAGTACAATTTCGAATCAGTGTGGAATCGATCTTTTAAAAAAATTATGAAAAATAGGATTTTGGGTTAAATCCTAGATTTTATGGTCTTGTTGGATAGAGAATTCAAATACGAGTGCAACGGTTCTTTCCGGAGAAAAAACGGAGTTAAAACGAAGAAGTTATGGCCAAAACAAGTTTCGGTACGCTCTGTGCTATAGTGCCCAACGATTGTGACACTGTCACAATCGCATGTCACAATCGCCGGATGCCAAAAACTCTCGGTACAACCCGTGCGATTGTGCCAGCGATTGTGACACTGTCACTATCGCACGTCACTATCGCCCGGGGGTATCAGGACCCTTAAATATGCGATTTTCAGCCCCATTTCACTCCTCACTTCTCCCATTTCATCCCTTACTCTCCCAAACCGAACCCTAACCCTCTTGAAACCATAGATCTTGCAAACCAAAGCTTCTCTTTCATTTTTTAACAAGGAATTATGGATGGAGGTTAGAACCCTTCTTCTCACTTTCGTTTTGGTAAGGTTTCTACACTTTCTAGGGTTTTACCCAACCCTCACCTAAACCTTTTCCTTTCTTTGGATGAAATGAAGATTGAGGTTCCCTTTGCTAACAATAGAAGTGTTTGGTTGGTGGATTCACTTGATGGTTGAGGTAATCTTCTCTTCTCTTCATTTTGGAAATTAGGGTTTCGATCTATTGGTGATATTGGGTGTAATATGTTGGGGGAAATTATTCTAAGTGTTTGGGATAAATGTTTATGGTTGGAAATTGTGGATTTAGGTTTTTGGAAGATTTGGACTTGAAGATTCGGACTTCTTCAAAGGAGCATACGTTTGGGAAAAATCTAGATTTAGCCTAATCTAGCAAGGTGAGTTCAAGTTGATTTGTGAAAACTTTGTACATGCCAAAATTTGTGTTTTTAAAGTAATTGTGTGCTTTATGTGAAATTATCTCTTGTTGAGTTATTTGGTGGGTTTTGATTTAATCAAAGTATTGCATTTTACATATCCTGTAAAACACCCACAATTGGGGATTTTGAGTGATTGATGAATAAATCACGAGTAAAAGAGGTTTTGTTAATTTATTGCATAAGTAAAGAGGATTTGGTCAAAATACACTTTTAGTGTTTTGTGATTATGTGATAACTACGATGTGGCGTATTCTAAAGTGTGAACGTGTGGGTTGGGGATTTTGGTCAATCCAACCATATGAATGTTTTGAGAGTCACAAACCTTTCATTTTGGGGCCGATGGCCAATTGAGGAATTAAAAGAGTAAAGAGTTTGAGTAACGACGTATTTTGGTTTACGTAACCGTGTGAGTGACACGTATTTAACTAAACGATTATTTTGGCCTTTAAAGGCTTGATTTATACTCAAATGAGCCTTTTGAGTGTTTGCCGGTTTTAGAGACTCGAGGTGGAGTCTTGGATTTGTTATATGCTTAAGTGCATTTTATTTGAATATGTGCCGGTTTGAGTGTTGGTCTTATGTGTGAAGACCGTTTGATGTTTTCGTGTTCTTAGTACCTTTGGGACTAATGAACCTCGGTTTATTATACGCATTGTTGAGTTATGAAAGAGTTGCACATACGTATACATATAGATGCATATATGATTTGACTTCATTGGGAAGGTGGCAATGAAGGGGTTGTGAGACTATCATGCCTCGGAGCATGTGTTTGCATTTTGTGGGCTAGATGCATTTTCATTTGCATGAATTGATGTTGATAAATGATCATTAGATCTTTTGAGTAGAGGGCTCGGTTTTGGGCTCGGTTGAGTCTTGATGGCATTCGCCCGGTTTTAATAAGCTCGACGTGGGCTTGGGGTTTGCATTGCATGAGTTGCATCATATTTGAGGTTTACATGATTTGAATGCATTAGTTATTCTTTTGGGGTCATGTATTTATATTTAAGTCGAGTAAGCTTGTTTCGGATGGTGGGTTTTCCCAAGGTAAAGATCCAGTAGGATTGAACTTGATGGCTTGGACTAAAGACCTAGTATGGTTGATGTCTAAGAAGGGCTAAAGACCTAGTATGGTTGATGCCGAAAATGGACTAAAGACCTAGTATGGTTGATGTCTAAGATGGACTAAAGACCTAGTATGGTTGATGTCTAAGATGGGCTAAATATCTAGTATGATTGATGCCGATGATTGACTAAAGACCTAGTATGGTTGATGTCATTTGTTTTCCACGTCCAAGAAGCTTACTTGCATTTATTTAATCGTGGTTTAATTTATGTGTTTGCCACATTCGATGAGATCGGGTCTCCCCCGTCACTGAAGGGTGTTGATTTCGGGTATTTTATCTATTCGCATTGTTGAGGTTATATTACATGCATATGGATTGTTTTCCATGATTGATGGACGGACTTATGTTACATTCTTATTGGATGTTTTAACTGCTGGAATTTTATTCGCAGTGGCGATTATTTGAGAAATTATTATAAATTAACTCTTGATGTGAGTTTTGGATTTGTGTCCTTTGCAGAGAAACGATTTTCATTGGAAGCTTTCCTCTCAGAAACACTATGTGTTTGGAAAATGGGTTGTCGATGTCTTTTATACAAACCCTTTTAGAAAATCATTTATTTAAGTTGAAGCTGTTGATTTATCAAATGATTTGCTCATGATGTAAACTCTTGAACTCACTAGGCGTTAGCCTAACCTTTTTATTTGTCGGCATGTGCAACAGGTTCAGGTTGGGAATAGCTTTAGCTACACTGCGAGGTGATGAGTGCTGGTAGAGTGCACGGGAAGTGAGATGCTTAGCGAAGTTTTCCGCACTTTTGGGATTAGCAACTTTTATTTGGGTTAAGTAACATCCGCCTAGAGTTGTTAACTGTTTAATTTGTGAAGTTTAAAATTTAGGTATTTTCAAGGATGATATGTAGAAGAAATTTTATCATCTTTTAGTTTAAGTTATTGAAATTAAGGTTAGTTGCTCATTCCAATTTTGAGGGTGTTACAAGTTGGTATCAGAGCATAAGTTTGAGAGAACTAGGTGTTGATTTTTGGATACCTAGACTCAAACTAGCGTTGTTTTAAGTGATTGAGAGCGAGATTGCACCATTAGGCACTCTAAGATAAGATATTCGAAAGTTGTTGGGGTCACTAGAAGCGAGAAGTCACGTCAAGAGTAGCAAGGATGATCATGTACGGTACGTTCAGAATTACACCTGGCCAGTGTGATAGTGAACCTACCGGTTACATGAGAGTACTTGGACGACTCTAGCGTGATGACCGTTGGGGTGGTAAAGGAGTTCTAAGTGAGTAGTTGTTAGAAGAGATTGACGACTTTAGCATTTGCCATTGAGAGTGGCGGTAAGCATGATTGGTTGTATTAAGTACACCGTTTTGGTCGGACTTGATAGTTGGATGGGAGCCGTAGGCTTATTGAATTGACGTGATTCGAGGAGAAATGTGGAGTTAGTCGATGTGACTTCCCACTTTGCATTAAGATGTGTGAGTATCCAGATGACAATAGTGTGATCGGGGAAATTGGAGGAATGTGACTTGGACGTTGAGTGCCGACGAAATGCATGCACAAAATTTATTTGCTTTTAAAATAAATTGCATTGATTATTTCTTATGATTCAAATCGTCGGATGGACGGTACTGCTAAATCTTGGAAAAAGTTTGATATACGCAATATTTTTTAAACCATGATTTTGGAACATGCATGAAATTATTTTACGACAGGCGGTTGTGAACCTGGTCGGGATTTATTTTATTCCTTGTTGTGTCCACTACTACTTTCGGATATTGTGATATCCATGTTTTAATGTCGTTTATGGTTTTGGATAAGTAACCACGACTTACGACCTTAACATTGGATCTCCTCCACATATGCTAAGGTCTGGACGGAGAGTTACATTCCCTTGTTTCAGTGTTGATCTTTAATGGGAATTTCGATTTTGCGAGCCTTGACGAAAGGGTGTCGTTTTATTTTTTGTTGCAACGAACGGGAGGTTTATGATTGGGATGATTTGATCATAGCGTCGTTTTATGTGAGTTGTTTATTAAAAACGAAAACTTTGACACCATTTAATTGGTTTGATGCGGTTGGGCTCCATTGAGTTTTGTGGAAGCTTTGTGAAGTATGACCGAGTTTCGTTTTACGACGTTTTGCGGTGCATGGGTGACACTTTGTTGTGTACAAAACTTGAATGCTTGTGTGCGTTAATACATGGGTTGAGTGAGTATTGCGCCTCATGCGAGTTTTGTTGAAAAACGTGTTTTATGTCGTATTGCACCAAAAAGAGTAGTTTTGGAGTTTTAATGCCGCATGGCTTCTCTTTCAGTTTTTAACAAGGAATTATGGATGGAGGTTAGAACCCTTCTTCTCACTTTCATTTTGGTAAGATTTCTACACTTTCTAGGGTTTTACCTAACCCTCACCTAAACCTTTTCCTTTCTTTGGATGAAATGAAGATTGAGGTTCCCTTTGCTAACAATAGAAGTGTTTGGTTGGTGGATTCACTTGATGGTTGAGGTAATCTTCTCTTCTCTTCATTTTGGAAATTAGGGTTTCGATCTATTGGTGATATTGGGTGTAATATGTTGGGGGAAATTATTCTAAGTGTTTGGGATAAATGTTTATGGTTGGAAATTGTGGATTTAGGTTTTTGGAAGATTTGGACTTGAAGATTCGGACTTCTTCAAAGGAGCATACGTTTGGGAAAAATCTAGATTTAGCCTAATCTAGCAAGGTGAGTTCAAGTTGATTTGTGAAAACTTTGTACATGCCAAAATATGTGTTTTAAAGTAATTGTGTGCTTTATGTGAAATTATCTCTTGTTGAGTTATTTGGTGGGTTTTGATTTAATCAAAGTATTGCATTTTACATATCCTGTAAAACACCCACAATTGGGGATTTTGAGTGATTGATGAATAAATCACGAGTAAAAGAGGTTTTGTTAATTTATTGCATAAGTAAAGAGGATTTGGTCAAAATACACTTTTAGTGTTTTGTGATTATGTGATAACTACGATGTGGCGTATTCTAAAGTGTGAACGTGTGGGTTGGGGATTTTGGTCAATCCAACCATATGAATGTTTTGAGAGTCACAAACCTTTCATTTTGGGGCCGATGGCCAATTGAGGAATTAAAAGAGTAAAGAGTTTGAGTAACGACGTATTTTGGTTTACGTAACCGTGTGAGTGACACGTATTTAACTAAACGATTATTTTGGCCTTTAAAGGCTTGATTTATACTCAAATGAGTCTTTTGAGTGTTTGCCGATTTTATAGACTCGAGGTGGAGTCTTGGATGTGTTATATGCTTAAGTGCATTTTATTTGAATATGTGCCGGTTTGAGTGTTGGTCTTATGTGTGAAGACCGTTTGATGTTTTCGTGTTCTTAGTACCTTTGGGACTAATGAACCTCGGTGAATTATACTCATTGTTGAGTTATGAAAGAGTTGCACATACGTATACATATAGATGCATATATGATTTGACTTCATTGGGAAGGTGGCAATGAAGGGGTTGTGAGACTATCATGCCTCGGAGCATGTGTTTGCATTTTGTGGGCTAGATGCATTTTCATTTGCATGAATTGATGTTGATAAATGACCATTAGATCTTTTGAGTAGAGGGCTCAGTTTTGGGCTCGGTTGAGTCTTGATGGCATTCGCCCGGTTTTAATAAGCTCGACGTGGGCTTGGGGTTTGCATTGCATGAGTTGCATCATATTTGAGGTTTACATGATTTGAATGCATTAGTTATTCTTTTGGGGTCATGTATTTATATTTAAGTCGAGTAAGCTTGTTTCGGATGGTGGGTTTTCCCAAGGTAATGATCAAGTAGGACTGAACTTGATGGCTTGGACTAAAGACCTAGTATGGTTGATGTCTAAGAAGGGCTAAAGACCTAGTATGGTTGATGCCGAAAATGGACTAAAGACCTAGTATGGTTGATGTCTAAGATGGACTAAAGACCTAGTATGGTTGATGTCTAAGATGGGCTAAATATCTAGTATGATTGATGCCGAGGATTGACTAAAGACCTAGTATGGTTGATGTCATTTGTTTTCCACGTCCAAGAAGCTTACTTGCATTTATTTAATCGTGGTTTAATTTATGTATTTGGCACATTCGATGAGATCGAGTCTCCCCCTTCACTGAAGGGTGTTGATTTCGGGTATTTTATCTATTCGCATTGTTGATGTTATATTACATGCATATGGATTGTTTTCCATGATTGATGGACGAACTTATGTTACATTCTTATTGGATGTTTTAACTGCTGGAGTTTTATTCGCAGTGGCGATTATTTGAGAAATTATTATTAATTAACTCTTGATGTGAGTTTTGGATTTGAGTCCTTTGCAGAGAAAAGATTTTCATTGGAAGCTTTCCTCTCAGAAACTGTATGTGTTTGGAAAATGGGTTGTCGATGTCTTTTATACAAACCCTTTTAGAAAATCATTTATTTAAGTTGAAGCGGTTGATTTATCAAATGATTTGCTCATGATGTAAACTCTTGAACTCACTAGGCGTTAGCCTAACCTTTTTATTTGTCGGCATGTGCAACAGGTTCAGGTTGGGAATAGCTTTAGCTACACTGCGAGGTGATGAGTGCTGGTAGAGTGCACGGGAAGTGAGATGCTTAGCGAAGTTTTCCTCACTTTTGGGATTAGCAACTTTATTTGGGTTAATTAACACCCGCCTAGAGTTGTTAACTGTTTAATTTGTGAAGTTTAAAATTTAGGTATTTTCAAGGATGATATGTAGAAGAAATTTTATCATCTTTTAGTTTAAGTTATTGAAATTAAGGTTAGTTGCTCATTCCAATTTTGAGGGTGTTACAAGTTGGTATCAGAGCATAAGTTTGAGAGAACTAGGTGTTGATTTTTTGATACCTAGACTCAAACTAGCGTTGTTTTAAGTGATTGAGAGCGAGATTGCACCATTAGGCACTCTAAGATAAGATATTCGAAAGTTGTTGGGGTCACTAGAAGCGAGAAGTCACGTCAAGAGTAGCAAGGATGATCATGTACGGTACGTTCAGAATTACACCTGGCCAGTGTGATAGTGAACCTACCGGTTACATGAGAGTACTTGGACGACTCTAGCGTGATGACCGTTGGGGTGGTAAAGGAGTTCTAAGTGAGTAGTTGTTAGAAGAGATTGACGACTTTAGCATTTGCCATTGAGAGTGGCGGTAAGCATGATTGGTTGTATTAAGTACACCGTTTTGGTCGGACTTGATAGTTGGATGGGAGCCGTAGGCTTATTGAATTGATGTGATTCGAGGAGAAATGTGGAGTTAGTCGATGTGACTTCCCACTTTGCATTAAGATGTGTGAGTATCCAGATGACAATAGTGTGATCGGGGAAATTGGAGGAATGTGACTTGGACGTTGAGTGCCGACGAAATGCATGCACAAAATTTATTTGCTTTTAAAATAAATTGCATTGATTATTTCTTATGATTCAAATCGTCGGATGGACGGTACTGCTAAATCTTGGAAAAAGTTTGATATACGCAATATTTTTTAAACCATGATTTTGGAACATGCATGAAATTATTTTACGACAGGCGGTTGTGAACCTGGTCGGGATTTATTTTATTCCTTGTTGTGTCCACTACTACTTTCGGATATTGTGATATCCATGTTTTAATGTCGTTTATGGTTTTGGATAAGTAACCACGACTTACGACCTTAACATTGGATCTCCTCCACATATGCTAAGGTCTGGACGGAGAGTTACATTCCCTTGTTTCAGTGTTGATCTTTAATGGGAATTTCGATTTTGCGAGCCTTGAAGAAAGGGCGTCGTTTTATTTTTTGTTGCAACGAACGGGAGGTTTATGATTGGGATGATTTGATCATAGCGTCGTTTTATGTGAGTTGTTTATTAAAAACGAAAACTTTGACACCATTTAATTGGTTTGATGCGGTTGGGCTCCATTGAGTTTTGTGGAAGCTTTGTGAAGTATGACCGAGTTTCGTTTTACGACGTTTTGCGGTGCATGGGTGACACTTTGTTGTGTACATAACTTGAATGCTTGTGTGCGTTAATACATGGGTTGAGTGAGTATTGCGCCTCATGCGAGTTTTGTTGAAAAACGTGTTTTATGTCGTATTGCACCAAAAAGAGCAGTTTTGGAGTTTTAATGCCGCATGGCTTCTCTTTTGAGGATTGTGGTAGCATATTTGTTGCAACTTGCTAGATGAGCAAATTAATTTATACGTGGCGTGAGTAATGCATATAAGAGCATCATGATGGTACATCTCTAATGTTCTTTCTCGCACATGCACTATATTGATTGATTGACAGGAGTAGTTTTGTAGCCACTAGTGTGCATCGCTTGTGTGGTTTGAGGTTTAAAGTTGACTTGAACTATTTTGTGTGTCAATCAAATTATGTGAACGTTTGATTTTCTGAAGTGTTGAGAAAAACAAATTGAGGTGTGTGAGTCTGGTCAAAGGATTTTATTTACTTGTCCTTTTGGTGACTGAATGAGAAGTTTTGAAATTTGAGTTAAGGAATTTCTACTTTGAAAATTAGCAATGACTATCCGGTATGTGTTATACCATTTCAGAGTGACTGCTAAGAAAGTGCTGCAGATTGGCATGCAAAATTTTAATTTGAGATTCCTTTTCGATGTTTAAACCGATATTTCCAAATGATGAAAATATCCTGTTATTTGATTTAAAAATGGGAGATGGCCCAGACCATGACGTGTTTTAACCAAGGTGTGTAGATGATTTGCTTCATTTCTCTGTGAACAAACTGACATATGTAAAGTTGTTAATGAATTGCTGTTCAAGTCATTTTATGGTGAAAAAGAGAATTTTGGAAATCGATGTCGTGTAAATCTTTTGAAGTTCGTATAAACAGGCTGCTAGACACTGTTTTAAATGTCGAAATTTACTTTGCGCGTGAGGCATAAGTAAATTCGTGATGGGACCCTGGTGGTTCATTTTAAAGGTTGTGGAGTACGTTTTTATGTTTCGGTAGTAAACTAATTTGTGATGAAAAGGTTTGTAAAAATGATTTTTCATACGTGTGACGAGTGTGTCCATGTTTGTGCATCCACTAGCTGAGTAGTGGTAAGTTTTTGTACGTATAGGATGTTAGTATAAAAACTTTTGTGTTGAAAAATCTAGTGAAAACTTTATTGGCATATTTATTGAGTCTGTCACTTGAAAACCTTGAACTCTTTAGGCTTGGTGAGGTTGAGCAACCCTAGTTAGGGGTGAGGGCGTGTAGAACCTTTCGATGAAAGATTGGGTTTCTAGCGCGTATTTTGTTGTAAGCCGTATGATGTCGTTGGCGTGGACGAATCATCTCTTGTGGGCAACGGAAAGGTGGGACTTGCGGTGTCCCTTGTTAGTGCGTTGGTAACCGTTACTTCGGCAACCTTGTCATGGGTTGTCGGTGTTGTGTGAAGGTCGTGTAGGACCCTTTAGACCGTGGGGATGGCCATGGATTGGTGGGACTATTTGAGGAATGAAACTCGTGTGTGGAGCTCTGTGATGAGTCGAGTTTTGGTGGTGTGACTAGGTGTCAACTTTCGGAGTTCAAGGCCAAGGAGCACTAGTGTGATTGGAAGGTGTGGTCAAATTTTAATAAGTGATGGTATCGGTTATGATGAACTTAGGTTCGATTGTGACGAATAGTCTAGCGGGATGACTCTCTACTTGTGGTAAAAGAATCTATCGACTAGATGATCGGAATTAGACGTGTTTTGGGAGTGGTGTAACTGATGGGTCAGTGATGACCGTCGGCGTTGGAATCTAATGGGACTCGTTAGAAGTAAGTGCCGGTGTGGCAGTGGGAAACTTAGATTTGGAGGTTCGTTGGTTTTAGATGTAATCAAACCTTGGGCTAGTTGGAGAAAATTAAAAGTGTGTGGACACGGATTGATTTAGAGACGGAATCCGTCGTTAGGGGATGTATGGATCACCTAAGGTTGGGAGGCAGTCGAGGTCTTGTGGTTAGAATCTACACTCAGAAGTTAAGCATTTACACAGATATAAGGGTAATGTGGCTAAGCGGACATTCGTTGTGAGTATCAACATGAAGGTTTGTCATAACAGTGCGGTCAAAAGAAAATTTTGAATTTCAGTTGGGAGTAGTAACGTTTGGTTGTATGGGAACTATATTTCGAGGACAAAATCTCTTTTAAGATTGGGAGGATTGTAACACCCTGATTTTTATCCTAATTGAAGAAATGTTGAACTGGGGGGGAATCAGTAAAGAAAGAACCAATTATGGAGTATGGCTATAGTGCCATGCAGTTGTGACATCTGTCACAATAGCACCAATGGTACTAAAGGTATGGTAGTCTCGGCTATAGTGCCATGTGATTGTGACATATGTCACAATAGCAACGGCATTACATAATGGTTGGTCGTCCCAACGAATGTGCCATGTAATTATGACAATGGGGTGGCGCCCGTAATTTTCGGATAAGTACAATTTCGAATCAGTGTGGAATCGATCTTTTAAGAAAATTATGAAAAATAGGATTTGGGTTAAATCCTAGATTTTATGGTCGTGTTGGATGGAGAATTCAAATACGAGTGCAACGGTTCTTTCCGGAGCAAAAACGGAGTTAAAACGAAGAAGTTATGGCCAAAACAAGTTTCGGTACGCTCTGTGCTATAGTGCCCAGCGATTGTGACACTGTCACAATCGCATGTCACAATCTTCGGATGCCAAAAACTCTCGGTACAACCCGTGCGATTGTGCCAGCGATTGTGACACTGTCACTATCGCACGTCACTATCGCCCGAGGGTATCAGGACCCTTAAAAATGCGATTTTCAGCCCCATTTCACTCCTCACTTCTCCCATTTCATCCCTTACTCTCCCAAACCGAACCCTAACCCTCTAAATCATTTTTGGAGCTCTTGAATCCATAAATCTTGCAAACCAAAGCTTCTCTTTCAGTTTTTAACAAAGAATTATGGATGGAGGTTAGAACCCTTCTTCTCATTTCCGTTTTGGTAAGATTTCTACACTTTCTAGGGTTTTACCCAACCCTCACCTAAACCTTTTCCTTTCTTTGGATGAAATGAAGATTGAGGTTCCCTTTGGTAACAATAGAAGTGTTTGGTTTGTGGATTCACTTGATGGTTGAGGTAATCTTCTCTTCTCTTCATTTTAGAAATTAGGGTTTCGATCTATTGGTGATATTGGGTGTAATATGTTGGGGGAAATTATTCTAAGTGTTTGGAATAAATGTTTATGGTTGGAAATTATGGATTTAGGTTTTTGGAAGATTTGGACTTGAAGATTCGGACTTCTTCAAAGGAGCATACGTTTGGGAAAAATCTAGATTTAGCCTAATCTAGCAAGGTGAGTTCAAGTTGATTTGTGAAAACTTTGTACATGCCAAAATATGTGTTTTTAAAGTAATTGTGTGCTTTATGTGAAATTATCTCTTGTTGAGTTATTTGGTGGGTTTTGATTTAATCAAAGTATTGCATTTTACATATCCTGTAAAACACCCACAATTGGGGATTTTGAGTGATTGATGAATAAATCACGAGTAAAAGAGGTTTTGTTAATTTATTGCATAAGTAAAGTGGATTTGGTCAAAATACACTTTTAGTGTTTTGTGATTATGTGATAACTACGATGTGGCGTATTCTAAAGTGTGAACGTGTGGGTTGGGGATTTTGGTCAATCCGACCATATGAATGTTTTGAGAGTCATAAACCTTTCATTTTGGGGCCGATGGCCAATTGAGGAATTAAAAGAGTAAAGAGTTTGAGTAACGACGTATTTTGGTTTACGTAACCGTGTGAGTGACACGTATTTAACTAAACGATTATTTTGGCCTTTAAAGGCTTGATTTATACTCAAATGAGTCTTTTGAGTGTTTGCCGGTTTTATAGACTCGAGGTGGAGTCTTGGATGTGTTATATGCTTAAGTGCATTTTATTTGAATATGTGCCGGTTTGAGTGTTGGTCTTATGTGTGAAGACCGTTTGATGTTTTCGTGTTCTTAGTACCTTTGGGACTAATGAACCTCGGTGAATTATACGCATTGTTGAGTTATGAAAGAGTTGCACATACGTATACATATAGATGCATATATAATTTGACTTCATTGGGAAGGTGGCAATGAAGGGGTTGTGAGACTATCATGCCTCAGAGCATGTGTTTGCATTTTGTGGGCTAGATGCATTTTCATTTTCATTTGCATGAATTGATGTTGATAAATGATCATTAGATCTTTTGAGCAGAGGGCTCGGTTTTGGGCTCGGTTGAGTCTTGATGGCATTCGCCCGGTTTTAATAAGCTCGACGTGGGCTTGGGGTTTGCATTGCATGAGTTGCATCATATTTGAGGTTTACATGATTTGAATGCATTAGTTATTCTTTCGGGGTCATGTATTTATATTTAAGTCGAGTAAGCTTGTTTCGGATGGTGGGTTTTCCCAAGGTAAAGATCCAGTAGGATTGAACTTGATGGCTTGTACTAAAGACCTAGTATGGTTGATGTCTAAGAAGGGCTAAAGACCTAGTATGGTTGATGCCGAAAACGGACTAAAGACCTAGTATGGTTGATGTCTAAGATGGACTAAAGACCTAGTATGGTTGATGTCTAAGATGGGCTAAATATCTAGTATGATTGATGCCGAGGATTGACTAAAGACCTAGTATGGTTGATGTCATCTGTTTTCCACGTCCAAAAAGCTTACTTGCATTTATTTAATCGTGGTTTAATTAATGTGTTTGGCACATTCGATGAGATCGGGTCTCCCCCGTCACTGAAGGGTGTTGATTTCGGGTATTTTATCTATTAGCATTGTTGAGGTTATATTACATGCATAGGGATTGTTTTCCATGATTGATGGACGGACTTATGTTACATTCTTATTGGATGTTTTAACTGCTGGAGTTTTATTCGCAGTGGCGATTATTTGAGAAATTATTATTAATTAACTCTTGATGTGAGTTTTGGATTTGAGTCCTTTGCAGAGAAACGATTTTCATTGGAAGCTTTCCTCTCAGAAACTGTATGTGTTTGGAAAATGGGTTGTCGATGTCTTTTATACAAACCCTTTTAGAAAATCATTAATTTAAGTTGAAACTGTTGATTTATCAAATGATTTGCTCATGATGTAAACTCTTGAACTCACTAGGCGTTAGCATAACCTTTTTATTTGTCGGCATGTCCAACAGGTTCAGGTTGGGAATAGCTTTAGCTACACTGCGAGGTGATGAGTGCTGGTAGAGTGCACGGGAAGTGAGATGCTTAGCGAAGTTTTCCGCACTTTTGGGATTAACAACTTTTATTTGGGTTAAGTAACACCCGTCTAGAGTTGTTAACTGTTTAATTTGTGAAGTTTAAAATTTAGGTATTTTCAAGGATGATATGTAGAAGAAATTTTATCATCTTTTAGTTTAAGTTATTGAAATTAAGGTTAGTTGCTCATTCCAATTTTGAGGGTGTTACAAGTTGGTATCAGAGCATAAGTTTGAGAGAACTAGGTGTTGATTTTTGGATACCTAGACTCAAACTAGCGTTGTTTTAAGTGATTGAGAGCGAGATTGCACCATTAGGCACTCTAAGATAAGATATTCGAAAGTTGTTGGGGTCACTAGAAGCGAGAAGTCACGTCAAGAGTAGCAAGGGTGATCATGTATGGTACGTTCAGAATTACACTTGGCCAGTGTGATAGTGAACCTACCGGTTACATGAGAGTACTTGGACGACTCTAGCGTGATGACCGTTGGGGTGGTAAAGGAGTTCTAAGTGAGTAGTTGGTAGAAGAGATTGACGACTTTAGCATTTGCCATTGAGAGTGGTGGTAAGCATGATTGGTTGTATTAAGTACACCGTTTTGGTCGGACTTGATAGTTGGATGGGAGCCGTAGGCTTATTGAATTGACTTGATTCGAGGAGAAATGTGGGGTTAGTCGATGTGACTTCCCACTTTGCATTAAGATGTGTGAGTATCCAGATGACAATAGTGTGATCGGGGAAATTGGAGGAATGTGACCTGTATGTTGAGTGCCGACGAAATGCATGCACAAAATTTATTTGCTTTTAAAATAAATTGCATTGATTATTTCTTATGTTTCAAATCGTCGGATGGATGGTACTGCTAAATCTTGGAAAAAGTTTTGACATACGCAAGATTTTTTAAACCATGATTTTGGAACATGCATGAAATTATTTTACGACAGGCGGTTGTGAACCTGGTCGGGATTTATTTTATTCCTTGTTGTGTCCACTACTACTTTCGGATATTGTGATATCCATGTTTTAATGTCGTTTATGGTTTTGGATAAGTAACCGCGACTTACGACCTTAATATTGGATCTCCTCCACATATGCTAAGGTTTGGACGGAGAGTTACATTCCCTTGTTTCAGTGTTGATCTTTAATGAGAATTTCGATTTTGCGAGCCTTGAAGAAAGGGTGTCGTTTTATTTTTTGTTGCAACGAACGGGAGGTTTATGATTGGGATGATTTGATCATAGCGTCGTTTTATGTGAGTTGTTTATTAAAAACGAAAACTTTGACACCATTTAATTGGTTTGATGCGGTTGGGCTCCATTGAGTTTTGTGGAAGCTTTGTGAAGTATGACCGAGTTTCGTTTTACGACGTTTTACGGTGCATGGGTGACACTTTGTTGTGTACATAACTTGAATGCTTGTGTGCGTTAATACATGGGTTGAGTGAGTATTGCGCCTCATGTGAGTTTTGTTGAAAAACATGTTTTATGTCGTATTGCACCAAAAAGAGCAGTTTTGGAGTTTTAATGCCGCATGGCTTCTCTTTTGAGGATTGTGGTAGCATATTTGTTGCAACTTGCTAGATGAGCAAATTAATTTATACGTGGCGTGAGTAATGCATATAAGAGCATCATGATGGTACATCTCTAATGTTCTTTCTCGCACATGCACTATATTGATTGATTGACAGGAGTAGTTTTGTAGCCACTAGTGTGCATCGCTTGTGTGGTTTGAGGTTTAAAGTTGACTTGAACTATTTTGTGTGTCAATCAAATTATGTGAACGTTTGATTTTCTGAAGTTTTGAGAAAAACAAATTGAGGTGTGTGAGTCTGGTCAAAGGATTTTATTTACTTGTCCTTTTGGTGACTGAATGAGAAGTTTTGAAATTTGAGTTAAGGAATTTCTACTTTGAAAATTAGCAATGACTATCCGGTATGTGTTATACCATTTCAGAGTGACTGCTAAGAAAGTGCTGCAGATTGGCATGCAAAATTTTAATTTGAGATTCCTTTTCGATGTTTAAACCGATATTTCCAAATGATGAAAATATCCTGTTATTTGATTTAAAAATGGGAGATGGCCCAGACCATGACGTGTTTTAACCAAGGTGTGTAGATGATTTGCTTCATTTCTCTGTGAACAAACTGACATATGTAAAGTTGTTAATGAATTGCTGTTCAGGTCATTTTATGGTGAAAAAAAGAATTTTGGAAATCGATGTCGTGTAAATCTTTTGAAGTTCGTATAAACAGGCTGCTAGATACTGTTTTAAATGTCGAAATTTACTTTGCGCGTGAGGCATAAGTAAATTCGTGATGGGACCCTGGTGGTTCATTTTAAAGGTTGGGGAGTACGTTTTTACGTTTCGGTAGTAAACTAATTTGTGATGAAAAGGTTTTCAAAAATGATTTTTCATACGTGTGACGAGTGTGTCCATGTTTGTGCATCCACTAGCTGAGTAGTGGTAAGTTTTTGTACGTATATGATGTTAGTATAAAAACTTTTGTGTTGAAAAATCTAGTGAAAACTTTATTGGCATATTTATTGAGTCTGTCACTTGAAAACCTTGAACTCTTTAGGCTTGGTGAGGTTGAGCAACCCCAGTTAGGGGTGAGGGCGTCTAGAACCTTTCGATGAAAGATTGGGTTTCTAGCGTGTATTTTGTTGTAAGCCGTATGATGTCGTTGGCGGGGACGAATCATCTCTTGTGGGCAACGGAAAGGTGGGACTTGCGGTGTCCCTTATTAGTGCGTTGGTAACCGTTACTTCGGAAACCTTGTCATGGGTTGTCGGTGTTGTGTAAAGGTTGTGTAGGACCCTTTAGACCGTGGGGATAGCCATGGATTGGTGGGACTATTTGAGGAATGAAACTCGTGTGTGGAGCTCTGTGATGAGTCGAGTTTTGGTGGTGTGACTAGGTTGGGCTCCATTGAGTTTTGTGGAAGCTTTGTGAAATATGACCGGGTTTCGTTTTACGAAGTTTTGCGGTGCATGGGTGACACTTTGTTGTGTACATAACTTGAATGCTTGTGTGCGTTAATACATGGGTTGAGTGAGTATTGCGCCTCATGCGAGTTTTGTTGAAAAACGTGTTTTATGTCGTATTGCACCAAAAAGAGTAGTTTTGGAGTTTTAATGCCGTATGGATTCTCTTTTGAGGATTGTGGTAGCATATTTGTTGCATCTTGCTAGATGTGCAAATTAATTTATACGTGGCGTGAGTAATGCATATAAGAGCATCATGATGGTACATCTCTAATGTTCTTTCTCGCACATGCACTATATTGATTGATTGATAGGAGTAGTTTTGTAGCCACTAATTCTCTGACGAGTCTCTTTTCTCTTCTTCAATAATCTTCTTCAGCACATTCTGAATCTTCAACAAAGTCCCTTCACTAAACTTATGCACCTCACTGATCCTCGTGAAACGTTTCTCCCCGTTTTCATTTAGATACATGATCCATGTTTCTAGTTTAGGTAGGAGAGTATGTACCTGTAAGTCTTCGGCATCGGGAAGAGTCAGATTGGGCTTCAGAATATTCACTTTCTTCTGATTACTTTCTATCCCTATCTGAAAGTCGTTGATGTAAGCGAGTGTAATGGTGCACTTCATGAATCTCTTTATGGTTTCAAGGGCTTTGGTGTATGGTACTGGTCGGATAGTACAAGTTTTTAATTCTTTGAGAAGTACCGGGAAGTCGTTCAGGTTCAGATTTTTGAAACCGGCTTCCGAAAATACCCACTCCGTTCCATCATCCCTTTTAACTGTACAAACTGGGAACCATACCTTCCGAACTTTATCGGACACGATCTCCACGATTTCAGTTATTCAGTGACTAGTTCTGACTTCGTGTACCATTCTGCATCTTTTCATTACCTCCAAGTACTGAGAACGAACCGCTTCTGATAGATCTGAGACCCCGTGACACATAACCGGGTCAAGTGGTCTGATCCATTGTACGAATATCTTTTTGTGCGATTCTTCTAAGTATGGAACCTGGATTCGGACTCTCTTCCAATGAACTAGTTGAATTGGTTGAGGTTGAGCCGTTTCTGGTTCGGGAATTGGAATACCGGAGGTACCTGCAGTGTCATGTGTATCGTGTTGATAATATGTTACATGTTCTCTTAGGAGGAGGAACTGATCATAGTCTTCTTCGTTCATAAACTCGTCAACATCTGAGAAATTCCATAGAGCATCCGTCTCAGATTGAATGGCCGAAACTGCTTTCTCTCTCCATTCCCTTTCCATTTCCGGATTTCCATCGGAGTCCTCATCTATCAAATCCAGGATTGGCCTTTTCGGAACTGTCAGCATCATAAGATCTTCTAGTTCTCCCTCAGGCTTTTCAGCCGTCGGGTCTGTTGACTCTGGCACTTGATCTCTGATCGGTGTAGATAACTCCATGTCTTGAACCATATCTGAGTCGTCTGGCTGTTGGTGTGGTTCAGTTTCAGCTGGAGTATCGATTAAAGGTTCTGTCACTGAGGTTGACAGCTCGGTCAGTCTTTGTCTCTTCTTCCCCTCATGTTGGTCAGGATCCTCCTGATCATAATGTCTTCTTTTCGAGCCATGGGCTTGACCCTTGCAGGTGTTTTCGAGGCTGGCAACCCTCTCGGATAAGGTTTCGAGGGTGTGCTTAACGTCAATTAGGGTTGTGGTAAGGGTATCAAGCTTAGTGTGTAGTTGGGTTTGGGCATCTGTATGAGTGACTGGGGGTTGAGTTTGTGAACGTAGAAGACTCATTGGGTCGGCTTCAGAGGATGTACTAGTGTTGGTTTGAGACAAGAGCTTACCTAGTAGGGCGACTTTCAAGGCGTCGATGCTAATGTCTTGCGGGGTAGGTGTCGGGTGAGGAATTGTAACATGTGGTTGCGTAGGGGATCAACTGCGATTCCTTTACCCGTTATGGACCATTTGATGAAGTCCATATCCTCTGCCAGCTTCTTCAAAATTTTCGCTTGGACAGCCTTTAAGGCGCCGTCCAGAGTTTCCTTTGAGACGAACTACAGGATACTAACGCCTGTAGCACATAGCTTACCAGTTGTAGTGACTACGGTGGATTGCACCGCAGTACCGCATGCGCTCACGGTTGGCGTAAGGATAGATGTGGCAGGACTTCCACCCTGTCCTTGCAAGTCTCCTGAAGGTAGACTTACTTAGGGTGTTCCGGTCGAGTTACGAAGAATCTCGACGGTAGCAGTTGATATGTTCTGTGTCCTAGCCAAGGAAATAATATCATCAAGTAGCTCTAGACTCGATTGTGCGCCCAAAGAAGTCGAGAACCGGGGCAGGAGTTCTCTTGTTTCAACACCAGAACTCTCCAAGTGAGAGACTGGTGGTCGTTGTGCTACGTCCCCTGGTGGTATAAAATAGAATTAAAATCCTATCACTCCTTTTTATTTACCAAATAAAATAGTTTAGTAAACATTGAAGCACGAGTTCTAAACTGAAATGTTTAGAAGTCAATACTTTTAAGAACGGGTCATGATCTGAGGTAATCAGAACTCTCCAATTGTTAGGACTAAAAGTCCTATAAAATAGAAAGTGATATAAAGAAAAGAATTGTTTTATTTAAATGTTTGTAAAAGCCTTTAATTGGTTAAATGGGCTTATTTAGCTTAATGGGCCTTGGGCTTTTGGAGATAAGACCTAGGTATTTAATGTGTGATTAGAGTGGAAATTAGGTTAGAAGGGCTTTGATAGATTAATCAGATTTGTTTCATACGGCTAATAGAGTGTGTGTGTGTGTGTGTTGTTTATCATTCCAATATTGTAAACTCTCCATAATCATCAATAAACGATAATTGTTCGATTCATTGTTACTTGATTGTCAAACTGGGATCTACATGTGGTATCAGAGCAGAGGGACAAAAGCTATCGACCTAAAAGGTATCGATTTTTATCTGTGTTCATCGACATTCGAAAAAACGACGCTGTGTTCTTGAGGTTAGAATCTTAATTTGATTTCTGTGTTAAAAACAAAATTATTGTTTGAGATATCAGTGGTATTACTCTCTTAGTGATCTTTGCAAAGGTTTGGAACTAATTTTGAAGTTTTTGACCATCAATTGTGAGAATCGACTTACTAGGTTTAAAAGTCTCGGTTTTTCGATTTTTCTTGATTTTTGCTCAAAAAGTGTGTTAAGATTCGAATTGGCTAGTTGCTTCTGCTCTTTTGGTTGTTTTGTGGTATTAAAGTGTTTGCAGAAGTTCCTCGAAGCTTTCCAGTCAAAAAGGTGAGATTTTGCAACTCCAGGTACGTTTTTCTTTCAAACAACGTTTGAATACGGGACTTATTTTTTGAGTCCCGGATTGTGGTGTTTCTCGGTTCCACAAACCGGATCCAGATCAATACCGGATCCGTATCCCGGTCGCATGCCGGATTCGGTCAAAACCGGTTCCAGACCATATTGGTTTCCATACCGGCTCCGGACCATACCGGGTTCAACACTGGTTTCGGTCCATTCCGGTTCCTGACTTCACCGGTTCCGGATCATACCGCTTCCGGGTCTTATACCGGTTCCGGTCTCTATGGTTCCGGTCCCACTCCAACTCTCGATTGCATTTCCCGGTTCCGATTTCCCTCGATTTCACATCGGTTCCTGAATAAACACCGAGTCCGGTTTTGATCTCCCAGTTTGTACACCGGGTTCCGACACATACCGGATTTCAATCCGGTTTCCGATCTCACACTGGTTCCGGATTCCACACCGGTCCTGGTCCCCATTCCCGGATTCTTTATCGGATTTCCAAGTCCCGGTCCCCAGTCCCGGACTCTTTACCGGATTTCCAAGTCCCGGTACTTCTTTTCCGGATCCCACTTCCCGGATTGTTTATCCAGGAAACCACACTCGGATCAAAAATCCGGGAGTGATCTGACCCTTCAGTTTTAAAATTATTTCTCAGGACCCCCGTGCTAAGTCGCCGAAGGGGGACCTTTGTGTATTATGTGATACACCGTATGGTTTCCTTTAGATCGATATATTGAATTGTCCCACGATCATATTCTTTCAAGTAACAATATGCCAGAACCAAATGTGCTTACTGATCTAGATGCAGTTTACTATGCACGTCTGTATACTGAATATTTCCATAAAAATGCTACTCTAAAGACAGACCTGGAGGAGATGAAGAAGAGTATCCCTATTTCTCAACAAGACATTTTTTATCTCAAAGACAAGAATGTGGCACTTGAATAGAAAGGTAAACTCTTGAACTGTGAAAACCTTGAACTTAAAAATAAACTAACTGCTTTTGAAAAGGTATTTGAAAAAAAGAAAGAAGGTTTTGCAAAGGAAAGGCAATTGCTTATACAAAAGCAATCTGATTTTTCAAAGAAATCTCTTGAAGAGAAGAAGAGTTTTGAGCTTATATGTTTAAACTTTCAAAACAGATCTCTAACTTTGAGAAAGTTCTGATTTTAGAAAGAGAGAAGTTTGAAATTGAACGCAAATCTTTTACTGGAAAGAATAGAGAACTTTCTTTGAAAATAACTGATTTGGAGAAAGAATTAGACATAATAAGAAAAGAGTGTGAGCAGAAGAAGGTTGAAGGTTTTAAAGCAAAAAGTTTAAAAGATGAGTTTGCAAACGAAAGAAAGATCTTTCAGACTGAGATCTCCAAGCTTACAAAGAAATTATATGTTTTGTCAACTGACATTATGATAGAGAAGAGGCTCAAATCTGATCTCCAAAAGAAGCTTGATCTAATGTTTGAGAAGAACAATGTTTTGGTTAACAATGACAAGGAACTTGAAGCCAAAAACTCTGATGTTGAATCACCCAATCTTGCTAGTCCAGATACTATTGATCAGTCTCTTTACGGTGATTCAACTAATTCAGTTTGCTTTTCTAAGACTGCTCCAAGTTCTATCCACAAAAATGTTTCTTCAAAGACCTGCATTAGATCAAATAGCTCTTCAAAAGATCGGATCCGTCCTTCTAATTTGTTTTATGACCCTATTCTTGACAAATCAGATAATCAATATTTCAAGAAAGTAAAGATGGTTTGGAGAGTTAAAGGATCTACTCCTGCTCCAAAGTCATTTGTCTCTGTTAAGAGTGACAAGAACAACAAAGCTTTCCACGCTAAACCTTTTGTGAAACCTGATCGTGTTTACTCTGTTAATCAGCTGTTCAGGTTATCTACACAGAAGATGTGTTGTTCTTACTGTGGAACAAGTGACTTTGTGAATAAAAACTATGCTAAGTGTTGGTATGGTTCTTATAGCATCCCCAATCCCCGTTTTACAGTTAAGGCATCTAACCATCAAGGATCCATCAAAGCATGGATACCAAAATCTTTTTGATCTATTTTGCAGGAATGTCATGTGTGATCTAAATCAAATTATTCATATCACATGACTAACAATTCAAGGTTATGCCACTTTTGAGGGGGAGTACCAAGTTTTTTACGGAACATACATGAATTTTTAGTGAATTCAAAGAACCGTGGTAATTTATTCTGAAAAACTTACTTGTGTTTGTTTTTCTTCAACTTTACATTCCAGAATTACCATGTGTTATATTTTCTTGACTTAGTTATTTCCATGTCTCACATATTCGTTGAATTTTTTCGATGGAAATACACTCGCTTGAATTCTAATTTGTTCTTCATAATACGTCATGTCATGCTAATGATTCAATTCTTTTCTGATATATTAATTGTGACTTGTTCTTCACAATTAAACTTTCTATTCATTGTTTGATTTTTTACTAATGTGCTTACCAAGTCATTCTAGTTCGCGTTTGAATTTGTCCTTTGAAATTCAATTATTTCAATTTTTATGACTTCTGATTACCTCAGATCAGAAACTGGACTTCATTTTTGATGACTTCTGATTACCTCAGATCAGAACTCGGACTTCATTTTTGTTGACTTCTGATTACCTCAGATTAGAACTCGGACTTCATTTTTATGACTTCTGAATAATTCAGTTCAGAACTCGTTCTTAAATGCTTTGACTTCTAAACACTTCAGTTTAGAACTCGTACTTCGATGTTTACCAAACTGTTTTATTTGGTGAAAAAAAAGTGTGAAAGAAGTGATACGATTTATTTCGTTTCTATGGTCTATCCAGAACCGGAAGGAAATACCCAAGAAACACATCCATTATAGACATCAGTGAGGGGTCTAGATGCATAGACGAGTTTGGAGAGAAAAGAAAAATGGTGAGGCTGTGACAAGACTTAAAAAAATTATTAGTCCTTACCAAACCGAGTCAGTTGTCCGGGTAACCACATAATCTATTATTTCTCGTTCTTTGGAGATGAATATTGAAACAGACATGGACCCAGTGTCGATAACTCGTGTCACCCCACCCAGCCACTCAAGCATCTCACAAAAGATGCTTCTTTCATAAATGAACGGAGATTTAGCACATAATCTATCTATTCCTCACTTGGAGGTCTTAGATATTGAAAAAGGAAGACATCAGCTCCGGTCTCTGAACTTCATTTTCTAATCATTGTGTCTATTGATTTTTAACTTACGTCCCAGGTTAAATCAATATTTGAGCCAAACTGCTATAATTTATTTCTTTCACACATGCATGAGTCTATGTGATTCCACTCGCATATCTTTGTGATATTGCTAGAACAGTTTGAGAAGTAATTTTTAAAATTTTACTTCAGTGATAACTGGAAGTCCTATCAGAGATACCCTGATGCCAACTCTGAACATAGGCCACACAATTATTTTAATTGTTGTGAAAACAGTTACTATTGTGTTTCTGTGTTAGATATTTACCCCATTCTTGTTACTAAACGTTTTATCTGATATTTTGCTACTCATCAATGTTGTCTTTGAAGTTACATGATGCTCAGGATGCTCCTAATCATCATGAGGGGGAGAACTGATACAGATTCAAAGACACTGTTGGTCCCAAAGGCCTATACAAGTTTGTAGAAGGGGGGGGGGGTTGAATACAAACACCCAGATTTTACTTTTCTAAATTGTTTATTGATAAATCATTAACAATTTACAGCTTGTTGCGGAAACAAGATTAAGGATAAACCTAAATCTAAACAAGTTGGAACACTAAGGTTTCTTGCACTAAGAGAGATAAGGAAATTACTAATAATAACCTATCTTGAGATAAGAGATTGAACTTGTCCAGAGTTAGCAAGTTACTTCAAAAGAAGTGGGTTCATCTCTTTATATACTGCATGCATTTAATGCAAGTCAGTATACACTTTACACGTGTCATCAGCTGGTTGGTTGCATGTCATTGACCTTGGTTGACAACCTTAGTAGCCGTATGGATGAACAGTGTAGTATCAGAGTGGTTGTACGATCTCAGACAGTCGAAGGTTCTTTTCTGACATTTCATACGGAGTCGTGCAAGGGAGGTTAAGACAAAAGTACTTTGTACGGAGGACTTCATGATCAGCTTTCGTTGATTCAGCGATTATCATTTTCTATTCAGCGAATGATAAAGTTCAGCGATAGCTGAAGTCTTGTACTTGATACTTCACGTTGAGTGGGCAAATCTGAGTCTTCGCTGATCCGCATCAGTTCATTAGGAGACTTGTCGCTGATTCTTGAGCTTGATCTTCGACTCCAGCGTAGAACCTTTGTTGACGTGAAACTTGTCTTCAGGGATCATAAGTAAATAACTAACTTATCAGCGATCATCATAATGACTGAACAGACTCAGAGCATTAATGATGAACAGTGTTCGCTGAATGTTTATTTTAAAGAGCGAGAGTTCCTATCAGCGGTACTGGAAGATCTTAGTACTTATCAGCGATAGTGAAACTCTGATACATATTGTTTACTTACAATTTTCACTAAGTATATAAGAGAGGGTCATTATCAAATCACTGAGGGTTTGGATCAACAATCTCCCCCTATTTGATTATGACATAGCAACAAAGAAAATTGCTATTTAATGAAAACATAAGGATAAAAAGAACTCATAAAATATTTGTCCCTTTTACTGTTTTCTGGGATCTTTTCAGTACTGATGGATTAAAGTACATTCGCTGAAATCTTTCTTTAAAACTTTGAATCAGGTTACAAAGAGAAATGGAAAGATTACAAGTACGAGCGAAATAAGTTACAAGTACAGAAGAATAACTGATACAATAGAGAAAAAGGCGATCATATCAGCTTGTAAAGGGTTCTTCCTTAATGAGAAGTTCATCAAGGGTCATTGATGTGGTGGGAATCATCCAGTCAGGAACGGTTACACCTTGTTTTCTTTTGACCAGCGCTTCTTCAAAAATCAAGGGTTTCAGATGTCGTGCCAGAGGGTCATTCCTGAAGTCACACCAGTAGATGAGATCTCTCAGCTGTTCGATGGGAGTGATGTGAAGTTCAGAGATGCGTTGAAAATGCTTTCCACCATCGTAGTCATGGAAAAATATCCCGTAGGGTTCGCTTATGACTTTGCTAGGGATGAAAGTCTCACCAGGAGGAAGAGATGTGTCAAGCATGGAAAGATCAGGATCAGGACCAAGGACTTCAGCACGTGAAAAACCAATACCTGTTTCATTTCGTATGACAGGGCCATCAATTGAAGATATAGATTTCTTCTTCTTAGCTGAGGCCTTTCTTTTCTGACTTTCGAGAGGAGGAGGAGGAGGAATATCCACACAGGAGTAGACTAAGTCGATTTGTTTGTTGATCAGCTTTTTAACATGTTCCTTGTACTTCGACTTGGACTTCTGGATGGCTAACCTGATCTCCAACCATTTAGAGAGACCGTACTTCGTTATGGCTTCAACATAGAATTTTTCGTATTTCTTATCTTCTCTGAATATCTCGACTTCAGCGATTGAAACAAGGGTTGTTCTTCCAGAGATGAATACCTTGTTGATTTTGGCAGGAGAGAGTCTGTAGTTGACCTTTTCTTTGTACCAGGCTAAAGTTGACTGAGACACAACTCTCTTTTCTTCAGTTATCTTCTTGGCGTTTTCCCAGAGCTGACGTTGAACATCAATGGGAACTCTTTTCAGCTTGGGGTCTTTTATTGATCGTTTAGAAAGCTGGATGGCGTATTCTATGTCTTTTTCTTCAGCTTCCTTTCTTTCAGTGATTAGGCGTTTAGCTCTGAGGTGTTCCTTGTATTCCTTTTTGGAAATCCTGAACTTTGGAGGAACTGAAGGAAGTTGATCACGCCTCAGAATGATTCGCTGATCCTCGAATCGCTTTATTATCTCCTCTCTTCTTTTATGATCCTCTTCACTTAGCTTTTGAGGAGCTAAGGAAGGTCTGCCTCTGTGCGAGAGTAGCTGTTCTTCTGGTTCATCAGTCTCAGAGATTAAATCTAAGACTGGGATTATTTCTTCAGCAGCAGCTGGTATTATTGGTGAAGTTGTAGTTGTAGAGCCTTCAGCGATATCCTCAAACAGGGGAGAGGACTAGCTGAAACACGGCGATCTTACCAGTAAGAACTTGGGTAGAAACAGATAGAGAGAATTGGTTCAAGTGTATAGGCTTGGGTAGTAGAACTGATAGTGTATGATAGAGGATGGATGGAGTGAGAGATGTTTAGTGTACCTGACAAACCGACTTTTCAAGCAAGATCATCAGATTGTCATCTTCAGCGACGCTTTTGCCTTTGCCTTTCTCAGCTCCAGAGGCTGAGGGCTTTGTCTTTGTCCGCTCCCCTGAAGGTTCATTTATCGAGATTCCCTTAAGAGCTTTGATCCTCGGAGCAGGTTTGACGATAAAGAAGTCATCGTCATCTTCGTCATCATCATCATCATTCTTTGGAGAAGAAGATGGTTCATTATCAGGGATGTCGACGGCTTCATCATCTTCTGCTTCGGATTTGGTTTTATCAGCTTCTTCTTCGAGTTGCTCCCCCTCAGATACAGAGGCGAGCTTCTCGGTTTCCTCAAGGTTTTCATCTCCCTGAGGTCCAGCGGTGGTTTCTTCAGCATTCGTCTTCTCTCCCCTGATAGATTCATCATGGGAAAGGTCTTCAGCGCTCTTGGAGAGGTCTTCAGCGCTCTTCTCCCCCTCTTTTACATGATGACTGGGGGAGGAATGGGTAGATTCAGCAGCGTTGGTAGGTTCTCTGTCTTCGTGTCCAGAGAGACCTATACAAACTTCAATCTTTGCTATTCTGTCTTCAAGACCAGAAATAGCAGGATTGATCTTCTTCAGCTCAGTGCGATCCGCCGCTGTGAAGTTGTCAGATGCAGGGACAGGGGCAGGAGCAGGATCAGGAGTATTCGCCTTGTTCAGCACCTGCTCGATCATCGTTTTCATCGAACCAACATCGGTCTTTACAGAGCCTAAGTCAGTCTTTACAGTAGACATATCCCCCTCTAGTTGTCCAACCGATGTCTTCAGCGATGTGACCTCGCTGGTCATGGATGAAACTGAATTTTTGAGAGAGGTGTAGTCTGTGTAGATGTCAGCGAGCACCTTGGCGAAGTCGCTGAGAGTGTTATCAACTTGCTTCAAGTCATCTGTGGAAGCCTTCTTCTCCACCACCGTTGTCAGCTTGTTCAGATTCTCTCCAGCGTTTGTTACAGCTGTAGAGTTATTAGAAAGAGTGGTGGTGAGATCTGTCAGCGTTGTCTCCACAGCTTTCAAAGAGGCGTTGATGTCTCCCAAATTAGGACCTGTAACATATAAAAACTTGTGAACATAGGAAAGCTCAGAAGTTTGGGGTTTAGTCACAGTGTTTATGGGTGGTTGTGTACCTGCAGGAGGATTGGTGAATTCATCAAAATCACGGGTTCCTGAGTAAAGTTCCATGTCATCTTCAAAAGTTCCCATGGATTGTTCTGCAGGTCCTGTCTTCATCATTCCTGGAGAATCAGCTTTAGGTTCCGTAGAAATGATGGCAGCTCCAGTGAGTTCTGGAGTAGAGACCAAATGAGTAGAGGGAGGAGCGAAGGATAAGAATGGGGGTTGGGTTCTGAGTTCAGCGTTGGATTCGCTGACAATCACTTCATCAGTCTTTTGAGAGACTGAAGGAGGTTGGGTAGGTTCCAAGTTTGTAACCTCAGCGTTTAGAGACGCTGAAGTTGGAATTGAAGGGATGGCTTGTTCAGGTGTGGCAGAGCGTACCACTGAACGTTCCTTCAGCTCTGCAGAAAGAGCTGAGGAGTCTTCAGCATGAGATTGCCGGGGTTGCTCCTTTGTTTTCTTGATCCTTTTAGAACCAAGTGGGGTAGAAGAATGTTTCCTTTTCTTAGAAGGAGAGGATTTTGTGGCCAGGGTATCAGCGATGGGTATTGTCGCTGAAGGAGCCACAGAATGAGAAGAAGAAGGGTTGAGAAGAGACAAGAGTGTAGAAAGACGTACCTCATTCACCATTGGTTTGAAGTCGAGTATCTTTGGGCCGACCTGAGAGAGTTTCAGGTCACCTTCAGTTGGGTAGCTCTCCTTCAGGCCATATTGGAAGATGGCGCTGATGAATCGGGGGTAAGGAACCCATGGAGGTCTGTCAGCGACGGTGTCCACTCTTAGAACTAGGTCATCATAGATAATCGATGCCCAGTCTATGTTGAGACCTTTCAGCAGTGCATACCCCATTGCTTGCTGAGGTTTAGCGGTTTGGTCAGAGGAGCCACTCTTTGCAGTCATGCAGCTGATTAGATGAGCGAAGATGAAATTCATCTCGCTGGGCATTTTCGATTTCTTGATTATCGTCAGCTTCTTCTCGGCCTTCATGTCTCTGCCGATTTCCCATACGTAGCCCATTGCATCGAAAAATGCAATGATGGCTTCCCTGTCTGAGTTTTTCTTGGGGTCAGGGAGGGGAACAAAAGGTTTTTCTTTGGTAGCGATGGGAAGGCTGAGAGCTTTGCGAATAATGGTAGGGGTGATCTTCATGGTGCCATATTCGATGTCGCAGAGGATGCAATCGATTGTTTTGGAGGGGTCTTTGGCTGAAGGTAGTTGAGAGTGTCTGGCTGAGTACCAGAATTGTGAGAGCAAGAGCTGATGAGCAGGAGGTGTTATGGTCAGGGCTGTGGAGATGCAGCAATTCTTTAGGAATTTCACAGCATCATCTAGATGTGTGACTTGCTTTCGAGGAGGAAACTCGAAAAGCGCATAGAGGTTGTTCACCTTGGTCCAATCCAGTTTGTCAAGGGCAAACTTGACTTGAGGAGCCTTGAGGATGTCCACTTCCTCAGAATCAGCGGAGATGTTCTTAGCGGTAGCAGGAATGTCAGACGAAGCCATTTCTCTGTATTATCAGTTCAACCAAAGATGTTAACAAATAAGAATTATCTTAATGTGGAAAAAATTTCCATTAAGATGGTTCATTTCATTCAGACACAAATGTCTTAATGAAGATTAGGGTTTTTCTTGATTTTAAGAAACGAAATGTAAAACCCATTTATTCTTGTTATCCAGTTTACTATGAAGAAATAGATTCTGGAAAAACGAATGTGTGAAGAACAAGTTTAAGATTTTCGCATTTAAACTTGAAGAACAACCATGAAATGGTTGTGTTCATAAAATCATGAAAGAAAATGATTTCATTTTAAGAAGTTCTTTTGTTTGATCTTGTTAAAACAAAGAAAAGATCAGAAACAAGTTATACGCATTTGGTAATAAATAAGAACATATTAACCTTGATGTTTGATGAAGAAGATGATGAACAGTTCTTGAAGTTTTTGAAATCACAAATGCAACAGTGAATTCTTTCTTGCGGAGGAAGATTGATCGCGTAAAAGAAAAAATATAAACTACGAGTTTGTTTATATAGAGAGTTTAGAGAGATAAAATCTTGAGCGGGAAAAGATTTTCATCATGACACGGACACGTGTTTGCATTTGATTGGAAGTTTGAACGAGACGTGCAAACGTGTGTCAGGAAGAGAAAACGTGTCGGGGTTTATCCGTTGCAATGACGTCACAACTGTCCTTTCATATTCTTGGTTGTCTCTGAGGTTTTGAAAAACTCAGGGATACTTTTGAAAACATGAAGCACTGAATAGAAATATCAGTGAAGATTTTAAGAAATTTCAAAATATCGCTGTTAAGGAAGAGATATTCAGCGATGCATTTTGTTTTGAAATCTTGCATTTTCATGCGGTTGTCAGAGAGAGAAAACATACCTTGATATCAGTGAATCAAGTTTATTCAGAGAGAAGATGATAGAATGGGTTATACAAGTTGATTTTATCCTATCGCTGATCAATGTGAACCGCTGAAGATTTTATCCTTCAAAGTTCAACATTCCAAGCTCGCTGATGAGAAAGTTGAATTTTGTCTCATCAAGAGGTTTGGTAAATAAATCAGCTAACTGATAATCAGTTGGGATAAAATGAAGTTCTATATCACCATTCATCACATGATCTCTGATAAAATGATATCTGATTTCTATATGTTTGGTCTTTGAATGTAGTACTGGATTGTTTGCTATAGCGATGGCATTTGTGCTGTCGCAATAGATTGGAATTTTGGAGAGCTGAAGATCATAGTCTAGTAGATGATTTCTCATCCACAAGACTTGAGAACAACAGCTTCCAGCAGCTACATATTCAGCTTCAGCTGTGGGAGTGGACACTGAATTTTGCTTTTTACATGTCCAACTTACCAGCTTTCCACCCAGGAGCTGACATCCTCTTGTGGTGCTTTTCCTATCCATTTTGCAACCTGCAAAATCACTATCTGAATAGGCGGTTAGATCGAATCCTGAATCTTTGGGATACCAAAGACCTAGATTCGCTGTACCCTTAAGATATCGAAAAATTCGCTTTACAGCTTTCATATGAGATATCTTAGGTTCAGCTTGATATCGTGCACACAAGCATGTTGCAAACATAATATCGGGTCGGCTAGCTGTAAGATACAATAGTGAGCCGATCATCCCACGGTACAGCGTGACATTAACAGGTATTCCCTTTGAATCCTTGTCAAGTGTCAGCGGTGGTGCCATAGGGGTTTTCATAGCTGAGCTTTCAGTTAAGCCGAATTTCTTCAGCATATCTTTAACATACTTTCCCTGATTAATAAAAGTTCCTTTTTCAGTTTGCTTAATCTGAAGACCAAGGAAATATGTTAGTTCACCCATCATGCTCATTTTGTACTCATCTTTCATTCTATCAGCGAAACGAGTACAAAGCTCAGGGTTAGTAGAACCAAATATAATGTCATCAACATATATTTGAACTAGAATGATATGACCTTTCACTTTTCTAAAAAATAGAGTTTTGTGAATCTTACCTCTCTCAAATTTTTCAATATGGAGATAAGTAGAAAGAGTGTCATACCATGCACGAGGAGCTTGTTTCAAGCCATAAAGTGCCTTGTCCAGTTTATAAACATAACCTGGACGCTTAGAATCTGAGAATCCTAGAGGTTGTTCCACATACACTTCTTCATTCAGCTTTCCATTCAGAAACGCTGACTTAACATCCATCTGATGTACTTTGAAGTTTTTGTGTACAGCATATGCTAAGAATAGACGAATAGATTCAAGTCTTGCTACTGGAGCAAATGTTTCGTCATAATCTATACCTTCCTCTTGTCTGTATCCCTGAGCAACAAGACGAGCTTTGTTGAGGGTTACAGTACCATGTTCGTCCAACTTGTTTCGATAGACCCATTTAGTGCCTATCACTGTTTTATCAGTTGGTCTCTGAACAAGTTTCCAAACTTTGTTTCTTTCGAATTCAGACAGCTCTTTTTGCATGGCGCTGACCCAGTTTGGATCTTTGAGGGTATCATCTACTTTCTTTGGTTCAGTTAGTGAAATAAAATTTACAAATAAACAAATATTACCTGCACTTCGCCGAGTCTGAATCCCAGCGTTTGGATCACCAAGAATTTGATCAATTGGATGATTTATAGTCCATCGCTGAGCCGGAGCGTGAGACGCTGACTCAACTTGAACTGGAGGAGCTGAAGATGAAGCTTCAGCGACGTCGGGAGTGTCAGCCAAGAGAGGAATGGATGCAGTTGCCATTATATTCACTGATTGCTGTGAAGTAGATGGAATGTCTGAGACATTTGGTTCAGCGTTAGGTATAGTATTTATAGGAACAGCTGAGACCCATGATGTTTCAGCTTCAATGTTCTGTATGTTTGGAATGATAGGAGGACTATCATCTTCTACTGGATGAGCATGAGGAGTGGGAATATCTTCTGAATCACCAAGATGAGAAAACATCCATTGATTCAGTTCTTCAGTATCAGCGGACGGTTTAGAGTTCGCTGAACGGGATTCGTCAAACGTGACGTGAATAGTTTCTTCTACAGTTTGTCTTCTACGATTGAAGACTCTGAAGGCTTTGGAAACTGAGGAGTATCCAAGAAAGATTCCATCATCAGCCTTAGGATCAAACTTTCCAAGAGCATCTCTGTTGTTCAGTATGAAACACTGACATCCAAAGATGTGAAGAAAGCTGATTGAAGGCTTTCTCCCATGAAAGAGTTCATAGGATGTCTTTTTGAATCTTTTAACTATCAGCGACCTGTTTTGCGTAAAACAAGCAGTGTTGACAGCTTCTGCCCAAAACTGAGTAGGCAGGTGAGAATCGCTGAGCATTGAACGTGCAGCTTCAATAATTGTTCTATTTCTTCTTTCAGCGACTCCGTTTTGTTGCGGTGTTCTCACTGAAGAAAAGTTGTGAGAAATACCCTTACTCTCAAGGAAGGAATCAAGAGAACCGTTTTTGAATTCAGTCCCATGATCACTCCTTATTGAATGAACAGTCAAATTGTTCAGGGTTTCCATCTTCCGAACAAAGGTGATGAGTTCTTCAGGGGTGTCACTCTTAGAACGGAGAAACATTACCCAAGTGAAGCGAGAGAATTCATCAACTATGACCAGCGTATATTTCTTTCCAGCGATGGATTGTTTGTTAACAGGGCCAAACAAATCCATATGGAGTAGTTGTAGAGGAGATGACACTGAAGAAACTTGCTTTGACTTAAAGTTTGCTTTGGTATGCTTCCCTTTTTCACACGCTGAACATAAAGACTCTTTGGCGTATGAATGCTGAGGTAGACCAGTGACTAACTCTTTTGAAGAAAGAGTGTTCAGTGTCTTGAAATTTAGATGAGATAGCCTCTTATGCCATAGCCAGTTGACATCAGATGAGGCCTTTGAGAAGAAACAGGAGTTCTCAGTGGTTGTTGAGTCCATGTTTATTACATAAATATTTTCCAAACGATAACCGCTGAGAGCTATCTTCTCCTTTTTGTCAGGGACAAAGCAGGATTCCTTAGTAAAGATTACTTTGTTATCCATGTCGCAAAGTTGACTGATGCTTAGAAGATTATGCTTCAGCCCTTCAACATATGCGACTCTTCTGAAGGAGGTTGTACCATTTGAAAGTACACCATACCCTCGGGTATGTCCTTTTCCATTTCCACCGAAAGTCACAGAGGTACCCTTCTCTTCCTTGTATTCAGCGAGCAGGTTTTTCTTTCCAGTCATGTGTCTAGAGCATCCGCTATCGAGATACCAGATACCCTTCTTAACCTGCAATACAATGGAAGATTAGATTTTCTTGGGTACCCACTTAACCATGTATACACATTTGTCAGTGGAAGTAGTTGGAATGGAAGATTCAGCAGTCTTCGTAGCATTTGAAGATTCAGCTTTGTCTTTCTTCACTTTGGTTAATTTCTTAACCTCAGTGGTAGGATTTACCTTGACCTGATTTGCACCAGGGTTGGTCTTCTTTGCCTTGGGGGCAATCTTCACCTTAGCTATCTTTTCAGCTTTGGTGGCTGTGGGGCACTTACTAGCAATATGATCGGTAAGTCCACAGTGATAACATTTCCTATAACTAAAAGTAGTTCTAGGACCATTTGTATGCTGAGCTTTTAATTTTGAATTAGAAGTGCCAGCACCAAGTAAACTATTGGCTTTAGAAATGGGACGAACATTCAGTTCTTCAGATTTCTTACCAAGGACATCCAATTTGAGTCTAGGAGTAGATCGCTGAATAGATCCAGAGATCTGCTTCCTTGATCCAGAGGGATGAGCCACTGAAGCTTTAGAAGCATTCAGCTTTGGTACTAAGGTACCCTTATGAGGATTCTGGTAAATAACAATTCCTTTACCTTTGTCTTTAGAGACAGAGGTAGGTTTTGAATAAACCATTTTCTCCTTGCCTTTTGAGGAGGTAGGAGTTTCCTCAGGGATTGGTGTAATGGACGAGGAGCACTGAGAAGATGAAGTATCAGCGACTGAGGATACGAACGTTCCAAATTTAAGCATTGAACGCTCAGTGGTTGGTTTTGGAGTATCATATTTGTAACCCAAACCACGTTTATCACTCAGGGGAATCTGAGACTTTATTATCTCAGTGATCTTTGTTGAAGAATTACACCATCCTTCAACAATAGCTTTTCAGCTTTTAATGCAGCTATAGCTTCTGCTCGTTCGATTTTGACTAGCTGATTTAAATATACTTGATCTTTAAAATCTTCTTCAATTTTAGAAAGCTTTTCTATTTGAAGGTGGCAGTTTTTAAGCTTTTCAGCGAGATCAAGATTTTGGTTTTCAACCACAGTTTTGCCGTTCATGGCTTCGTATAAACTTCTAGTCAATAGATCGATCTTACGGAGACTATCAGCTTCATCAATATTTGCAATATTGGTAAAGAAAGAAGGTGATACCTGAATAGCAGATATTGAAGTGGAGGGAATGTCTGAGCTTTCTTCCTCTTCTTCAATCTTGGCCATGAGACATAGATTTGCTTCATCATCTTCAGAGTCAGATGATGATGCTTCTTCATCAGAAGCAGCCCAATCATAGTCAGCCATCAGGCCTTTATTCTTCTTCTTAAAGCTTTTCAGCTTTGCATATTTTTCTTTCAGCTTTGAATATTTGTCATCTTTATTCCTTGGAACAAAGGATTTCTTTGTGAAAGCTGAGGGTCTAGAAACTTTCTTAGACCTGCACTCATTAGCGAAATGTCCTGTCTTTTCGCAGTTAAAACAAGTAGCAGTAGCCTTATCAACAAAAGCTGATGATCTAGGCTTGTCAGTTATGGAAAGAGGTTTGTTCTTTCTAAACATTTTCTTTTTGGCAAATCTCCTGAACTTTTTAGTTAGGAGAGCCAAAGATTCATCATCATCTGAAGAATCATAATTTGATGACCTTTCAGAGTTACTTTCTAACTCAGTGATAGTGACCGAGGGTCGCTGAGTAGAAGGTTCCTTTGAGATTAAAGCAACAGGGGTGCTTTTGGAATCTTTTACAAGATTCTTCTTAAGATGGCTCGATTTTTCATGATACAGCAACGTGCCATATAAGGTTGAAAGGGTCATTGATTTTAGATCCTTTGACAACTTGAGACACATAGAATAATTGTCCCAGCTTTCAGGTAAACATTCTAGAAACTTTGTCAGCACTTCAAAGTTAGAATATTCCTTACCAACAGTTTCAGATCTATAATTAAACAATTAAAACGTTGGTGAACTTCAGAGAGAGATTCATTCTTACCAGAAATGAAGCTTTCGTATTGTCTTACCAGGTTGATCTTTCTTGAGTCCTGAACTTCAGACGTTCCTTCATATTGAACACATATTGTGTCCCACATGGCTTTTGATGTTTTCAGATTCATGACAGAATGGTAGACTTCGTCAGGAAGGGCCATGGATAGTATGGATCTGGCTTTTGTATCTATAGCCACTTTCTTCTTATCTTCGTCGGTCCACTGAAAGATTTCCTTAGGGACCAGCCTTTCTGGAATAGCAGGTCTATTCTCAGCGGCTGGAACTGCAACATCTATTCTTACAGGGATGAATGGACCATTCTCTAGATAGTAAGGCATAGTAGGGTCTACACTTTCTAAGAAGAGTGTCATCCTATTTTTCCATAAGTTGAAGTTATCTTTGGAAAATCTAGGGGGTTTAGCAAGAGAACCATTGTCTATATAATTTCAGCCATCACGTTTCCTAATGTCGATCGCCTTGATTCGGCAACGAAGATCGATAAATTTCGGTCCTATTCCCTGGAGGATAGGTCCTTATTTCTTCAGCGGGGCCTAGTGGATGAGGATTCGGATATCGAGATCCTCTCGGTCAAGGACCCAAATGTCCCCACAGAGGGGGGAGACGAGAAGGAAGAGGAGACAGCAGGTGATGATCTTACGTCTTACCTTGCTCTGTCGTACGATTTGGTTTGTAATCATTCCTTCTTATCGTGTATCTTTGTTTTGTAGGTGGGTCAGGCGATATGCCTGCCCCTGATGTGCAGAAGAAGAAGGCCCAACTCCTTTTAGCTCGCAAGGCCAAGGAGTTGAATTGAAAGGTTCCCCCACCCTCGTCGTCGGGGGTAAAGAAGTTCAAGACGGTCCTTCGGAAGCAACCGCCGTCGAAGGGTGGTGATCCGTCTAGGGTCGCCACTGCTGAGAAGACGAGGACGCCACCGGGAGTTATAGACGCGACTCCAGTGAGCGTGGCCTCTCCTCTGATTGAAGTGGTCGCCCCTTCCTCCTCACCGGCCGACAAAGGGAAGGGAAAGAAGATGGAGGAGTCCTCCGATATAATGACGGTGAACTTCACGCTGCCGTGAAATTTCATGGCCGGGGAAGAGATGGACAGCGACAAGCTCTTCCCTGATCTGAAGAAATTTCTCTTACCGTCCTTTAAGGAGCGACTGGAGGGCGTCACGGTCGACAACATGGGGTCGCACGTCGCAGGGCTGACTTTCAAGGTACGTGTTTGGGCAAAAAATCACGTCGCTCGACCGCGACCAGAACAGGTAAGACGTATGATTAAGGACTATATCTTGTATTAAGATAAGGTCTCGACAAAGACCTAGAACACCATCGTCATCCCTCATAAAAGATAAGTCGAGAGTTCCTTACGACGCTCGACCATAGCGTCGCCCGATCCGCACGACTATTATATAAGGACGTGCGACTTCGACCAAAGCTAACGTTAACCATGATCGTTTATTAAGTGTTTAATGCAGGAGTAAAAGTCATTAAGGAGCAACGACTATAACCGACGCAATCATTAAACAGCCGGCGACCGTAACGGACGAAGATCATTACTCCGGCGACCGTTTCCAACCGTTAAGGCCATTAAAGGAGCATTCATGGATGAAGCTAAGGACGCAAAGACTATAAATATCAAGCTCAATCAACATTTCAACACATCGAATATCCGGCGATTAACAACCGAAGCAATATTCAAGAACACCTGAAGTGAAGAACCATTATTCTAAGTATCGCTCTCGACGCACGACAACAGCCCTCGACCAGCAGTTCACACTTTGTTTCGTACACGACAAACACCTATTTTTACATTCAAACACTTGTACTTTACATTTCGAAGCATTTCCTTCATTTGTATTGTAATCTCTGTATGATCGACACCAGTATCCAAGGACATCGCCCCTGATTGGCGACCATAGTGCAGCGACGACACCCCCTTTCGTCCGCAGGTTTTTTCCTCGATTGAGGTTTTTCCTGCGTCATCAAATCCCTTGTTTCTTTATTTTATTTATCATCGCACGTCTCGTCGAAAGATTCTTTCTTTAGTTGTTTAAGTCCACATCGACCTTAAGTTGTCCATTTGGTGCGATTTTTGGCATTAACAGTTTGGCGCCATCCGTGGGACCACATCTAAAGAAAATCCTCGACGAACGTGCATTCTACTAATAGTTTCTTGGAGTTTCTTCTATTTTCTGTTGCAGGAAAATGGCAGCCCCTGGAAATCCACAGCAAGCCGTCGCTCAGATGTATCAGGAGCTCGAGGTTGCCAGGAATCAACTCAATGCAATGGCAGAGCAGAATCGCAGAGCAACTGAAGAGATCGCGCGGCTAAGGAATCCTTTTGGACCCCAGAATGGTCCTAGACCATTCATCCAGAATCCAGGTCCGGGACCAGGCCCGTCTGCGCAGAATCAGCATCCAGGTCCATTCATGCAGAATCAGCAGCCGGGTCCGTTCATTCCGAATCCCCAGTCTGGGCAGATTCCCCCTCAGCACATCCGACCACCACCCTTGAACAATGGATCCCAACCATTGCAAGGTGGCACCCAGCCGTGTCAGAATGGATCCCAGCCGTTTTCCCAGCCGTTCCAAAGTGGTCCGCAACCTTTCCAGCAAGGATCGCAACCTTTCCAGCAAGGATCGCAATCTTTCCAGCAGAGATCGCAGCCATTTCAGCATGGGCCGCAATCGTTTCAGAATGGACCGCAACAATTCCACTATGGGTCGCAGCCATATTTTTTTTCCGTTCAACGGGGACGCCAATGGTTCGTCGCATGGTAATGGCACTAGTCCAGGGACCAATCCCTCGATAGGGGAAAATCCTGATCTTAACGATCCTGTCGCCCAGCGTTTGAAGATGTTAGAAGACCAAAATGAGTGTGTCCTGTCCTTGCTCGCCAAGTTGCCTGGGGCAGCCGTGCCTGTCGACGTCGAGCCTCGCTCGGGGTATCAGGCGTCACCCTTCATCGACGAGATCGCCACCGTCGAGGTCCCAAAGAAGTATAACATTCCTGCCTTCACTCCCAAGTATTCGGGTGTGACCGATCCAACCGAGCATGTCGCGCAGTATAAGCAGCTCATGTGGACAATCTCGATTCCACACATGTACCAGGAAGTATGCATTTGCAAGAGTTTTGGGGCGACTCTCACTGGTCCAGCTCTCCAGTGGTTGATCAATCTCAAACCCAAATCTATCGGGTCGTTCGCCGAATTGGTCAACCAATTCTCCCGGCAATTCGCCAGCAGTCGTAAGATGGAAAAGCAGACTAGTAATCTGTACTATGTCGTGCAGAAGACCAATAAGTCTATTCGAAGTTATTTCAATAGATTCAATGATGAAATGATCAGTATCCACAATTGTGACATCAAAACTGCGATCGAAGCTTATAAGCGTGGTCTAGACGATAGTTCAGGTTTATATATCGATCTGACCAAGTGTTTGGGCAAAAAATCACGTCGCTCGACCGCGACCAGAACAGGTAAGACGTATGATTAGGGACTATATCTTGTATTAAGATAAGGTCTCGACAAAGACCTAGAACACCATCGTCGTCCCTCATAAAAGATAAGTCAAGAATTCCTTACGACGCTCCACCATAGCGTCGCCCGATCCGCACGACTGCTATATAAGGACGTGCGACTTCGACCAAAGCTAACGTTAACCATGATCGTTTATTAAGTGTTTAATGCAGGAGTAAAAGTCATTAAGGAGCAACGACTATAACCGACGCAATCATTAAACAGCCGGCGACCGTAACGGACGAAGATCATTTACTCCGGCGACCGTTTCCAACCGTTAAGGCCATTAAAGGAGCATTCATGAAGCTAAGGACGCGAAGACTATAAATATCAAGCTCAATCAACATTTCAATACATCGAATATCCGGCGATTAACAACCAAAGAAATATTCAAGAACACCTGAAGTGAAGAACCATTATTCTAAGTATCGCTCTCGACGCACGACAACAGCCCTCGACCAGCAGTTCACACTTTGTTTCGTACACGACAAACATCTATTTTTACGTTCAAACACTTGTACTTTACATTTCGAAGCATTTTCTTCATTTGTATTGTAATCACTGTACGATCGACACCAGTATCCAAGGACATCGCCCCTGATTGGCGACCATAGTGCAGCGACGACACCCCCTGTCGTCCGCAGGTTTTTTCCTCGATTGAGGTTTTTCCTGCGTCATCAAATCCCTTGTTTCTTTATTTTATTTATCGTCACACGTCTCGTCGAAAGATTCTTTCTTTAGTTGTTAAATTCCACATCGACCTTAAGTTGTCCCTTTGGTGCGATTTTTGGCATTAACAGTTTGGCGCCATCTGTGGGACTACATCTAGAGAAAATCCTCGACGAACGTGCATTCTACTAATAGTTTCTTGGAGTTTCTTCTGTTTTCTATCGCAGGAAAATGGCGGATAACGGGAATCCATAACAAGCCGTTATACCAGTACACGCAAGCTTAGAAAATGCACAAAACTCCCCAGCAGCTGTCGATGAGTATCATTTGGAGGAAATCGTTCTAGATCAAAGCAAACCCGATCAAAAGATTCTTGTGGGTTCATCCCTTGATCCCCACATTAAAGAAAAACTCATATCCCTTTTGCAGGAACATGCTGATTGCTTCGCCTGGTCACATGAAGATATGGTCGGTATTGACCCCAATGTAATTGCTCATAAGCTTAACGTCGATCCATCGTTCAAACCTATCAAGCAAAAACGTCGCAAGTTCGCTCCTGAAAGAAATAAAGTAATAAATGATGAGGTCGACAACCTCCTCAAGACAGGAAAGATTCGGGAGGTAAAATATCCTGATTGGCTCGCTAACGTCGTGGTCGTAGCCAAGAAGAATGGAAAATGGAGGGTCTGTATCAACTTCACCGATCTCAATAAAGCCTGTCCAAAGGATCCATTCCCGTTACCTCATATTGACGCCATGGTCGATGCAACCGCGGGGCATGAGTTATTAACGTTCATGGACGCCTATTCTGGATACAACCAAATTTTAATGCACGTTGATGACCAAGAGAAAACCGCTTTCATGACGGATCGAGGTATTTATTGTTACAAAGTTATGCCTTTCGGACTAAAAAATGCAGGTTCTACCTACCAACGGCTGGTAAACAAGATGTTCAAAGACCATCTTGGAGACACGATGGAGGTATATATCGACGACATGTTAGTGAAGTCGAAGCAAGCGATTGATCACATTGATCACCTCAGGCAATCGTTCGACATCCTCCGGAAGTATAACATGAAGCTCAATCCGACAAAATGTTCCTTTGGCGTTAGTGCTGGGAAGTTCCTGGGTTATATGGTCACTCGTCGAGGCATTGAGGCTAACCCCGACCAAATCAAGGCCATCATTGAGATTAAATCTCCTCGAAATTTCAAAGAAGTCCAGAAACTCACCGGTCGAGTAGCAGCTCTAAACAGGTTTATCTCCCGATCTTCAGATAAATGTCATCTATTTTATAATGTCCTCAGGAAAAATAGGGGCTTCGACTGGACCAATGATCATGAACAAGCCTTGCAAAAACTCAAGGAATACATGGCGTCGCCTCCTCTGTTGTCAAAACCTCACGATCATGAGATCCTACAATTGTATTTGGCTGTCAGCCCAAATGCAGTAAGTGCTGTTCTGACACGAGAAGATGAAAAATAGCAATTGCCGATCTATTATGTAAGTAAATCACTTTTAGACGCAGAAACCAGGTATTCCTCTATGGAAAAATTACTCTTATCATTAGTCACTCCTGCTAAAAAACTACGTCATTACTTTGAATCACATCCTATTACTGTCGTGGCTAACTTCCCTCTTAAATTTGTCTTAAGAAAACCCGAGTTGACAGGTCGCTTAGCAAAATGGAGTATATATCTAAGCAGTTACGACATCGATTTTAAGCCCAGGACCGCGATCAAATCGCAAGCCTTGGCAGATTTTATCGCCGATTTCAGCCCTAAGTTAGAAAACGAAGCAGAACTCGAAGTGTCCGTTGTGGCGACTCGCGACGACGTACCTTGGATTCTACATGTCGATGGATCATCCAACATTAGAGGCTCTGGATTGGGCGTCGTCTTAAAGTCGCCACAGGGGGGAAGATGGTATACTCGGTCCGATGCGACTTCAAAACCACCAATAACGAGGCTGAGTATGAAGCCCTGATCATGGGAATGAATATGGCCCGCGACTCGGGGGCAACCGCACTGCATGTTAAGAGCGATTCCCTGCTAGTAGTAAATCAGATCAATGGAGAATTCGCAACCAAGGATTCAAAAATGACAGCATATCTAAGCGTGGCAAAAGAAATTTCCAAAAAATTTAAATCTTTTTCTATTGAACAGATTCCGCGAGACCAGAACACTCAGGCCGACGCATTGGCAAACCTTGGGTCCGCTTTAGTTGAACCAATATTTGATGTTATTCCTATGATTCACCTGGCAACGCCGTCCATTGGAAACACAGACGTCATCCAGATCGAAGACGAAGAAGATGATTGGTCACGCGACATTCGAAATTTCCTCGTGCACGACCAACTCCCCGAAGACAAAATGGAGGCTCGAAAAATCAGATTCAAAGCATCTAAGTACGTCATGATCGAAAATAAGCTTTATCAGCGATCATCGACGGGCTTAAATTTAAGGTGCGTCATCAGCAAAAATCAAGCCCAGAAAATCCTCCAAGAGATGCATGACGGCGAATGTGGTAATCATTCAGGAGGTCGTAGCTTGGCTAATCGTATCTCCCGACAAGGGTATTTTTGGCCGACACTGCGACAAGACGCTATCAAGTACGTCCAGAATTGCGACCCCTGTCAACGACACTCAGGTATGTCTCATAAACCTTCGGAACCTTCGCACTCGACACTTATCCCATGGCCCTTCATGAGATGGGGAATGGATATTGTCGGCAAACTACCACCCGCTCCAGGACAAAAGGTATTTCTCCTTGTACTTACGGACTACTTTTCTAAATGGGTCGAAGCGACTGCCTTCTCCCAAATTAGGGATAAAGAAGTTATTTCTTTTATCCAGACTAACATCATATGCAGGTTTGGGATTCCATCCGAAATTGTCTGCGACAATGGATCCCAATTCATAAGCGACAGGACCCAACAGTTCTGTGAAGATAGGAACATCAAGCTGACGACCTCGACTCCCAGATATCCCCAAGCCAATGGACTTGCCGAGTCGAGTAATAAGACTATTGTAGCCTCGATCAAGAAACGATTAAAAGCTGCAAAAGGAAGATGGGTTGAAGAACTCCCTTTAGTCCTATGGGCAAATCGCACGACACCCCGCACGTCCGCAAGACAAACCCCCTTCTCTCTCGTCTTGTGAAGTCGTCCTACCAATCGAAGTTCATCTCCCGACTTCGAGGCACACTTCCATCGACCACAACTTGGTTGATTTAAGTCATGACCTCGACGCCCTAGAAGAGCTCAGAGAATCCGCCTTGATCAGGATGGCGTCGCAGAAGCAGGCAGTCGAGCGACATTTCAATAAGCACGTCAAAATTAAAGTCTTTCAAGAAGGCGATTACGTCCTCCGTCGAGTATTCCCAAACACCCAGGAGCTCAACGCAGGTAAGCTTTCTACTAAGTGGGAAGGACCTTACCGCATCACCGAAGTCGTTGGTAAAGGAGCCTATCGACTTCAGACCCTCGACAATCTAGAAATCCCGCGAAGTTGGAACGCGACGCATCTGAAAAAATATTTCTTTCAGAGTCGCCTTCCTCTCATGCAAAGTTTTTTTTTACACGACAGTGAACGTCGTGAGATCGTTGGAGATCCGATGACCAATCTCTAACGAACTTTATCGCAGGTATGCACGACATGAGTACCCGAGTGTGTGACTTAATTGTTTTACCACAGGGGCATACATTCTGGAATTTCATCATACGATTCAGTCACATGTAAGGTCTAAATGATCCCTCGATCTAAGTTTCTGGAACTTAGAAAAACTTTGTATGTTCTAACACATCGATGATATATATTTGTGTTTATTATTACACTCAAAATACATGATTTATGTTTCAACCGTTATATTGCAATAAAAGCCTAAGTCTCACGATCCTCCGTTTATTTCATACCTAACGAATTTTATGATCAATATTACATTTATCCACGACATATGTAATTAAAAACACGAGTTCAGCAAAAGAAGGAACTTCATTGAACGATTACATATGAACGACCGATAGTCGGACAAGTAAATACAAAGTCAAAAGTCATTGCATACCAACAACCCGACCACCAATGGTCGAACATAAAAAGTCTAGCTCGTAAACCCAAAAATCTACCCTAGAACTAAAGAAGCACGTCGATGGCAAGCTCTGTTCAAAAATCTCGATCTTCGAAATCCTATCAATCCCGAAGAGCTGATGCAAGGATCAAACGAGTATATTAGGAGTTATCTTCCAACTCCTTACGCATCGACACTCTGAGAATGTGGCTCTTAAGATTAATGTTAAGGTTGGAGGAAGGAATATATTCTTCTCGACGATCGACCTCCACTCCAACATTTTCTCTGCCTTCACACACTTAATGAGAAGAAACAGGAACATCTGTCAAATACAGAAGGAACACGTTAGCAAAACATTCAGCTAAAGAACATCGATAACAAAAGTTTTGAAAGAAAAACTTACAAGGAACGCCAGTTCGGCTAAACACAGCCCTATCTCTCCAATATAGATCCTTTGAAAACACTCCTCGGAAACTAAGGGCTGATGTTTCCCCAGATGCGGAAGTGACTTCATCCTGACGAGGACGTAGTCAAACGAGAGGGACGGCGACAGCGCAAAGCTGATCACCATAAGTTCCTCCTCGTTCTCTCCCGTCTTTACACCCCCGCCCCTGTCGGCTGACGAAAGGGTTGACGTGGCAGAAGACATCGTCGCCAGGTGCGCATAATACACAGACATCGTGTTCATCGTAACCAACATCGTCAACGATTCGGGTATCGCAACCCTTGATAGATCTCCAACCACCCAAGATTTGAACAAAGTCAAAATTCTAGAGAAGGGCCTCATCAGAAACAGAAAACTTTTAAAGAAAATCTCTAAAGAAAACAACCCATTGTGATCTCTATTTATGCAGGAAATCACAACAAGTCAAGTCCGCTGATGATCAACATGCATCCATACCTATCCGAATCTTCGACACCTGTCTTCGACAGCTGGTAAGCATCATCGTACATCAGTATGACGTCATAACTTTTCAACTTCTCGTTCAGTTAAAGGCGAATCGGTCTAGTTCCACGACAACCAGGTAAGTCCCTCAACCCAGGTCACAAGTCTAAGCATTAGACAAGCAAAATTTAAAACTTAAATTTGACATTCAATTTTCAAATTTTGGGGGTAAACTGTTTGGGCAACGTCGCTCGACCACGACCAGAACAGGTAAGACGTATGATTAGGGACTATATCTTGTATTAAGATAAGGTCTCGACAAAGACCTAGAACACCATCGTCGTCCCTCATAAAAGATAAGTCGAGAGTTCCTTACGACGCTCGACCATAGCGTCGCCCGATCCGCACGAATATCACATAAAGACGTGCGACCTCGACCAAAGCTAACGTTCACCATGACCGTTTGTTAAGTGTTTAATGCAGGAGTAAAAGTCATTAAGGAGCAACGACTATAACCGACGCAATCATTAAACAGCCGGCGACCGTAACAGACGAAGATCATTACTCCGGCGACCGTTTCCAACCGTTAAGGCCATTAAAGGAGCATTCATGAAGCTAAGGACGTGAAGACTATAAATATCAAGCTCAATCAACATTTCAACACATCGAATATCCGGCGATTAACAACCAAAGCAATATTCAAGAACACCTAAAGTGAAGAACCATTATTCTAAGTATCGCTCTCGACGCACGACAACAGCCCTCGACCAGCAGTTCACACTTTGTTTCGTACACGACAAACATCTATTTTTACGTTCAAACACTTGTACTTTACATTTCGAAGCATTTTCTTCATTTGTATTGTAATCACTGTACGATCGACACCAGTATCCAAGGACATCGCCCCTGATTGGCGACCATAGTGCAGCGACGACACCCCCTGTCATCCGCAGGTTTTTTCCTCGATTGAGGTTTTTCCTGCGTCATCAAATCCCTTGTTTCTTTATTTTATTTATCGTCGCACGTCTCGTCGAAAGATTCTTTCTTTAGTTGTTTAAGTCCACATCGACCTTAAGTTGTCCCTTTGGTGCGATTTTTGGCATTAACACCAAGTATCCCCCAGAGACTTTCGAAGACGTCCTAGCTCGAACCTTAGCATATATGAGGGTCGAAGACGATGCAGCCTTTCGTCGCAAACACACTGACGACAAGAAGCCGTTAGGTGTCAAGAAGCCATTATTCAAGCCGAAAGCCATATCCAGAATAGAGCCAGCGCGTCAAATTTCAAACGTTTGTTTCAAGACAAAGGCAAAAGCTAAAACCGCGACTAAATTCCCCGTGTACCCCAAGATCTCCTCTTATGGGTTCAAAGGGTCAGCTAAAGACTTAGTCGAAGCTCTGAAGCCCACCCAACCAACCATCCGGTGGCCGAAGAAGTCTGACTTGGACGATGCTAAGAAGGATAAATCAAAGTGGTTCGACTTCCACGTCGATCATGGTCATACGACAGATGATTGTATCACACTCAAGAAGGAATTGGCATATCATGTTCCACAAGGTAATCTCAAAGATATTATTGATGATGTCGTTCTTCCAGCTAATAGCCACCGATCGTCAGTGCCCAAGCTTGCAAAGATCATCAATTGCATCACTGGTGGTTCGGACGTGTGTGGTCTGACGTACTCCGCAGCTAAGCGTCATGCCAGTCAAGCGCCCGACGACCGGCCTATTCCTCGTTCATACAGACCCAAAGGAGATTTGGAATTAGAAGCCATGAAGATCGTGTTCGACCAAGTCGACCTCGACGACTCGTACCAAAAGCATCACGACGGGGTGATCATTCAACTCACGATCGGTAACTGTTTGACGCGTCGAGTATTGGTAGACGGGGGCAGTTCAGCAAACGTCATTTTTCTCAACACTATCAAAGCCATGGGAATTGATCGTTCAGAAATCACCCGACGTTCGACAACTTTGGTCGGTTTCAATGGAGAAGCGACAAGCACTTTTGGAGAGATTATCCTGCCTGTCTACGCCGGAGGAATCAACAAGTAGACCAAGTTTAGCGTCATTGACTGTGCGTCGGCCTATAACATCATTTTAGGTCGACCATGGATTCATGATATGAAAGCCGTCCCTTTGACATATCATCAAATGTTGAAATTCCCTACGCCATGGGGAATCCAGGAAATCAAGAGTGAGCCAAAAGTCGCTCGTGAATGCCATAAGTCCACCTTGAAGCCGCGAGAATAGACTGTCAAGCAGTTGCAAGAGACATAACTGCAAAATCTCGACAGGTTCATCCCTCTATCCCTGACTTCTTAGATAAATTGATATCTTTTCCGCAAGTCGACTATCTTGCCCTGTCGCACGAAAGCACGGTCGACGCATACATGGACGATATTCTTCAAGATCTCTGTATCGATCTGTCATTTAAAACCCACTTTCTCCCGAGAAGAATGGGATATTAAATGACAGGGGGCAAATACCCCACTAAAAACAGAATCTGAAAAGGTATGTTCCCTATCTCTTTTTCATTCCTTTCATACGGTTTTTTATCACAAACGACTACTGAGTTAAGCATCGTTGGGTCGTTGGTTAGCCAACGACCAACCCATGACATTGTTTTATCGCAGAATCGCACGACAGTAGTCACCAAGTCTACTATATGATTTTAATTTCGCATGGTCGCACGACGTAAATAATCAAGTCCATGACTTGATCATTCTCCTGCAGAAACACATGATTAAAGTTTATCGTATGATCAAATCATACGATCGTAAGGTCTAACGACCTCACAATCTAAGTTCTTCAACTTAGAAAAATTTCATGTTCTAAATGAATGCTTTGATCGCATGCGCTTATGTTTGCTTATACGATATAGAAATATGAAAGTCTTATGACTTACGTTCTAATCGTTCTATTACAATGGATGCCCAAGTCGCACGACTCTTTGTACCTAATGAATTTTTACAGTCGATATTACATATGTCCATGACATGTATGAGTCAAAATAATACTCAGGTTCAATAGAAAGGTAAACTTTTTTACCTTTCATCGCTAAAACAAAACCTACATAACGTAACATAGGTCTATAACGACCATATCGGCTTGGATCGCCAGACCATAGGTCTTTAAAATGACCATATCGACTTGGATCGCCAGACCATAGGTCTTTAAAATGACTGTTGGATCCCAGATACACTTAATCAAGATTAACAATCTATTAGTGGAGTTTAGAGTTTGATGCGGAAGCGTATTAAACTAACAGATATGTTTGATAGATATTAGAACGCACATATATAAAGAAAACAGTAAAGAATGAAAAGGATTTCTTGAATAGTTACTGTTATTCAATATATAATAACAACACGAAGAACAGATTAAGAACTGTTGGTGTGTGTGAGAATATAACACTCAGATATTTGACGATAAAGCTTGAGAGTATTAGTGATTCCTTGTGTATTCGTCCTTAGGAAGATCTCAACATGAGACTTCCTTTTATACTACTCTTAGAAGACTATGAAGTAGGTCACTGTTCCTTTTACGGCATGAATAGTAAACTGGATGGTGTGAACAGTGGACTGGATGGTGTGAGCAGTTGTTTGAGCCATGCGCATTTAATGGAGCAGATGTACTTTTGGTAAATGCATTAAATGGCGCAGACGTCTATTTTGTACCTTGCCCTATTGAGTCCACTCAGAGCTTGACACGTGTTTTGATAGTACTTTTTCATGCAAGTTGATGAACGTATTCAGTAATATCTTCCAAGTCTTCATTGAGGACCACAGAGGCTCTGTAATGAATTACAGAGGTTCTGCGGTCTGGTCCTCTGTGGAGCAGTCTTCGCCAGATTCCGAGTCTTTGGTCTTCTTTGTGCGTATGACAGAGCTTCTGTAGGAAGCCTCTGCTGCTTCTGTAGCTTCTTGACCTTGATTTCTCGGTAATGTCGGCAGAGCCTCTGTAAGAGGCTTTCTTCACTTAGCCTATTTTTCACTACTTCTAAATACTTCTATGATTAGGAAGATTGAAGCTAACAATCTCCCCCTAAGTAGTGAAAAATAAAAAATTTGAACTTGAGTTAAGTTTGGCTAAGTTAGATAAGACAGAGGTTAAACAATACCTCGAAATTTCTTTCATTTAGAAATATGCCAGAGGCATTTTACATTTGAGTATAATGAAGGATAAAACTTTGTTTGCAGAGATTGGAGGTCTGAGAATCAGATTTTGGCATCTTTGAAATCGTTGTAGCTTCTGTTGTCTCTGCCGACTTTTCTGATCTCTTTGTAGAATCTGATGCAGAGTTCTCTTAGGCGGATTGTTGAGTCTATTTCTCTTATGAAAGTCTCTGCATCATCTCTATCCATTTTCTCTGTACCTCTGTATTTTACAAGGCTTGCTCTGAATTTGCTCAGAGTACTGGTTGCGTACTTCTGACAATCCATGAGTACAAAAAGTTTAACCTGGTGTTGTGGGTTTTGAAATACTAACCCAAATCTTGGTTCTCTGATGATTGAGTTGGGCACAGCGTCTGGTGGGCAGCGATCTTCTAGTGGTCGTAGATCTAGATGTTTGAGACCAAGATCCTTTCCCAGCTGAAAATCTATCATGCTGTATATCAGAAGCTTTTCCCTCATCGCTTTTCTCAACACTTGATAGGCTCTGGTATTAGGCTCTGTGTTGTAGTTGTCTTTTGTCCATTGCAGAAGGTCAGGTAGATCGTAAGGATTGATGTTTCTTAAGTCAGCATCAGCGAAGGTAGATTCTGAATTGTTCTCTCTTCTGACTTTGTAAAGATTGTACCTGACCCTTGGATAGGTTCTTGTGAAGGAGAATCTGCAGAAGATCACCTTTTTGATTTTGTGAATTGAGAAGACATCTGCTTTGGCTCTTGGCTTTGTTCTTGTGAAGATGTTCTCAAATTCTTCTCTGATCCTTGGATCTGTCACATGATCTACTGGATGATTTGTCTGATAGGATTGTTTGTAGAGGTATTTGTATACCACTTCTTCCATCTCTTCATGTGTTGGACCAGGTCGTGGAATTTGTCTTCTGAGACTCTCCATCTGTTGAACAACTTCTGCAGCTCTACCAGCTAGAGGAATTTCTGACAGAGGCTTCAATCCATGTGCCCAGTCAACTTCTTCGGGTTTTGGGGTTTGAAAGGCGTTAAACGCACTCTTCATTAGTTTTTCTGTTGGCTTTGGCAATGTTTTCTTCTTCTTTGGCTCTTCTGTCAGTATCCCTTTGCCCTTATCTTTTGCTATTGTCGTGGCAGAACCTGTTGCTTCTGTGGGTTTTGAGGTTGGCACTTCTGTTGGTTTGATAGAGGTTGCCTCTGTGGATTTTGACGATTGTGATTTAGAGGACTTTTGTGGCGATGGTTCTGTTGGCTTGACTTGCTCTGTAACCTCTGTTGGAGGTTGTTTGATGACTTCTTCTGCGAGCTCAGTTTCTGTTGATGAAGTGTTGTCATTGAATCTTCTTGCCATTCTGAAAGCTAAAATGAACCTGTGCCTTTGTTCCTCTCTCTTCACCATACGATCACTAATTGTTGTGTGCATCATTTTCAGAATGTCAGAAGCAGAGGTCGTTGCTCTTTTTGGTTTGGTGGCAATCGAATTTCTTCTGGGTATGGTTTGGGGTGTTTCCACAGAGGTGGGTGTTTTCTCTGTGGTTGGTTCATCTGTTTCTTCCAAAATGATTACCTCAGGGGCGGTTGTTGCCTCTGTGGCTTGCTGTTCTGCTTCTGGAGTTTTGGTTTCGTCAGGAGATGATTCCACAGAGATGGGTGTTGTCTCTGTGGTCTTTTGGGTTTGTTGTTGTCGGGTCTGTTCTGGAGGTGCTTGACTCAGAGGTTCTGCGGCTATTGGTGGACCTGTAAGTCCTCTGCTTGCAGTTTTCTCTGTAGTTTTCTCCCCCTCAGGATGATCTGATGGACCAGGATGGTCATCATCATCAGAGTCATCCTGACCCTTGTCTGATGTACCCTCTGCTCTGCAGGAAGCATCGGGTTTCTTTGGCATTGTGGCTCCAGCAGCGATCAGTTTCGCGTAGACATCATCACAGAGGCCAAGAAGAGTTGCTAGCTCTGCCTCTGTTTTGAATCTCATCCTTCCTACACTTTCTCTGAAATCTTTGACGAAGTTAGCATTGGCAGTGGTGAAGGAAAGGATGACTTCTGTCACTTGATTAATCACGTTCTGCCCAAGCTCTGTCAGCTGTGCTCTTGTCATGTAGTCTTTGGGTTGCATCAGCATGGTATTTCGCATGGCTTCTACTTGAACTTTTTGTAGGGCCTTCTGTAGATCTGCAGGAGTGATGCCCGTTGACACTGAAGTCTGTTTGTTCAATTGATCAAGGAACTTGTTGATTGAGTTCTCAATCGAAGGAGTAGTTGTTGCGGCAGAAGTGGTGGATGCAGTAGCAGCAGACTTCATCTGTGAGATGGCAGTTTTTACCTCTGTGGACAGGTTGTCCATTTTGGTGTTTAGGTTTAGCAGTGCCAGTGATGTTGTCTCTGCAAAAGATTTGAAAGAGCTTTGCAACTCTTTCAAGGTTTGGTTCACAGAGGTTTCAAGGGTTTGGAACTCATCCCTTGTAACTTGTGTTCCGGTGGTAACCTCTGGAGGAACACATTCGTCTCCAGAGTGAATCCCTGTTCCTGGGATACCTTCTTTCATTCCTGTTTGTACGTTGAGAATGGAAGGATTTCCTTCTGATCCTTGAGAAGAAACATGAGTTTCAATCCCTACAGAAGTTCTGAGAAGAACATTGTCCAAATCCACTCCAGAGGTGGGTATTGGAATATCCTTCTGTTGACTAGGAGACTTGTCTAGAGTCTCTTTGTCTTTGTGCTCTCTACTTCTCTCTGAAAGAAGTGTGGGTCTTAACAAGTGCGTGGCAGAGGAAACAAATTCCTCTGTTGGGCGTTCTTCTGTGATCTGGGGCAATTGATCACGAACTATAGGTGAGTCTCTTTGAGGAGACTCCCTAGGAATGGATTCCCCGGTTTCTGTGGGCACAGAGGTTGAAAGAGTAACCTCTGGCTGGATGGGTTGGGGTAGGTTCGAGCTGTGCTGCTCTTTTTCAATGACACCTTCTGCAGCTAGACCTGCGGTGTCAGAAATGTGGGTTGCACTGGGAGTTGGTTTTGGTTGTGTGCCTCTATTTATCCAGGCATCTTTTCTTGCTTCTTCCCTAAGTTCTGTGGAAGTTCCTTGCTCTGGTCGTAATTGGTCATACACTTGATGAGATCCAAATAATCTCATGACATGTGGATGATAAAGACCCTTACGTATCCAGACAGCTTCTTCTTCATCTGAATCTGTCTCTAAGATCTCTATTTCTGTCTCCGTTGTTGCTAATCCCTCTTTTTGTACAACTTCGGCCCCTTTTTCTTTCTCTTCTTCCATCATGTTCTCAAAAGCCTCTGTAATTTCACCTCTGTTCAATTCAGCTTCAGTTTGTTCTATTTCTTCTGAAGCTGGGTTTGGACTTCTTCTGTGGACATCCAATCCTTGAATGAAAGGGTTTTGTAAAATAACAGGGGTTTCGGTTGGTTGATTTCTGGGTGTTGTGTCATCTTCTTGCAGATGTGTGTCGATGCCCGAAATGAAGAAATCTTCTTCTGGAGAGTGGTGGTCGAGAGGTTGTGCCGTCCACCCTGCTGTATTTAGGGTGTTGGCAATTTCAGGGTTCTGTAAGAAGTCGTTCAGGTCTCCTTGGTGAGCAAATCTATCTGGAGATTGATAGGGTGATTGATACCTTTCTGTAGCCATTTCTTCTTCTGCAACTTCTTCTTCAGCAGTTTCCTCTTCTGCAATGGTTACCAACTTTGTAAGTGATTTACTATGCCTCTTTTTGGTTTTCCTCCTCTTAGGATTTGGTGCCCCTTCTTCTGTTGATTTTGATATTTTCTTCTTCATTTTTGGAGAGGAGGGAGGAGCAGAGGAGCCAATTTCTGTGGCATGAGGAGGTGAGGGTTGATCTTCTGCAGCGCTTGTGGAGGTGCCTTCTGCAGTTTTCCTCTTCTTAGCTTTTGGAGTAAATGCAGAGGTTCTTGATGAAGACTTCTTTCCCATTAGTTCTGCACGTTTGGCTATAAAGCTGAGTTGAATAGCAATGTGCATTCCTAACTTCAGATCCTTTTCTTTTTGAGTGGAAAGAGGTTTTGCTATCATTGTTCCTAGGGGGACACCTAAACGCGGGGGTGTCATAGGACTCGGTTTAGGAGTTCTATGATCGCGTATATACTCTTTCTTAAGGGATTTATTCGATGCGTATTGCAGAAGCTTCTTTGACAGAGGTCTGCAGTGTGAGTAGCCATCAGCATGATCAGTGGGGGTATTCTTGTTCATCGGGAACTGTTTGGGAGTTGGCCCTTCCATTGGCCAATTTTGGATTAGCAGCAGAGGTTCGAACAGTACTCCTAGTATTCTTTGGAATTGCAGAGGTGGTAGAAAGTTGGGATCGTTCTCTTTGACCCTTTTCGAGTTGTTCTTTCTGTCGATGGTGTTTATGATCTCTTGCATCATTATGGTCGCATAATCTAGTGGAAGATCATAGTAAACCCCATACATGATGCTCAAGATTTGATGTGAGCTCTGGTCAATACTGCCTATCTTTCCTGTCAGGCATCTGTTAAGAATCGAGAACAAAGTGTTCCACAGAGGTGGTAATCGGCCTCTGCGGAAGTCATTTCTCTTCCGTAGTTGGGTGTTGTACCCAAGCATTTCCACGAATCGACAGAGCTCTTCGTCTGTTGGTTGCTCTGCATAACTCTTCAATCCCAGAAGACCCCTTGTTGGTAGGTTGAATTCAAGTGAGAACATTGTTCTGTGGGGTTCTTCTTTAACCAAAACATTTGTAAAGGCATTGGAGAGGATAAAATCGGATTTTTGTGAAGAAATTTGCTTCGCAGAGGTTTTGTGGCTCTGTTGGAACTTGCAGAAGTTCTGTGAGGGCCAGCAGAAGCTCTATGAGAGAAAAAATCTCATAAAATAAATTTTATTAGTATTTTTGATCATCCAATTTTTGATTTGGTTTAAGAGATGTTTTTCGGACATATTTGAAAGTTTGTGTCCGAGAAAACTGTTAAAAAAATGGTTTGTTCGAGAAGGTCATGGTCTGCGTTTTCGGTTTCCGAGATAACATTCCAAAAGATCGACAGAAGGTTAATTTGTGATCACAGAGCATATTTCCTGCAGAAGCTCTGTTGAGCTCAGCAGAAGCTCTATGACCTTAAATTTCTCCTAATTCGAATTTTGTGAAACTTTTTGAGCTTTTGATTTTTTAAATGTTATTCACAGTATATTTAGGACATATTTGACAATTCTTGTCCTAGAAAATTGTTTTCCAAAAACCTTTTGTGCGAGAGACATACCTTTTGGTTCTTCTTTTCTCGGCAGTGATATCTGACTTCTGTCGATATGGAGTCATCGACATTTTTCTTTGGCTTTCCCTTGAAAGTTTTATCTCTTTAGATCATTTCAGGGTTCCCTTCTGCTCCCCCTTGATCTAATCACCTCTGTAGATCAAGTAATTTCCTTTTGCTCCCCCTTGACCTAATCACCTCTGTAGATCAAGTAATTTCCTTTTGCTCCCCCTTGACCTATGCTTGGATCAAAGAATGATAAGTTTTGCATAGAACATAGGTCATGGTCTTTCAGAGGTTCTGTAGGGGTCGTTAGAGGTTCTGAGTTGACTTACAGAAGCTCTGTGTTTTTAAGAACTATTTAAGGTTTTAAGAATTTACATACAGAAGTAGAATCAATCAAAGCAATAAATTAAGCAATGTATTTACTTGTTATTTACAGAAGATAAAGCTATACTTACAGAGGATTTTCATACCATGTTAATCATTCCTAACTTACCCACCAAGAAGTTGAATCTTTTCTCGTCTAATGCTTTGGTGAATAAGTCAGCGAGTTGATATTCTGTGGGCACGAAATGCATTTCGATTGTACCGTATTCAACATGATGTTTCAAGAAATGATACCTTATATCGATATGCTTGGTTTTTGAGTGTTGCACAGGGTTGGCAGAGATAGCAATAGCACTTTTGGATTCACAGAAGATGGGTATTTTGAACAGAATGTGGCCGTAGTCTTTTAGCTGAGTCTTCATCCATAGAACCTGAGAACAACAGCTAGCGGCAGCAACGTATTCAGCTTCTGCAGTGGATGTGGAGACACAATTCTGCTTCTTGGAGGTCCAACTGACTAGTTTACCACCTAGGAATTGACAACTCCCAGAGGTACTCTTTCTGTCGAGCATGCATCCTCCATAGTCTGAATCTGTATAAGCTTTAAGACTAAAACCAGAGTTCTGTGGATACCAGAGACCAAGATTGTTGGTCCCCTTCAGGTATCTCAAGATTCTTTTTACAGCATCATAATGTGATTTCTTTGGATTAGCTTGATAACGTGCACAAAGACATGTGGCATGCATAATGTCAGGTCTGCTTGCTGTTAAGTATAACAAGGATCCAATCATGCCTCTGTAGAGAGTACATTCTACAGAAATACCATTTGGATCTAAGAACAACTTATTTCCAGTGGCCATTGGAGTCTTCATTGCAGAGGTATCAGAGAGATTATATTTTAAAAGTATGTCAGAGACATATTTGGCTTGATTTATAAAAATTCCCTCTGAAGATTGTTTGACTTGAAGTCCGAGGAAGAATGTTAATTCTCCCATCATACTCATTTCAAACTCACTCTGCATGAGTTTTTCAAAAAATTTGCACTCTTATGAATTTGTAGACCCAAAAATTATGTCATCTACGTATATTTGTACAAGCATTATCTCACTATTTTTGCGTTTATAGAATAAGGTAGTATCTGTTGTACCTCTGTTGTAGCCATTGACTAGAAGGAAGGTTGAAAGTCGTTCGTACCATGCTCTTGGAGCCTGTTTCAGTCCGTATAGAGCCTTTTCAAGGTAGTATACATGCCTTGGAAACTTTGAGCTTTCAAAACCTGGTGGCTGATTTACGTAAACCTCTTCTTGGATTTCACCGTTTAGAAAAGCTGATTTTACGTCCATCTGATAGACTTTAAAACCTCTGTGGGCTGCGAAGGCTAAGAATATTCTTATTGCTTCGAGACGTGCGACGGGGGCAAAAGTCTCATCGTAGTCTATGCCTTCTTCTTGTCTATATCCTTTTGCTACTAATCTTGCTTTGTTTTTGACGACCACTCCATCTTCATCCTTCTTGTTTCTGTAGACCCATTTAGTCCCAATGGCCTGTTTCCCTCTTGGCAGAGGTACTAAAGTCCATACTCTGTTACGCTCAAATTGCAGAAGTTCTTCTTGCATGGCGTCTACCCAGTTTGGGTCATCTAGGGCTTCAGAAATCTTCTTTGGTTCTATAACACTAATAAAATTTGTAAAGAAACAAAAATTAGCAGTGGCAGACCTTGTTTTTACTGAGTCAGAAGGTTCTCCAATTATTTGGCTTGGAGGATGGCTTTTTGTCCACTGAGTTGTGCGTGGAAGATGATCATCAATGTCATCAAAACTTTCTTCAGAGGCTTCTTGTGTTTCTTCTTGTGCAGCCTCTGATGTTCTTCGTGCCTTGGTAGTTGATTCTACCGTTTGTGGAATGATTGGTACGAGTGGTGGTGGAGTTTGTTCCTCTGAGGATGTATAGTCTTGGTCCTCGATCTCCTCTGTAATTGGTTCTTCTGTGGTTTGTGCAGCTTCTGTGGTCGTTTTTCTTGATGTTTCATCTTCTGCACTTTCTTCTGCTTCGGCAATTGCATCTGTAGTATTTATAGAAGAAGATGAAGCATTATTTGGACCAGTTAGAGTCATGCCTGTAGGATTTTGTCCGACAGAGGATGGTTCATCAGAAACTCTGATGGTTCCGACAGAAGGATCAATGTCATTGTGGAACATCTCCAAAAATAGAAGATTCAAATCTTCTTTTGTTCTTGAGATGTCAGAGAATTTCCCTTTAATTCCGAGTTCTGAACTTATTTGCTCAGAAGTCATTTGGAATGAATCATCAAAAGAAACATTGATGCTTTCTACAATCTTGTGAGACTTTGTAAGGAATGTTCTGTAGGCTTTGGAAGTGGCAGAGTATCCAATGAATTTGCCTTCATCTGCTTTTACATCAAACTTTCCTCTTGAATCTCTGTCGTTTAAGACGAAGCATTTGCATCCGAATACATGGAAAAATTTGATGTTTGGCCGCCGTTTGTTAAGCAATTCGTAAGGCGTCTTGAGGTGTCTTTTCACAATGGTTGATCGATTTTGAGTATAACACGCAGTAGAAATTGCTTCTGCCCAAAAGTTCATTGATAATCCGCATGCTGACATCATAGTTCTTGCGGCTTCCACAAGTGTTCGATTCTTTCTTTCGACAACACCGTTCTGTTGTGGAGTGCGAGCTGCAGAGAAGTTCTGTGATATTCCTTCTGTTGAAAGATAAGTTTCAATGACACAGTTTTTGAATTCTGTGCCGTTGTCACTTCTTAACTTCTGTATTTTGCAGTCATAAAGAACTTGGATTCTTTTCATTAGATTTATCAATATAATTGGAACATCTGATTTCTTTCTGATAAATTCAACCCATGTGAAACGTGAATACTCATCAACTAAGACAAGTATATATTTCTTGCCACCTAGGCTCTGTATTGCAATGGGACCGCAGAGGTCGACATGAAGCATGTACAGAGACCTGGTGCAAGACACATCTGTTTTGCCTTTGTGGGAAGCTCTTTTGAGTTTTCCCATCTCACAGGCAGAACATAAATGATCCTTATTGAATTTAACATTTGGCAAACCTTTAACTAGATCAAGTTTGACCAGTTTTTCCAATGTGTGAAAATTCAAGTGACAGAACCTGTTGTGCCATAACCAGGCTTCTTCACTTTTGCAGGCAACAAGGAAAAATTTGTCCTTGTTCTTTGAGTTGAAGTTCATTAGATATAGATCACCTATTCTTTCAGCTCGCAGAAGTTCCATACTTGTTTCTTCACTTTGTAGAGAGCAGAAAGTTCTTTTGAACAACACATTGAATCCTGTATCACAAAGTTGACTTACACTGAGTAGGTTGTGCTTAAGGCCATCCACATATGCAACTTTGTATACAGAAACGTCTTCTTTCCTTATGACTCCATAGACTTTTATGTGTCCTTTCTTGTTGTCTCCAAAAGTCACAGATCCACCATCTTGTGTTTCTTTGTACGTGGATAGTGCACTTCTGTCACCAGTCATGTGCCTTGAGCATCCGGAGTCTAGATACCAGATTGGCACATACTTCTTCTGCAGGACAATCACAGAGATTTAGGTACCCATATCCATATGGGTCCAATATTGTTAGAGTTTTTCAAGTTTGCCTTGGCATTCTTGAAATACATTTTGTTCTCTGCAGAAGAGTCAGTTTGTTTCTTTGTGGGATTTGACTTTTGAATTGTCGTAGAGAGTAAACAGACTTGACTTGAAAAATGATTATTAAGTTTAGACATAAGATCAAAGCAATGACAGTATTGAATATGAGATGTAATTTGCTTGAACTTTTCAGTTTGGGTCATCTAGGGCTTCAGAAATCTTCTTTGGTTCTATAACACTAATAAAATTTGTAAAGAAACAAAAATTAGCAGTGGCAGACCTTGTTTTTACTGAGTCAGAAGGTTCTCCAATTATTTGGCTTGGAGGATGGCTTTTTGTCCACTGAGTTGTGCGTGGAAGATGATCATCAATGTCATCAAAACTTTCTTCAGAGGCTTCTTGTGTTTCTTATTGTGCAGCCTCTGATGTTCTTCGTGCCTTGGTAGTTGATTCTACCGTTTGTGGAATGATTGGTACGAGTGGTGGTGGAGTTTGTTCCTCTGAGGATGTATAGTCTTGGTCCTCGATCTCCTCTGTAATTGGTTCTTCTGTGGTTTGTGCAGCTTCTGTGGTCGTTTTTCTTGATGTTTCATCTTATGCACTTTCTTCTGCTTCGGCAATTGCATCTGTAGTATTTATAGAAGAAGATGAAGCATTATTTGGACCAGTTAGAGTCATGCCTGTAGGATTTTGTCCGACAGAGGATGGTTCATCAGAAACTCTGATGGTTCCGACAGAAGGATCAATGTCATTGTGGAACATCTCCAAAAATAGAAGATTCAAATCTTCTTTTGTTCTTGAGATGTCAGAGAATTTCCCTTTAATTCCGAGTTCTGAACTTATTTGCTCAGAAGTCATTTGGAATGAATCATCAAAAGAAACATTGATGCTTTCTACAATCTTGTGAGACTTTGTAAGGAATGTTCTGTAGGCTTTGGAAGTGGCAGAGTATCCAATGAATTTGCCTTCATCTGCTTTTACATCAAACTTTCCTCTTGAATCTCTGTCGTTTAAGACGAAGCATTTGCATCCGAATACATGGAAAAATTTGATGTTTGGCCGCCGTTTGTTAAGCAATTCGTAAGGCGTCTTGAGGTGTCTTTTCACAATGGTTGATCGATTTTGAGTATAACACGCAGTAGAAATTGCTTCTGCCCAAAAGTTCATTGATAATCCGCATGCTGACATCATAGTTCTTGCGGCTTCCACAAGTGTTCGATTCTTTCTTTCGACAACACCGTTCTGTTGTGGAGTGCGAGCTGCAGAGAAGTTCTGTGATATTCCTTCTGTTGAAAGATAAGTTTCAATGACACAGTTTTTGAATTCTGTGCCGTTGTCACTTCTTAACTTCTGTATTTTGCAGTCATAAAGAACTTGGATTCTTTTCATTAGATTTATCAATATAATTGGAACATCTGATTTCTTTCTGATAAATTCAACCCATGTGAAACGTGAATACTCATCAACTAAGACAAGTATATATTTCTTGCCACCTAGGCTCTGTATTGCAATGGGACCGCAGAGGTCGACATGAAGCATGTACAGAGACCTGGTGCAAGACACATCTGTTTTGCCTTTGTGGGAAGCTCTTTTGAGTTTTCCCATCTCACAGGCAGAACATAAATGATCCTTATTGAATTTAACATTTGGCAAACCTTTAACTAGATCAAGTTTGACCAGTTTTTCCAATGTGTGAAAATTCAAGTGACAGAACCTGTTGTGCCATAACCAGGCTTCTTCACTTTTGCAGGCAACAAGGAAAAATTTGTCCTTGTTCTTTGAGTTGAAGTTCATTAGATATAGATCACCTATTCTTTCAGCTCGCAGAAGTTCCATACTTGTTTCTTCACTTTGTAGAGAGCAGAAAGTTCTTTTGAACAACACATTGAATCCTGTATCACAAAGTTGACTTACACTGAGTAGGTTGTGCTTAAGGCCATCCACATATGCAACTTTGTATACAGAAACGTCTTCTTTCCTTATGACTCCATAGACTTTTATGTGTCCTTTCTTGTTGTCTCCAAAAGTCACAGATCCACCATCTTGTGTTTCTTTGTACGTGGATAGTGCACTTCTGTCACCAGTCATGTGCCTTGAGCATCCGGAGTCTAGATACCAGATTGGCACATACTTCTTCTGCAGGACAATCACAGAGATTTAGGTACCCATATCCATATGGGTCCAATATTGTTAGAGTTTTTCAAGTTTGCCTTGGCATTCTTGAAATACATTTTGTTCTCTGCAGAAGAGTCAGTTTGTTTCTTTGTGGGATTTGACTTTTGAATTGTCGTAGAGAGTAAACAGACTTGACTTGAAAAATGATTATTAAGTTTAGACATAAGATCAAAGCAATGACAGTATTGAATATGAGATGTAATTTGCTTGAACTTTTCATTGAACTTTTTAAACTCAGTCACAGAGGCATTAAATTCTTTCTTTACATTAGATTTCCTATTACTAGAAGATCTATGAATACTCGAATGTTGTTTGCAAAAGCTCTGTTTAGGACCTGCCTTCTGAGGGTTGCTTCTGTGGTGAACTTCTTTCATCACTGTCACAGAAGAAAAAGATTTATTAACCTTGGGTTTTGAAAATCTAGAACTTATAGGATCAATAGAGGTCTTCTGTAACTTTTTAAGCTCAGCAGAGGTTTTGATATGTAGATTCAAATTTAGAAAATCTTGGCAGATTGGAATCTCTGTGAGTTTCTCTTTTGGAGAAATAGTTCTGTGAGGAACTTCAGAGGAGAATTTGACATCCTCTGTGTCATAGTGAATTATCCCTGATTTGAAATCAGTCTCTGAGTTGTCAGAGGATGAATCGTCCTCGTATACAGAGGTTGAGTCAATTCTTTCAATAGAGGCTGGATTTTCTGAGCATGTATCGTACGAGCTTTCTTCCTCTGTAGAATAGTTTTCATAGATTGCAGAGGTTTCTAATAAGATTTCTTCAGTGAGAGTTTTATCTTTAGAAGATGTACAGAAATTTTCTAAAACGCTTGATTTCCATATTTCCAAAATTTCTTTTTCAATTAAATTTTTAAAGTTTTCTTCTGAAAAAATGGGTTTAAACTCAGGAGCTTCTGCTGATAATTTCTTTTCAACGTTTATCAAACAGACAAAAGCAACCTGTGTTTGGGTCTCTGGTTTACCAAATTTGAAGATACCAATCTGATCTTGTGTTTTCAGATATTTCTTTGGTTTGATACCTCTATTGACAGAGGTTGAAGATGATGACTCTGTGTTTTCAAACCACACGTTAATCATCTTCTTATGTTTCTTCAAGTAAGGATCCACAGAGATTTTCGCCCGTTTGCTTACAGAGATTAGATTTGGAAAATCTGGTTTGTTTGTTTTTCCAATCACAAATAACGAGGACAGAGGTTTGTTTCTTTTGCCTTCAACACCTAGGGTGATATCATCATACCCTATACCTCGTCTCCCTATTTGTGAGTTTATTTTTTCATAAACTTTCTGTGCATCTTTATAGTTTTTAAGCAAAACTTCTCTTCTGAGTAAATCTTGCCATAATACCTCTCTTTCTCTTTGAAAGTATTCTTTAAGAGCTCTTATGTCAGTAGTTTCGCTCCTTGAAACTGAAAGTTCTTTTGTTTTATCTTTTAAAGTATTGGTTAATTCAGAAATTTGTTTTTTAAAGGATCTAGAGTTTTGTTCCAATTCTTTTCTATTCTCTCTTTTTCCTCAAAAATCTTTGCTTTTTCTTGAGTGAGAAGCCGTACTTCTCTCTCATTGAAAGTGAGTCTTTTCTGAATACTTTGATTTATCTCTTTCAGTTCAATTAATTCAATGTTAATTCTAAGTGTATTATCATCTACAGAGGTAATACAAGAGTTGGAATTTGAAGTAGATACCTCAGAGTCAGTGCAGGAGTCGACTTCTGCCATGCCACAGAAGAGGGCATTGGCGGTATGTTCATCGTCAGAAGTAGAGTCTGACTGGAAGTCTTCTGTGTTCTCCTCAGAATGTCCTTTTGCCATTAAGGATTTTTGAGCATAATATTCGGCTTTCTTTTTGTAGAAAGCAGAATCCCTCTATGGGCGATTTGATCTGCTTCTGCATTCATTCGCAAAATGGCCTGGTTTTCCGCAGTTAAAACACCCTTGAGGAGTGTTTCCTGTTCGATCATTGGACTTCTGTAGGTCTCCGCCTTTCTCTGATCTACATTCATTTGCATAGTGACCAGGTTTGCCGCACTTGTAGCATTCTTGCTGCGTGTGGCTTACCGAGTCATCTGACCTCTGTCGGTCATTCCCTCTGTAATTTCTATCGCTTGACCTCTGTCGGCCACTTGATTCTTCTCCTCTTCTGTCATCTCTTCTGTTGTCTCTTCTGTCATCCTGGATGTCTCTATCATATCTTTCATTTCCGGAACCTCTTCTGTTTCCTCTGAACTCTTTTGTCAATAGAGCTAAAGATTTAGCTAGTGACGCAAGAGTTATTTCCTTTTCTGCTTGCTCTTCTTCTTCACTGTCAATTATCACCATCTTCTTCTTCTCCTTCTTCTTCTCCTCTGTGGCTTTATCATTTCTTGGTCTCTGTGCATCCTCTTTAGTTTTACTAACCAATGCATATGGTGCAATGGTTAGTGTTTTAGCCTGTGCTATCTGAGGTTCTTGTGCGGCTAATGTTCCGTAAAGATCAGAGAGAGTCCAGGTGTCTAGATCCTGATTTGTCTGTAGGGACATAGACAGCTGGAGCCATTCTTCATTTAGACTTTTTAAAAACATGACATTGTTTTCTTCAGAAGTTCTGTCAATGCCTGATTTTATGCACTTGTTGATTAGAGAGTTGAATCTGTCGTATGTTGTTTGCAGAGATTCTGTTGCAGAGGCTCTGAATGCATGATATTCATTGATGTACTGTGCTCTTTGGTTTTTTTGTGTTTTAGCACCTCCTTCCAACTGTCTTTCCAGTTCTTTCCACAGATCATGCGCTGTTTCACATGAATCCAAGGATTGAAAGAGTTCGTTGGGTATTGCCATAATTAATGTCCTCTTGGTTTTCTGAGCAACTTCATCTTCTGCTTTATCTTCGGTTGACCACTCCCCTTTTGGCTTTGGTTTTTGATGTTCGGGGATTTCGGCAGATTCAGCAGTAGCAGGTATACGAGGTACTACTGTCATGGGAATAGGAGGAGGATTGTACAGATATTGTACTTGATTTTTTTCAGTGCCCTCGAAAAAATGGACCATTCTTATTTTCCACTGAGGATACTCATCTCGAAGGAGAGTAGGAGGTTTAGTGAGAGAACCAGTAGTAAAGAAATTATTTGTATTTGTCATTTGAAGATTTTAGAAAGAAAGTATGACTAAAGAGTTACTTCGATGAGCTTGAAGATTTTCTGGGTTTAAGCAGTTTCCAAACACAATTTTAAATCTCAATAATATCTATCACGAGTCTTGATAAGTGGATCACTTGATATTGAAAATCAAGGAAGGCTCTGATACCAATTGTTGGATCCCAGATACACTTAATCAAGATTAACAATCTATTAGTGGAGTTTAGAGTTTGATGCGGAAGCGTATTAAACTAACAGATATGTTTGATAGATATTAGAACGCACATATATAAAGAAAACAGTAAAGAATGAAAAGGATTTCTTGAACAGTTACTGTTATTCAATATATAATAACAACACGAAGAACAGATTAAGAACTGTTGGTGTGTGTGAGAATATAACACTCAAATATTTGACGATAAAGCTTGAGAGTATTAGTGATTCCTTGTGTATTCGTCCTTAGGAAGATCTCAACATGAGACTTCCTTTTATACTACTCTTAGAAGACTATGAAGTAGGTCACTGTTCCTTTTACAGCATGAATAGTAAACTGGATGGTGTGAACAGTGGACTGGATGGTGTGAGCAGTTGTTTGAGTCATGCGCATTTAATGGAGCAGATGTACTTTTGGTAAATGCATTAAATGACGCAGACGTCTATTTTGTACCTTGCCCTATTGAGTCCACTCAGAGCTTGACACGTGTTTTGATAGTACTTTTTCATGCAAGTTGATGAACGTATTCAGTAATATCTTCCAAGTCTTCATTGAGGACCACAGAGGCTCTGTAATGAATTACAGAGGTTCTGCGGTCTGGTCCTCTGTGGAGCAGTCTTCGCCGGATTCCGAGTCTTTGGTCTTCTTTGTGCGTATGACAGAGCTTATGTAGGAAGCCTCTGCTGCTTCTGTAGCTTCTTGACCTTGATTTCTCGGTAATGTCGGCAGAGCCTCTGTAAGACGCTTTCTTCACTTAGCCTATTTTTCACTACTTCTAAATACTTCTATGATTAGGAAGATTGAAGCTAACAATGACCATATCGGCTCGGAACGCCAGAACATATGTCTCTAACGACCGTATCGGCTGTGAACGCCAGATCACAGGACCACGTCGACCGAGAACATCAACCCGACGACATGGGTCCCTGTCTCCTCGATAGGAAAACGTTCCCTGAAAGACGGGAGCAAATATTTTTCCAGATGAGGAGACAACGTCGTCCCGTCTAGGACACCATCGGCCGATGACCCGTCCCCCTTGTCGGCAGACGCTGGGGACAACACCTTGGACACTAGCTTCGTCACTGTCGCTGGAAGCGCTGAACTTGCTGGTGTCGCGTCCATCGCGCCTGGACGGCTGGATGACGCCTTCGCCTCTTTAGGCGTGACAATTCTCGATGAAATGTCAGCCCTCGAAGACTGTTCCTTCAGAACTTCGTCTTCTTCAAAGATTCCCGACCCAGCTGTCGGGGCATTCTTTATCCTTTCCCAGCCTCGAAGGACAGGCACAACTTGCGTCGCCTTCTTTGATGATCGACACGCGTCTATGTCCTTTCGTATATCCACCCGGATCTTCGACACTTGTCTTCGACAACTGGTAAGCATCATCGCGCGTCAGTATGATGTCACAACTTTTCAACTTCTCGTTCAGTTAAAGGTGAACCGGTCTAGTTCCACGACAACCAGGTAAGTCCCTCAACCCAGGTCACAAGTCTAAGCGTTCGACAATCAAAATTTAAAACTTAAATTTGACATTCAATTTTCAAAATTTGGGGGCAAACTGTTTGGGCAAAAAATCACGTCGCTCGACCGTGACCAGAACAGGTAAGACGTATGATTAAAGACTATATCTTGTATTAAGATAAGGTCTCGACAAAGACCCAGAACACCATCGTCATCCCTCATAAAAGATAAGTCGAGAGTTCCTTACGACGCTCGACCATAGCTTCGCCCGATCCGCACGACTATTATATAAGGACGTGCGACTTCGACCAAAGCTAACGTTAACCATGACCGTTTATTAAGTGTTTAATGCAGGAGTAAAAGTCATTAAGGAGCAACGACTATAACCGACGCAATCATTAAACAGCCGGCGACCGTAACGGACGAAGATCATTACTCCGGCGACCGTTTCCAACCGTTAAGGCCATTAAAGGAGCATTCATGGATGAAGCTAAGGACGCGAAGACTATAAATATCAAGCTCAATCAACATTTCCACACATCGAATATCCGGCGATTAACAACCGAAGCAATATTCAAGAACACCTGAAGTGAAGAACCATTATTCTAAGTATCGCTCTCGACGCACGACAACAGCCCTCGACCAGCAGTTCACACTTTGTTTCGTACACGACAAACACCTATTTTTACATTCAAACACTTGTACTTTACATTTCGAAGCATTTCCTTCATTTGTATTGTAATCTATGTATGATCGACACTAGTATCCAAGGACATCGCCCCTGATTGGCGACCATAGTGCAGCGACGACACCCCCTGTCGTCCGCAGGTTTTTCCCTCGATTGAGGTTTTTCCTGCGTCATCAAATCCCTTGTTTCTTTATTTTATTTATCATCGCACGTCTCGTCGAAAGATTCTTTCTTTAGTTGTTTAAGTCCACATCGACCTTAAGTTGTCCCTTTGGTGCGATTTTTGGCATTAACAGTACGCACGATCCATTTGTTTAAAATAGTTTTGTCGTTTGTTTACTAACGTTTGTGTATTCGTGCGTTGCAGGCGTTCCAGACTACTCTTTGTTTGTATGCCTATATGGATAAGATCCGTAGTGTTGCTCCTGTTGCCTTGGAGAAAATGCGCAAGGCGCAAGAGGAAGCTCGTGGGGCAAGGGAGCTAGAGAAGCTGGCGATGGAAAGGGTCGAGTGCCTTTCCGCGAAGCTTGACGAAGCCCAGGACTTCTACGAGGCGTCGATGAGGGCGAAGGAAGACCTTCAGCGTCATCTGAGGGAGACCCTTGAGAAGTCCTCTGTGACTGAGGCGGAGTTAGGAGCGACTAAGGGCTCCTTGGCCGAGAGCAAAAAACAGGTCAAGGACCCTAAGTTGCTCGTCGAGGCGAAAAAGGGGGAGATCGCGTCCTTAGAGGAGCGACTCCAATCGTTTGAAGCTCTGAACCGTCTGAGGGTTTGAGCGGCGATTATGCGTCTCCATTTACGGGAGGTTAAACCCTATGGCCGGAGCCGAAGATGAAGTCGCTACTTTCTTAGAGCAGATCGGGGATGAGGAAGACCTCAACCAAGAAGATAAGCTCGAAGAAGAAGACCCGATGGATGCTGAGGTCACTGAAGCTGGCGACAAGGAGGTTGCTAAGGAGCAGGACCCTCCTCTGCCTTGATCTTTTTTGTACTTTTGTTTATCTCTTTTGATGTGGGGCGACTATAATCGGTCGTGCCCTTTTACTTGTAATTTTTTTGACAATGTGAATACAAGTAAATTTTTGCTATATCATCGTGTTACTTTACTTTGTTGTGAATAAACAAAATAACAGAATGATAAAACGTACGTATAAAGCAGTAGGATGGATGTGAAGCTGTACGATATAGGTACAAGTAATTTCCTGGAGTAGTCTGGCGACTGGGCCGAAGTAATATTCTAAGTATGGAATTCAAGTCATAAGACTTTGACTCTGAAACTCAAATTAAGAAGCACCTGTTTGTGATCACAAGATCCATGAGATGAATCGTGAGATTCTGTTTATGTCGAGCGAGTCATGAATTATTAGTCATGACTTATTGGTCGTGACATATCGGTCGTCACCTTGTAGTCTTAGAGACTTTATTTCTCACGATATAGATCATAAGACTGGCGTTCGTACGATCCTACGAGCCTGTAATGTAAGATTCATAGGTGGTCGATGGTTTGACCAACGACCCTCTAATGCTTAAGTCAGTAATCGTTTATCGAAATAAATCGAAAGTAAAATGTTATAAGAAATACTTCTTTAAATGTACTGCAGTCCAGCTACGTGGGGTTGAGGTCGTAGGTTTGATACTACGATCCTAGACGTACGATCACATGTGGACCATTGTCGTACATGATTTTGGAAGCGATTCCAAACATGCATAGAATGTTAGTCTGGATAAAAGAGATGACCTCTCTATCCCGAATTTGGGAGTAGGCATCTACTTCTGTCCGTTTAGAGGAATGATTTATAAAGACTAACAGGAAAATTCTCTGCCTTGGGGCAGGAGGTAATTTACTAACGACGTCCATTCCTTACCTTATGAAGGGTAAAGGGATTAAGGACGTATGTAAATCTTTAGAAGGTTGGTATATCATACATGAGTGTCGTTGACGTGCGTTACGTACTTGGTGGCATTTTAATGTCGGTTAGTAGAGAATCACTTCTAACGTAAAGTCTGATTGCCCCCAAGTCGTGACATATTCATGCCTACAACCAGTATCTTTGAAACTGGAATTCGTATGTATGGAGTACACCATTCTGCCCCCCTATGGCGATTTAAGACGATACCAAGACCTGCCTCTCTGACGTATGGGAAACTATCGACATGGACTAGTCGGGTCATGTCGTATGTAATCGCCACAGTATGGGTTTCATTTTTTGTTGCTTTTTCCTGTTCAGTACTGAAATCAGTGAGGAACTCATCTAGGACCTGCGATGCAACTGCCGTGCAGGGCTTATGTCATTGCTAGATATCTTTTTTCTGAGGCTTTAACGTCGCCTTATAGCAATCCCGGGCAGTCTTCTGTTCACTTTTGATTTCCTATACTCCCCATGGCATCGGGAATTTGATCGTCCGGTGATAGGTCGAGGGGACCGCCTTCATATCGTGGATCCACGGTCGTCCAAGTATAATGTTGTAGGCTGACGAACAGTCGACAACGTTAAACTTTGTTTGCTTGTTGACCCCTTTAGCATACACTGGGAGGATGATCTCTCCCAGAGTGTTGGTAGAATCGCCATTGAATCCTATCACAGTCGTCGATCGACGGGTGATCTCTGATTTATCAATTCCCATAGCTTTGATCGTGCTTAGGAAAATGATATTAGCCGAACTGCCTCCATCGACCAATACTTTTTTGGTCGAGCAGTTGCCAATAGTGAGTCGGATAATCAAGCCGACGTGATGTTTCTGCCAACTATCCTGGAGGTCGTCCTGATCGAACGTTATTGGCATCGCCTCCAGTTCCAATTCTTGTTTTGTTCGGGATGACCGAGGGATGGGGTATTCTCTCGATGATTGATTGGCGTGCCGCTTGGCTGCCGAATAGGTTAAACCACAGACGTCTGATCCACCCGTCACACAGTTGACGACTTTTTCATGGACGGGGGATTCTAGTCTTATATTGTCAACCGGTGTAGATTCTTTATCAATCAAGCCTTGTAGATGAGCCTTGGGAACGATTCAGGCTAACTCCTTCTGCAAAGCAAGGTAGTTATCCGTCGTATGACCATGGTCGCTATGGAAGTCGCACCATTTAGTCTTAGTCTTCTTGTCGTCATGTTTATCACTTTTCTTGGGCCATCGAACAGACGACTGGATGGCTTTAAGAGCTTCGACCAATTCTTTCGATGTCCCTTTGAATTCATAAGAGGAGATGTTAGGATATTGAGGGAATCGGGGCATAGGATTGCTCTTTTTCTTCTCAAACCGAACGTTCGATATCTGGCGCGTTGGCTCCGTCTTGACGCTCGGCTTGGATTTGAAATCTGGTTTCTTGATCCCGAGTGACTTCTTGTCGGTGGAATGCTTACGACGGAAGGCTAGATCGTCTTTAACCCTCATATAAGCCAAAGTCCTAGCTCGGACGTCTTCAAAATTCTCTGGTGGATATTTTGTAAGATCGACGTACAATCCGATAGTATTGTCGTCTAGACCACGCTTGTAGGCCTCGATGGTAGTTTTGACATCACAATTACAAATGTTAATCATTTATTCGTTAAAACGATTGAAATAACCACAGATGGATTCTTTGGGTTTTTTGGACGACATAATACAGGTCGTTGGTATGTATCTCCATCTTGTGACTACTGGCGAATTGTTGTGAAAACTAGTTGACCAACTCCGCGAAGTTGCTAATGGACTTGGTTTGAGATTGATCAACTACTGGAGGGCAGGACCTGTAAGAGTCGCGCCAAATCTTTTGCACATGCACACCTCTTGATATTGAGGTGGAATTGATACCATCCACATCAATTGTTTATATTGAGCGATATACTCCGTTGGATCGGTTATTCCTGAATATTTAGGCATAAAAGCAGGAATGTTGTACTTCTTTAGAACGTCAACACTTGCTATCGTGTCGATGTAAGGCGACGCCTGGAATCCTGTGAGAGGTTCGACGTCGACAGGGACGGCGGCGCCAGGTAATTTCGAAAGTAACGACAGTATCTTTTCGTTCTGATCCTCCAATAACCTGAGTTGCTGAGCGACGGGGTCGTTAAGATCGGGGATCGTACCTGTCGGGGGGAGTGACTCCTGAGTTCTGGGTTGTCGCGCCGACTGTCGGGTGGGAACCATTTTCGTGCGACGATTCGTTGGCTTCTCTTGTAAAGGGGAAGTTCATCGGGATCTGATAGGGTATGGCTCCATTGTACAGTGGCGGAGGCCTTAGATGCTGCGGAGGGAATTATCCGAAGGGAGGATTGTTGACAAAGGGCCCTGGACCTGCATGTAATGGTGGCCTTATGAAAGGTGCACCTGAAGGTCGGGGACCGTTCTGAGGTCCAAAGGAATTGCCAATCGCCGGATTTCTCAGGGAGGCAATTTCTGCGACTGCTTTCTGGTTTTGCTCATGCAGGGCTCGAATTTGGCTTCGGGTCGCGTTCAATTCTGATTGAAGTTGAACCATGGGACCCTGGTAATTTTCCATCTACCTGAAAGCAACAAAAACTTCACAAGACCGTTAGAGCGATATATGCGTTGGCTTGAGATTTTCTCTAGAAGGGGTCCTACGGATGGCACCAAACTGTTAATGCCAAAAATCACCCAAAAGGATAACTTGAGGTTGATGTGGACTTTAACAACTAAAGAAAAGGGATCTCAAGACCAATCAACACAATCGCAATAAAAAGAAAATAAGACAGGAGAATTGGTGACGCGGAAAACCCAAACGAGGGAAAAAAAACCGCGGTCGACTTGTGAGAGTCGACAGTGCACTATAGTCGCCAAACAGGGGCGAAAGTCTTTTTGTAACAAGTATTTTGTGTACAACAGATTACAATAAGAGAAAAAGTAGACTTAATCGTAAGAAAAAGTCGTGTGTCGTGCGTAAATCGTGCGAAATAAGCTGTTGTCGTGTGGTTCGAACTGCTGTCGTGCGGAAGTTGCGTTAGTGATGTGTGTTCGAATGCTTTGTTGATCACTGTTGTATTGTGTAAGAAATGTAGAAATGAGTGCAGATATGTTGAATTCGGATGTGTTTCGATGTGTAGTAGTTTGATCACAGATGTCCTTTTCGATTGTGGAATAGGTCTTTATATAGCTTTAGCCGGCAATAAATGTGTCTTGATGGCTTGTTTTGTAACCGATGCCGGGTCTTTAATGCCATTAAAAGCTTGTCCGTTACTGGTCGTTGTACCATGAATGCTCGTAGACCTGCATTAATGAACAAAAGAAACGGATGTTTGACTGTTAACGGTTAGTGTAATCGTACGACCGTCTTGAGTCTCGGACGTCGGTCGTATGAAACATACTACCATCAGGGAAGTGTACGACCAAATGTTCATCTATAAATAACCCGTAAGACCTTACCTTAATACAAGAGTGGTCTTATGTAAATGTTATATGAGTTTTCTACCGTCGGTCGTGAGGGGTAATTTTTTACCCAAACAGTATTTATCTCATGTTTATCCATTATAAACCATTATCTCATGTTTGTTATGAATATATAATGACTTTACTTTGTTGTTTGGGCAATTCGATCCGGCTATAATATTTATTAATTTATCTCATGTTTTGTTGATTAACTGTATTCAAAATCGATTCAGTAATTTAACTTAAATTTTAGACCAATGGATTCTATTTAGGCAAATATACATTTATTTGGTTCAAGATCCATTATAGATTTATAGTCACATATCTATTTTATGGGTCAACAATTTAATTGAAATAAATTAATTTGATTAGGATACTTTTTGGTTAACAAGCTGATTGAATTTGTTGATACAATTACTCAGTGTCTAGTGTAATGCATTGGGCTAGTGTGACTCCTACTGTATTTGTCATTGTTAAAATTATTTTAGTGGATTTGTTGAGCATTTTAAATCCAAATTTAGCGTATAAAATTTATTTAAGGGAGCATGTTAATCTCATTTAAGTTATTTAGGCCAACTATATATCATTTATGTATGTATAAGACGTTACTTGATATTTTCCTTTTGGTTTTTGATGTGATTCAAACCTTGGGTCAATAATTTAATTTGGATATCTTTTAAAGCCTTGTAAGCTTCATTTTGGTTTGATTAATTTTAAGTTATTTGTTTAAGTTATTTTTAAGATTGTGAAATTGAAATTTTAACATTTTCGTTTATTTTCATAAAATTGCCTTATAGAAGTTTAAACATAATATTTGAATAAACTTTGTAATAAAGATCTTGGGATTCTCATCTTAAAATTATGATTTATGTATCTTTACTTAAGCGATGTTTGTAACACTCAAGTCCTTAAAATCTGAACCTTTTGGAATTTTGGGGCTAAAGCATGAAGTGTGCAACTTTAAGGGGGCTTTGTGGCAAAAACCTGAAAATAGATATACGTATAAAAGGGGGCAAAACCCCTAAAATCCTTCCATTCTCCATTTCTGTCGGCTGGAGCATTGAGGAAGAAGGAGGCTGAGATGTAGAACCCTAATTGGGAGTGTAGGAGAAGGTTGACTTCAATGCGGATTGGTAGTTTCATCTTCAAGGTATAATTTCTCCTCCTTATTTCCCAAATTCGTGGTTAGTTTGATTGATGATTAAGAGTTTTTGTTAAACCATGATATTGTGATATCTAAGCAATGGAAAAGGAAACAAATGATTTGGGATTGATTTCCTTATGATTTTGATCAAGTCATTAACAAATTTCATCCTTTTTGGCTTGGTAATCTCCATTATTGCTATGGAATGGGTTTTGAGTTTGAATCATGAATCAATGGGTGGGTTTTAATGAGTTTCAGTAGATTAAATGATGTTTTGATGATTGGTAATTGTGGGGAAAGGTTTAGAACATCCATTATTTCATTTTGGAGGCTTAAAATCGATTTGGGATGAATTGGGAGTGAGAAAGGGTGAGTTTTCGGTTGGAAAATCAGTACAGGGGCTCTATGCGGATGGTTGCGCAAGTCCACCCATATGAACAGTAGTGCCAAGGTCTGGCCAGTGCTCTGCGCGGATGGCTGCACGAGTCCACCTACGCGAGCAGTAGCGCCAAGCCGTGCTGCGTGTTTTCGATCCTTGTTTCGCGTATTGTTTTAGGAGATGATTGTGGTATCACCTAAGGGTTGTTTTGGGGGTTTATTAGGGATGTTTTGGGGATGTAATTAGTTGGATTAACACCATTTTTATGATGTCCAATTCAAATGTTCGGTTGAGCTAAAGTGAGTTTCAGAGTGCGTGTCGATTTGCTAAAGCTCAAGTAAGTTCCCTTAACTCTTTTGGGCAAATGAAATGTTTTGTTAAAGTTTTTATAACTGAATATGGTTTTGAGCATGATGGCATGATTAAACATTTTGAAAGTCTTTATTATCACATGATGTGGAAACGCTTATTAATGCATGCAAGTTGTTTATACGGTCATTTCTACGTAAGTGTTGATTGCATGTTCTTGTGAGTTGTTGCTATGTATGGAGTCGGGTTGCACAGTGGTGTGTTGGACCATGGATTGGTGAGAATCCTTGGTGAATGGTTTAGACCGTGTGCCTCGAATCCGTTTCACGTGCACACGGATACGACATCTACTGGGGGCCGTGGGGATCTACTGTGGGGGCCCCGAGTGTGGACATCACATGAGGTGATGGGAGTTGGGACCACTGTGCAATACCCTTATGTGGAGTCGAGCATTTAAACTGAATTTCCATTTATTATTATAACGGTTGAATGTTTTTAAACTACTGTTTATGTGGAACTGTGTTAAAGAGGGAATTCACTAGACCTCATGGTCTAACCCTCGTTTTTCAAAAACTAAAACCATTTTCAGGTTAGAGTCTTGCTTGGGGTTTCATCTGGTGATGATGGAAGGATGTGTCACTGTAGAAGAGGCATAGCTTATTAGAGGCTTATAGCTTACCGTTGGGCTTCCTGTAGCATCTCAGTTGTGAAGGTGTTATCCGCTGCGAACTTAGAGTAGAATTATTGTTAATTGTATACTTTGGGACCATTTTTGGTGGAAATGTTGAGAATTAAATTTTATGGAATTTAGGTTGTTACAAATGGTATCAGAGCCATAGTTTAAGGGATTTAGGTGACCGGATGGGCCTAAACTTAAACTTTGGAGTAGATGGGGACACAACTGAGATATAGGAAACCAATAGGAAAGACCTTGATCATAGGATATCTTGACGATGGTATTGAGAACCCTCATATAAGCTAAATTCAAAATCACATATGGCCAATGCTATTATGAATTTACAGGTGCGTGGGTGTACTCAACCTCTATTGTCGGGATGAGTGGTGAGTGTGGCAGTATGTAGAAGGTTCTAACTTGACAAGTGATAGCAAAGAGTAGAGGTGTTGTGGGAGATCGCTTAAAATGTGATGTGTATACCTTTTTTAGAAAAAGGCGTTGTTCAGTATGGTGTTGAGTCGACTAGGGGTATAAATTGTTGAGATTCAAGGGACGAATGGTTGGTTAAGGAAGGGCAAACTTCTAGTTTCTAGTGATTCCCCGTTTTTTGGGATTGATGTGTCGATCATTTGAGATAAGAAGTGAGGATTATGTTGGAATATTGAAAGCCTCAATTCAAGATCGAGTGAGGGAATCTAGCCTTTGACTCTTTAGTCAAGCGGTTTAGTGGCAAGGATAATGAAGGGAAAGTATCAGTGTTGTATTGAAGTGTGCATAAGAGTAGAAAGTGAGATATTGGGTCAATTGGGAAACCATGTGGAGTCGTCGATCAGGTGGGTTGTGAAGCACTTGTACAACTAGTTGTTACAAGGGTGAGAATGTGGTGGTTGGTCATAGTAGGGTGTCAATGATAAGTTGATGTGAGTACAACGGTTGACCTTGTTAGAATGAGTAGCCTTTAATTGCAAGTTGATTTTCATGCATCGTGTCTTTAAATGTGTTACCTGGACTCTTTCATGTTAAAAGTATGTATGTACATAAGAAATTTCTTCTTGATTTGGGAAATAATTTGGACGCGCGCAAGCGTGTGCTTCTAAAGAAAAGGACAAACTTGTTTTCGTTGCATGATAAAAACTTTGAACTTAGTGATTTGCGAATTATTTCACGCTTTTTCTTGTGGAGAGAATCTTCGTTACGAAAATATTGGAAATGTTTTATTGCAAAGCTTTGTTTTATAATCAAAATGAGTATTGACACACTATTATCATATAGATGAGTGTGTGAGTTAACTGACTCACTTGGTGTAGGCGATTTCGTTCAGAATTTTCATAGTTGTATTGAAAGGGTTTCATCGGATAGAATTTGTTGTGCCAACATCGACTTGGTTGGACAAGGTCGTGATTCATCGTGGGGTGCATGTGAGCGATCCTTACGGTCGTTGTGTTTACTGTTCAGCTTGAGTGGTGTTGTGTCATGCATACTCAAGCTTATTTTATGATGTATCTTGATTTTTCTAACGTGCAAAATGATTTCAGTCGTTGTTTTGTCATGCATGAAGGCTATGAACTCGTTAAGTCGGGTAGGATATTACAATTGAGGTTAAGGAAAGGCTTGGGGAATTGAAATTGTCAGCTGAGTTGAATATGTTGTTTGAGCAGATTTTGGTCGTATTAATTACCTTCGTGTTTCCATTAGAAGAGGATGGTGACTAGTAGAAGTCTCAGACAATGAACTCGGAACTGTTGATATGATTGTAGTTTAAACCCTTGTCCGGTTATGTGAGAATGGTTGTAATTGCGGTAAAATTCGAATTGGTCAAATGTTTCTGTTGGTAGAATGGTAGTAAGTAGCGTTACGTTACTTGAGGTAGTGTTATCGACTTTCAGCCCGAGTACGGAGATGGTCTGGTAATTAGATTTAGCGCTAAGAAAAGTCTTGTGCTTTCCTCAAGTGAGAACGATGGGGTATAAGTTGGTTCTGATGCGTTGGACAAAGTGGGTTCCGTTAGGAAACCTTGATTGTCGAGAAGGTATGGAATCATCATCATGTTGTCCATTGATATAGAGGTATTGTTGCATTGTAATATGGGTCCAGAGTAGGTGTAAAGCTTAGTTTGAGTGTTACTTGGGGAAGTATCCAAAGGTGGCAAGTATGCTCGATTGAGGTGTACGGATTTTCAGGCGGCGTACGTTAATGCTATTTTGAGATCAAGAGATTGAGTTGTGGTTAGTGACTGGCTAAAAGGAGAACCCTTGTTCTTATCGATCCTTTGGATTTTTGGGTGAGTTCATCATACTCCACTAGAATGACGAAGAGGATGCTGTATCTGTTAAGCTGGGGTGCTTTGTTATGAAGTTTAGTTGGGAGCATTGAGGCATTCTGTGGGAGTAAAGAAATACAACGAGTGGGTCGACTGTGTAGGAGAGTTAGAAACTCGTGGTAGTTTTTAGTGTTAAGTACTGTGCGAGAACTTGGCTAAAAGTCGTGACTGAGGATTTTGGTGAAACCATCCATTTGGGCCGTAGCGGCGTGTGATGGGTGTTCCGTGCAAGAACGGGAGGAAGTGAAAATAGTATGCCAGAGCAAACATATAAGCTTGAGGTAGGATGACGTCATGGGACACGGAAAGGTGGGGCTATGATTAGGGAACTGTTAGTTGTAGGGCATGAGAAAAAGAATCATTGTGTATGTCATGGTTAAAGAGTTGAAAAAGCGAATTTCGTGCAAGCAGTCTAAAACTGGCACATGTTAGCGAACCGTACTTTTAAAGCACATTCGATGGTTTCAAGATGGAATGGAAACAGGTGGTCGAAGGTAGTGCTCTGGTTGAAAGACCTTTAGATTGGATTCGGTATTGTCATGGAAAATGTTTCACGTGAACGTGTTGTTTCGTATTCGATCAATTAGATTAGTTTGAGTGAGTTTGGCCGCTCCTCCTTGTGGGAGGGCAAGTGAATTTTAGAGGTAATTCCTAACTAGTGGAACCACCTGATGAGTGTTGTGAGAAATATAAATGTGCGTCCGTAAGGTTGGATCAGCTTGAGTGAGCGGATATTGCGGATGGTAAGCTGTGCAAGTCTTCCCCATATAATTGTGTATGGAAATGGGTTATGGCGTGATGATTGTTGTGTTTGGATCGTTGATTGGTAGCTGTTGTTGCATGTGTGATCAGTGTGGTTTCGGGGAAATGTTAATTGTGCCAGACGAACGCTATATTAGTGGGATTACGATTTTTTTTTGAAATAAATATTATTCCGTGGTGAGAATAAGGTAACGATATAAGGACGATCTTGTGTGTATGTTTTGCATGTTATCGACCTAAGAACGTTGTAGTTGGCCGAAGAGCGATTTCAAAGAATGTCGTGCGTTGTCGGTTCTGATCAGAAATGTATGGATAAGTGAATGGGACTAAGATGATTGGATTGAGGAGCATGAGTATTTTCAATCTCAAGTCGGGGGAAACAGCTGGATGGGAAAACGCTCCCATGGAATGGAGTAGTGTGTTTCAAGAGGAAAGTGAGTTGGAGCCACATTGTAATGGATTGATGGCACCTATCGAAAGAATTGGGGGAAATAATGTATGAATTAAAGGTACCCGGTGAAGTTAGGGAACGTTCATGGTGTGTTTCACATCCTTATTTTAGAGAGTCTTGGTTGGAAGGCAATATAGTATTATCTTTGCAAACAATGCGAACGATTGAAGAGTTGAATTTTATTGTATCGTTGGAAACGATCATCGGGTTGGATGGTTGAGAATTTGAAAGGCAAAGAAGTTGGTCTTGTAGCGATGAAATTGCAAAGCCTCAAGAGTTATTGGGCAATGTAAGAATTGAAATCAAAAGCTAACTCCAAATTTCAGCATGTGTCCTGCAATGGAATTCCGAGGACGGAATTCTTTTGAGGGGGAGGTATTGTAACACCCAAGTCCTTAAAATCTGAACCTTTTGGAATTTTGGGGCTAAAGCATGAAGTGTGCAACTTTAAGGGGGCTTTGTGGCAAAAACCTGAAAATATATATATGTATAAAAGGGGGCAAAACCCCTAAAATCCTTCCATTCTCCATTTCTGGAGGCTAGAGCATTGAGGAAGGAGGCTGAGATATAGAACCATAATTGGGAGTGTAGGAGAAGGATGACTTCAATGGGGATTGGTAGTTTCATCTTCAAGGTATAATTTCTCCTCCTTATTTCCCAAATCCGTGGTTAGTTTGATTGGTGATTAAGAGTTTTTGGTAAACCATGATATTGTGATTTCTAAGCAATGGAAAAGGAAACAAATGATTTGGGATTGATTTCCTTATGATTTTGATCAAGTCATTAAGAAATTTCATCCTTTTTGGCTTGGTAATCTCCATTATTGCTATGGAATGGGTTTTGAGTTTTTGGGTTTGAATCATGAATCAATGGGTGGGTTTGAATGAGTTTCAGTAGATTAAATGATGTTTTGATGATTGGTAATTGTGGGGAAAGGTTTAGAACATCCATTATTTCATTTTGGAGGCTTAAAATCGATTTGGGATGAATTAGGAGTGAGAAAGGGTGAGTTTTCGGCTGGAAAATCAGTGCAGGGGCTCTGCGCAGATGGCTGCGCGAGTCCACCCACGCGAGCAGTAGCGCCAAGGTCTGGCCAGTGCTCTGCGCGGATGGCTGCGCGAGTCCACCCACGCGAGCAGTAGCGCTAAGCCCTGCTGCGTGTTTTCGATCCTTGTTTCGCGTATTGTTTGAGGAGATGATTGTAGTATCACCTAAGGGTTGTTTTGGGGGTTTATTAGGGATGTTTTGGGGATGTAATTAGTTGGATTAACACCATCTTTATGATGTCCAATTCAGATGTTCGGTTGAGCTAAAGTGAGTTTCGGAGTGCGTGTCGATTTGCTAAAGCTCAGGTGAGTTCCCTTAACTCTTTTGGGCAAATGAAATGTTTTGCTAAAGTTTTTATAACTTAATATGGTTTTGAGCATGATGGCATGATTAAACATTTTGAAAGGCTTTATTATCACATGATGTGGAAACGTTTATTAATGCATGCAAGTTGTTTATACGTTCATTTCTACGTAAGTGTTGATAACATGTTCTTGTGAGTTGTTGCTATGTGTGGAGTCGGGTTGCACAGCGGTGTGTTGGACCATGGATTGTTGAGAATCCTTGGTGAATGGTTTAGACCGTGTGCCTCGAATCCGTTTCGCGTGCACACGGATACGGCATCTACTGGGGGCCGTGGGGATCTACTGTGGGGGCCCCGAGTGTGGACATCACATGAGGTGATGGGAGTTGAGACCACTGTGCAATACCCTTATGTAGAGTCGAGCATTTAAACTGAATTTCCGTTTATTATTATAACGGTTGAATGTTTTTAAACTACTGTTTATGTGGAACTGTGTTAAAGAGGTAATTCACTAGACCTCATGGTCTAACCCTCGCTTTTCAAAAACTAATACCATTTTCAGGTTAGAGTCTTGCTTGGGGTTTCATCTGGTGATGATGGAAGGATGTGGCGCTGTAGAAGAGGCATAGCTTATTAGAGGCTTGTAGCTTACCGTTGGGCTTCCTGTAGCATCTCAGTTGTGAAGGTGTTATACGCTGCGAACTTAGAGTAGAATTATTGTTAATTGTATACTTTGGGACCATTTTTGGTGGAAATGTTGAGAATTATATTTTATGGAATTTGGGTTGTTACAATGTTGATCAAAAGTTTAATTCAAAATATTACGTTTAAACAAGTTTTGAAGTTCTACATTGTTCTAAATTTAGAGTTGTCGTGATTATTGGCTAAAGTGTGCTCAGATCTAAAGCATTAATTTTAAAACAATATGGTTATCAATATATCATACATGGGTTTATGGATTATTCAGATATGTTTATATATCATATAATTCAAATATTGAATGACCATTGACACCTAATTGATAAACAAACTTTTGTGAATTTTTAAAGAATCCTAATATCTCCCAACTTATATAAAAATTGGATTGTTTACCTCAATTTATTCACAAACTATAGAAACTTGACTGAAAATTTTCTAAAACCATAAGATCATGTTGCCATAGCAATTGATCTTTTCAGAGAAAACTTATACAGATTAATCAGTCAACATTTGTGTATCTCAAATCACATTTACTTGAATTATATTCTTTCATAGAAAAGGCATTCTAAGTAATTTTGGTTTAAGAACAGCGTCACATATAAACACACATGTCTATCTTTATACTTTGAAACTCTTCTTATCCATAGATTTGATTGTTTTCATTGGATAACTGATATGTGTAGTCTCTAGTGTGATGATACAGAATTTTTAAATATTGAGTTTTATACTACCATAAGTATTACTTAATATTTGTATTCAGTTATGGGGTTAAGATAATGATTAATTACAAATAACAACTTATATATATTCTTTTTATTGTCTTGTTTTTAGGCTTTGTCAATTTTAACTTGATCCATATCTTGACCGGTTCCAATTATAAGAAATAGAGAGCATAAATAGAAATTTACCTTCAGTTTAATCAAGAGATTTTTGTTATTTGAATGTTGTTTAGATTACAACACTTTAGAGAAGTTTTTTCAAATCCTTATCACATGTGGTTAGGTCATATCTCTAAAGACAAATTAAAAGAATTAGTTAAAAACAAAACATTGTCAGACTTAGATTTTTCTGATTTACAAGATTTCATTGAGTGGAATAAAGGCAATAGGTTCAAAATGGGTCTTTAAGACTAAAAGAGATTCAAATGGCAAAACTGAAAAATATAAAGCTAGACTTGTTGTTAAAGGTTTCACATAAAAAGGTGTTTACTATACAGAAATGTTCTCTCGAGTATCCACTAACGACTCATTCAGAATCATAATGGCTCTAGTAGCTCATTATGATATGGAGTTGCATCAAATGGACGTTAAAACGACTTTTCTAAATGAAGAGCTAGAAGAAGTCATATACATGAAGCAGCCTGAAGGGTTTCTGGAACCAGGAAAGGAAGATCATGTATGCAAACTTCAGAAATCCATATATGGGCTTAAGCAAAGCTTCAAGACAATGGTATAAATATTTTGATTTAGTTATATCAAGTTTTGGCTTTATAGAAAACATTGTGGATAAATGTGTATACACTAAAGACAATATATTGAGAAAAATTCATTTTCCTCATTTTGGTATTTAGATAAGATCCTTTTAGCTAACATCAATATTAAAGTTGCTCAAGCTAATTTTGATATGAAAGACTTAGGTGAAGCTTCCTATGTTTTAGGTATAGATATTCAAAGAGACGGATCACAAGGTTTATTAGGATTATCTCAAAGAAACTATATCCAAAAGGCTTTGAAGAGATTTAACATGTAGATTTGTGCTAAAGAAGACTCACTTATGTCAAGAGGTGATAAATTGTCCAAATTTTCTAAAAATGGAGGAAGGATTTAGTTGATGAAATAGATTACAAGTCTTATGTACAACTAATAGGAAGTCTAATGTATGCACAAGTATGTACCACACCAGACTTGACATATGATGTAGGAATTTTGTCCAGATTTATAGCCATTTATGAAGGGTTTTGTGAGGGCATTTGGATCAAGAACTCCTTGGTTCAAACGAATGTCTTAAGATTTATAATTTAGCCCTCTAAAGATGTTTTTTGATAATAAAGTTGTGGTCTTTTTTGTGGAAATATCAAAAGATCAAACAATTCAAAGCACATTGGTCTTGAATATTTCTAGTGTGAGACAATCGTTAAGAAAAAAAGGTTATTGTTGAACATATTGGTACGAGATCTTAACTTGCATATTCATTCACTAAAGTCCTCTCAGTGGTAAGTTTCCAAAAACATGTTTGGGATGTGATAACCTTACCCGAACTCGATACTTGAGATTAGTGGGTATCGAGATCAGTTTAGCCAGTTATGAACTCAATGCTTGAGTTTAGTGGGAGTCGAGGTTAAGCCTGTTATTTTTTAATTTTTCATTTTTCGTTGAAACTGTCTTTTGCTACATTTTAATAAAATGAGGAATTCAAGTATATAAGTCATGTTATCTGTTTTACAAATTAAAGATTTGTGTCATTATCTATAACAAACAAGTGAATCACCACGCTTAAGCAAAGTTGCAGACTACATAAGCAACTTTTGGTTCACTAGTGTTAAAGAACTTTTGCTTGTAAGTTTTAGAAACTTTTTCTAAAACATTCGGTGGACTCTAAGCTACATATTTATGCTAATTCAAGGTAGATATAATAACTTGCATAAAAGCTCAAATTTAGACACTTATGAACTTATGTGGAATATGATATTGTATGTTAGTGGTTCTTAATCAAACTAGCTTGCCAAACTGGTGTAGATTCTGAGTCCTGCATACGGTATCTTTTCTGACCAAGTTTGAATGAATTCACAACTGTTAGAATTTCTCAGCACACCCTTCATTTGATATGTATAATATTTAGGGTTCTCTTGTCCTTACAGATTATGTGTCCAGTGGGAGAATGTTGGAAATAATTGGACTTTAACATTATTTGTATTAAATATTAAAGGACAATTGATTTAAATATTTATACTTATCAAGAGAATCCTATATCAGTTATTATCTAGTCACATATTTGGATATATATCTCCTAATATGAGTAGGATAATTCATTAAGTTAATTACCTGATTAACATTAAGATAAGTGTATATCTTCTATTATTTAAAATTCAAATCTATAGATAAACTATGACTCCTTATGAGATGAGTCTCTATGGCCTATAAATAAAGAAGATCAAGTCCCTATTGCCTACACGATATTGCATACAGTTCAGCCCCATTCCGAAGCAAACCGTATAGAGCTTTAGAAGACTTCGATCTACACGCGATGACGATTGCTTCCGCTTCAATGAATTTTGTTGCGTATAACTCAAGTGCTCCACGTTAGATCTATTAAACTCTTTATTGTATTATGTTAAATCGATTTCTAATTGTGTGTTTATGTTCCTATGCATTTCATTATTGTTATCATATGCTTAAGGATATCTCATATAATATAACAATTTTTCTACATAGAATTATTTTAGCTAAACAATAAATAAATAAAAATCATAATTATCAACTTTACAATTTAGGTGCACATCCATTTCAAGATAGCATGTCATTAAAATCAAAATTAATACAACTTATAGCAAACTTAATTAATCCATATAAAGATTATGCCTATATAATTTCTTAAAAAACATTAGAAACATTGATTATCAATTTACATTTTAATCGCATATCCAAAAACATTCTCTTAGCAAAAGTAACATTCATGCTTATCATTAAACTCACAATTGATACCACTTGAATCTATCCAAATTCAAGTGCACATCGTGCAAGTAATATCAATCTATATTTGTCCTCATCTATGCCATTAATGCCAAAATTAATCAATACCTCTCATAAAATAAATAAAATAAAAAAACATGACTTAAAATATCAAATAAAAGTAGAATAAATTGTATAAAAACATGACATAATTTATTTTGATTCCTATTTTAAATAACATACTTTTAAGTTTTATTTTAGGGGACGTTTGGTTCGCAGGATTCCGACGGAATTGAAAGAAATTGATATGATCAATTCCATTGACCAAATTCTGTTCAGACGTTTGATTCCTATTTTAAATAACATACTTTATTTTGATTTCTTTTTCAAATAACAAACTTTTCAAAGTTCTATTTTAGTATTTAAGATGTAAAGTTTTAAACATTTAAATACATGAATGATCGATTTAACCATTAACCAGTTTCTATCTTTGTCAGGATATTAGATAAACAAAAACTACAAATTGGGGAAAAAAGGAAATTAATTAAAATACCCAAAGTTTGACTTTGACTTACCAAAATACCCATTTTCTAAACCATTTTACCAAAATACCCATTTTTTCCGCGATTGAGTTGGCAATCGCGGACCAGGGTTCATTTTGAAAATATTTCATCCCGCGATCGAGGGAGTGTCCCGCGATGGTATCATTTTGGTGACTTTTGAATTGAATTTTATACTTTCAAACCTTATACTTATTTACTTACTTTATTTTATACATTTTACTTTCCTAATTTTAATTTTACACCTTCATCATATTAACACATATAATCGTTTATTAACTAAAATACGTTAAAAATACGTTTTAATTTTAACAAGTTACACCATTATAATCGCATTTTCGATACGTTCGAAATGAGCCCAATATTGAATATGTTTTGATTTAATTATTTAATTATATATCATATATACTATATAAAATTATTTTTAATATTTACAATTCATAAGATTGTAGTTAATTATTTAATTTATGGTACATCTCTTATTTTTTCAATTTTGTTTTACACTCTTATCACATTAACATAATAAACTTATATTAACTAAATAAAAAATAAAAAAAACTAATATGTATAAAGTAAACTAACTAAATAAATATAATATAATTAAATCAAAAAATATTCAATATTGGGCTCATTTCGAGGGTATCGACGAGACGATATTAATGGTGTAACTTGTTAAAATTAAAAAGCATTTTAACGTATTTTAGTTAATAATTGATTAAATCGTCAAATTATTTGGATTATACGTCTCGTTGCATTGCAGCGGGTAAATAACTAGTATATATATATATATATATATATATATATATATATATATATATATATATATATATATATATATATATATATACTAGCAGTTTACCCGCGCGATGCAGCGCGGGTCACAACTCTAAAGCAATAACTTAGGCGCCGTTTACAAAACGCTTACTCGGGTAAGTGCTTACCAAGTCACATTAGCTTACCGGATGAATATGGCAAAGACCAAGCAGAGCGAAAGCAAGGATCGAGAGTCTTACCCGGTAAGTGAGTGTGACGACTCTTACCACGGTTAGCGCTTACGGCTAAATTGTTGCATATGATGCCATTTTGGTGGACTAAATCTTATCCGGAAAGTAGATGATAGTGTTGAATTTTACCGGTAAACACTTACCCTGGTAAGTGATTAGGTAAACGACACTTTAGCCTTTGATTATGTTTCTCCGTTCATTCTAAAAAAAACTTGAGTTTGTATGGTTTATTTGCAGGTCAACAAATAAATAAAGATGAAGGTTAATATTGTTTATTAACAGGATATTTTGGAAGTAGTTATGTTTTTTTTTGAACGACGGAAATATATTAAAAAAACTAGCAAGAAGCTAGAAGGAACTATTACAAGTAAGAGATAGACAAAAGAGGGTTTTGTAACCAACCCACCCAATTAATATTACACTTTCTACTCCTATGTGTAACCCAAAAGAACGACTGAGTTACAATGTTATCCGACAACGTAACTTTCTTAGGCTTCGGAAGCCTAAAAAGGGTCCCATTTCGAAAAGACCAAATAGCCCATAACGCCGTCAGAACAACCGCCTCAAAACAGGTCGACTCCGTTTTATTCAAACGCAAAGATAATAACCAGCAAATCCACTCTGAATTTGACCTCAACTCCGGAATATCCAGACTCCACCAGCGACCAATTTGCTTCCATACATCCCGAGCCATTTGACAAGAGAAAAACAAATGACCTACTGACTCAATCTCCAAATCGCAAACCGGACATAAGAGGGAATGCACATCTATTCCTCTTTTATCAAGGTTATCTCGAGTTGGAATCTTGTTCAAACTCAACCGCCACGCAAAAACATTAATTTTGATAGGAACAAACCGATTCCATCTAGTAGGAGGAGATTCTACCACCAGAATTTTAGAATCAATGTAACTACGAGCAGAGGACACCGAAAACTCACCCGACCCGTCAAGATACCAAAACCATCTATCCCTTTGATCAGAAAGACAGACAGTAGCTAGAATCTCCCGTAAAGATGACATCTGTGACTCCTCTACACCCCCTCTCGGCTCTCTACGCAAAACTGTTCCCCAATCCCCCAAGTTCAAACGATCTTGTACCAAAGCCAATTTGTCCCGCTCCAGCGCAAATACCCTCGGAAATTGCACTTTAAGAGAGGAATCTCCCAACCAGACCTCATCCCAAAACTTAGTAGAATTCCCATTACCAACCTTTTTCTTGCAAAAAGAAGATAGGTGAATGTCATTATTCTCCATTTGTTGAATCGCTTTCAGAATACAAATCCAAGGAGAATTAGACATCTTATTGGGTATTCGCGTTCCAACGAGCCCACACGCACCGTAAATCGATTTGACCACTTTGACCCAAAGGGCATTTTGATCCGTCTGAAACCTCCAAATCCATTTAAAAAGGAGTGCTCTATTGAAAGCAAACAAGCTTCCAATACCAAGTCCCCCATCTTTTTTACTAGCCAAACACTTTTTCCATTTCACCCAACTCATTTTCTTTTCATCGATTTCACCTCCAACAAAGAAACGATTCCGCAACGACTCCAATACTTGAACAATCGAACTTGGAAGTTTGAAAAGGGACAGATAATAAGTAGGAAGGCTACCTAAAACTGATTTAAGCAGCGTAACCCGCCCCCCAGCCGAGAGAGTTCGAACCTTCCAATTAGAAAGCTTAGAAATAAACTTTTCGACCACCCCTTTCCACCCATCGCGTTTTGCCATACTACATCCAACAGGCAAACCTAGGTAATTGAAAGGCATATTCGCAACACCACATCCCACCACTCTAGCCATATTCTCGAGCTCCACATTATCAACCCCAACACCAAACATTTTACTTTTTTGGATATTTATTTTACGCCCAGAGATCAAATAGAAACATCGAAGAATACGCACTATATTTCTAGCATTAGAAAGAGACCATTCACCCAGAAAAACTGCGTCATCTGTGTAAAATAGATGAGATAAAGGAGTTTTACCTTTGCCAATTGTTGCTCCATAAAAAAATATATTTTCTTCCGCTTTTCGAGTGACCGCATGCAAACCTTCCATAGCCAAAATAAAAAGGAATGGAGATAGGGGATCTCCCTAACGAAGGCCACGAAGAGTCTTAAATTCCCTTGTTGGAGACCCATTGACTAACACCGAGGCCGTAGAGTTTTCGAGACACCCCGTAATCCAACCTCTCCATTTACTGCCAAACCCCATCTTTTCAAGGACCAAGTCAATAAAATCCCATCTTAATGAGTCGTAGGCTTTTTCGAAATCCACTTTTAACACTAAAAGTTTCTTCTTCCGATTCTTATACCAATCCATCACCTCATCCAAAATTAGCGGACCATCCAAAATTTGCCTCCCCTTAATAAAAGCATATTGCTCCAAGCTCACACAGTCCCCAATGACCAAGCTTAAACGATTAGCTAATAACTTGCCAACAATTTTATATTGACAACCTATTAAACTAATCGGTCGATAGTCTTTAACGAATTTTGGGTCTTGAACTTTCGAAATTAGAGCAATAAAGGAAGGGTTACACCCTTTGGGAATATAACTATACTCAAAGAAATCGGAGACTAACCTTACCACATCTTCTTCCACAATGCTCCAAAAACTTTTAATGAATTCAAAAGTAAACCCGTCTGGTCCCGGAGCCCTTTCAACACCACAGTCCCACAATGCCCGCTTAATTTCCTCCCGGGAGAATGGGTTTTCAAGAAACATAGATTGTTCCACCGAAAGAAGATTTGGAAAAACCAAATCAAGAGAAGGCCGAGTATGCCTCACTTGGCCAAAGCGTGCACTAAAATGATCAAAAAACTCCTTTTTAACCTGCTCCAGCTCCTCAATCCAATTGCCATCACTCATAATACCCCGAATAGCAAGTTGTCTCCTTTTCTGCTTAAGAACAGTATGGAAGAATTTGGTGTTTTCGTCCCCTTCAATGGCCCATCGTATTTTTGCTTTTTGTGCTAAATCCATGGCTTCAACCCGATTTAAATCTCCCAACTGTTTCAAGTACCTAAATCGCGACTCCATGTCTTCATTAGATGCTTCCCCTTTATCAATTAGGGAATCAATGCCGTTAATAGAATTATGGAGGTCGCACTTGATTCCTTTCTCCCGCGCTCGATTTTCCCCGTTCCAAGAACGAAGCACTTTTTTCAAGTTTTGAAGTTTCTTTTTAAAAGAAACTATCCCATGTGTCTCCCTAATGCCATCATTACTCCAAGTGTTACTGACCAGCTGATGAAATCCATCCACCTTGAACCAAGAATGAAATGTCCGGAACGGTGTTGGGCCGTAATCGACCACCAATTCTTTAAGAAGAATAGGTCTATGGTCAGAACGTTTTCGGTCCAGGACAATACCCGAAAGATTAGGCATCTTTTCACAAAACCCGTCTGACAGTAAGAAACGATCCAACTTACGCATTTTTTATGCCCACTTATTAGTCCAAGTAAATGAATACCCCCTAGAGGAACATCAAGAAGCTCCGCATCCCGAATAAATGAATTAAAAGCATCCGTCGAATGCGCATTGAATAAGGACCCATATCTTTCACCCGCTTCCCTAACCTCATTAAAATCACCCATCAAGAGAACTTCTCCCTGCCAACGAACAATCATGTTCAACAAATGTTGCCACAATATCCGTTTATCACCCAAGCTTTGAGGAGCATAAACCGCAAGCACTAGAAGCGGCATGTTATTTGGAACCCAAACACCTTCAACCGCAACAAACGATACAGAAGAAAAAACCCAACTCTTTTTAAACAACACTTTATCCCAAACACACAATATGCCACCCGACCGACCCCGGGCCGAACTACAAGCATAATCAAAAGACATATTCCCCCACAAATTTCTAACCAATAAAATATCCAATCTAGTCATCTTAGTCTCTTGAATAGACAAAAAATTGACCCAATGCACCGAGCACAACTCCTTCACCCATTTCCTTTTACCGACCTCCCTTAAACCTTGAACATTTAAAGATAAAACATTCATTTAAAAACGTCATCTTCTCCAATACCCTTAATGATAGCACGCATATCCTTTTCACACCCCTTCATGTTGAAACCCATAGCTTTTCCCACACCGATAGTTTCTTCTAGCTCCTCGAGAATGGAAAAGCCACCCCGTACCAAATTAGAAGTTTGAGACCCGTACTTGCCAAAAGAGTTACTCACACGACTCGACTGTATAGACTTAACCTCCACCTCCGACGAAAGTCTTCTGGGTGGCTGCAAATCAGCTGTGAGCCTCTCTGCTGCCTGCGCGTCCTCTTAAAGAGCACCGTCCGCCCCCACCGACTCATCACCTAACGAACTTTCTTCCCACTGACTGTCGTTGCACTCACGAGCTTTACTCTCCCTATTAGTATCTTCCAAAGGTGTAAAACCAGGTGGATAAAATGGAGTTTCTTTCTCCCCAACCAAGCCCGAACCAATGTTTTTTACCGCGTGTTCTTCAAGAAGCTGCATAAAACCGAATGGGTCATTCTTATCTCCTTCCACCTCAACGTCCTCCTTATTTAAGACCTCAACATTATCTCCATTCAGGTGCTCTTCATTTTGAAAGGAGTCTGGGATCTTTTCGAACAAGTCTTCATTTTCATCAATCTCACCGCCGATGCTAGGTTGCCCCTCGACTTGAGCACTTCCTTCCCCTTCTTCCTCCTCTGAAGCGCAATCATCTTCAACAAACTCCAGTATCCAACCACCCACCTCCTTAACCCGAACAAAATGTGTGCAGCCATCCAGAATCACTTTTACCGTCTCAAAGATTAAAGACGAGTGGCATGATTTAACACAAATCCGAGAACTGTACAAATTGTTCCCATCCGAATCTTCCATGAAAATTACATCCCCCCATTTTCTAGCTATCAAAGAGAACAATTTAGAGGTCCAGGCCTTAATTGGAACACCCTCTACATCAAGCCAAATTAGTCTCTCCACCACCTTAAAATCATTTGTCCAAGGTTTAATATCCTTGAACCACGTATTTACACCTTCGTGAACAAGAAATTTGTCACGCGCACAAGAAGAACCAAATTCCAACATAACCCATAACCCTCCGACATATTTAATTCCAACGTCGAGGAAGCCTTCACTTTTACAGAGACACCGAAGATTGGGGATAATTCGGAAATCCGAAACACATCCGACTAAAGCTAAGGGAAACTCTGAAACAATAGGGCCCTCCATATCAAGAATAATTGCCGCCGAATTAGCAACCACCTTATCAACCAAAACTTTATCCGGAACAAACCCTTTGACAACGTTAGCGTACGAGACCTCTCCCAAACCCCTAGGCTTCGAGGCACAAGATGAATTCGCCACAATCGGTTTCGAACCACGGTTATTTCTAGACGCTTTGTTATTCCTTTCAAAACGTGCAACATTAGCAAACAACTTCATCTTCCCTACCCAAGTGTTACAAAGGCCATTGCTCACGAGTTGAGGGTCTTCTACTTTAATAAAGCGAACGAAGGCAAACATTTTACCAAACTTTGATTTTCTGTTAGCAATAAAGACATCGACAACCGTCCTAAATTTGGCACACGAATTCCACAATTCTCGGATAGTAAAATGAGACGGAAAGTTGGTAACAAATAAATTGAGAGAGATATCATGTAAACGAGATTCATTCGAGTACCGCTTGAACGATTGATCAGCAGGCCCGTTTCGATCCCGCTGATTCCGCCTTCCCACTTTCTTCCATTGTCCCTCTGTCATTGCTGTGATTATTGCTGCTGGAGTTGTCATCGTCGTCAAAGACAAAACTAAGTTGGTGGCTGCTGCTACTACCGGTCCTGCGGCGGTCAATCGAACCACACAACCAAGGGCAGAATCGCGAATTTTCTGCTGCTGCTGCCGGAGTTTTCTTTAGGTTTCTGGAAAGAGATTAAGGAGGATTTGATGGTTTCACACTGGACTCCACTGCACAAGGCAAATCGCAGGTGGATTCAGGTGCTGCAGATGGACCTGAAACGTTCAATCGAAGCACACGCCCAAGGACTCAGTCGTGGTTTTGGCGGTTGCCACTGCAAGGGGTGTCATCACCGATGTCCGAGGAGCTGGTAATCAGGGTGGCTGCGGTAGTTTAGGTTTCAGGTATCTAGGAAGATGTTAGGTTTTTAGGTTACTGGAGAGAGATGGTATCGGCTGTTGCTGCTAGGGAAGTCATCGTCGGAAAGTTGGTCGGGGTAGCGGCGGTGACTAAGTGTTCAGGTATTTAGATAATGTTGGGGTTTTAGGTTTCTAGGGAGAGGAGGTGGTGACTGCTGCTTCTATGGATGGCATCGTCGGAGGCCGGAGTGGCAGGGGGCCGGGATGGTGGCGGCTGCTACTTCTAGAAAGTGTATAGATTTAGGGTTTTAGGTTTCTAGGCCGAAAGGTTACGGCTGCTGCTGCTATGGATGTCATCGCCGGAGGCCGGATAGGTGGCCGGAGGCCGGAGTGGCAGGAGGCCGGGATGGTGGCGGCTGCTACTTCTAGAGAGAGTTTAGGGTTTTTTTTGGAAGTAGTTATGTGTTTTGCAGATTCACGGATGAATATGTATAAAACAAAAAACTAATCATGAATGGCCATTTCATGAATTTGTTGGTGTATTCATTTGTGGGTTACACTTTTAAGATTCCATGATTAGGTGAAGAGAGAGTCATCTATAGTGCTACCATATATATATTTGTTCATTTATATTCATTGTCTTGTGCATAACATAGCACCCAGGGACTCATGAATATTAAGTTTTGCTATTCAATTAATGATTCGTTGTAAATAATTTCATGAATATGATTTGCGGATTCATGTGTGGGTGAAACTTCTGAGATTCCATTTTTAAGTTACGAAATCATTTATCCATTCATTTTGTCCACAAGAGAATGTTAGTTCGTTAACATTAGCTGAAAAGCGAGCGAGTATTCCTTTCTGTATCCATAGTTTATTTGTACATTTATATTGATTGTCTGGTGCATAACATAGTAAATAATGATTCTTGAACTTGAAGTTTTGTTCTTCATCACGAATTTTACCTAATGATTCAAAATCCCAAATTTTCATATATGTTGGTGGATTCAATTTCTCTATGGGTGGCACTTGTGTGATTCCATGTTTGAGTAAAAAATCATCTATTCATGATTTTTTCCAGTGTAATGTTCTTTCAATGCTCTGCATGAATCTTTATAATTACTAATATAAAGATGAATAGTTATTTAAGTTGATGAACATGTATACACGAACATCTAGTGTTTCTATGAAGGAAAAAATACTGCAAACATCTCCTGGATGTGCAAAGAGTAATTATCATTGACTTAATATAATTTTATAAAGCAACATCACAATGCATTTCATATACTTATTAACTTTCCGACACTGAGATAGTTGATTAGATAAAAGAAATATATGAAGAACCGAATGAATCTCAAAACACTTTGCAAGTGAAGCAAGGAAATTAAAAACCCAAAGCAAGAAAGGAACAAAAATTGTACGAAAACACATAGAAATATCAGGGGGACCCCCGCGGTTTTAGCCGCGGTTTGCAAGTCGCGGGATAACCCGCGCAACAATCTGTTTCGCAAAACAAACAGAGGCTCCCGCGGTTTTGGCCGTGGTTTGTAAACCGCGCAGGAACCTGCGTAAGTCTCTGTTCCCCAAAAAGAAGCGGAAAAGAGCCTAAAAAGTGTCCAAAACGAAGCCAACGGAAGCCCAAGACCCGTGCCCAAACCATGACCCAGATCCGCGAAACGAATCAGATCCGGACACCTCAGCAAAACCGTGCGGTTTGTCTCACGGTTTGCAAGTGGCGGGACAAACCACGTAAGTCTCTGTTTGGTTGCTATACTTGGTGTTTTTGCGATTTTAGGTCATAACTTCTCACACGACGACGTGAGACGACTTTGGGGCGATTTTCAGAGGTTTTTCACACACTTTGGAGCCACGATAGAGGATCAATTGAGGAGGAGTTCACGAAGATAATCGGATTAGACCCGAGAGAAGGGAGTCCACCATTACATTCATCACGTCAACGATCATTATGTTTGCACACACGATTTCTCTTCCTTTTCTTATGTTTTTATCCACCACCAACATGAACTAATCTTTAGATGTTGGGGGTTGGAATGAATTTGGTTTAAGCTTATAAACATGTGATTTGAACCTTTTATCAGTTTTTCTTAATTTAATGAAGCATGTGATTTGAGTTTTTAATGCCTTTGTGAGTTTGGCCAACTTTCAATTGTTTTGTTTGTTTCCAATTAAGTTCGAGAGAATTAATTGTAACTAGAACTAGAAATTGCATGCCTAAGCTGAGAAATTGGATAGAGATATACCAAGTAAGCCTTAGTCCCGTTAAATCTTGCTTTTAATGTGTTTTGAATTTCATGAGTTGAGATCGAGAGATAAAACTTTTGTTTTCGAAATAAAACCCGTTGTTGCTTGAGAGAGAACAACGGTGATTTTTAGAGATTGGGTATTCATTATACGGAATAACTGGTAATTGTTTTGAGTCAATTGTTTGTACGTGAAAACCTTAGGATTTCCAACCCTCAACTGTTTTCTCTATCAAAGTTTCCTAAGTTGTTTACTGTCCCGTTTGTGATATGTTTTCTTGCAATCAATTAATTCATACCAACAACTCAATTTGCGACCGTTCAGTTAATAGAACTTATAGTCATTGTGATACTTAGTTCCTAGTTCCCTGTGTTCGATACTCGTACTTTTGTACTATTACTTGACTTTGACCCGTACACTTGCGTTTATATTTAGGGGGGTGTGAACCCACCTATCAAGTTTTTGGCGCCGTTGCCGGGGAACTAGTTGCAACTAATAGCACTACCAGCTATAAGCGCTATTACATTGAACATTTTCTTTATTTTATTGTTTGTTTTCATCACTCTCAGTTTTTGGATTGCTAATTTCGCTGACTTTCCGTTTCAGGTACTAATTGGTTTATGCCAAGGAAAACCCGAGGGGAAGGAATCGAACCACTCGATCCGGAAATCGAAAGAACCGCCCGTCAGTTAAGAAGAGAATGTAAAGCTAGAAGACATCTGAAGATAGGCGATGAAGCTCCTCCTTGCAATGACCCACCTCCACCACCTCCTGAGAGACGCCCTATGCGATCATTTGCCGACCCGAACGTGGTAGCCGCACGCATAGGCATCCAAGCACCCACCACTGGGGAAACCTATTTTGAGCTTAAACCGAGTACCATCGTGATGGTACAACAAAATCAATATGGAGGAGCGCCGACAGAAGATCCTCATGCACATCTTCGTGCATTTGAGAGGATTTGCAACACGTTTAAGATCAATGGGATGAGCGAGGATGCAATTAAACTGATGTTGTTTAGCTTTTCACTCAAGGGAAGAGCCGAAACTTGGACGGAAGGTATCCAACCAGACTCGATCACCACCTGGGTGCAACTGAAAGCCGCTTTTCTTCAGAAATTCTTCCCACCAAGCAGAACCGCGCAACTTATGGCAGAAATCACCCATTTTGTTCAATGGGATCAAAAGACGTTATATGAAGCTTGGGAGAGGTACAAAGATATGATCAAGAAGTGCCCTCATCATTGGTTGCAAGGTTGGGTTATTATCCAAACATTCTTCAGTGGACTTCACCCGCAGTTCAAAAACGACATCACAGCTGCATCGGGAGGAGCCCTAATGGATAAGTCTTATGAGGAAGCATGCGAGCTGATTGATAATCTGGCCGAACACAGTTTTTCTACTCCAAGATCAGCCGTGAGAAGAGTTGAGAGTGTTCAAGAATCGGATGAACTGAAGGAAATAAAAGCTCAACTAGCTACGATTACGAACCATCTGAAAGGAGGTAGTCCGGATGAACCCGAACAAGTTCAGTTTTTACAGAACCGGAATAACCAGCCGAGAAACGACCCTTTTTCGAACACTTATAATGAGGGGTGGAAGAAACACCCTAACTTTTCATGGAGTCAACCCGGGCAACAACCACAAGGTAATAACTCCAACTTCTCTAATTTTTCTAATACTAACAATGTTTACCGTCCTCCAGGTTTCATCCAAAGGAAATTCGACGAAGGACCATCCATAGAGAAGAGACCGGGGCTGGAGGATATGATGATGAAGTTTATGACAAAGATGGATGGCACGGTTGGAGAGTTAGCGAGCACGGTTAACACGGTCAAGGCGGCTACTGACCAGAATACAGCATCGATTAAGCTTCTCGAAAGGCAAGTGGGACAAAATTCTGAAGTCCTACAAAACCGAGCTCACGGGACATTTCCGAGTCAGACTGAGAGAAAGCCAAGAGAAGAATGCAAAGCCATTTATCTGAGAAGTGGCAAGGAGCTGATTAGAGACCCGACACGGGAGCCGTCATCAAAGGAAACCGAGCCAAAAAGGCAAGATGTGGAGATCGTAGATATGGATGAGTTAGAGGCTGAGGAAGAGGTTGTGAGTGAAGAGAACTCGAAAAGTAAAGAGAAGAAGCCAAAGCAACCACCGGTCAAGCCGACAGTTCCAAAAGTGCCATATCCAAATAGGCTTAAAGCCCACAGGGATGATCTAAAGTTTTCTAAATTTCTTGAAGTTTTTAAGAAATTGCATATTAACATCCCTTTTGCAGATGTGTTGGCACAAATGCCCTCATACATGAAGTTCTTAAAAGAAATCCTCTCCAACAAGAGGAAGATTGAGGAGCATGCAACGGTGGCACTAACTGAAGAGTGTAGCGCGATCAACCAGAATAAGCTTCCCCCGAAGCTTAAGGATCCAAGGAGTTTTTCGATCCCTACTCAAATTGGGATTATTTGTTTTGATAAGGTATTGTGTGATTTAGGGGCAAGTATTAATTTAATGCCTTTATCTATTTTCAGGAAACTCGGCTTGGGGGAAGTGAAGCCAACATACATGACAATTCAACTGGCGGATAGATCAATAGTATATCCATATGGAGTGATAGATGATGTGCTTATCAAAGTTGATAAGTTCTATTTTCCGGTGGACTTCGTGGTGCTGGACATTGATGAAGATATAGAGGTCCCACTGATATTGGGAAGACCTTTCCTAGCCACGAGCAAAGCACTAATTGACATGGAAGAAGGCGAGATGACGTTGAGAATTGGCGGCGAAAAGGTAATATTTAAGATGTTCGAGAGGATGAGTGACAGAAGTAAAGAGGAGTCTGATGGTCAAGGAAAACCAGATGTGGAAGAATCCGCGGAGAATCGCAAGTGTGGGCGGTTCGACTCAGCGAATACCGAGCCAAGTTGAGAGCCACATAGTCGTGCCACGACTTTAACTACGGCGCTGGGTGGGAGGCAACCCACCGAGGTTTGCGTGCTTTATCCTTAATTTATGTGTTGGAGTGATTTCTTTTACAAAAAAATAAAAAATAAAAAAATTGGGGAACAGAGACTTACGCGGGTTCCTGCGCGGTTTACAAACCGCGGCCAAAACCGCGGGAGCCTCTGTTTGTTTTGCGAAACAGATTGTTGAGCGGGTTATCCCGCGACTTCCAAACCGCGGCTAAAACCGCGGGGGTCCCCCTGATATTTCTATGTGTTTTTGTACAGTTTTTGTTCCTTTCTTGCTTTGGGTTTTTAATTTCCTTGCATTTTTCATCTTTTGCTTTGATTTCTGTTGTTTTTGCCTTCTCTCTCCATCTTCTCTGGCCGGTCGCTCCAATTTTTCAAGAGAATCTCCTCCGTCCGGGCAAACAGGTATGTTCTAACCTTGTAGGTTAACGAGTGGTGTATGATTAGGAATGGCAACGGGCCGGTTTCGGGACGGTTTTTAAGGTCACTGTCCCCGAAACCGATAAGCATCCCCGTCCCCATAACCGTATCGATCCCCACCGGGGATCTTATCGGGGATCCCCATCGGGTCCCCACGGTTTCCCCGATACCGTTGGGGAACCCGTTAAGAAAAAAATGCACCGTTACCCATTCGTTTTCTCCGAACCCGACCCGAATCCGAACCAAAACAAAAAAACACATGTTTCTAAAACATAAAAAATACAATTTTCTTTCTAAATAGTTGTTATCCCTCTCTCAAGAACTGAAACCCGATCATCATCTTTCTTTGAAGATTTTGTTTTCTTTTTCTTCTTTCAAACGAGAGGCATCTTTCCTCTCTATTCGATTTCCTTTGTCAGCACAGATTCCCCCAAATATCCAATATGATTTGAATTAGGCTTGCACTTTAAGTACATGTATATTTATCTGGTAGCCCAATAAAATTGTGTGTATATATATATATATAATATATTATATCGGGCTGGGCCGGGGCGGTGAGGATGGTCCCCGTCCCCGTTAAAATCCCCAATAACATCCCTGATCCCCGCCCCGTCCCCGTTAAGAGGTCCCCGAACCCGACCTGAAACGTTTGGTTTTCGGTTTCACCGTCGGTTTCGGTTTTTTTTTGCCATCCCTATGTAAGATGTGTGTTTCCTCATTAGTTAAACGAGATGCAACAAACCTAAGTTTCACTTAGGTTTGGGGTGCCTCACCTTTCAACATCTACACACTAACTTTTAATCCTGTGCAAACCTCAGTTTTACCGAGGTTTGGGGTTGGCTTTAGTTGACAAACCTATGCCACGACCTAGGTTTGGGGTGGCCATATATGAATAACTCTGGGCTCGCTCTTTGATAAATTGTGTTAAGCTTTGCCTTTCCTGCTTGATGACTGTAATAACTGCACAATGATTTTTGTCACATTGCCTATACCGATGCTTACACATTAGGGACAATGTGTGGGTAAGGTTTGGGGTTGCCCAATCGGGCCTACGTTTATGCACGTAGATTTCCTGCACTTCTGAGTGTCTAGATCATAGTAGCTAATTTTTTGTTTTGGATGATTGAGGCCGACCATTGTGGGAAGAATCTTGTGAAAGTAACGTGACCATTAGGGAAGGACCAGGAAAAGGCATGACTAGGGACATTAGTGGAGACCACCCAATAGCGAGATTTGAGCCTAAATGGCGTTCTTCACTTCGAGGGATTTAAACACTTAAGTCATATACACTTTTTCGATTTCCTTGTCGTGATTATAGAGTGATCTCGCTATAATATTGCATTGAGTACCAAAGACAACCATCGGGATATTGGGTAAGGGTGTAGTAGACCATATTATGTGGACCTTGAGAGATGATTCCAGGCATTGTGTGTATGTTTAACCCATTTTTTATCTATCGTTCCTTTCGACCCATTATGTGTGTACCCATAACCCATTTTGTAACCAAACACTCACCTTGTTCATTTCAAACCCACCATCAAACCCTAGCCAAAAGCCTTAGTCAACCCTTATCCGAAAGTGTGTCAATCAGAAGAAGTACAGGCCAGTCATGAAAAATATATAGAAAAGAGGGTCAATGCAGCCCCAATCAATTAAAGAGGACCAATGAAGTCCAATAAATAAAAAAAATAAAAAAAATAAAAAATACAGTTATTTAGATAGCTTTACAACAGCTCAATAAGAGAGTCAAAGCGACTCCAGTAGTGATAAAGAGGGCCAAAGGATAGAATGTGAAGCAAGAAAGTCATACTTGCTAAGGATTGACACACCGAGGATCTTTGATCCGCTTACCCTTCGTTTCTTAGCCATAACCCTAACCCCGTTACAACCCTTGTAAAGACCTGGATGATCTTCTGGAAAATGTGATTACGGTATACGACTATCTTTAAAAATATTCCCTGCCTTGCTACTTGATTCCTTTCTGAGATCAACCTTTTGGACATTTGTGCGTCTTTCATTAGAGTTGTCATGTAACTTTCGAGTATTCTTGTACATAACTTCCTTATACATGACAACATGTGCGACAACCTAGGTTCGAGTGAAATGAGAGTATCCCGTGAGGTATGATCGAGGCGAAATGTCTTCCCTAGTATGTTTGGACCTAGTACGACCTTAATGCAATCGGAGCCGTCACGAGTTCAACTCACAATGGAAGGCCATAGATCAAACAGAATAAGGATGAGGCAAGGGTGAGATAGGCATTCACGGGTACGGGAAATCACCAGTGCAGTACGTGGTACCGATTGGGAGTTGTGCAGTTATTATTTCACTAATATATGCTTTTATTCTATTTTATCGCTAATTTGCTTAAGGACAAGCAACGCTCGGTTTGGGGTTGTTAATAACGCCACTTTTTGGCTTTATTTTCAGTTCTCAAACCAATGAGATTGGCTTGTGTTCTAGCAAAAAGGCGGAATTTTATGGTTTATCGAGTGAAATGTGCAGGTAATATAGAAGGAAGACAAACATCGAGAAAAGAAGCGGAAAAGAAGCGGTTGCTATACTTTGTGTTTTTGCGATTTTAGGTCATAACTTCTCACACGACGACGGGAGACGACTTTGGGACGATTTTCAGAGTTTTTTCACACACTTTGGAGCCATGATAGAGGATCGATTGAGGAGGAGTTCACGAAGATAATCGGATTAGAGCCGAGAGAAGGGAGTCCACCATTACATTCATCACGTCAACGATCATTATGTTTGCACACACGATTTCTCTTCGTTTTCTTATGTTTTTATCCACCACCAACATGAACTAATCTTTAGATGTTGGGGGTTGGAATGAATTTGGTTTAAGCTTATAAACATGTGATTTGAACCTTTTATCAGTTTTTCTTAATTTAATGAAGCATGTGATTTGAGTTTTTAATGCCTTTGTGAGTTTGGCCAACTTTCAATTGTTTTGTTTGTTTCCAATTAAGTTCGAGAGAATTAATTGTAACTAGAACTAGAAATTGCATGCCTAAGCTGAGAAATTGGATAGAGATATACCAAGTAAGCCTTAGTCCCGTTAAATCTTGCTTTTAATGTGTTTTGAATTTCATGAGTTGAGATCGAGAGATAAAACTTTTGTTTTCGAAATAAAACCCGTTGTTGCTTGAGAGAGAACAACGGTGATTTTTAGAGATTGGGTATTCATTATACGGAATAACTGGTAATTGTTTTGAGTCAATTGTTTGTACGTGAAAACCTTAGGATTTCCAACCCTCAACTGTTTTCTCTATCAAAGTTTCCTAAGTTGTTTACTGTCCCGTTTGTGATCTGTTTTCTTGCAATCAATTAATTCATACCAACAACTCAATTTGCGACCGTTCAGTTAATAGAACTTATAGTCATTGTGATACTTAGTTCCTAGTTCCCTGTGTTCGATACTCGTACTTTTGTACTATTACTTGACTTCGACCCGTATACTTGCGGTTAGATTTAGGGGTGTGTGAACCCGCCTATCAAGCAAGCAACTTTGCACCAAAATCAATTCCAACCAAGCAAGCCAAAACAGCAACTAAAGCTGCAAAAATATAAGCATATATGTGCATACAAGTGTAATTGTGTTAAAAGAATAGCATACCTACACGAATGTAGAAGAGAAGCAAAATTTAATGCTCAATGGAAACAAAGATATTTAAATAACATTACTAAAAAACATAATTGATCTGCATTAAAAAAATAAGAATTTGTAATAATTTTACACTTTACATGCAAAGAATAAGATTTAGAGAGCATAATAGCTGGACTCAACTATTCCTTACCACGAGGTCCCCCAAACATGATGCCAAAATTTCTTTATCCCCTTTCAAATTTGCCTCATGTTCTTTTTGCCGAGTTTTTCACCATTACAAATCAAAAAAATGTTTTCCTTTCTATACACTTTTTGCAACCGAGGAACATTCTTCGAACAACAGGCTTAGAAGTCAGGTTTGCAGATCTGGAATCCAAAAAAGGGGATCAACCACCGCCATGGCTGCAACACCTTCAGGTTACCCCACGAAGCCACAGGCCGAGTTTCACCCGGATGGGAAAATGAAATCGAAAAGATTAATCAAAAGCAATACCAAAACCAACAGGTTCATCATCATCTTCCACAATTAAATATAAACAAAAAAATATCTAAGGTGTTGTTCGGTTCATTTTCTGTTAAGACCTGAATCCATATGACTGTCTGAGTGGATATGGTTGTCTGACCGTTAACAGATAAGTTGGTGTTCGGTTGTTATGCTGAATAACAGTCTGAATGTTAGAAATGACCATTTTACCCCTCTATATTTTTTGTCGAATTAAAAAAAAGTTGTGAAATATATAAATTTAATTTTTATTATTTTTATTACATGAACTTTTTATTATCTTCAAGAAGAAAAAAAAAGCCTTTTTATCATCTTCAAGAAAAGGAAACCCAAAGAAACCCTTTTATCATCTTCAAAAATAAAACCCTATCTACACCCTCAACAAGCCCGCCATTGTCATCTTCAACCCAAACCACTGTCGCATTACAAACCGCCTCCACTTAATTTATTAACCCTAAATAGAAAAATCTAAAATTTATTAACCCTAAATTAAAAAGAACAAATCAAGATAATCTCCTGCTTGACCACCACTGGGTTTGGGTTCTTATCAACACTACCAAAAATAACATAAGAACAGCAGAACGATAATCATCGATGGAGTGGAGCACATCGATGGACATAGATAGATGGACATAGATAGATGGAAAATAGATGGAATATGAGATGAGCAGGGCGATAATCATCGATGGAGATGTCTCGTTTCCTGATATGTCACCGAGCAGAGATGGATAATCACCGATGGAGAAATGGATAATCACCAATGGAGATCATGGAGATGTGTCGTTCCGTGCTCTAGTGTTACCGTGATTGAGAAGGAGATGGACAAAGGAGATGTGCAGATCTTATGAATGAACGTTTTTTTTTCAGAGGCTGTGAGTATTTTAAGAGAGGGGTATTTAGGTAAAAAGTTGGGCTGAATGTAAACCAGAGTCCTCCTGAAGTTGAGCGAATAAGCTGTTGATTTCCACATTAAGCCACAACCGAACACCAGTATATAGCTAACCGAATAAGCTATATGGGCTATACAGCCCATTAAGCTACAAACGAACAACCCCTAAATCAATGAGATAACACCATACCATGATTGAAGTGGTAGGGTTGAAAATATCATGAAACTAAACACAATATGTGTTAAATGAAACCCAAAAACAAAAACTAACCCAAGTAAAATAAAATGTTTCCATTATCATCAAAATGAGAAGACCTGTAGACACAACCACCTCGTTAGCAACATACACTAATCATCAAAACTGATATGTTCCCAAAAACGTTAGCATTAAAGATGCAGAAAATAAATGAACCTGTGAGCAGCTATTTGAGAAGGAGATGATTTCCATCAAGTGGTCCTTCTTCGTTTCAGAGAGGAACAAATCTATAAGCAAAAAAACCTTAAATTCAAAAAGCAAACTTTCAAGGTAGTTGTAATTAAGAGTTTGTCATATATGTATTATAAGGTAGTAATAGATAATAGATAATAGATATATATATATATATAGAGAGAGAGAGAGAGAGAGAGAAAATAGTTGTGCTATTTCAACCTACCGAGTCGCACTGCTAAACCCCAATAGCATGCAAGCCAACACTGCTTAAGTACCACTTCCTCCTGCAATTTTGATATATCATAGTATGGTAAAGAGACGTCTTGGAAAACAATAGCATAACTCTACGTAATAACATACCATCTCACTCTGAGTTAAAACCATCCTTCGTGTCATTGAGTGAAGAGCTTTAACTTCAGACTCGATTCCCTGAAGTTGGCCCACAACAACTGTAGCCTCATCTTTGGCTTTCTGATTCATATGAATAGCACTTATCAAGCTACATATATAAACACAATATATTAACTCTAAAGCATACTCTTTCATCCCAAAATAAGAGCCGTAAAACTTTCAGCCCAACATTTTGAGTTATGTGACTTATGTAACAGGACATCTTATACACCCTATATCATTTTACACATCATATCATACACTTGTATAATAAGCAACTAAATTATAAACATGCCACTGCAAACCCTCTATTATGATGTGTCACAGTCCTAGAGAGTCTAATATATCTGAAGCTGTTATGGACATGTCATCTAGACTCTTCAATTTAATTCTATTCAAGAGGTCCTTGAAACTTTATATTGATAATATATGTTTATTAGTTTATACGTCTAAATGGCACTTCTTAACAATCGTAGACAAAAGATAAGAGACTATGAATTTGGGAGGAAGGGAGTAACGTCATCCATAGAGTGCGTATATTACAATTCATGAGAACAACATAGCAAGATTCACCTTAACTTCGGAGCGGAGTGATACAACTTCTTCATTTACTCCATCTTTAGCTTTTTTGGCCTCTTTAAGTGCAGCCTGTCATAGTAGAAGTATTGATGTCTTCTAAATAAATCAATAAGCAAGAAGAAAATTTATTCAAATGTTGGAAGGCATTTAACTTATAAAGGCGTGGAAACTCAACTCTTCCAGAATATAAAATGAGGAAATAAAGGTACCGAATAAGATTCATTTAACAATTTAAGCAACCTCTCTTTGGCGCAATGCAGCTTCCTTCCTACACATTGGAAATTCACAAATTATGGCATGAAAGAGGTTTCAGAAGGCAAGAAAGTTAAAAAAAATTACCAAAAGGGCCATTGGCCCAGAGGTATCCGGTAACCCAACCTTCCTAGAGGTCAAGGGTTCCAACCTCACCAAATGCGAGCAGTGTTTGATTATTTGCCGTATATAAATATTATTCACTTTAAAATGATTAAAAAAAATTAGAAGAGACTGTCATAGCTAAATAAATGCATTTTAGTAGGAGACATATTTGTTTACTAAAATTAACCTGCTCAACAATTTAGCTTCCAAAGATATTCCTTCACCGAGAGCAGCCACCTAAATAATAGGTTAAAAGTAAGCATGGGTAGTTACGGAAGAAAATTTTGGCCGGAACACGGCTAACAAAAGCATAATGTCAATACATTTTCAGCATAATCCCAAATCACAAAAATCATATCATGCATCAAGTTCATGCCAGTGGATACTGATCAGAAACAAAAGAAGAGGAAAAATAATAAATAGGCAAGTGGATAAAAAACAACGGTAAGGAGCGAGCTAAGATTTAAATAGGAATTTAAAGCCCATCTAGCAAAGCACATGAGATTCATAACTCCTACTAAGTGCTTATATGACCTGCTTCTCAAGCTCCTTAACCCTCGTCTCTGCATCGTGACATCTTTCTTCAGCAAACCTGAGCTGTACGATTGAATATTCAAGATTATATAAACCAAGGATACTGCAATTAGGCATGTGAAGCATAGAAGCAAGGCAAATGTAAAAATTAAAAACCGCTGTTACCTTCTTTGAATTGGAGAGTCTGAGCATAGATGGAAAAGATGGAGAGGCCTAGTTGTTCAATTGAATATTTAGAAGGGAGAGATTTTAAAATGACTTCTCACCAACTTAGTTCCATGAGACTTAAGGTAGAAAGTTCCAAGGTTAACTTCCCTAACTCTGCCTTCCTGCCCATATTAAAATGTAGATATACACATATTACATATATAGTTATATACACATGTTGCACATAAGTTGCTAAATGATCATATTATTAGGAACCAGATTAAAAAAGATAACAAACTTAGTAGATGTTCTTGAATAGGTCTACCAGATATAATTTCACTATTATCTTTCAGCAAAGCCGGTCAAAATCTTGATCAAGTCATCAAAGGATTTTATATATTATCAGTGATTAGATCATATACACCTGTTGCTTATCTACAAATTGACTGTTTGTTTATTAACCTTTTTGAAATATTGATGTCCAAATGAAACATGGTTTGCTATATACGACCATTTCAAACCAAAGTTGGGATGATCAGATACTCATGTGGTCGAACAAAAAAGTAGAACCAATGAAGAATAATCCCACAACATCCAATTTCACAATCAGAGTCATATCCAACATTCTTACATAGCATTATAGCAAGATTTTGCAAATGGTGTAATTCTTTCTTTACATGGTCCTACAAAATCCTAATCTAAATGCTCTAATCCCGTGTAAACTTTAGATCTCATTCATATCTGTAGTAATGAAAGAAACTGAATATATTGTATACAAGATGGACAAGAAAACCCTAATTATAACCTATTGTTGTAACTCAATCCCAACGGTTATCTATTTCAAATACAACCATGTCATCTCTTTCTTCCTATTTCTTTCCATAATATTTAAAGATTAACAAAATGAAACTATTTTTCTCACAACAAGTTGTATTCAAACTTGAAGAACATAAAATAATTAGGATCATATTCAGATTACGTATGAGTTATCATCAATCATCATATATCCTAAAAAAATTCCCAAAAAACACCTTTTATTGAATACATCGAAAGAGGGTCGTGAAGCAGAAAAGAAATTACAAAACACGAAAAAGGGAAAAAAGTGTTGACCTGATACATATTCCTCAAAAAAGGGTAAATTCCAGGGCACTGATATTCTTCAACTTCTGCGCTTCAAAAAGGGAGAAAAAATAGATAAAGGAAAAATCCATGAATCTTGAAAAGCAAAAAACCAAAGATTCTCAAAAGTGTAGAGTGAGGGAGCAGAGAAATCGATCATCATAGGAATAGCATATTACCTTCACGTGTTCGATGGCATGGCAGATCTGAGAGTTCTCTTGTCACCGTGCGTTCGTTTCTCTCAATAGCGGTCTTCATAACCATAATTTACCTAGCTTCTCAACCTCTTCCGATACCTGCACATAAACCGAATTAGATAAAGAGAAAACAAAAACAAGAATCGTGACATGGGTACAACAAATCTTCTTGAAAGAACACCTGAGTCTCATAATGGAGTCAAGATTTCAAATTTGAAGTCAGTGTGTACAAGATGGAGGCTGGATTTAGGGATGAGTTTTTGGGCGAATTTGAAATTGAGAGCGTACGAAAGAGATTTGAATTCAAATGAATTCTGAAAAGCAAGTGGTCTTAGCACGAAAATAGAAAAAAAAAACACTGTTGGAAAAAAAGGGATGGCTGGAATGAGTAGCGTCCATACTTGTGGTGAGAGGGGTTTAAAAGCAAATCACTTGTACCCAATGCATTAACACATGTAATTCATAGTTTTTTGAATTTCCTGCATAAAATGGTTGTACATTGTGCATAAAATCTTGTCTTTAAGAGTTTTGCATATATGCTTATTAAGGTAGTAATAGATATATATCAAAAGTTGAAAAACTATGAATTACAAGTCACAATGCACAATGCACAAGGTATTGCTATTTCATGCGCAAAAGTTGAAAAACTATGAATTACAACTTGGTTTGCATGAGGTATAAGTTATTAATGCTCATTTCAAACATTCTGTTGTGAGATTCCCGCTTCTGCTCGTATTCTAAAGAATTCAAAATTTTCAATTCAAATCCTTATTCCCTCTCATCTGAGACCATTGACCTGCGTCTCTTTCATCTCTTAGACCTAGTTCAAATTTTGAGATATCTCCTGCTCAAAGTCGGCCTGCATGTTTTCTCAGACGGATCTTCATCGTCTTTTGCCTTGCCCGTTTTCTAAAGATTGCCATGGACAACAATTCTTTGACCTTCAGGTATCGTTTCCCTTTTTGTTTGATTTGAAATAAGAGCTTTGATTTTTGTTTATCTTGTTTCCGTTTTTGCTTTGCTCTTTGTTTGGTATCGATGTTGTGAGGTAACTCTTCCCAACGTGAAAGCTTCTTCCCCAACGTGAAACCTTCTTCCCGTCACCGTCATTTTTTCCCGAAATCGAACGTGAAAGCTTCTTCCCAATGACAAAGTTTTTCCGAAAAACCAACGACTTCTCTGCTCTCTCACTTTCTGCTCTTGATAATCGAACAACCTTTTCTTGATCTGCCACATCGTCGACCACCTGAAGGTAATCTTCTATTTTTATTTTCTTGAAGTTGTTGATGTATGAATATGGTTGTCTTGCAAAAACTGGGTGTGTTTCCATCTATTGCAAAGAGTTGGAAAATGTTGGTTTGTTTCTATAAATAATTAATCAGCAAAGAAAATGCAGTCAATGGGCTTGTCTCCATTGATTGCAGGTAAGTTCTAATGTTTAATTTTAACCTAATTTTAGCTTCTGTAACTTTTTTGAGATTTGCTTTTGTAGTAATGCATTTTATCGTCAACTTTTCCACTTCTTTTAATTTCACAGGCAAAGCTTGTGCCTTATGTTATTTTACTCGACTTTATTTGGTATTTATTGCTCGTTGGTTATACATTTTGCATAATGGTGTTTTAACATCATATATTTGGTTGGTTTTTGTCAAATCTATAGGTCTATATGCTTTCTGTTATTGGAGAAAATATGATAAAATCTTGGTGGGTACGGTTGTCTTCTTCCACGAACTTCACATTTCAGACAAAATCTCATTTGGCTCCGTTAGGGCTAGCAATAAGGTATATGGTTCGATTTTATGCATTTGTACGGATAAGAACCCAATCTGCCATAGTTTTTTAGTACATTAAGGATTGGTTACATCATGTGTATGTCTATTCTTTCGACTCAGACCTTTCCGGAAAGGTTAAAATTAAAATCAGAATTGAGTTGGTGAAACACACAGCGGCAGTAGAGTAGCCACTTGAGAGTAAGAGGGGTAGAAGCTCCTCCTGAAATTTTGAAGGAATATTTTCATATAGGGACTCAGTTATATATACTTATTTACTATTGTGCTCAATCTCTCCATTTTTTTCTCCATAAATGGTATGCTTGAATCATGAATGTTGTTTATTTTTTAATGGTTTGATTACTTGGTTTTGTAATATGTTACTTGGTTTTGTGAGGTTTTTTTTTCAGGAATTTAGGTTTGTGAAATCAAGGATGGGGATGCAGGTAAGGGTTATTTTTTCTTACATATAGATAACCTTAGAATTTCCCCAATTGATCTGAAATTATGAAATTTTGGTTTGAATCTGATAACCTTGAAATTTCCCCAACCTTAGATATCCTTAAAAGATGTTGCTTTGAAACTGTTGCAACACTAGGTTGCTACTGTTCCAGTTATATCACGGGATGGTTCAATAGCCAGCTGCTACATTTGGCTTCCCTAACCGGATTTCTAAAATGTAAGATTTTCTTAGAGATAAGCGATTCAATGCATATGATCTGCTACTAACAAACCAACACATTCCAGGCATCTGCAGACAATTTAAACATTGGCCTGCCTCCTTGCCAATTCTTATACCAATTTCAGCAGGTGCTCAGAAAACAAAATGTTGGATGGTCAAGATGAGTAAGATTATAAAATCAAAATGTTGGATGGTCATTACTTTGACACGGTAATTCATACTCTCTATTTCTTCTCTGTTTGCTTCTTTGTATCAATTGAGCAATAGCCATGTACAATTTGCTTATTTATTTCTTCTCTGTTTGTTTCTTCTCGATTCTCTGTTTGTTTATTTGTGTTTTTTCATTACTTCTTTATTGTCTTTTGAAAAAGGAGAGACCTAAATCAAGCAACTCCCAGAGGAGAAAGTTGAAGAAGTTGGATGGTTGTATGTTTGATGCATTCATCCTGCTTTAAACTTTGTTTGGTATAAATGTGACCGATTTCTTACGTGTGCAGGAGGAAAAGAAGAAATTCGTTCTCTTATCTAAAAGCCTGGAGACATGCTTACACACATCCATGTGCATATTCTAATTTTTGACAGCATTTGGTTGGTTTTAATATATCAGGAAATACTAAATTCAAGGGGATGCATATGCACTCATGGGTCTTCATGCAATTTGCGCCAGGTGTGTTTTGATCTAAACAATGCTATATATTTTGTGTTCTTTTACTTATTTTCGTTGTTTCGGTTAGTTTTGATCTGCATGCCAAAGTGGAGAAGAAAGTGCTTAGCCCCTTTAGTTTCCAGATCGTTGTTCAGATTTTAAAAATGAAAGAACGATCTTTCACCCATTTGGTTATATGTTTTGAATCTTTAGATCTAATTGTTGTGTGGATTGGTTTAAATTACATATAAACTGACTATCATAGAATCATAACTATGGAACGAAAGGGGGAATACAATAATTCTCTAGATTGCAGGTAGGTTGTTGAACAATAAAAATAACATGTCTGGTTTTTTCTTTCCTGGGACTAAAATCGTGGTTGTGTGTGCTAAATTGAAGAATGATACAAACAAATTGAAACTTGTATATGAAAGTTGTGTTTTGGCTTTATTGTGTAATGTGTAGTCTGCAAATTTGATTTTTATTTCTAAAAAACAAGTATAAAGGATGTTGACAATTCATTTTTATTTGTAGTAGACAGGGTACAACTTTCTTTCATCTTTGTGTTTGTATTTTCCATGTATCATACAGGGCACTTTGAATTGATAACACAAAATCTTGCTCTTAGATTTGATGATGCTTGTAGTAATTGATAACCCAAGATCGTGTGAGAAGTTGAGGTTAAGCGTGAGAAGTGAATCAGGTAAGTAATCTTAGGGTTTATTCTTGATTTTGAACTTTTGATTTTGTATACTTTTTCTATTAAGAGGTTCAACCATCGAGTGTGTGCTTTCCTGGTTCTAGATTATGGTTATTTTGTTCCTGACTATTTTTTTGAACCTAATATGCTTACGTTGTTTTAGATTTGTACTTGTACATTGTTTGATCCTGGTCTGTGTCTCTCTCCCTCTTCTAATTTTGTTTTTTATGCTCCTATTTTCCCTCCCTCATGTTTATGTAAGATTGTATATGTTTTTTTTTGTATTGACAGGTTTTGGATTCCATCTCTGTATACAACTCGAAATTGATAGCAACAAATTGTTGGTCCCGAAGGGCTATACAAGTTTGTAGAAAGGGGGGGGGGTTGAATACAAACACACGTTTTTACTTTTCTAAATTGTTTATTGATAAATCAAGACAATTTACAACTTGTTGCGGAACAAGATTAAGGATAAACCTAATCTAAGCAAGTCTTGAGAAACACTAAGTTTCTTGCACTAGAAAGAGTTAAAGAAATTACGAATAATAACTTAACAATAAGAGAGAAATAAGAAGATGGTCCGAACACACTTCAAAACTGAAGTAAGGTTCTTCTTATATACTGCATGCATTTAATGCATGGCAGTATGGCTTTACACGTGGCAGCAGCTGAGTGGTTGCATGTCATTGACCTTTGTAGACAACCTTAGTAGACGCATGGTGCACAGTGTAGAATCAGAGTTGTTGTACGATTACAGACAAAAGGGATGTCCGTTCTGACAGTTCGTACAGAGACGTGCAAGGGAGGTAAGACAATAGTAACAAACAGGGAGACTTCATGATCAGCTTTCGTTGAGTCAGATCATTATCAGCGAATGATAAAGTTCAGCGATTGCTGAAGTCTTCTACTTGATACTTAACGTTGAATGGACATGTCTTGATTCGCTGATATCCGCATCAGTTCATGAGTAGACTTGTCGCTGGTTCTTGAGCTTGATCTTCGACTTCAGCGTAGAACTTTGGTTGACGTGAAACTTGTCTTCAGAGATCATAAGTAAACAAACTAAACTATCAGCGATCATCAATAGAACTGAACAGGCTCAGAGCTATATGATGATGAACAGTGTTCGCTGAATATCTAATCTAAAGAGTGATATTTCCTATCAGCGGTACTGTAAAGTCTTAGTACTTATCAGCGATAGTGAAACTCTAATACATATTGTTTACTTACAATTTTCACTAAGTGTTTAAGAGAGGGTCATTATCAAATCACTGAGGGTTTGGATCAACAATCTCCCCCTATTTGATTATGACATAGCAACAGAGAAAATTGCTATTTAATGAAAACATAAGGATAAAAAGAACTCATAAAATATTTGTCCCTTTTACTGTTTTCTGGGATCTTTTCAGTACTGATGGAGTAAAGTACATTCGCTGAAATTTTTCTTTAAACTTCGTAAAGATTACAAAGGGAAGTGGAAAAATTACAAGTACAGCAAATAAAATTACAAGTACAGAAGATGTAGACAGATAAGGATAGAAAGAATTACAAGGCGATCCTATCCGTCAAAAGGTTCTTCCTTGATGAGAAGTTCATCGAGGGTCTTTGATGTGGGAATCATCCAGTCAGGGACCGTTACACCTTGATCCTTTTTGTTCTTTGCTTCTTCAAAGATCAGGGGTTTGAGGTGACGTGCCTGAATGTCGCGCCTGACTTCACACCAGTATATGAGGTCTCTGAGCTGTTCGATGGGAGTGATTGGAAGCTCAGAGATACGTTGAAAGTGTTGATTTCCATGGCAGTCTAGAAAGAATATACCATAGGGATCACTTAGGACTTTTCCAGGGATGAAAGTTTCACCAGGTGGTAGGGAGGTGTCAAGCGCTGAGAGGGCAGCATCAGGACCAAGAACTTCAGCACGAGAGAAACCAATACATGTTTCATTCCGTATAGGAGGACCTGAGTCTGAGGATTTCTTTTCCTTTGCAGAGGCTCTTCTTTGTTGAGGAGGAAGAAGAGTGGAAGGAGGAATATCCACGTCAGAAGAAACCAAGTCGATCTGAGAATTTAAAATTTTCTCGACATGGCTCTTGAACTTTGAGCGAGATCGCTGAATGGCTAATTTCACTTCCAACCATTCAGAGAAACCAAATTTCTCTAAAGTAGCAGCATAGAAGGTTTGCTTGGTTTTGTCTTCTCTGAATACATCAACTTCAACAACAGGAACGTCTACGAATAGTTTTCCTCTGATATTTACCTTGATGATTTTGGATGGTCGAGATCGATAGTTCAGCATTTCTTTACACCATTCCAAAGTCGAATCAGATACTTTAGTCTTTTCTTCAACGATCCTGTTGATCCAAACCCTCAGTGATTTGATAATGACCCTCTCTTAAACACTTAGTGAAAATTGTAAGTAAACAATATGTATCAGAGTTTCACTATCGCTGATAAGTACTAAGACTTTACAGTACCGCTGATAGGAACTCTCACTCTTTAGATTAGATATTCAGCAAACACTGTTCATCATCATATAGCTCTGAGCCTGTTCAGTCTATGAGATGATCGCTGATAAGTTAGTTGTTTACTTATGATCCCTGAAGACAAGTTTCACGTCAACCAAAGTTCTACGCTGAAGTCGAAGATCAAGCTCAAGAACCAGCGACAAGTCTACTCATGAATTGATGCGGACATCAGCAAAGCAAGACCTGTCCATTCAACGTGAAGTATCAAGTAGAAGACTTCAGCAATCGTTGAACTTTATCATTCGCTGATAAAGATCTGACTCAACGAAAGCTGATCATGAAGTCTCCATGTATGTTACTATTGTCTTACCTCCCTTGCACGTCTCCGTACGAACTGTCAGAACGGACATCCCTTTTGTCTGTAATCGTACAACAACTCTGATTCTACACTGTGCACCATGCGGCTACTAAGGTTGTCTACAAAGGTCAATGACATGCAACCACTCAGCTGCTGCCACGTGTAAAGCCATACTGCCATGCATTAAATGCATGCAGTATATAAGAAGAACCTTACTTCAGTTTTGAAGTGTGCTCGGACCATCTTCTTATTTCTTATTGTTAAGTTATTATTCGTAATTTCTTTAACTCTTTCTAGTGCAAGGAACTTAGTGTTTCTCAAGACTTGTTTAGATTAGGTTTATCCTTAATCTTGTTCCGCAACAAGTTGTAAATTATCTTGATTTATCAATAAAAAATTTAGAAAAGTAAAAACGTGTGTTTGTATTTAACCCCCCCCCCCCCCTCTACAAACTTGTATAGCCCTTCGGGACCAACAAGTGGTATCAGAGCAGATTTGTTTAATTTCATAAACAAGATCTGATCTATACTAAGATTTCTCTTCCTTGCTATTTCCAAAAATGGCTACCAACACAAACACAAACTATATTGACAACGATTCTCTTGCAAAACCCCCTAGATTCTCCAGAGATAATTTTAATCTATGGAAAAATAGGATGATTCTCTTCTTAGAAGGTGTAGACCCTACTATGCCTTATTATCTTGAAAACGGCCCATATATTCCTGTAAGAATTGATGCTGCAGTTCCAGCCGCTGAGAATAGACCTGCTATTCCAGAAAGGCTGATTCCTAAGAAAATTCATATGTGGACTGATGAAGATAAGAAGAAAGTGGCTATCGACACCAAAGTCAGATCCATACTCTCCATGGCTCTTCCTGACGAAGTCTACCATTCCGTCATGAACCTGAAAACCTCAAAAGCTATGTGGGACACAATCTGTGTTCAGTATGAAGGTACTTCTGAAGTCCAGGACTCTCGTAAGATCAACCTGGTAAGACAATATGAAAGCTTCATTTGTGGTAAGAATGAAACTCTCTCTGAAGTACACCAACGTTTTAACTGTTTAATAATAGATCTAAAAACTGTTGGTAAGGAATATTCTAATTTTGAAGTACTGACAAAGTTCTTAGAATGTTTACCTGAAAGCTGGGACAGTTATCCTATATGTCTCAAGCTGTCAAAGGATCTAAAATCAATGACCCTTTCTACCTTATATGGCACGATGCTGAATCATGAGCAATCGAGTCATCTTAAGAAGAATCTTGTAAAAGATTCCAAAAGCACCCCTGTTGCTTTAATCTCAGAGTCACCTTCCACTCAGCGATCGACTATCACTGTCACTGAGTTGGAAACTAACTCTGAAAGATCATCAGACTCTGACGTTTCAGATAATGATGAAACTCTGGCATTCCTGGATAATAAGTTCAGGAGATTTGCTAGAAAGAGTAATTTCAAGAAGAATAAACCTCTTGCTATTACTGACAAGCCAAGATCATCAACCCCTGTTGATAAGGCTACTGCTACTTGCTATAACTGTGAAAAGATAGGACATTTTTCTAGCGAGTGCAGGTCAAGGAAAGTCTCTAGACCCTCAGCTTTTCCCAAGAAAAACTTTATTCCCAGGAATAGAGATGAAAAATATAAAAAGCTGAAAGAAATGTATGCAAAGCTGAAAACCTTTAAGAAGAAAGGCAAAGGCCTCATGGCTGACTATGATTGGGCTGCCTCTGACGAAGAAGAATCATCTGACTCTGAAGATGATGATGAAGCCAATCTATGTCTCATGGCCAAACTTGAAAATGAGGAAGACAATTCTGACATTCCCTCTACTTCAACCTCTGCAACTCAGGTATCACCTTCCTTCTTTACCAATATTGCAAATATTGATGAAGCTGATAGTCTTCGAAAGATCGATCTATTGACTAGAAGTTTATATGAAGCCATGAATGGCAAAACTGTAGTTGAAAATCAAAACCTTGATCTCGCTGAACAGCTTAAAAATTGTCACCTTCAAATAGAAAATATTTCTAAAATTGAAGAAGATTTTAAAGATCAAGTTCACCTAAATCAGCTAGTCAAAATCGAGCGCGAAGAAGCTATCGCTGCATTAAAAGCTAAAAAACTACTGTTGATGGATGGTATAATTCCTCAACAAAGATCACTGAGATAATTAAGTCTCAGATTCCCCTGAGTGATAAACGTGGTCTTGGTTACAAAGCTGATACTCTAGAACCAACCACTGATCGTTCCGTGCTCTTATTTGGAACTTTCGTATCCTCAGTCGCTGATACTTCATCCTCTCAGTGTTCCTCTTCTAAACCGCCCATCCCTGAGGAAATCTCTACCTTAACTTCTAAAGGTAAAGAAAAAGTTATTTATCCAAAACCTACCTCAGTCTTTAAAAACAAAGGTAAAGGAATTGCTTTTAACCAAAATCCTCAAAAGGGTACCTCTGTACCAAAGCTGAACACTTCTAAAGCTTCAGTGACTTATCCCTCTGATTCAAAGAATAAGATCTTTGGATTTATTCAGCATGGATCTATTCAGCGATCTACTCCTAGAATCAAAGCGGAAATCATTGGTAAGAAATCCGAAGAACTAAATGTTCCTCCCATTTCAAAAACTAATAGCTTACTTGGTGCTGGTCCTTCTAATTCAAAATCTAAAGCTCAGCATGCAAATGGTCCTAGAACTACTTTTGGTTATAGGAAATGTTATCATTGTGGACTTACAAATCATATTGCTAGTAAGTGCCCCACAGCCACCCAAGCTGAAAAGATAGCTAAGGTTAAGATCATTGCCCCCAAGGCAAAGAAGACCACCGAGGTTAAGAAATTAACCAAAGTGAAGACTGACAAAGCTGAATCTTCAAATGCTGCGAAGACTGCTGAACCTTCCACCTCTTCTTCAACCCCCACTGACAAGTGTGTACACATGGTTAAGTAGGTACCCAAGAAAAACTAATCTTCCTTTGTAATGCAGGTTAAGAAGGGTATCTGGTATCTCGATAGCGGATGCTCTAGACCCATGACTGGTATGAAGAACCTGCTCACTGAGTACAAAGAAGAGAAGGGTCCCTCTGTAACTTTTGGTGGAAATGAAAAAGGACACACCCGAGGGTTTGGTGTACTATCTAATGGTACAACAACCTTCAGAAGAGTCGCATATGTTCAAAGGCTGAAGCATAATCTTCTAAGCATCAGTCAGCTTTGCGACAAGGATAACAAAGTAATCTTTACTAAAGAATCCTGCTTTGTCGCTGACAAAAAGAAGAAGATAGCTCTCGGCGGTTATCGTTTGGAAAATGTTTATGTAATAAACATGGACTCAACAATCACTGAGAACTCCAGTTTCTTCTCAAAAGCCTCATCTGATGTCAACTGGCTATGGCATAAGAGGCTCTCTCATCTAAACTTCAAGACACTGAACACTCTTTCTTCGAAAGAGTTAGTCACTGGTCTACCTCAGCACTCATACGCCAAATAATCCTTATGTTCAGTGTAGGTTCCCAGATTCACGTTGTATCATATTAATGGTAGTAAAATAGACAGCGGAAGCATATTAAATAAAGCCATTAAAATGAGTGATTGTGTAAACGATAAGTGAACTATGAGAATCAAATATTGAACAGTAAAATGATAACAAGATCAGATATAAAAGCTGCTCATATATTGATAATGAATCACACCAAGAACAAGTTAAAGTGTGTTCGGAAATCTCATAGGACAACAATATCGTACGGAGGTAGTGCTCGGGATTGCTGCAGTATGTGCTTAAACAATTGTGGAAAAACTACTCTTTCCAAAGCTTACAAATGTTTGTCCCACTACCTATCTATTTATAGCCCTCAAAAAGTATAGACAGTGTACTATCGTACCCTGGAATGACACGTGGAAAGTGTGTCTCCTATTTTAGGGCATACGTGGAAAGTATGGACACTTGTCTAACACTTGGGCTTTCCTTCGAGGCTTAGGCTGACAGAGGTCTTTTACTTCACAGAGCTCTGTCGCAAGAGCTCTATTGGTCTTCTGTTGAATACTTGTTCTCTTGTTGGAATTCTTCGACAGAGCTCTGATGAGCTCTGTTGGATCCGTCAGAGCTCTGTTGAGCTCTGTTGGTCTTCTTTGATGAACATCTTCCAGGTCTTCTGTCTGATCTCTGTTGGTCTTCTGACTTGGAACTATTTTTAATACTTTTACATCAGATGCTTTGGGACTAACAATCTCCCCCTAAGTATTGAAAAATAAGAAAATACAAAGTAGCAGTGATATAAACAAAAGAACATAGAACTTTTCCCTCTGTTAGCCTTTGTACTATTTCTTCAAGATATTACAATGCAGAAAAAAGAATGAGTACAAGTTTAAGCAAAATTATCTCCCCTTAAGATTCTGTCAAATCTTCTGATGAGTTCTCGGAAGTTCAGCAGAAGGTTGATTTCGGTGGTGAAGCTTCTCTGTTGTTCTTCCGGACACTTGTCTCTTGGGAGATTCTGAATGATGTCTCTGAGGTACTCCAGCGACTCTGATGAATACTTGTGGGTTTCAGAAGCTCTGAGGGCCTTCTTGATTTTTCTCTGTCGGCAGATGAACACTGGAGGATCTCCAACTACAGTTCCGGTTCTGTAGTGCTCATAGCCTTGAAGGCTCTCATTTGGTGGAGCAGTCGCTAGTTCTTCTACTTCGAACTCTATGCCTAGCTGAAATCAATCTGAATTCTTAGATTTATGTGCTCTTGCATAGCGAAGCGTACCTCAGGAAGTGCTGTTCTTGCCTCTTTGTATCTGTCACTGAAGTTGTAACAGTAGGCATGGAGTTGAATCAGATCATAAGGGTTCAGAAGTACCAGGTCGTTTTCATTGAAGTGCTCAACCCTGTTGTCGTTTGATTCAACTATGAACTCGTGATAGCTCATTTGTATTTTGTTGTGCCGAAAGGTCTTCTGCTTGATGTCTACGATTCTGCGGATTCCAAAGTCTGAGTTTATATTTCTGTTCAATCTGGACTTGGTTTCGATGAATTTCCGTCTAACGTCAGAGATCGTATTTATCCTGCAGGGGCTTAAGTATGGGTTGATGGGCACAGCATTTGTGGGGATGGTGTCATGGTCACCATAAAGATAGGCAAAGATTTCTTCTAGTGGAGGTTTGCCAGATTGTTGAGTTGAGGATTCGGGGTTCTGTTCTGTTTGCATGGGATTTGGGTCTTCATGAGTTTCTGCCATGAGTATGTCAATGTGGGCAGATTCTTGGGTTTGGACTTGAGGTTGGGATTGGTTCAATGTTTCTTCAGCAGAGAATGGGTCGGTTCTCTCTGGTTCTGTTCTTGGTGAAGTAGGAGGGGTGTCCAGGATAATGACCTCAGGTGGTTGTTGAGAGGATTCTGTAGGCTTGATGATTCTGTCTTTGAACATGTAATCAAAAACCACCATAGTCACCTCTGGTAAGTCTTCAGAAGTATTCCCTTGGTCTCCTACTTTAGTTGCCTCAGCCTCAGATACCTTTTCTTTTCTCTGAACAGATCCCTCAGCCTCTGTTGCAGGTTCCTTTTCCTTCTCTTTTTCCTTCTCTTTCTCCTTCTCCTTCTCTTTATTCTTCTCTTTCTCCTTCTCTTTCTCCTTCTCCTTCTCTTTATCCTTCTCTTTCTCCTTCTCCTTCTCCCCCTTTTGTTGTTCTGAGGACTCACCCATCTGATTGTCTGACTGATCTTCTGTAGCATCCTCAAAGTCATCATCATCGTCAGAGGATTCAAGTCGAACTTTCGGTGAGGGCAGAACAACAAACTTTGGATTAGCCTTTTGCCTTTTGCTCGAAGGTTCTTCTGCATGTGCTTCTTCAGCAGGTCATTTTGATGTAGAAGTCTGTAAAATAATATCAGTGAATTGTGAGGCTGCTTTTCGCATCACCTCCTCTACCTCTGTTGCTGCACCTCTGATTTCGTCCACTTGAGATTCGAAGTTGACCTTGTGTGTATCGAGTGAGGCTTGCACATGCTGTTCTGTTGATTTGGCCTTCATCACGAATTTTGAGGAGATTGACATCATTTTGCTTAGAACTTTTCTGCTGAACTCACCCATCTGTCCGACAGTCATTGGTAAGTCATTGGGTCTGGGGCCAGAGAGTTGGATAGGTGCGGCAGAAGAAGTCGTGGCTTCTGTGATGGCGGTCTTAACAGAGTTGTTGATCAGCTCTGTCAAGGTTCTGATGTTGGAGTCTGATAGAGAAGGGGTTGGCAGGGTTCTGTTCATCTGAGCCGTATGATTTTCTGCTAAGAGCGTCTTCAGAGCGGCTACTTCTGTCGTTAATGTCTGAACCTTTTCCTGGAGAGAAGCATTCTCCTTGCGGATCAGCTCCTCCTTTTGATCATTGATAAGTTTATACTCATTCAAGGAGTTGTTGATACTGTCACAGAAGCTTGTGAACTATGCTCGTGTGACAGTGTCAACGGGGACATCCTTGGTACCAACACATGATTCCAAGTTAACCTCGAGTTCAGAGGTGCCTGCTTCAAGAGTTGTTTTTAGGTTAGCTCTTGCAGGACTTCCACCCGATCCTTGATGTTCCCTTTGAGGGGAAGTATCTACAGGTGTTCTGATCAGAGTTTCCTCTTCCAGCTCAGGTTCTGAAGAAGTAAATCTGATGTGATGGGAAGCATTTGGATCAAGCATTGTCTTCCCTTGTTCTACTATGGTCTCCCATTGTCCCTGAGTCGGACAGATGCTACGTGAGATTACAAAGATCTCTGGTCTAAGTTGTGTAGTCTCTAAATGAGCCACAGAGGCATCATCGTGTGGAGGTGACCTATCGATGTCTTGGGGCAAAGTGACATCATTACCGAATATGGATCCCCCAGTTTCGTGCATACCAGAGGCATGAAGAGTTGCCTCTGATGGTATAGGCTGGTTGGGGTTCGAGGTGTGCACCTCTGTTTCAATATCCCTCTGGTCTTGATCACCAGGGATAGCATGTGTGGAAGCACTGGGATGTGGGCTAGGATTTCTCTCAGATGTGTCATCTTGGACATCTTTTTCTATCCTCACATTTTCCTCGGCTCTTATGGCTGTAGAACACTCGGGTTCCTCTCTGTTATCCTCTTTCTCACCAGTATCAGAGGAAAGAACTTCTACCTCTGGTGACTCCTGTACTTCTTCATGAACAGCCTCTCTAGGAGATGCTCTATCCTCTAATTCCACTCTAGACGAAGACCCTACTTCGGGTACTCTTGCCTCTTCTTCCACTCCTATTTCCTCACTCGTACTCTCCTCAAATGGCTCAGAGCCTAAGTATGCTGGGGTTCTCACCTCAGGTTCTTGAGGTTGAGCAGCATGTCTATAGTTTTGGATAGAAATGTGGTCTGGGCTTATCAGAGCGAGCATTGTACCTGGAACGCGTCGAATGAGGGGATATTCTCCTGAAGTGGTGGGATTGAATCTGGTCATGACCCAGTTCCTGAACGGATTGCCTTGTTGAGTCAATTCCAGACTCTGAAATTCTCTTCTGATCACCAACCCGATAAACCTTGGAAACTTGATGTTCTTCAGGAATTTATGTTGCCCAACTTCTCCTCCTTTTGCAATGGCAGAGGTCTTGAGATTAACGGCAGTGAGAAGGTCGGTGTAGAGAATGCTGGCATAGTCAAGGTTTCTTTGAAAGAACAATCCATACATTATCTGTAGGATTTCTATGTTGGCTTGATCTTGACTACCAGATTTTCCTGTGAGGGTTCGGTTCAGTGCAGAGAACATGAAATTCCACACTGGTGGTAGATTTTGTCTTTTGAATGCTCCGATGCGGGTGATATCTTTGTTGTAGCCTAGAAATCGTACAAACTCCAGAAGTACAGCAGTGTTGGGTGGCTTCTCGAAAGCTTCTATGTTGAGTTGTCGCTTGCTCTTCATTCCAAGAATTTTCCGCAGGGTAGTTGCTCTGATTCTGATCGTTCCTGAACCTCCATCTCGACCAGAGTCCACATTGCCGATTATTCCGTTGAGCTCTTCTACGTGTTGGCATGTAGTCCACCACTGCTTGATGTAGAGCTCAAGAATGTTGTCGTCGAAGTCTGTTAGGGCTTTGAAGATTTCTGAGTTTCTGAAGAACTCCAGAAATATGTGGTATGTGGGTAGATAGAGAGCAGGGTTTGGATCTAATCGATGGTTGCTTTCAGCGAACTCGTATGGGAGAATAACAATTTGGTCGACGGGACCAATACGGCTTGAATCTGCTGAGTGTTGGGGGTTTGCCATTTTTGCAGGTTTGAGTTTTGAAGGTTTGAATGAAGAGGAAAGATGAACAGGGTTTTAGATAACTTAGAAGGCGTAAGAAATGGAAAGGTTTAAAGGAAATGGGTATTTATATGGGAAATGTGTGGCTGGATACGGTCATAGGTACTGTAGGTACTCGAGGGTTGATCAGTGGAACGGTTGCTACAGTGAGAATGTGGGAACAGCTAGCGGTTTGTCTTTCAATCAGAGATTGCCACGTGGATTTGTTCTGACCACTTTTGTGCAAGTAAACCGTCGTGGTTAGAGATGTGTGGGTTACAAGTGGTTGACGTTTAGAAAATGACCCGCACTCTGATGACGTGTTTCTGATGACGTGGCAGAACAAGCTAACAGAGCTCTGGTGGAGCTTTGTTAAAATTGCTTCTGTTGTGTGGCCTCCATTTCTTACCGTTACATTTACCAGAATTTGTTCTAATGTGAGATGGTCAGAACTTTACATGATCAAACAGAGTTCTGATGAGAAGCAACAGAGGCTCTGATGAGATGTCAGAGTTCTGACTGGTTCTCCAAAAGATTTAGCTTTAAGCTCAAAAAGCAAAGTCAATTTGGTTTTGGAAATTTGATTATTGACTTGCTCCCCCTAAAACCATGCAATTTTCCTTTATAAGCTCCCCCTCGACAGATGAGTCCCCCTTCTGACCTTTTTTTTTTCCTTTTGGGAGTGGAACCAAGGACCAGACTTTATTTCTCTCAAATTCCAGAAGCTCTTCTTGCATAGCTTCGATCCAATTTGGGTCCTCTAGGGCTTCAGAAATCTTCTTCGGCTCAATCATGCTTAGAAAATTTACAAAGAAAGCTTCATTGATTGTGGCCGATCTTGTCTTTACACCATCTTCAGCAGCAACAATTATAAGATGATGAGGATGATCCTTTGTCCATCGTGTCATGGGAGCATGGACAATGGGTGGCGTTTGTGCTTCTGATGGGAAAAGACGAACTTCAGCATCAGAGTTCTGTAGGTTTGGACCAGGGCTCTGTGGCACACAACTTTGGAGAGTGGCCTCATTGCTCTGAGAGTCATTAACAGGGCTCTGTGATAGTGAACTTTCAAACAAGGAATTTCTTCCAACGTTTGTCATCAAAGGTGATGAAGGCTCTTGTTCAGGTTCTCTTTCATTCTGTTGTGGTTCCTCATTTCTCTGAATTACTCCTGTAGACAGAGAAGTAGATGGTGAAGTATTAGAGGGACCAGTGAGAGATGTACCTGTCATATTTTGATCTGTTGAGTTCTGAGCTTGATCTCCTCTGTTAATGTTATCATAGGAATCATCATCGAATAAATCATTGAATATGAGATTGATGTCTTCTTCCCTTGATCTAGAAGAAGTTATCTTCTCTTGTTCTGTCTGTGTCCCCTCTGTTGATTTTCGATCAGAGGAGCTTGATATGCTTTCATCAAAGGACACATTTACACTCTCTTGAATGACCCGACATCTGGTGTTGTAGACTCTGTAGGCTTTAGAGGTTAAGGAATAACCAATAAAGATTCCTTCGTCTGCTTTCTTGTCAAACTTTCCCAGATGTTCTCTGTCATTCAGTATGTAGCACTTGCAACCGAAGACATGAAAGAATTTCACATTTGGTCTTCTGTTGTTGATGAGTTCATAAGGAGTCTTCTTGAATCTTTTTACAATTACAACTCTGTTTTGGATAAAACTGGCTGTTGAGACTGCTTCTGCCCAGAAGTTCATTGGAAGGACAGAGCCAGCCAACATGGTTCTGGCGGCTTCTACCAGAGTTCTGTTCTTTCTCTCCACAACTCCATTCTGTTGTGGAGTTCTTGCTGCTGAGAAGTTTTGGGAAATACCTTCCTCTGTTAGGTAGGTATCAATTTTGGCGTTCTTGAATTCTGTCCCGTTATCACTTCTCAACTTTTGTACCTTTAGATCTAACAGAACCTGTATCCTTTTCAACAAACTTATCAGAATTTCAGGGACATAAGATTTTACTCTGATGAACTCAATCCAAGTATATCTAGAGTATTCATCAATTAAAACAAGGATATACTTCTTGCCCGACAGACTTTGCACAGAGATTGGACCGCAGAGATCCACATGGAGCATATGCAAAGGTCTGGGACAACTATGATCACTCTTTGTTCTGTGTGAAGATCTTTTCATCTTTCCAACTTCACAAGCAGAACAGAGATGGTCTTTGTCAAATTTCAGAGAAGGAAGTCCTTTTACTAACTTCAGTTTCACGAGTTTGTCAAGATTTCGAAAGTTTAAATGAGCAAATCTTTTATGCCAGAGCCAGGCATCTTCATTAAACAAAGACACTAAGCAGAGTCTTTCTGTTGTAGTGTTTTGGTTTGGTTTGAAATTCATTTTGTAAAGATTGCCTTTTCTATCAGCTCTTAAGAGTTCTTGACCAGTCTCGGAAAGTAACAAGGAACAATACTTCTTCCTAAAATTTACATCGAAACCGTGATCACAGAGTTGACTTATATTGAGAAGATTATGATTTAATTCTTCAACATAAGCAACTTCAGAGACTGAAACACCACCATTTACTAATGTACCATAACCTTTAATCTGTCCGCCATTGTTTCCTCCGAAGGTTACCGCACTTCCCATCTTGTTTTTGAAAGAAGTTAACAGCTCCTTATTCCCCGTCATGTGCCTGGAGCATCCAGAATCCAAGTACCAGATCTGCACATGAGGTTTCTGCAAGACATATTAGTTCTTTTTAGGTACCCATCTCATAATGGGTCCTTTCTTGTTAGGTTTTGGTGGTGCGTCAGAGATTTTCCTTTGTGTGTTCGGAGTGGTCGTGGAGTTTTTCTTTTGAACAGACCGACTCATAACACAGTGAGGACCATTCAGATGATTCTGTAATTTCAATAACAATTGAATACAATTGCAGTTGATGGAGCATGACTGATGCACATTGTTTTTATTCAAAAACTGTTTGAATGGAGTTTGATTCTGAAAGTTTTTAGGACCAGATGTCTTTGCATACAATCTGTCCAGACTTTGTTTCTTAGAAACAGACTCTGTTGATGTGAGGTTCTTTGAATTTGACTCTTTTGATATGAAATTCTTGGAAATGGACTCATTTGAACGAAAAGAATTTCTTCCTTGATTTACACCGGAATTCGGAACAGACTTAGCTGTCCACTTTCCCTTCTGTTCTGGTGTGAATCTTACAGGTTTGAAAGCAAGAGGAACATTTGAGTTTACAAAGACACTTTTGTTTTTCTCTTTCTTCTCTACTTCTACTGCATTAGAAGCAAGAATCTTGAAATCTTTGTTGTTAAAGCTTGTTAGTGGTATAAATCTTGACTGTTTCTTAAAGAAAGAAACATCCTCTTTTAGATCCGGAGATCCTACCGGTAGTTGCTTTAACTTGTGTAAGATGTTCTTTTGACCACAGAAGATCTGTTCATCTACCTCGGAGTCAGAGTCACAATTAGAGGCTAGAAAGTCTCTAGTGGCTCTGTTTGAGGAATTTGATTCAACAGGTATTACAGGGATATTTGTTTTAACAGATCTGAACTTTCTCAACTTTGGCTTTAAAGAATCAGAGATAGCATTTTCTTCAATAACTTTCAACAAATCTTCTTCAAAAGATGTTCTTATAGATTCAGAGGTAGGAGAGAAAACTGGTGCTTCTGGATTCAGCTTGCTCTGTGGTATTTCAACAGAGGGGTCTGTCGCAGAAGTAACAGACTTCTGTCCTAAGAATGAGTTGAAGTTAAAAATCTCTTTTGTGCCCAAGTTCTTAACAGAATTAGGAAGTATGATTCTAGCTCTTCCTTGATCAAGAATAAACTCTGAGGATGGTTTTAAAACCTTTTGATCGGAGGAGTCATAGCTGACGTTCCTATAGTTAAGATGTTTTGGTTTTGAGAAAGCATCTGAGATTTTGGTTCTTTTGAAAACAGCATTACCAGATATCACGTCCTCTTGGATTTTCCCAATACAAAAGGCGGAGGACAGAGATGTCTTCTTCCTTTCGTTGTAGGGAGCAAGGTCAGAGAAACCAAGACCTTGCGTATCCATCTGTGAATTTATCTTGATATGCACATCTTGTGCATCTTGGTACTTTTTAATCTGAATTTCTTTCTTTTGTAGGGATTGATGAAGTATTTCCCTTTCTCTTTGAAAATAATCAGTTAGAGCAACAGAGTTAAGTCTCTCTGTTTCAGACTGTTTCAACTTTTCAGACTTCTGTTTCAAATCATTTTCATAAACTTTGATCTTTTCAGAAAACAGACTTTCCTTCTTCTTTTGTAAGATTTCTAACTCAGATTTTTCTTTGAAGATTTCTTCCTTTTCTTGTTCCAAGAGTGTCTTTTCTCTCTTGTAAAAATATAGGTCCTTCTGAGCTAGTTTTCTTAGCTCCTTTTCTTCAGAAAGTTTTTGTTTTAGAAGCTGAAATTCCTCATTCAACATGGAAACATGCATTTCTAATTCTGAGTCAGATTTAGATTCAGATGAGCATACCTTGGCACTGGGTCTGGTGGTCTCCAGCGCTTTGTCGTCAGATTCTGTCGTGGTAAGAGCAAATGCATGAGCTAGATCTTCTTCTTCTGTTGTTCCCTTCGTTATTTCTGGTTCTCCAGTCATCCAGTCAACAGCTGCTTCTAAACTTTCATCATCCACGGCAACTCCACAGAAGTTGGCTTGTTCTGGTTCATCATCAGAAGATGAGTCAGAGACCCAATTTTCCATTTCAGCAACATAACTTCTTTCTCTGTAATTGTACTTGTATTTGTTTTTGTAGTAGTCCTGGTATTTTACCAGTTTGCCTCTACAATTAACAGAGAAGTGTCCAGGTTTGCCGCATCTGAAGCAGCGTCCATCATTTTGATTGATGGGTTGGGCAGCATCGGCCTTCTGTTGTGCTGGTGGATTTTCTCTTCTTTTTGGAGGTTTCCCTATTTCTGTGGCAACTCTGTTGGAACTTTGCTCTGGTGCTGTATATCCTCTTCTGTCTTCCCTTCCTCTCTCATATCTGCCTCTTCTGTCGAACTTATTGCCAAATCTCTTGTTAAATTGCTGAGTTATTAAAGCAAGATATTGGGCAAAGGCTTGAATGTCATCATCCTCTGATGAGCTCTCATCTGTTTCACTTTCTGCAATCAAACTTTTCTTTCCTTTCTTCTTATCAGACTTTTCTTTCTTTTTCTCTTTGCTTGAACTCTCTCTGTTGGACCTTTCGGTTGTGGTTTTCTTAGAATCAGAAACTAAGGCGATTGGACCAGCACTGATGGATTTGCCTTTTTGCTTGACAACCTCCTTTTCTTGTGCGGCCAAAGTGCCATACATATCCGTTAAAGACCATACGTCTAAGTCCTGGTTAGCTTGTAAAGACATGGACAGATTTAACCATTCATCATTCAAACTTTTCAAAAACAGAACATTGTTATCTTCCTTCGACCTAACAACCCCACATTTTTTGCATTTATTGATCAACACATTAAATCTGTTGTAGGTTTGCTGTAAGGTTTCCTCAGGAAGTGCCTTGAATCGTTGTATTCATTTATACATTGGGTCCTTCTGTTCTTTTGGGTCTTGATACCACCCTCAAGTTGATTAAGAAGTTGATCCCAGATTTCCTTAGCAGTAACACATGAATCTAGTTCTTGAAATATTTCGTTTGGAATGGCCATAATCAGTAGTCTAACTGCTTTAAGATCATTTTCCATTTTTAGATTTTCCTCATCAGTAAAACCTGTGGTTTTAACTTCATAATGAGCTGGAATCTCAGCAGTAGTTCCTGTTGCGGGTACACGGGGAACAAAAACCATGGGTTGGAATGGTCCATCCGTGACAGATCGCATGAGGTCTTTATCCATACCATCGAAAAAATTAACCATCCTGATTTTCCACTGAGGATATTCATCTCTCAGAAGAGTAGAAGGTTTTGTTAAAGAGCCAGCAGTATAAATAGCATTTATACCGTTGTTAGCCATTTTGAAAGAAAAAACAGAGTATAGTTTGTTGTAAAACGATTTTTGGCTAGAAACAGAGTTTCAAACAGTAACCAATGGAACAGTAACTTTTGAGAAGATTTTTTAAGCTAAACTAGAAAGCTTTAAACACAGTTATATGGGCTCTGAAGGCTTGGTTAGACTAGAAAGCAGTAAAACAGAGTATATTATGAAGCTTTTAAAGTCGCACAGACACAATCAACAACAGTGAATCAACCTTGGTAGATTGGATCGTTTGGCTTAAGAAAACCAAAGAAGCTCTGATACCAATTGTAGGTTCCCAGATTCACGTTGTATCATATTAATGGTAGTAAAATAGACAGCGGAAGCATATTAAATAAAGCCATTAAAATGAGTGATTGTGTAAACGATAAGTGAACTATGAGAATCAATTATTGAACAGTAAAATGATAACAAGATCAGATATAAAAGCTTCTCATATATTGATAATGAATCACACCAAGAACAAGTTAAAGTGTGTTCGGAAATCTCATAGGACAACAATATCGTACGGAGGTAGTGCTCGGGATTGCTGCAGTATGTGCATAAACAATTGTGGAAAAACTACTCTTTCCAAAGCTTACAAATGTTTGTCCCACTACCTCTCTATTTATAGCCCTCAAAAAGTATAGACAGTGTACTATCGTACCCTGGAATGACACGTGGAAAGTGTGTCTCCTATTTTAGGGCATACGTGGAAAGTATGGACACTAGTCTAACACTTGGGCTTTCCTTCGAGGCTTAGGCTGACAGAGGTCTTTTACTTCACAGAGCTCTGTCGCAAGAGCTCTGTTGGTCTTCTGTTGAATACTTGTTCTCTTGTTGGAATTCTTCGACAAAGCTCTGATGAGCTCTGTTGGATCCGTCAGAGCTCTGTTGAGCTCTGTTGGTCTTCTTTGATGAACATCTTCCAGGTCTTCTGTCTTATCTCTGTTGGTCTTCTGACTTGGAACTATTTTCAATACTTTTACATCAGATGCTTTGGGACTAACATTCAGCGTGTGAGAAAGGCTAGCAGACCAAAGCAAGCTTTAAGTCAAAGCAAGTTTTCTCAGTATCATCTCCTCTACAACTTCTCCATATGGATTTATTTGGCCCTGTTAACAAAAAATCCATCGCTGGAAAGAAATACACATCGGTCATAGTTGATGAATTCTCTCGATATACATGGGTTATGTTTCTCCGTTCTAAGAGTGACACCCCTGAAGAACTCATCACCTTTGTTCGGAAAATGGAAACCCTGAACAACTTGATCGTTCGCTCAATAAGGAGTGATCATGGGACTGAATTCAAAAATAGTTCTCTTGATTCCTTCTTTGAGAGTAAGGGTATTTCTCACAACTTTTCTTCAGTGAGAACACCGCAACAAAACGGAGTCGCTGAAAGAAGAAATAGAACTATTATTGAAGCTGCACGTTCAATGCTCAGCGATTCTCACCTGCCTACTCAGTTTTGGGCAGAAGCTGTCAACACTGCTTGTTTTACGCAAAACAGGTCGCTGATAGTCAAAAGATTTAATAAAACAGCCTATGAACCTTTTCATGGGAGAAAGCCTTCAATTAGCTTTTTTCACATCTTTGGATGTCAGTGTTTCATACTGAACAACAGAGATGCCCTTGGAAAGTTTGATCCTAAGGCTGATGATGGAATATTTCTTGGATATTCTTCAATCTCCAAAGCCTTCAGAGTCTTCAATCGAAGAAGACAAACTGTTGAAGAAACTATTCACGTCACTTTTGACGAATCCCGCTTAGCGAATTCTCGACTTTATGCTGATACTGAAGAACTGAATCAATGGATGTTTTCTCATCTTGGTGATTCAGAAGATATTCCCACTCCTCATACTCATACAGTTGAAGATGATAGTCCTACTATCATCCCAAACATGCAGAATAGTGAAGCTGAAACATCATGGGTCTCAGCAGTTCCTTTAAACACTATACCTGCTTCTGAACCAAATGTCTCAGACATTCCATCTACTTCTCAGCAATCAGTGAATGAGATGACATCTGCACCTACTCCTCTCTTGGCTGATATTCCGGAAGTTGCTGAAGCTTCATCTTCAGCTCCTCCAGTTCAATTTGAGACAGCGACTTATGCTCCTGCTCAGCGATGGACTGTAAATCACCCAATTGATCAAATTCTTGGTGATCCAAACGCTGGTGTTCAGACTCGACGAAGTGCGGGTAATATTTGTTTATTTGTTAACTTTATTTCTCTGATTGAACCAAAGAAAATAGATGATGCCCTCAAAGATCCAAACTGGGTCAGCGCCATGCAAGAAGAGCTGGCTGAATTCGAAAGAAACAAAGTTTGGAAACTTGTTCGAAAACCAACTGACAAAACAGTGATAGGCACTAAATGGCTCTATCGAAACAAGTTGGACGAACATGGAACTATAACCCACAACAAGGCTCGTCTTGTTGCTCAGGGATACAGACAAGAGGAAGGCATAGATTACGACGAAACATTTGCTCCAGTAGCAAGACTAGAATCTATTCGTCTATTCTTAGCATACGCTGTACACAAAGACTTCAAAGTATATCAGATGGATGTTAAGTCAGCATTTCTAAATGGAAAGCTGAATGAAGAAGTCTATGTGGAACAACCTCCAGGATTCTCATAACCTAAGCGTCCAAGTTATGTTTATAAACTGGATAAGGCACTTTATGGCTTAAAGCAAGCTCCTCGTGCATGGTATGACACTCTCTCTACTTATCTCCATATTGAACAATTTGAGCGTGGTAAAATCGATAAGACTCTATTCTTCAGGAAAGTAAAAGGTCATATTATTCTTGTTCAGATATATGTTGATGACATTATATTTGGTTCTACTAACCCTGACCTTTGTACTCGTTTCACTGATAGAATGAAACAAGAGAATAAAATGAGCATGATGAGTGAGTTAACATATTTCCTTGGTCTTTAGATAAAGCAAAATGAAAAAGGAACTTTCATTAATCAGGGAAAGTATGTTAAAGATATGCTGAAGAAATTCGATTTAACTCAGAGTTCAGCTATGAAAACCCCTATGGCACCACCGTTGACACTAGACAAGGATTCAAATAGAATACCTGTTAATGTCACGCTGTACCGTGGGATGATCGGCTCTCTCTTATATCTTACAGCTAGCCGACCCGATATTATGTACGCAACCTGTTTGTGTGCACGATATCAAGCTGAACCTAAGGAATCTCATATGATCGCTGTAAAGCGAATCTTTCGTTACCTTAAGGGTACTATGAACCTAGGTCTTTGGTATCCCAAAGACTCAGGGTTTGATCTAATCGCCTATTCAGATAGTGATTTTGCAGGTTGCAAATTGGATAGGAAAAGCACCACAGGAGGCTGTCAGCTCCTGGGTGGAAAGCTGGTGAGTTGGACAAGTAAAAAGCAAAACTCAGTGTCCACCTCAACTGCTGAAGCTGAGTATGTAGCCGCTGGAAGCTGTTGTTCTCAGGTCTTGTGGATGAGAAATCAACTACTAGACTATGACCTTCAGCTTTCGAAAATTCCAATCTATTGCGACAGCACAAGCGCCATCGCTATAGCCAACAATCCAGTGCTACACTCAAAGACAAAACACATCGAAATCAGGTATCATTTTATCAGAGATCATGTGATGAATGGTGATATAGAACTTCATTTTATCCCAACTGACTATCAGTTAGCTGATCTGTTCACCAAACCTCTTGATGAGACAAGATTCAACTTTCTCATCAGCGAGCTTGGAATGCTGAACTTTGAAGAGTAAAATCTTCAGCGGTTCACATTTAATCAGCGATAGGATAAAATCAACTTGTATAACCCATTCTATCATTCTCTCTCTGAACATAATTGATTCGTTGATGTCAAGGTATGTTTTCTTTCTTACTCGCTGACGTTCGCATGTGAATGTAAGATTTCAAAACAAATTGCATCGCTGGATATCTCTTCCTTAACAGCGATACTTTGAAATTTCTTAAACCAACACTGATTTTTCTATTCAGTGCTTCATATTTTCAAAAGTGTCCCTCAGCTTTCAAAACCTCAGAGACATCCTAAAATATGAAAGGACAGTTGTGACGTCATCGCAACGGATAAGCCCTGGCACGTTCTTTTTCTGACACACGATTGCACGTTTCGTTTACCTTCCAATCAAATGCAAACACGTGTCCGTGTCATGATGAAAATCTTTTCCCGCTCGAGTTTTTCTCTCTCTCTACTCTCTCTATATAAACCATTTTGGGTTTATAATTTTCTCTTTACGCGAAAAACTTCTCCTCCAAGCAAGAAAAAGATTTACTGTTGCATTTTAAGCTCTCAAAATTTCCAGAAACTATTCATCTTCTTCCTTGACGAATCAGGTTAATACTCTTATTATTTACCTACATTACTTGTTTATGATCTTATTCTTTGCTTTTAACAGATCAAACAAAAGAATCTTTTTTAATGAAATCATTTTCTGTTCATGATTTTATGAATACAACCTTCATGGTTGTTCTTCAAGTTTATATCAAAACTCGTAAACTTGTTCTTCATATGTTTTTCTAGAATTCCTTCTTCAAATGAAAACTGGAAAACACATAATCTCTACGTTTTGTAACTCTTTCTCAAAACAAGAAAAACCCTAATCTTTCTCAAAGGGATTTTTGGCTGAATGAAATGGACAAAATTCAAAAACATCTTATTGGAAAATATTTCCACATTAAGACTGTATTCTTTATCTATGTTCATATTTAACAGAAATGGCATCTTCTACTGGTATTCCAACTGCTGAGAACACTACTGCTGCTGAGGAACTTGAAATCACCAAAGGCTCCTCAGGTCAAGTTCAAACTTGAGGATATCTCTTTTACAAAATCCAACAACCTCCATGCGCTGTTCGATTTTCCTCCGAAGAAACAAGTCAAGCATCTAGACGACGCTGTGAATTTTCTGAAAACCTGTTGCCTCTCTACAGCCTTGACCATAACACCCCCTGCTAATCAGTTACTATCATCTCAGTTTTGGTATACTTCCAGACACACTCAGCTACCATCAACCAAAGACCCTACCAAACTACTTGATGTCATCCTCTGTGACACTGATTTTGGCACCATCAATATCAACCCAGCTATCATTCGGAAAGCACTGAATCTCCCTGTTGCCACCAAAGATAAACCATTTGTTCCTTTCCCTGACCCCAAGAGACATGCTGATAGAGAAACACTCATTGCATTCTTTGATGCAATGAAGTACGTATGGGATCAAGGGAGAGATGAAAAAGCCGAGAAGAAACTGACTGCAATCAAGAAGTCAAAGATGCCCAGCAAGATGAACTTCATCTTCGCACACCTGATAAGCTGCATGACAGCGAAGAGTGGCTCCTCTGATCAAGCTGCTCAACCTCAGCAAGCCATGGGCTATGCATAGCCGAAGGGTCTCCATGTTGATTGGGCCTCGATAATCTACGACGATCTTGCGCTCAGAGTAGATTTTTCTGATCGACCATCATGGGTTCCATACCCAAGATTCCTCAACGCCATCTTCCAAACAGGCCTGAAGGATAACTACCCAAAAGTAGGAGACCTGAAACTCTCTCAGGTTAGCCCTAAGGTGCTCGGCTTCAAGCCCCTGCCAAACGAGGTACGTCTCTCTACTCTCTTATCTATTCTCAATCCTCCTTCTTCTACTTCTGCGGCTCATTCAGTGGAAATCCCCACCGCTGGTACCCCAGCTGCATCCTCCAGTCCTTCTAGAAAAAGAAAACAATCTACTACCCAACTTGGTTCCAAAAGAATCAAGAAAACCAAGGAGCAACCCCCCAGCATTTACATGCTGAAGACTCCTTAGCTCATCTTGAAGAGTTGATGGAAAGTTCAGTGGTACGCTCTGCCACAGCTGAACAAACCACCCCTTCCATCCCAGCTTCAGCGTCTCTAAACGCTGAAGTTATAAACTTGGAAATGAACCCACCTCCTTCAGTCTCTCTACAGACTGAAGTGATTCTCAGCGGATCCAACGCCGAACCCCACACCCAACCATCATTCTCATCCTCCATTCCTCTCACCTCTTCTTTGGTCACTCAATCTATTCCCCTATTCTCCTCAACAACCGTCATCCTCAGTGACACTACTGCTGAACATTTTCAGAGGATGATAGGACACACCACAGGACCTGCAGGTACTTCCAGTCGTCTAGGAAATATTGAAGACGACTATGAAACTTTTTCAGGACATCGAGGCTTCGACAACTTCGCCAACCCGCCTGCAGGTATACACAAAATCCCACACACTTATCTCTCTCAACCCCAAACTTCTGAGCTTTCCTTTGTTCATAAGTTTATAACTTTTTCAGGTCCTAATTTGGGTGATATCAACACCTCCCTGACGGCCCTGGAATCAAAGATGGAGTCTTTCAACAAAACTCTAACTGCCAACTCTTCAGCGGTTACAAACGCCGGAGAGAACATGAAGACTTTGACCACTGAGGTTGAAAAGAAAGCCTCCAAAGCTGATCTGGAGAAGGTAGATGGTAGCATTGCTAAATTTGCTACCACCCTCGCTGAAAACTCAACCGCCACAACCACTCTCTCAACAAACTTCACCTATCTGTCCAATGAAGTCACATCATTGAAGACAGAGGTTGGTTCTCTTAAGAGTGAAGTTTCCACGATCAAGACTGAAGTCTCTGCGGTCAAAGAGATTGTTCAAAAAGTGCTCGATCGCCTGAACATCCCAACTTCTCATTTCACTCAGGCCGATCGAGATGATCTCAAAAAGATCAGTCCTGCTATTACTGGCCTAGAAGACAGAGTAGCAACGATTGAAAACTGCATAAGAATTACTGGCCAAGAAGACAGTAATCCTATTGCTGCTGCTGCTGAAAAGTCCGTTACCTCCCCCAACCATGATGTGGAAGAGGGGGAGAAGCCTAAAGAAGACCTTCCCCATAATGATGAGGGGGAGAAGAAAAATAAAGAAGACCTTCCCTATGCTAAGTGGGAGGGTATTGAGACTGAAGCTGATGCTACTTCTTCAAAACCACAAGGAGTTGAAAACCCTGAGGGAACCGAGAAACCTTCCTCTGTATCTGAGGGGGAGCAACTCGAAGAGCAGAACATCTGAGAGGGAACCGAGAAACCTTCCTTTGATAAACGAACCTTCAGGGGAACGGACCAAGACAAAGCCGGCATCGTCTGAAGCTGACAAAGGCAAAAACAAAGGCCTTGCTGCAGAAAACAATCTGATGATCTTGCTTCAAAAGCCAGTTTGTCAGGTACACTACCTCCTATTCCCTTACACTGCATCCCTCCTCTATCCCTTCTCAATCTCAATCCTTTTATCCATAAAACCTCTATACACTTAACCACATTCTTTTCTCTATCTCTTTCTTCCCCAACTCTGCTTACTTAAACGATCGTTGTGTTTCAGCTAGTCCTCTCCCCTGTTTGAGGATCCCGCTGAAGCTCCTTCGACTACACCAGGGATAATCCCAGCCACAAGAGCTGAAGAAATAATCCCAGTCTTGTATTTAACCACTGAGACTGATGAACCTGAAGAACAGCTGCTCTCTCACCAAAACAGACCTTCCTTGGCTCCTCAAAAGCTGAGTGAAGAGGATCAAGAAAAGAGAGATGCAATGATCAAGTGATTCAAAGATCAGTGAATCATCCTGAAGCGTGATCAACTTCCTTCTATTCCTCCAAAGTTCAGACTTTCACAAAAGGAATACCAGAATCACGTCAGAGCTGAAAGGTTAATCGTTGAAAGAAAGGAAGCAGAAGAAAAAGACAGAGAACTCGCCATCCAGCTTGTCCAACAATCGGTGAAAGACCCCGCGCTGAAAAGAACTCTCATTGATGTCCAACGTCAGCTATGGGATGATGCCCAAAGGATCGTTGAATAAAAGATGAAAGTATCTGATACGACTTTGAAATGGTGTAAAGAAATGCTGAATTATCGATCTCGACCATCCAAAATCATCAAAGTAAACATCAGAGGAAGACTGTTCGTTGACGTTCCTGTTGTTGAAATTGATGTATTCAGATAAGACAAAACCAAGCAAACCTTTTATGCTACTACTTTAGAGAAGTTTGGTTTCTCTGAATGGTTGGAAGTGAAATTAGCCATTCAGGGATCGCGCTCAAAGTTCAAGAGCCATGTCGAGAAAATTTTAAATACTCAGGTCGACTTGGTTTCTTCTGCTGTGGATATCCTCCTTCCACTCTTCTTCCTCCTCAACAAAGAAGAGTCTCTGCAAAGGAAAAGAAAGTCTCAGACTCAGGTCCTCCTATACGGAATGAAACGGGTATTGGTTTCTCTCGTGCTGAAGTTCTTGGCCCTGATGCTGATCTATCAGCGCTTGACACCTCCCTATCACTTGGAGAAACTTTCATTCCTGGCACAGTTGTAAGTGATCCCTATGGTATATTCTTTCTAGACCACCAAAGATATCATCACTTTCAACGCATCTCTGAGCTTCCAATCACTCCCATCGAACAACTCAGAGATCTCATATACTGGTGTGAAGTCACACGCGACATTAAAGCTAGACACCTGAAGCCCTTGATTTTTGAAGAAGCTCTGAACAAAAAGAATCAAGGAGTAGATGTCCCTGACTGGATGATTCCTACATCAAAGACCCTCGATGAACTTCTCATCAAGGAAGAACCTTTTGACGGATAGGATCGCCTTGTAATTCTTTCTATCCTTATTTGTCTACATCTTTTGTACTTGTAATTTTATTTGTTGTACTTGTAATTTTTCCACTTCCCTATGTAATCTTTACGAAGTTTAAACAAAAATTTCAGCGAATGTACTTTACTCCATCAGTACTGAAAAGATCCCAGAAAACAGTAAAAGGGACAAATATTTTATGAGTTCTTAATATCCTTATGTTTTCATTAAATAGCAATTTTCTCTGTTGCTATGTCATAATCAAATAGGGGGAGATTGTTGATCCAAACCCTCAGTGATTTGATAATGACCCTCTCTTAAACACTTAGTGAAAATTGTAGGTAAACAATATGTATCAGAGTTTCACTATCGCTGATAAGTACTAAGACTTTACAGTACCGTTGATAGGAACTCTCACTCTTTAGATTAGTTATTCAGCGAACATTGTTCATCATCATATAGCTCTGAGCCTGTTCAGTCTATGAGATGATCGCTGATAAGTTAGTTGTTTACTTATGATCCCTGAAGACAAGTTTCACGTCAACCAAAGTTCTACGCTGAAGTCGAAGATCAAGCTCAAGAACCAGCGACAAGTCTACTCATGAACTGATGCGGACATCAGCGAAGCAAGACCTGTCCATTCAACGTGAAGTATCAAGTAGAAGACTTCAGCAATCGCTGAACTTTATCATTCGCTGATAAAGATCTGACTCAACGAAAGTTGATCATGAAGTATCCCTGTATGTTACTATTGTCTTACCTCCCTTGCACGTCTCCGTACGAACTGTCAGAACGGACATCCCTTTTGTCTGTAATCGTACAACAACTCTGATTCTACACTGTGCACCATGCGGCTACTAAGGTTGTCTACAAAGGTCAATGACATGCAACCACTCAGCTGCTGCCACATGTAAAGCCATACTGCCATGCATTAAATGCATGCAGTATATAAGAAGAACCTTACTTTAGTTTTGAAGTGTGCTCGGACCATCTTCTTATTTCTTATTGTTAAGTTATTATTCGTAATTTCTTTAACTCTTTCTAGTGCAAGAAACTTAGTGTTTCTCAAGACTTGTTTAGATTAGGTTTATCCTTAATCTTGTTCCGCAACAAGTTGTAAATTGTCTTGACTTATCAATAAGCAATTTACAAAAGTAAAAACATGTGTTTGTATTCAACCCCCCCACCTTCTACAAACTTGTATAGCTCTTCGGGACCAACAGATCCTTTGGGCATCATCCTATAGCTGACGTTGGACATCAATGGGAGTTCTTTTCAGCGCGGGGTCTTTCACCGATTGTTGGACAAGCTGGATGGCGAGAGCCTTATCTTTTTCTTCAGCTTCCTTCTTTTTGGCGAGTAATCTTTCATCTCTTAGATGATCCTCGTATTCTTTCCTTGAAATCCTGAACTTTGTGGGAGCATGGATTTTGTTACAAGGAAAAATGATTCGCTGATCTTCAAGATGTTTGATCATTGCATCTCTCTTTTCTTGATCCTCTTCACTTAGCTTTTGAGGAGCCAAAGAAGGTCTGTTTTTGTGGCAGAGCAGCTGTTCTTCAGGTTCATCAGTTTCAGTGGTTAAATCCAAGACTGGGATTATTTCTTCACCTCTTGTGGCTGGGATTATTTTTGGTGTAGTCGTGGGAGCTTCAGCGGGATCCTCAAACAGGGGACAGGGCTAGCTAAAACACAACGATTGTTTAAGTAAGAATATGGGAAGAAAGAGATAGAGAAAAGAATATGGTTAAGTGTATAGAAGTTTTAAGGATAGAAGGATTGAGATTGAGAAGGGATAGAGGAGGGATGCAGTGTAAGGGAATAGAAGGTAGTGTACCTGACAAACTGGCTTTAGAAGCAAGATCGTCAGATTGTCTTCTTCAGCGAGGCCTTTGCTTTTGCCTTTGTCAGCTTCAGACGCTGCAGGCTTTGTCTTGGTCCGCTCCCCTGAAGGTTCTTTTATCTCGATCCCTTTTTTAGCTGGGGCATTTGCAACAGGCTGGACATAGAAGAAATCGTCATCATCATCGTCATCATCATCATCTTTGGGGGATGATGATGGTTCTTCATCAGAGATGTCGACAGGTTCATCATCTTCAGCTTCTTCTTCAGACTCGACCTCTTCAGCATAAGGTTCGGTCACGTCAGCAGCAGCTTCCTTAAGTTGCTCATCGAGTTGCTCCCCCTCAGATACAGAGGAAGGTTTCTCGGTTTCCTCAGGGTTTTCAACTCCCTGAGGTTTTGAAGTAGAAGTAGCAGCAGCTTCAATACCCTCCCCCTCAGCATTATGGGGAAGGTCTTCTTTAGTCTTCTACTCCTCTTCCACATTATGGTTGGGGGAGGTAACAGATTGTTCAGCAGCAGCAGTGAGTATTTGGTCTCTGTCTTCCAGGCCAGAGATCCCGACACAGTTCTCAATCTTTGCTAATCTGACTTCCAGGCCAGTTATAGCAGGATTGATCTTTTGCAGAGCTTCTCGATTGACCTGAGTAAAATGAGAAGTTGGGGCGTTCGGGCGATCGAGTACTTTCTGAACAATTTCTTTGACGGTGGAGACGTCAGCCTTGATCGTGGAGACTTCACCCTTAAGAGAACCAACCTCTGTCTTCAATGATGTGACTTCATTGGACAGAGTGGTGAAGTTTGTTGAAAGAGAGGTGGTGGCGGTTGAATTGTCAGCGAGGGTGGTAGCAAATTGAGCAATGCTACCATCCACCTTCTCCAGATCAGTTTTGGAGGCTTTCGTATCAACGATCTCGGTCAACTTTTTGAGTTTCTCTCCAGCATCTGTAACCGCTGAAGAGTTCGTGGAGAGAATGGTGTTGTAATTTTCCACCTTTGTTTCCAGGGCCTTCAGGGAGGTGTTGATATCCCCCAAATTAGGACCTGAAATAGTTATTAACTTATGAACAGAGGAAAGCTCAGAAGTTTGGGGTAGAGAGAGAGGAGTGTTTTGGATTGTGTTTATACCTGCAGGCGGGTTGGCGAAGTTGTCGAACCCTTTGTGTCCTGAATGATATTCCATGTCTCCTTCAAGAGTACCTTGGCGCATGGAGGTGCCTGCAGATCCTAAGTTTGCATCCATCATCGTATTAAAAGTGTCTGCAGCTGAGTCATGTACGATGAAGGGTGTCCCTGAGAAAGTTGGGAAAATTGGTGGAGAGACCAACGATTGAGTAGGAGGAATGAGGGATGAGAATGATGGTTGGGTGCGAGGTTCAATGTTGGATCCGCTGTCAATCACTTCAGTCTGTAGAGAGGCTGAAGGAGGTAGGTTCATTTCCAAGTTTATAACTTCAGCGTTTAGAGACGTTGAAGCCGGGATGGAAGGGGTGGCTTGATCAGCTGTGGCAGAGCGTACCACTGAACTTTCCATCAGCTCTTCAAGATGAGCTATGGAGTCTTCAGCGTGTAAATGCTGGGGGGTTGCTCCTTGGTTTTCTTGATTCTTTTGGAACCAAGTTGGGAAGATAAGTGTTTCCTTTTTCGAGAAGGAGTGGAGGGTGCAGCGTGGGTATCAGCGGTGGGGATTTCCACTGAATGAGCTGCAGAAGTAGAAGAAGGAGAATTGAGAAGAGATAAGATAGTAGAAAGACGTACCTCGTTTTCCAGCGGGTTGAAATCGAGCACCTTAGGGCCAACCTGAGAGAGTCTCAGATCACCCTTTGTTGGGTACCTCTCGCCAAGTCCTTGTTGAAAGACGGCGCTGAGGAATCTGTTGGTCCCGAAGGCCTATACAAGTTTGTAGAAGGTGGGGGGTTGAATACAAACACACAGATTTTACTTTTCTAAATTGTTTATTGATAAATCATTAACAATTTACAGCTTGTTGCGAAAACAAGATTAAGGATAAACCTAAATCTAAACAAGTTGGAACACTACGGTTTCTTGCACTAAGAGAGATAAGGAAATTACTAATAATAACCTATCTTGAGATAAGAGATTGAACTTGTCCAGAGTTAGCAAGTTACTTCAAATGAAGTGGGTTCATCTATTTATATACTGCATGCATTTAATGCAAGTCAGTATACACTTTACACGTGTCATCAGCTGGTTGGTTGCATGTCATTGACCTTTGTTGACAACCTTAGTAGCCGCATGGATGAACAGTGTAGTATCAGAGTGGTTGTACGATTTCAGACAGTCGGAGGTTCTTTTCTGACATTTCGTACGGAGTCGTGCAAGGGAGGTTAAGACAAAAGTACTTTGTACGGAGGACTTCATGATCAGCTTTCGTTGATTCAGAGCATTATCATTATCTATTCAGCGAATGATAAAGTTCAGCGATAGCTGAAGTCTTGTACTTGATACTTCACGTTGAGTGGACAAATCTGAGTCTTCGCTGATCCGCATCAGTTCATTAGGAGACTTGTCGCTGGTTCTTGAGCTTGATCTTCGACTTCAGCGTAGAACCTTTGTTGACGTAAAACTTGTCTTCAGGGATCATAAGTAAACAACTAACTTATCAGCGATCATCATAATGACTGAACAGACTCGGAGCATTAATGGTGAACAGTGTTCGCTGAATGTTTATTTTAAAGAGCGAGAGTTCCTATCAGCGGTACTGTAAGATCTTAGTACTTATCAGCGATAGTGAAACTCTGATACATATTGTTTACTTACAATTTTCACTAAGTATATAAGAGAGGGTCATTATCAAATCACTGAGGGTTTGGATCAACAATCTCCCCCTATTTGATTATGACATAGCAACAAAGAAAATTTCTATTTAATGAAAACATAAGGATAAAAAGAACTCATAAAATATTTGTCCCTTTTACTGTTTTCTGGGATCTTTTCAGTACTGATGGAGTAAAGTACATTCGCTGAAATCTTTCTATAAAACTTTGAATCAGGTTACAAAGAGAAATGGAAAGATTACAAGTACAAGCGAAATAAATTACAAGTACAAAAGAATAACTGATACAATAGAGAAATAGGCGATCATATCAGTTTGTAAAGGGTTCTTCCTTAATGAGAAGTTCATCAAGGGTCATTGATGTGGTGGGAATCATCCAGTCAGGAACGGTTACACCTTGTTTTCTTTTGATCAGCGCTTCTTCAAAAATCAAGGGTTTCAGATGTCGTGCCTGAGGGTCATTCCTGAAGTCACACCGGTAGATGAGATCTCTCAGCTGTTCGATGGGAGTGATGTGAAGTTCAGAGATGCGTTGAAAATGCTTTCCCCCATCGTAGTCATGGAAAAATATCCCGTAGGCTTCGCTTATGACTTTGCCAGGGATGAAAGTCTCACCAGGAGGAATAGATGTGTCAAGCATGGAAAGATCAGGATCAGGACCAAGGACTTCAGCACGTGAAAAACCAATACCTGTTTCATTTCGTATGAGAGGGCCATCAATTGAAGATATAGATTTCTTCTTCTTTGCTGAGGCCTTTCTTTTCTAACTTTCGAGAGGAGGAGGAGGAGAAATATCCACACAGGAGTAGACTAAGTCGATTTGTTTGTTGATCAGCTTTTCATCATGTTCCTTGTACTCCGACTTGGACTTCTGGATGGCTAACCTGATCTCCAACCATTCAGAGAGACCGTACTTCGTTATGGCTTCAGCATAGAATTTTTCGTACTTCTTATCTTCTCTGAATATCTCGACTTCAGCGATTGAAACAAGGGTTGTTCTTCCAGAGATGAATACCTTGTTGATTTTGGCAGGGGAGAGTCTGTAGTTGACCTTTTCTTTGCACCATGCTAAAGTGGACTGAGACACAGTTCTCTTTTCTTCAGTTATCTTCTTGGCGTCTTCCCAGAGCTGACGTTGAACTTCAATAGGAACTCTTTTCAGCTAGGGGTCTTTCACTGATCGTTTAGAAAGCTGGATGGCGTATTCTCTGTCCTTTTCCTCAGCTTCCTTTCTTTCAGCGATTAATCTTTCAGCTCTGAAGTGATCCTTGTATTCCTTTTGGGAAATTCTGAACTTTTGAGGAACTGAAGGAAGTTGATCACGCCTCAGAATGATTCGCTGATCCTCGAATTGCTTTATTATCTCTTCTCTTTTTTTCTGATCCTCTTCACTTAGCCTTTGAGGAGCTAAGGAAGGTCTGCGTCTGTGCGAGAGTAGCTGTTCTTCAGGTTCTTCAGTCTCAGAGATTAAATCCAAGACTGGGATTATTTCTTCAGCAGCAGCTGGTATTATTGGTGAAGTCGCAGTTGTGGAACCTTCAGCGATATCCTCAAACAGGGGAGAGGCCTAGCTGAAACACAGCGATCTTACAAGTAAGAACTTGGGTAGAATCAGAGAGAGAAAATTTGTTCAAGTGTATAGGCTTGGGTAGTAGAACTGATAGTGTATGATAGAGGAGGGATAAAGTGAGAGATGTTTAGTGTACCTGACAAACTGGCTTTTCAAGCAAGATCGTCAGATTGTCATCTTCAGCGACGCTTTTGCCTTTGCCTTTCTTAGCTCCAGAGGCGGAGGGCTTTGTCTTTGTCCGCTCCCCTGAAGGTTCATTTATCGAGATTCCCTTAAGAACTTTGATCCTCGGAGCAGGTTTGACGATAAAGAAGTCATCGTCATCTTCGTCATCATCATCATCATTCTTTGGAGAAGTGGATGGTTCATCATCAGGGATGTCGACGGCTTTATCATCTTCTGCTTCGGATTCGGTTTTATCAGCTTCTTCTTCGAGTTGCTCCCCCTCAATTACAGAGGCGAGCTTCTCGGTTTCCTCAGGGTTTTCATCTCCCTGAGGTCCAGCAGTGGTTTCTTCAGCATCCTTCTTCTCTCCCCTGATAGATTCATCATGGGAAAGGTCTTCAGTGCTCTTGGAGAGATCTTCAACGCTCTTCTCCCCCTCTTTCTCATGATGAGTGGGGGAGGAATGGGTTGACTCAGCAACGTTGGCAGGTTCACTGTCTTCTTGGCCAGAGATACCTATATAACCTTCAATCTTCGCTATTCTGACTTGAAGGCCAGAAATAGCAGGATTGATCTTCTCCAGCTCAGTGCGATCCGTCGCTGTGAAATTGTCAGATGCAGGGACAGGAGCAGGAGCAGGAGCAGAAGTAGGAGTATTCGCTTTGTGTAGCAGCTGCTCGATCATCGTTTTCATCGAACTAACATCGGTCTTTACAGAGCCTAAGTCAGTCTTTACAGTAGACATATCTCCCTCTAGTTGTCCAACCGATGTCTTCAGCGTTGTGACCTCGCTGGACATGGATGAAACTGAATTTTAGAGAGAGGTGTAGTCTGTGTAGATGTCAGCGAGCACCTTGGCGAATTCGCTGAGAGTTTTATCAACCTGCTTCATGTCATCTGTGGAAGCCTTCTTCTCCACCACCGTTGTCAGCTTTGTAAGATTCTCTCCAGCGTTTGTTACAGCTGTAGAGTTATTTGAAAGGGTAGTGGTGAGACCTGTCAGCTTTGTCTCCACGGACTTTAGAGAGGCGTTGCTGTCTCCCAAATTAGGACCTATAACATATAAAAACTTGTGAACAGAGGAAAGCTCAGAAGTTTGGGGTTTAGTGACAGTGTTTATGGGTTGGTGTGTACCTGCAGGAGGATTGATGAACTCGTCAAAATTACGGGTTCCTGAAAAATGTTCCATGTCATCTTCAAAAGTGCCCATGGATTGTCCTACAGGTCCTGTCTTCATCATTCCTGGAGTATCAGCTTTAGTTTCCGTAGAAATGATGGCAGCTCCAGCGAAAACTGGAGGAGAGACCAAATGAGTGGAGGGAGGAGCGAAGGATAAGAATAGAGGTTGGGTTCTGAGTTCAGCGTTGGATTCACTGAAAATCACTTCATCAGTCTTTTGAGAGACTGAAGGAGGTTGGGTAGGTTCCAAGTTTGTAACCTCAGCGTTTAGAGACGCTGAAGTTGGGATGGAATGGATGGGTTGTTCAGGTGTGGCAGAGCGTACCACTGAACGTTCCTTCAGCTCTGCAGAAAGAGCTGAGGAGTCTTCAGCATGAGATTGCTGGGTTTGCTCCTTTGTTTTCTTGATCCTTTTAGAACCAAGTGGGGTAGATGATTGCTTCCTTTTCTTAGAAGGGGAGGATTTTGTGGCCAGGGTATCAGCGATGGGTATTGTCGCTGAAGGAGCCACAGAAGTAGAAGAAGAAGGGTTGAGAAGTGTTAAAAGGGTAGAAAGACGTGCCTCATTTTCAACTGGTTTGAAGTCAAGTACCTTAGGGCCAACCTGAGAGAGTTTCAGGTCGCCCTCTTGCGGGTAGCTGTCCTTCAGGCCATATTGGAAGATGGCGCTGGTGAATCGGGGGTAAGGAACCCATGGTGGTCTATCAGCGGCAGAGTCTACTCTTTGCACCAAGTCATCATAGATAAGAGATGCCCAGTCAATGTGTAGACCTTTCAGCAGAGCGTATCCCATTGCTTGCTGAGGTTGAGCGGCTTGGTCAGAGGAGCCGGTGTTTGCAGTCATGCAGCTGATTAAGTGAGCGAAGATGAAGTTCATCTCGCTGGGCATTTTTGACTTCTTTAGCAGGGTCAGCTTCTTCTCGGGCTTCTTGTCTCTGCCAATTTCCCATACATAGCCCATTGCATCGAAAAATGCAATAAGAGCTTCTTTGTCAGCGAGTTTCTTATGGCCAAGGAAAGGAACAAAAGGCTTTTCTTTTGTAGCGTTGGGAAAGTTCAGAGCTTTGCGAATGATGGCAGGTGTGATCTTTATCGTGCCATACTCAGTATCGCTGAGGATACAATCAATTGTTTTGGAGGGATCTTTGGCGGATGGTAACTGAGAGTGTCTGGCAGTGTACCAGAACTGGGATAGTAGTAGCTGACTTGCAGGAGGTGAGATGGTCAGGGCTGTTGAAATGCAGCAATTCTTTAGGAAATTCACAGCATCTTTCAGATGTGTGACTTGCTTTCGAGGAGGAAACTCGAGAAGCGCAGAAAGGTTGTTCGTTTTGGTCCAATCTAGTTGTTCCAGAGTGAACTTAACCTGAGGAGCCTTGATAAATTCCACTTCCTCAGAGTCAGCGGAGATGTTCTCAGTGGTAGCAGGAATGTCAGACAATGCCATTTCTCTGTATTATCAGTTCAACCAAAGATGTTAACAAAATAAGAATAATCTTAATGTGGAAATATTTTCCATTAAGATGGTTCAAATTTTATCCATTTCATTCAGACACAAATGTCTTAATGAATATTAGGGTTTTTCTTGATTTTAAGAAACGAAATGTAAAACCCATTTATTCTTGTTATCCAGTTTTCTATGAAGAATTAGATTCTGGAAACGAATGAAGAACAAGTTTAAGATTTTTGCATTTAAACTTGAAGAACAACCATGAAATGGTTGTGTTCATAAAACCATGAAAGAAATGATTTTATTTTTAAGAAGTTCTTTTGTTTGATCTTGTTAAAACAAGGAAAAGATCGGAAACAAGTTATACGCATTCGGTAATAAATAAGAACATATTAACCTTGATGTTTGATGAAGAAGATGATGAACAGTTCTTGAAGTTTTAGAAAGCACAAATGCAACAGTGAATTCTTTCTTGCGGAGGAAGATTGTTCGCGTAAAAGAAAAATATAAACCACGAGTTTGTTTATATAGAGAGATTAGAGAGAGAAAATCTTGAGCGGGAAAAGATTTTCATCATGACACAGACACGTGTTTACATTTGATTGAAAGTTTGAACGAGACGTGCAAACGTGTGTCAGAAAGAGAAACGTGCCGGGGTTTATCCGTTGCAATGACGTCACAACTGTCCTTTCATATTCTTTTAGGATGTCTTTGAGGTTTTGAAAGCTCAGGGACTCTTTTACAAACATGAAGCACTGAATGAAAATATCAGTGATGGTTTTAAGAATTTTCAAAATATCGCTGTTAAGGAAGAGATATTCAGCGATGCATTTTGTTTTGAAATCTTGCATTTTCATGCGATTGTCAGAGAGAGAAAACATACCTTGATATCAGCTTAACCAAGTTTTATTCAGAGAGAAGATGACTGAATAGGTTATACGAGTTGATTTTATCCTATCGCTGATCAATGTGAACCGTTGAGGATTTTACCCTTCAAAGTTCAGCATTCCAAGCTCGCTGATGAGAAAGTTGAATCTTGTCTCATCAAGAGGTTTGGTAAATAAATCAGCTAACTGATAATCATTTGAGATAAAATGAAGTTCTATATCACCATTCATCACATGATCTCTGATAAAATGATATCTGATTTCTATGTGTTTGGTCTTTGAATGTAGTACTGGATTGTTTGCTATAGCGATGGCACTTGTGATGTCGCAATAGATTGGAATTTTGGAGAGCTGAAGATCATAGTCTAGTAGCTGATTTCTCATCCACAAGACTTGAGAACAACAGCTTCCAGCAGCTACATATTCAGCTTCAGCTGTGGAAGTGGACACTGAATTTTGCTTTTTACTAGTCCAACTTACCAGCTTTCCACCCAGGAGCTGACATCCTCCTGTGGTGCTTTTCCTATCCATTTTGCAACCTGCAAAATCACTATCTGAATAGGCGGTTAGATCGAATCCTGAATCTTTGGGATACCAAAGACCTAGGTTCACTGTACCCTTAAGGTATCTAAAAATTCGCTTTACAACTTTCATATGAGATAGCATAGGTTCAGCTAGATATCGTGCACACAAACATGTTGCATACATAATATCGGGTCGGCTAGTTGTAAGATACAAGAGAGAGCCGATCATCCCACGGTACAGCGTGACATTAACAGGTATTCCCTTTGAATCCTTGTCAAGTGTCAGCGGTGGTGCCATAGGGGTTTTCATAGCTGAACTATGAGTTAAATCAAATTTCTTCAGCATATCTTTAACATACTTTCCCTGATAAATAAAAGTTCCTTTTTCAGTTTGCTTAATCTGAAGACCAAGGAAATATGTTAGTTCACCCATCATGCTCATTTTATACTCGTCTTTCATTCTATCAGCGAAACGAGTACAAAGCTCAGGGTTAGTAGAACCAAATATAATGTCATCAACATATATTTGAACTAGAATGATATGACCTTTCACTTTTCTAAAAAATAGAGTTTTGTCAATCTTACCTCGCTCAAATTTTTCAATATGGAGATAAGTAGAAAGAGTGTCATACCATGCACGAGGAGCTTGCTTCAAGCCATAAAGTGCCTTATCCAGTTTATAAACATAACCTGGACGCTTAGAATCTGAGAATCCTGGAGGTTGTTCCACATACACTTCTTCATTCAGCTTTCCATTCAGAAACGCTGACTTAACATCCATCTGATGTACTTCGAAGTTTTTGTGTACAGCATATGCTAAGAATAGACGAATAGATTCAAGTCTTGCTACTGGAGCAAATGTTTCGTCATAATCTATACCTTCCTCTTGTTTGTATCCCTGAGCAACAAGACGAGCTTTGTTGCGGGTTACAGTACCATGTTCGTCCAACTTGTTTCGATAGACCCATTTAGTGCCTATTACTGTTTTATCAGTTGGTCTCCGAACAAGTTTCCAAACTTTGTTTCTTTCGAATTCAGTCAGCTCTTCTTGCATTGCGCTAACCCAGTTTGGATCTTTGAGGGAATCATCTATTTTCTTTGGTTCAGTTAGAGAAATAAAGTTAACAAATAAACAAATATTACCTGCACTTCGTCGAGTCTGAACACCAGCGTTTGGATCACCAAGAATTTGATCAATTGGATGATTTACGGTCCATCGCTGAGCCGGAGCATAAGTCGTTGACTCATCTTGAACTGGAGGAGCTGAAGATGAGGCTTCAGCTACTTCTGGAGTTTCAGCTACTTCTGGAGTTTCAGCTAAGAGAGGAATACTTGCATTTGTCATTTCATTTACTGATTGCTGAGAGATAGATGGAATGTCTGAGGCATTTGGTTCAGCGGTAGGTATAGTGTTTATAGGAACAGCTGAGACCCATGATGTTTCAGCTTCACTATTCTGCATGTTTGGAATGATAGGAGGACTATCATCTTCTACTGGATGAGCATGAGGAGTGGGAATATCTTCTGAATCACCAAGATGAGAAAACATCCATTGATTCAGTTCTTCAGTATCAGCAGACGGTTTAGAGTTCGCTGAATGGGATTCGTCAAACGTGACGTGAATAGTTTCTTCTACAGTTTGTCTTCTACGATTGAAGACTCTGAAGGCTTTGGAAACTGAGGAGTATCCAAGAAAGATTCCATCATCAGCCTTAGGATCAAACTTTCCAAGAGCATCTCTGTTGTTCAGTATGAAACACTGACATCGAAAGATGTGAAGAAAGCTGATTGAAGGCTTTCTCCCATGAAAGAGTTCATAGGCTGTCTTTTTGAATCTTTTAACTATCAGCGACCAGTTTTGCGTAAAACAAGCAGTGTTGAAAGCTTCTGCCCAAAACTGAGTAGGCAGGTGAGAATCGCTGAGCATTGAACGTGCAGCTTCAATAATTGTTCTATTTCTTCTTTCAGCGACTCCATTTTGTTGCGGTGTTCTCACTGAAGAGAAGTTGTGAGAAATACCCTTACTCTCAAGGAAGGAATCAAGAGAACTGTTTTTGAATTCAGTCCCATGATCACTCCTTATTGAGCGAACGGTCAGATTGTTCAGGGTTTCCATCTTCCGAACAAAGGTGATGAGTTCTTCAGGGGTGTCACTCTTAGAACGGAGAAACATTACCCAAGTGAAGCGAGAGAATTCATCAACTATGACCAGCGTATATTTCTTTCCAGCGATGGATTGTTTGTTAACAGGGCCAAACAAATCCATATGGAGTAGTTGTAGAGAAGATGACACTGATGAAACTTGCTTTGATTTAAAGCTTGCTTTGGTCTGCCTCCCTTTTTCACACGCTGAACATAAAGACTCTTTGGCGTATGAATGCTGAGGTAGACCAGTGACTAACTCTTTTGAAGAAAGAGTGTTCAGTGTCTTGAAATTTAGATGAGATAGCCTCTTATGCCATAGCCAGTTGACATCAGATGAGGCCTTTGAGAAGAAACAGGAGTTCTCAGTGGTTGTTGAGTCCATGTTTATTACATAAATATTTTCCAAACGATAACCGCTGAGAGCTATCTTCTCCTTTTTGTCAGCGACAAAGCAGGATTCCTTAGTAAAGATTACTTTGTTATCCATGTCGCAAAGCTGACTGATGCTTAGAAGATTATGCTTCAGCCCTTCAACATATGCGACTCTTCTGAAGGAGGTTGTACCATTTGAAAGTACACCATACCCTCGGGTATGTCCTTTTCCATTTCCACCGAAAGTCACAGAGGGACCTTTCTCTTCCTTGTATTCAGCGAGCAGGCTTTTCTTTCCAGTCATGTGTCTAGAGCATCCGCTATCGAGATACCAGATACCCTTCTTAACCTGCAATACAAAGGAAGATTAGTTTTTCTTGGGTACCCACTTAACCATGTATATACATTTGTCAGTGGAAGTAGTTGGAATGGAAGATTCAGCAGTCTTCGCAGCATTTGAAGATTCAACTTTGTCTTTCTTCACTTTGGTTAATTTCTTAACCTCAGTGGTAGGATTCACCTTGACCTGATTTGCACCAGGGTTGGTCTTCTTTGCCTTGGGGGCAATCTTCACCTTAGCTATCTTCTCAGCTTTGGTGGTTGTGGGGCACTTACTAGCAATATGATCGATAAGTCCACAGTGATAACATTTCCTACAACTAAAAGTAGTTCTAGGACCATTTGAATGCTGAGCTTTTAATTTCGAATTAGAAGTGCCAGCACCAAGTAAACTATTGGCTTTAGAAATGGGACGAACATTCAGTTCTTCAGATTTCTTACCAAGGACATCCACTCTGAGTCTAGGAGTAGATCGCTGAATAGATCCAGAGATCTGCTTCCTTGATCTAGAGGGATGAGTCACTGAAGCTTTAGAAGCATTCAGCTTTGGTACTAAGGTACCCTTCTGAGGATTCTGGTAAATAACAATTCCTTTGTCTTTGTCTTTAGAGACAGAGGTAGGTTTTGAATAAACCATTTTCTCTTTGCCTTTTGAGGAGGTAGGAGTTTCCTCAGGGATTGGTGTATTGGACGAGGAGCACTGAGAAGATGAAGTATCAGCGACTGAGGATACGAACGTTCCAAATTTAAGCATTGAACGCTCAGTGGTTGGTTTTGGAGTATCATATTTGTAACCCAGACCACGTTTATCACTTAGGGGAATCTGAGACTTTATTATCTCAGTGATCTTTGTTGAAGAATTACACCATCCTTCAACAGTAGCTTTTTCAGCTTTTAATGCAACGATAGCTTCTGCTCGTTCGATTTTGACTAGCTGATTTAAATATACTTGATCTTTAAAATCTTCTTCAATTTTAGAAAGCTTTTCTATTTGAAGGTGGCAGTTTTTAAGCTTTTCAGCGAGATCAAGGTTTTGGTTTTCAACCACAGTTTTGCCGTTCATGGCTTCGTATAAACTTCTAGTCAAGAGATCGATCTTACGGAGACTATCAGCTTCATCAATATTTGCAATATTGGTAACGAAGGAAGGTGATACCTGAATAGCAGAGGTTGAAGTGGAGGGAATGTCTGAACTTTCTTCCTCTTCTTCAATCTTGGCCATAAGACATAGATTTGCTTCATCATCTTCAGAGTCAGATGATGATGCTTCTTCATCAGAAGCAGCCCAATCATAGTTAGCCATCAGGCCTTTACTCTTCTTCTTAAAGCTTTTCAGCTTAGCATATTTTTCTTTCAGCTTTGAATATTTGTCATCTTTATTCCTTGGAACAAAGGATTTCTTTGTAAAAGTTGAGGGTCTAGAAACTTTCTTAGACCTGCACTCGTTAGCGAAATGTCCTGTCTTTTCGCAGTTAAAACAAGTAGCAGTAGCCTTATCAACAAAAGCTGATGATCTAGGCTTGTCACTTATGGAAAGAGGTTTGTTCTTTCTAAACATTTTCTTTTTGGCAAATCTCCTGAACTTTTTAGTTAGGAGAGCCAAAGATTCATCATCATCTGAAGAATCAGAATCTGATGACCTTTCATAGTTACTTTCTAACCCAGTGATAGTGACCGAGGGTCGCTGAGTAGAAGGTTCCTCTGAGATTAAAGCAACAGGGGTGCTTTTGGAATCTTTTACAAGATTCTTCTTAAGATGGCTCGATTGCTCATGATTCAGCAACGTGCCATATAAGGTTGAAAGGGTCATTGATTTTAGATCCTTTGACAGCTTGAGACACATAGAATAATTGTCCCAGCTTTCAGGTAAACATTCTAGAAACTTTGTCAGTACTTCAAAGTTAGAATATTCCTTACCAGCAGTTTTCAGATCTATAATTAAACAATTAAAACGTTGGTGAACTTCAGAGAGAGATTCATTCTTACCAGAAACGAAGCTTTCGTATTGTCTTACCAGGTTGATCTTTCTTGAGTCATGGACTTCAGACGTTCCTTTATACTGAACACATATTGTGTCCCACATGGCTTTTGATGTTTTCAGATTCATGACGAAATGGTAGACTTCGTCAGGAAGAGCCATGGATAGTATGGATCTGGCTTTTGTATCTATATCCACTTTCTTCTTATCTTCGTCGGTCCATTGAAAGATTTCCTTAGGGACCAGCCTTTCTGGAATAGCAGGTCTATTCTCAGCGGCTGGAACAGCAGCATCAATTCTTACAGGGATGAATGGACCATTTTCGAGATAGTAAGGCATAGTAGGGTCTACACCTTCTAAGAAGAGTGTCATCCTATTTTTCCATAAGTTGAAGTTATCTCTGGAAAATCTAGGGGGTTTAGCAAGAGAACCATTGTCTATATAATTTGTGTTTGTGTTGGTGGCCATTTTCAGATAATAGCAAGGAAGAGAAATATCTTAGATTAGATCTTGTTTATGAGATTAAACAAATCCGCTCTGATACCACTTGTTGGTCCCGAAGGCCTATACAAGTTTGTAGAAGAGGGGGGGTTGAATACAAACACACAGATTTTACTTTTCTAAATTGTTTATTGATAAATCATTAACAATTTACAGCTTGTTGCGGAAACAAGATTAAGGATAAACCTAAATCTAAACAAGTTGGAACACTAAGGTTTCTTGCACTAAGAGAGATAAGGAAATTACTAATAATAACCTATCTTGAGATAAGAGATTGAACTTGTCCAGAGTTAGCAAGTTACTTCAAATGAAGTGGGTTCATCTCTTTATATACTGTATGCATTTAATGCAAGTCAGTATACACTTTACACGTGTCATCAGCTGGTTGGTTGCATGTCATTGACCTTTGTTGACAACCTTAGTAGCCGCATGGATGAACAGTGTAGTATCAGAGTGGTTGTACGATTTCAGACAGTCGGAGGTTCTTTTCTGACATTTCGTACGGAGTCGTGCAAGGGAGGTTAAGACAAAAGTACTTTGTACGGAGGACTTCATGATCAGCTTTCGTTGATTCAGAGCATTATCATTATCTATTCAGCGAATGATAAAGTTCAGCGATAGCTGAAGTCTTGTACTTGATACTTCACGTTGAGTGGACAAATCTGAGTCTTCGCTGATCCGCATCAGTTCATTAGGAGACTTGTCGCTGGTTCTTGAGCTTGATCTTCGACTTCAGCGTAGAACCTTTGTTGATGTGAAACTTGTCTTCAGGGATCATAAGTAAACAACTAACTTATCAGCGATCATCATAATGACTGAACAGACTCAGAGCATTAATGGTGAACAGTGTTCGCTGAATGTTTATTTTAAAGAGCGAGAGTTCCTATCAGCGGTACTGTAAGATCTTAGTACTTATCAGCGATAGTGAAACTCTGATACATATTGTTTACTTACAATTTTCACTAAGTATATAAGAGAGGGTCATTATCAAATCACTGAGGGTTTGGATCAACAGAATCTGGGATAAGGAACCCATGAAGGTCTTTCAGCCATATCCACTCTGAACGCAAGGTCGCCGTAGATGATTGAGGCCCAGTCAACATTTAGACCTTTCAGCAATGCATAGCCCATTGCTTGCTGAGGTTGAGTAGCTTGATCAGAAGAGCCACTTTTCGTTGTCATGCAGCTTATCAGATGTGCGAAGATGAAGTTCATCTCGCTGGGCATTTTGGACTTCTTGATCAAGGTCAGTTTCTTCTCAGGCTTCTTGTCCCTTCCAGTGTCCCATGCGTAACCCATTGCATCGAAGAATGCAGTGATGGCTTCCCTATCAGCATGGTTTTTTTGGTTTGGGAGAGGGACAAAGCGATTTTCTTTGGTAGAGGTAGGAAGACTCAGTGCTTTCCTAATAATAGCAGGGTTGATTTTGGTGGTGCCAAATTTGGTGTCACACGGAATGGAGTCAACGATCTTCGTTGGGTCTTTGGCATGGGGTACCTGAGCTCTTCTGGCAGTATACTAGAACTGAGATAGTAGGAATTGATGAGCAGGGGGTGTAATAGTCAGTGCTGTAGATAAGCAACATGTTTTGAGGTAGTTCACAGCATCATCCAGATGTGTGACTTGCTTTCGAGGAGGAAACTCGAAAAGCGCATGAAGGTTGTTCGATTTTGAAAAATCGATTTCCTCAAGCTTGAACTTGACCTGAGGAGCTTTGACGAGAATCAGTTTCTTTGTAGCAGAGGATTTCTCAGCGGTAGGAGTAGGAGTAGAAGATGCCATTTCTGTTTAACATATCAACCATTAATCATAAAAAAGTACAGTCTTAATGTGAAAGATATTCCAATAAGATGTTTTCCGTTTTTTTTTTGTCCATTTCATTCAGACAGAAATGTCTTAATGAAGATTAGGGTTTTCTTGTTTTGAAAAAGAAAAACAAACCCAGCAAAAGTCTTGTTTTCCATTTTCCTTTAGATAAGGATTCTGGAAAAACGAATGAAGAATAAGTTTAAGATTTTGAGTTTTAAACTTGAAGAACAACCATGAAAATGTTGTGTTCATAAAACCATGAAAGAAATGATTTCATTTTAGAAAAGGTTTCTTTTGTTTGATCTGTTAAAAGCAATAAGAAGATCAGAAACAAGTTATGCAGGTGAATAATAAGAATATTAACCTGGTAATCGAAGATGAACAGATCTCTGGAAATAAGCAACAGTAAATCTTTTCTTGCTTGGAGAAGAAGTTCGCGTAAAGAAAAAAAATATAAACTCGAAATAGTTTATATAGTGAGATTTGAGAGAGAGAAAAACTCGAGCGGGAAAGTTTTTCATCATGACACAGACACGTGTTTGCATTTGATTGGATGGTAAACGAAACATGCAAACGTGTGTCAGAAAACGAACGTGCCAGGGTTTATCCGTTGTGATGATGTCACAAACGTCCTTTCATATTTTAGGATGTCTCTGAGGTTTTGAAAGCTCAGGGACTATTTTGAAAAACATGAAGCACTGAATAGAAATATCAGTGTTAGTTTAAGAAATTTCAAAGTATCGCTGTTAAGGAAGAGATATTCAGCGATGCAATTTGTTTTGAAATCTTACATTCATATGCGAACGTCAGCGAGCAAGAGAGAAAACATACCTTGATATCAGCAAATCAATTATGTTCAGAGAGAGAATGATAGAATGGGTTATATAATTGTTTTATCCTATCGCTGATCAAATGTGAACCACTGAAAATCTTTACTCTTCAAAGTTCAGCATTCCAAGCTCGCTGATGAGAAAGTTGAATCTTGTCTCATCAAGAGGTTTGGTGAACAGATCAGCTAACTGATAGTCAGTTGGAATAAAATGAAGTTCTATATCACCATTCATCACATGATCTCTGATAAAATGATACCTGATTTCGATATGTTTGGTCTTTGAGTGTGCACTGGATTGTTGGCTATAGCGATGGCACTTATGTTGTCGCAATAGATTTGAATTTTCGAGAGCTGAAGGTCATAGTCTAGTAGTTGATTTCTCATCCACAAGACCTGAGAAAAACAGCTTCCAGCGGCTACATACTCAGCTTCAGCAGTTGAGGTGGACACTGAGTTTTGCTTTTTACTTGTCCAACTCACCAGTTTTCCACCCAGGAGCTGATAGCCTCCTGTGGTGCTTTTCCTATCCAATTTGCAACCTGCAAAATCACTATCTGAATAGGCGATTAGATCAAACCCTGAGTCTTTGGGATACCAAAGACCTAGGTTCATAGTACCCTTAAGGTAACGAAAGATTCGCTTTACAGCGATCATATGAGATTCCTTAGGTTCAGCTTGATATCGTGCACACAAACAAGTTGCGTACATAATATCGGGTCGGCTAGCAGTAAGATACAAGAGAGAGCCGATCATCCCACGGTACAGCGTGACATTAACAGGTATTCCATTTGAATCCTTGTTTAGTGTCAGCGGTGGTGCCATAGGGGTTTTCATAGCTGAACTTTGAGTTAAATCGAATTTCTTCAGCATATCTTTAACATACTTTCCCTGATTAATGAAAGTTCCTTTTTCATTTTGTTTTATTTGAAGACCAAGGAAATATGTTAGCTCACCCATCATGCTCATTTTATACTCTTCTTTCATCCTTTCAGAGAAACGAGTACAAAGATCAGGGTTAGTAGAACCAAATATAATGTCATCAACATATATCTAAACAAGAATGATATGACCTTTTACTATTCTGAAAAATAGAGTTTTGTCGATTTTACCTCGCTCAAATTTTTCAATTAGGAGATAAGAGGATAGAGTGTCATACCATGCACGTGGAGCTTGCTTTAAGCCATAAAGTGCCTTATCCAGTTTATAAACATAACGTGGACGCTTAGGATCTGAGAATCCTGGAGGTTGTTCCACATAGACTTCTTCATTCAGCTTTCCATTGAGAAATGCTGTCTTAACATCCATTTGATATACTTTGAAGTCTTTGTGTACAGCGTATGCTAAGAATAGACGAATAGATTCTAGTCTTGCTACGGGGGCAAATGTTTCGTCGTAGTCTATACCTTCCTCTTGTCTGTATCCCTGAGCAACAAGTCGAGCTTTGTTGCGGGTTACAGTTCCATGTTCGTCCAACTTGTTTCGATAGACCCATTTAGTGCCTATCACTGTCTTGTCAGTTGGTCTTCGAACAAGATTCCAAACTTTGTTTCTTTCGAATTCAGCCAGCTCTTCTTGCATGGCGCTGACCCAGTTTGGATCTTTGAGGGCATCATCTATTTTCTTTGGTTCAATCAGAGAAATAAAGTTAACAAATAACCAAATATTACCTGCACTTCGTCGAGTCTGAACACCAGCGTTTGGATCACCAAGGATTTGATCAATTGGGTGACTTCGCTGAGTCGGAGCATGAATCGCTGATTCAAATTGAACTGGATGAGCTGAAGATGAAGCTTCAGCAACTTCTGGAATATCAGCCAAGAGAGGAGTAGGTGCAGATGTTATCTCATTTACTGATTGCTGAGAAGTAGATGGAATGTCTGAGACATTTGGTTCAGAAGCAGGCATAGTGTTTAAAGGAACAGCTGAGACCCATGAAGTTTCAGCTTCACTATTCTGCATGTTTGGTATGATAGTAGGACCATCATCTTCAACGGTATGAGTATGAGGAGTGGGAATATCTTCTGAATCACCAAGATGAGAAAACATCCATTGATTCTGTTCTTCAGTATCAGCAGAAGGTCGAGAATTCGCTGAACGGGATTCGTCAAAGTGACGTGAATAGTTTCTTCAACAGTTTGTCTTCTTCGATGGAAAGCTCTGAAGGCTTTGGAGATTGAAGAATATCCAAGAAAGATTCCATCATCAGCCTTAGGATCAAACTTTCCAAGGGCATCTCTGTTGTTCAGTATGAAACACTGACATCCAAAGATGTGAAGAAAGCTAATTGAAGGCTTTCTCCCATGAAAAAGTTCATAGGCTGTTTTATTAAATCTTTTGACTATCAGCGACCTGTTTTGCGTAAAATAAGCAGTGTTGACAGCTTCTGCCCAATACTGAGTAGGCAGGTGAGAATCGCTGAGCATTGAACGTGCAGCTTCAATAATAGTTCTATTTCTTCTTTCAGCGACTCCATTTTGTTGTGGTGTTCTCACTAAAGAAAAGTTGTGAGAAATACCCTTACTCTCAAAGAAGGAATCAAGAGAACTGTTTTTGAATTCAGTCCCATGATCACTCCTTATTGAGCGAACGGTCAAGTTGTTCAGGGTTTCCATTTTCCTGACAAAGGTGATGAGTTCTTCAGGTGTGTCACTCTTAGAACAGAGAAACATTACCCATGTATAGCGAGAGAATTCATCAACTATGACCAGTGTATATTTCTTTCCAGTGGTGGATTGTTTGTTAACAGGGCCAAACAAATCCATATGGAGAAGTTGTAGAGGAGATGACACTGAGGAAACTTGCTTTGACTTAAAGCTTGCTTTGGTCTGCTTGCCTTTCTCATACGCTGAACATAAGGATTCTTTGGCGTATGAGTGCTGAGGTAGACCAGTGACTAACTCTTTTGAAGAAAGAGTGTTCAGTGTCTTGAAGTTTAGATGAGAGAGCCTCTTATGCCATAGCCAGTTGACATCAGATGACGCTTTTGAGAAGAAACAAGAGTTCTCAGTGGTTGTTGAGTCCATGTTTATTACATAAACATTTTCCAAACGATAACCGCTGAGAGCTATCTTCTCCTTTTTGTCAGCGACAAAGCAGGATTCCTTAGTAAAGATTACTTTGTTATCCTTGTCGCAAAGCTGACTGATGCTTAGAAGATTATGTTTCAGCCTTTCAACATATGCGACTCTTCTGAAGGTTGTTGTACCATTAGAGAGTACACCAAACCCTCGGGTATGTCCTTTTCCATTTCCACCGAAAGTTACAGAGGGACCCTTCTCTTATTTGTACTCAGTGAGCAGGTTCTTCATACCAGTCATGTGTCTAGAGCATCCGCTATCGAGATACCAAATACCCTTCTTAACCTGCATTACCAAGGAAGATTAGTTTTTCTTGGGTACCCACTTAACCATGTGTACACACTTGTCAGTGGGTGTAGAAGAGGAAGTCGAAGGTTCAGCAGTCTTCACAGCATTTGAAGATTCAGCTTTGTCAGTCTTCACTTCGGTTAATTTCTTAACCTCAGTGGTCTTCTTTGCCTTGGGGGCAATGATCTTCACCTTAGCTATCTTTTCAGCTTGGGTAGTTGTGGGGCACTTACTAGCAATATGATTGGTAAGTCCACAATGATAACATTTCCTATAACTAAAAGTAGTTCTAGGACCATTTGCATGCTGAGCTTTTGATTTTGAATTAGAAGGACCAGCACCAAGTAAGCTATTGGCTTTTGAAATGGGAGGAACATTCAGTTCTTCGGATTTCTTACCAATAATTTCCACTTTGATTCTAGGAGTAGATCTCTGAATAGATCCACGCTGAATAAATCCAGGGATCTTATTCTTTGAACCAGAGGGATAAGTCACTGAAGCTTTAGAAGCATTCAGCTTTGGTACAGAGGTACCCTTCTGAGGATTTTGGTTAAAAGCAATTCCTTTACCTTTGTTTTTAAAGACTGAGGTAGGTTTTGGATAAACAACTTTTTCTTTACCTTTAGAAGTTAAGGTAGAGATTTCCTCAGGGATAGGCGGTTTAGAATAAGAACACTGAGATGAGAAAGTGTCAGGGATAGAGGATACGAACATTCCAAACTTAAGCATGGAACGGTCAGTGGTTGGTTCTAGAGTATTAGCTTTGTAACCAAGACCACGTTTATCACTCAGGGGAATCTGAGACTTAATTATCTCAGTGATCTTTGTTGAGGAATTATATCATCCATCAACAGTAGCTTTTTCAGCTTTTAATGCAGCGATAGCTTCTTCGTGCTCGATTTTGACTAGCTGATTTAAGTGAACTTGATCTTTAAAATCTTCTTCAATTTTAGAAAGATTTTCTATTTGAAGGTGACAGTTTTTAAGCTGTTCAGCAAGATCAAGATTTTGATTTTCAACAATAGTTTTGCCATTCATGGCTTCATATAAACTTCTAGTCAAGAGATCGATCTTTCGAAGACTATCAGCTTCATCAATATTTAAAATATTGGTAAAGAAGGAAGGTGATACCTTAGTAGCAGAGGTTGAAGTGGAGGGAATGTCAGAATTTTCTTCCTCATCTTCAAGTTTTGCCATGAGACATGGATTGGCTTCATCATCATCTTCAGAGTCAGATGATTCTTCTTCGTCAGAGGCAGCCCAATCATAGTCAGCCATAAGGCGTTTGCCTTTCTTCTTAAAGGTTTTCAGCTTTGAATACCTTTCTTTAAGCTTTTTGTATTTTTCATCTCTAGTCCTGTGAATAAAGTTTTTCTTGGGAAAAGCTGAGGGTCTAGATACTTTCTTTGACCTGCACTCGCTAGCAAAATGTCCTATCTTTTCACAGTTATAGCAAGTAGCAGTAGCCTTATCAACAGGGGTTGATGATCTTGGCTTGTCAGTAATAGCAAAAGGTTTGTTCTTCATGAAATTACTCTTTCTAGCAAATCTCCTGAACTTATTAGCCAGGAATGCCAGAGTTTCATCATTATCTGAAACGTCAGAGTCTGATGATCTTTCAGAGTAAGTTTCCAACTCAGTGACAGTGATAGTCGATCGCTGAGTGGAAGGTGACTCTGAGATTAAAGCAACATGGGTGCTTTTGGAATCTTTTACAAGATTCTTCTTAAGATGACTCGATTGCTCATGATTCAGCATCGTGCCATATAAGGTAGAAAGGGTCATTGATTTTAGATCATTTGACAGCTTGAGACACATAGAATAATTGTCCCAGCTTTCAGGTAAACATTCTAAGAACTTTGTCAGTACTTCAAAGTTAGAATATTCCTTACCAACATTTTTCAGATCTATTATTAAGCAGTTAAAACGTTGGTGTACTTCAGAGAGAGTTTCATTCTTACCATAAATGAAGCTTTCATACTGTCTTACCAGGTTGATCTTTCGAGAGTCCTGGACTTCAGAAGTACCTTCATACTGAACACAGATTGTGTCCCACATAGCTTTTGAGGTTTTCAGGTTCATGACGGAATGGTAGACTTCGTCAGGAAGAGCCATGGAGATATGGATCTGGCTTTGGTGTCGATAGCCACTTTCTTCTTATCTTCATCAGTCCACATATGAATTTCCTTGGGAATCAGCCTTTCTGGAATAGCAGGTCTATTCTTAGCGGCTGGAATTGCAGGATCAATTCTTATAGGAATATATGGGCCGTTTTCAAGATAGTAAGGCATAGTAGGGTCTACACCTTCTAAGAAGAGAATCATCCTATTTTTCCATTGATTAAAATTATCTCTGGAGAATCTAGGGGGTTTTGCAAGAGAACCGTTGTCAATATAGTTGGTGTTTGTGTTGGTAGCCATTTTAAGAAATAGCAAGGAAGAGAAATCTTAGTATAGATCAGATCTTGTTTATGAGTTTAAACAAATCTGCTCTGATACCACTTGTTGGTCCCGAAGGGCTATACAAGTTTGTAGAAGGGAGGGGGGTTGAATACAAACACACGTTTTTACTTTTCTAAATTGTTTATTGATAAATCAAGACAATTTACAACTTGTTGCGGAACAAGATTAAGGATAAACCTAATCTAAACAAGTCTTGAGAAACACTAAGTTTCTTGCACTAGAAAGAGTTAAAGAAATTACGAATAATAACTTAACAATAAGAGAGAAATAAGAAGATGGTCCGAGCACACTTCAAACCTGAAGTAAGGTTCTTCTTATATACTACATGCATTTAATGCATGGCAGTATGGCTTTACACGTGGCAGCAGCTGAGTGGTTGCATGTCATTGACCTTTGTAGACAACCTTAGTAGCCGCATGGTGCACAATGTAGAATCAGAGTTGTTGTACGATTACAGACAAAAGGGATGTCCGTTCTGACAGTTCGTACGGAGACGTGCAAGGGAGGTAAGACAATAGTAACAAACAGGGAGACTTCATGATCAGCTTTCGTTGAGTCAGATCTTTATCAGCGAATGATAAAGTTCAGCGATTGCTGAAGTCTTCTACTTGATACTTCACGTTGAATGGACAGGTCTTGCTTCACTGATATCCGCATCAGTTCATGAGTAGACTTGTCGCTGGTTCTTGAGCTTGATCTTCGACTTCAGCGTAGAACTTTGGTTGACGTGAAACTTGTCTTCAGATATCATAAGTAAACAAACTAAACTATCAGCGATCATCAATAGAACTGAACTAGCTCAGAGCTATATGATGATGAACAGTGTTCGCTGAATATCTAATCTAAATAGTGAGAGTTCCTATCAGCGGTACTGTAAAGTCTTAGTACTTATCAGTGATAGTGAAACTCTAATACATATTGTTTACTTACAATTTTCACTAAGTGTTTAAGAGAGGGTCATTATCAAATCACTGAGGGTTTGGATCAACACAAACCATTTTTGGATGTGGCTTTTCCCGTTTTGCACCAGGTTTTAGCTTTTCCAACTATCTACTTTTTGATTCTGTTATTTCACCATTGTCTTAGACCAGCATAATATTATCTGGTTTGTTTCAGGGGCGTATGAAATACATTTTGAGGTTGCTCATGCTTGGAATCACTCTTGGTGTAAATCTAAGTGTTGTTTTCCCCTATTGGCTAACCAGTCTTCTCATCCTCTTCTCTTCTCAGGTAAGCCGTCTTCCCCACTTTAAATTTAATATCAATTATCATTAAGGATTCAATTTTTATTTATGGGTTTATTACAATAATTAATACCCAATAAATATTTTTATGGTACCATGATTTTCTATTTGGGAATTTTCTTGGAGTTAGATTCCATACTCCAAGTCTGTTAAATTTGGTTTTATGCTTTTCAATGAATAGTTATATGAGTTCTTTATGATTTGTAATTTGTTGAGGCTTAGATTCCTATGTAATTCTATGGATTGTAGATAGATCATTGTTGTTTCTTGATCTTAGCTTATTGACTGTTTTAACCGAAAGCTTGCTTAGATTCCTATGGAATTCTATGGTTTGTGCAGTCCCTGTAGCATTGGCAGTACTCACATATGAATGTGTTAAGTTGTACAAAGAATGCAATGGCAGTACTCACGTAATTTTGCTTAACGTTTGTGGATTAGGGATCAGAGTCTTAGCCGTTTGCTTGCAATCTTTTGTATCTGGAGTTCGTAGTTCGTTATTTGCTTAGACTAAACAATTATCAAATGCTTTAAAATTGCTTAGTAGTTCACTGGTTCTTATATACAAGCACTTGAAAATTGGCACATAGAAGTTGGAGTTAAATTCTAGAAAAAAGTTGTGTTTTTTACTACAAGGCTTTATTACAATGTGACCTTGAAAATTGGGAATGAATATAAGCTTCTTGGAAGATTGGCAAAGTAAAACATAGAGGATTTGATTAATTTGCTGTCTTTATAAACATGATTCATGGCTAAACTAATGTTTCAGAATTGTTACTCACCCGCGCGACAGCTAGTATATATATATATATATATAGAGGGTGCTTCAAATGTAAACATTCTTTTTTATGTAAACCTTGTAAACTCATCTAGGCCATCCGATTTTTTGATCAACGGTTGAGGGATTTTTGAATTTAAAAAATAGGGAAAGGGTATTTTGGGAATAGCTTTTAGGTATTTAATTTTGGAATCTATTAATTGATTTGAATTAATCTAATTATGGTTATTATCTCAATCTCTATCTCTCTCTCCCTCTCTCTCACAAAATTCCAGCCACCAATCTCTCTCTCTCTCACACAAAATTCCGGCCACCATGATTCACAATCCGATCAGGAAACACCACAACACTTCCAAGTCGATCCAAACCAGAAACTTCCGATCATCTCCGTCCTCGCACCGCCGTGACTTCGAAGCGCTACCTAACGACGTGTTGACTAAGATCGCCGCCAACTTCAGCCTCCCAAACCTACAGACAGCTTCGTTGGTTTGCAAATCATGGCGAGACGGACTCCGGCCGTTGCGAGAAGCGATGCTGTTTCTGCGGTGGGGGAAACGGTTCAAGCATGGGCGGGAGACGTTTCATATAGGTTTCATTATTTTGGGTTTCATATCGATTATGCTTTTCATTATAATTCATGATTCTCGGTTTCATATCGATTTTCATCTACTAAAAAAATGTTTATGAACAAAAAATGTTTTTTTCTTCTATGAAACGTCTCCTATGAAACGTGAAAATTTTATGAAACTCGCCGGTTTCATATTGTTTTTCTCCTATGAAATGTGAAAATTTCGAAAAAACGGTTTATGAAACTTAAAAAACTCGAACTTATGAAAAAATTGTTTACGAAAAAACTGTTATGAAACTCGAAAAAATTACGAAACTCGCCGGAATTTTGGGGGAGGTCGCCGGAGTGGGAGCAAGTCGCCGGATTGGAGATCGCCGGAGTAGGAGGAGGTTGCCGGAGAGAGAGAGAGAGAGAGAGAGAGATGATGATAATTGAGGAAATTAAAGAAGTTTGTTAGTTGTTAAAATTATGGATTTTCCTAAAATTGCGAATTTGAAGAAAAAGACCCAAATACCCTTGGTTTCATTGTTTACATAAAAAAGAATGTTTACATTTGAAGGAGCCTCTCTCTCTCTCTATATATATATATATATATATATATATATATATATATTTATCGAACTCCTTAACATATTTTAACGTAATTATGTATGTTAATGTGATATGTTAAAACGTAATTTTTTAACATATTTTAGTTAATATACGATTATTATGTTAATGCGATAAGAGTGTAAAACGAATAGACGATTATAATGGTGTAATTTGTTAAAATTAAAACGTATTTTAACTATAAGAGTACCATAAGTTAAATAATTAACTATAAGAAAATGAATTTTAAATATAAAAAATATTTTTATATAGTATATATGATATATATTAAAATAATTAAATCAAAAAATATTCAATATTGGGCTCATTTCGAACGTATCGAAGAGACGATTATAATGGTGTAACTTGTTAAAATTAAAACGTATTTTAGTTAATAAACGATTATATGTGTTAATATGATGAAAGTGTAAATTTAAAATTTGGAAAGTAAAAGGTATAAAGTAAAGTAAGTAAATAAGTATATGGATTGAAAGTGTAAAATTCAATTCAAAAGTCACCAAAATGATACCATCGCGGGACACTCCCTCGATCGCGGGATAAAATATTTTCAAAATGAACCCGGGTCCACGATCGCAATTGGGTTCGCGGAATAAATGAGTATTTTGGTAAAATGGTTTAGAAAATGGGTATTTTGGTAAGTCAAAGTCAAACTTTGGGTATTTTCATTAATTTTCCAAAAAAAATTGGGTTTAAAAATAACTTTATATATTATGGATGAAAGTGGAGGACTGGAGGAGATCCAAGTGCAACCACCAATAGTCATGAAATGCCTAAATTCCTATCTCTCTTTTCATCTTTAATTCCGCAGCCCCTTTTCAAGCCCAAAAAATTCTAGGGCAAATTGCATGAAAATGCAACGTACTTTAATCTGATTTTTATTTTGGGTAACGTACTTTTAAAACCTTCATTTTGGTACTTAAATTGTAAAATCTCAAACTTTTAAGTACCCGAGTAACCGATTTTACCATACTTTACTATTTTTGAAATCCATATTTTACTCATTTTGAAAATAATGACATGGTATAATTTTGCCTAATTGATATTTAAAAAATAAATAAATAATAACACGTCAATAAAAACCCGATCATAATCACAATTTGTAGGACATTGAGTGAATTAGGTACTTAGGTCATCCGTATCCCATGCGGGCTCGTGCTCGGGTAGGGCGGGCTCGAGCGGGTAGTGGTAGGGGGGCTTCCTCTGCGGGTATGGGAGGTGGGTTCCAAAACCAGATAAACCCGACACTTATTTGTTTGTTTTTTAAATTTTTTTTTAAAATTTGAAAATAAATAAACTCCAACGGCTATAACGGCTATATTTATATTTATTTTATTTTTATTTTCAATTTAATCACACTATATATGTTAATCCAAACCTCTTATTTTTTCACACCAAAATCTCTCAAATTCTCTCAAATTTCATCATGAATCCAAACAAAACACCTACATCTCGTCGTAACCGACCGGATACACCGCAACCGCAAGAAGACCCGGAGCTTGGTTTCCAAGCGTTTACACAACAAGGTTATCATCCGCAATTTTCGCAACAATTTCCGCCACAATTTTCGCAACAATTTCCGCCACAATTTTCGCAACAATTTCCTTACCAATTTACACGTCCCGGTTTGATTGAACAAGGTTTTACTCCGGCCAACTACAATCTTCCTTCACCCGCAATCAATCTCGACGACGACATTGTTCCGGAAACCCAACATTCTAGCCCGCACACACCACAATCCATCTACCCACAACAATCTATCCCGGAACCATCAAATCCGACACCAACGAGAAAAGGAAAAAACAAACAATATGAAAATAGAGCCGCCAAACAGATGTGGAGTAAAGACGAGGAACTCGCGTTAGTGTCGGCGTGGGTTGACGTTTCGGAGGACCCCGTTGTGGGTAACGCACAAACCGGTGGTAATATTTTTATTGTTATTGTTATTGTTATTATTATTATTATTATTATTATTGTTATTATTATTATTAATATTATTAATATTATTATTATTCTTGTTAATATTTTTATACTTGAATTTACATAAATGTAGAAAGTTTTTGGACCCGAATCGGGCAAGTGTTCTTTAATTTGATGGGCATCGGAAATTATAGAACAACTCATCAACTCAACACCAAGTTCAACGACCTCAATAAAAGAATAAATTCTTTTGGCGGCTTCTACAACAACTTGGTCACTAATAGATCAAGCGGAATGAGTGAGACCGACATTTCACGAATGGCACACGAACGGTTCCGAGCACAACTTGGGTTTGCTTTCACTCACGAACAAGCTTGGGAAGTCCTAAAAAAATGTCCAAAATGGGGAGTCGTTCCAACGATGACGACAACTTCATCGCGGGATTCAAAACGTACCAAACCTTCCGATGATGACGATGACGACAACTTCATCGAGCAACTTCAACGACCCATCGGGAGAAACAAGGCAAAAAAAACATCAACGAGTAATACGAGCGGGTCGAATACGAACGAAAGTGTTACGCAGTTGTTGACGACGTTCAACGAGAAGATTGATAATACAATGGAATACAAAATAAAAAAACTCGAACTCGAACGAGATAAGTTGGAACACGAACGAGAAATCGAACGAGAAAAACGATTTGATAAAGACTTCGAGTTTTTCATAACCCCGCATGATCACCTTACGGGAGACGTTTTGAGAGCTACTTTGGCGAAGAAAGAGAGAATTAGAAAATTACATCATTTTGGGTAATTTTGTATTTTGTAATTTTTATTTTTTTAGTGTTTTGTATTTTGTAATTTTTATTTTTAATGAATGATATGAATTTTTATTTTTATTATTTATCTTATTTTTATTTATTAAAAAATATATAAATATTTTTATTTTGTTAAATAATTAAATGTATAAATAAAATCATTAAAAAAATGAGGTGGCAAGAGGGCTTGAGGGTAGCGCTACGCCACTTTAGGGCTTGAGGGTTTGAGGAGAGGGTTAGGAGAAAAGCTGATGTGGCGCTTGAGGGCTGTGATACGGATGGCCTTAAAAGTTTGAGATTTTACAACTTAGGTACAAAATCGGAGGTTTTGAAAGTACGTAACCTAAAATACGAATCAGACTAAAGTACGTTGCATTTTCATTCAATTTGACCAAAATTCTACTAATGGATCCACTCGTCCTCACAAAATTTTAAATATAATACTTCTAGAATAAAACATATTTAAACTAAACATGTCACAACCACATTAGCAAATAACGTTAAGTTGGATATCACATCACTTGTTATGTTAACATGGTAATCAGTTAAAGATTAAATCGGACACTTAGATACTTAAATATTTGAAACTAAAACTTTTAAAAATATGTTACTCAAAATAGAAATCAAAACAAGGTATATTATATTTTTATGCAATTTTTCCATTAAAGTAATACACGAGGCTGCTCAGTTGACTTTTGATTAAGATCTATATGGATAAAGATGTTTATATCAATTAATTTGTCTGTATAGATTGAGAATATTTTTGTGTGATAAAGTATTTTTATAGATGGAAAAAAACATGTTTTGAATTGAGAGGGCATATTGGGAAAAAAATGTCCTAAAAGTTTACTAATAAATCACCTCCTATATAATTAAGACATTACCAAACAATTATATATAACTAATCGGATAAATTTTAAAGGTAAATTAATTAAAATACCCAAAGTTTGACTTTGACTTACCAAAATACCCACTTTCTCGCTGATTTTACAAAAATACCCATTTTTTCGCGATGAGGTTCGTGATCGCGGACCAGGGGTATTTTGAAAATTTGTCTCCCGCGATCGAGGAAAGTATCCCGCGGTGCATGTGATTTTTGATTTTTTTGATTTCATATTTACACTTTCAACCCCTATAATTATTTACTTACTTTACTTTATACCTTTTACTTTCTTAATTTTAATTTTACATCTTCATCATATTAACACATATAATCGTTTATTAACTAATACGTTAAAAAAATACGTTTTAATTTTAACAAGTTACACCATTGTAATCGTCTTCTCGATACCTTCGAAATGAGCCTAATATTGAATATTTTTTGATTTAATTATTTTATTATACATCATATATACTACATAAAAATATTTTTAATATTTACAATTCATACCCTTATAGTTAATTATTTAATTTATGGTACATCTCTTATTTTTTTCAATTTTGTTTTACACTCTTGTCACATTAACATAATAATCTTATATTAACTAAATGAAAAATAAAAAAGCTAATAGGTATAAAGTAAACTAACTAAATAAGTATAATATAATTAAATCAAAAAATATTCAATATTGAGCTCATTTCGAGGGTATCGACGAGATGATATTAATGGTGTAACTTGTTAAAATTAAAAAACATTTTTAACGTATTTTAGTTAATAATTGATTAAATCGTCAAATTATTTGGATTATATGTTTCGCTGCATTGCAGCGGGTAAATAACTAGTATATATATATATATATATTTATTTATTTATTTATCGAACTCCTTAACATATTTTAACATAATTATATATGTTAATGTGATATGTTAAAACGTATTTTTTTAACATATTTTAGTTAATATATGATTATTATGTTAATACGATAAGAATGTAAAACAAAATTTGAAAAAATAAGAAATGTACCATAACTTAAATAATTAACTATAATGTTATGAATTGTAAATATTAAAAATATTTTTATGTAGTATATATAATATATAATTAAATAATTAAATCAAAAAATATTAAATATTAGGCTCATTTTGAAGGTATCGAAGAGACGATTACAATGATGTAACTTGTTAAAATTAAAACATTTTTTAACGTATTTTAGTTAATAAACGATTATATGTTTTAATATGATGAAGGTGTAAAATTAAAATTAGGAAAAGTAAAAGGTATAAAGTAAAGTAAGTAAATAGTTATAGGGGTTGAAAGTGTAAATATGAAATCAAAATACCCCTGGTCCGCGATCGCGAACCCCATCGCGGAAAAATGGGTATTTTTGTAAAATCAGCGAGAAAGTGGGTATTTTGATAAATCAAAATCAAACTTTGGGTATTTTAATTAATTTCCCAATTTTAAATCCCATTAAACTCCTCACAATAAGATAATACCATCTTCCAAAAAGCCAAAAAACAGATTGGTATTTTATAGCAATTTAAAATCAAATTCATCTAAATCAAAAGTGATTATTAAGTTAAACAGTGTGATTAATCAACAAACATTAACCAAAAGATGCTATAGAAATCATAATTCAGAGATTTAATTCGAAAGTAAATACCTCTCTCTCATACTACAAGGAGAGTTCGATATTTACCAATCTGGATCATGATTTATAACATAGATTAGAGAGAAGGGTAAACTAATCGTAATTAAGGATGAATTTGGACAATGTTTGAACTGGAATGGATATAAATATGAATGTCTCCATAAGAAGTTTCTGGTACATGGCCCCACAAGGCCACAAAGACAAAGCTAGATTCCATTACTATATCCAACAGATCATGACAATGCCTGCTGATCCATCATCCACGTGGATTCCTTATTATCGACGCCACTCCCCTTTACGCTATCATCCAACGGCTCCGATTTCACCTCCCCTCCAGGCTGTTGCAACTGCAGCTCGTGATACAGCTCCGCCGCTTCACAATCGCTTCCCTCCCTCGCCCGTTTCACACCTAACGCCACGCCGAACAGTCTAGGGCTAATATCTTCCTCACCTTCTGTTGATCCTTGGCGACCACCGCCACAATCTTCCGATGAACGCTTTAACGGCAACAGATCCAGCGGTTTCACGGCGGTTGTTTCCGCCATCGCCGCCGCCGTCTGTTGTTGTGAATGGTGTGAACTGTTCCCTTCCGATGGATTGTTAGTTGCATAATTTGACATCATCACATATATACTGTTGCATAGATTCTTCATCTGGCTCAATTCTCTGTTGAGTTGAACGTTCTCTCTCCTCAACCGCTCATTTTCACCGATAAGTTCCGCGTCAGTTCCACCACAAGCTGTTGTTTCTCGAGATAAATAAGTTGTAGCGCCTCGAGATGAATTCGACGACATTACTTGTTCTTCGCCTGAATTGCTAGGAGAGACCGTTCTACGCTGCGCAGGTGATAAAGCCGCCACGGTGACCACCGCAGTAGCTGCAACGGCCGGGGCTGGTGCTGGCGTGGCGGATGCGATTTTTCGACGTTGTATGTCACATAACAGGTGTTTCTCGCCTCTCCGAAAGCAATCGTTTGAGAACTCCCATCGATCAGGTACAACTTTCCTGAATCCCTACGAGTATAATTGAAAAGTCTTCAATCAAACCGTTTGATTGTAAAATCGAATAATCAATCGAGATTGTTATATACGAATCTTACATAGGTGTTCAACTGGCGGACAAAGCTGGAGAAATTATTGTGCTTGAAGTACTTGGGAAGCAAATCCTTGGCAAATTCGGTAGGATTCCAAACGATGAAGCTAGATCCATCTTCGTTCCAAGAGATTACATCGTCGATCGTTTTGTCATCGACGAGCTGGTAAGTTTTCGTCAAAAACGGGGTCGGAAGAGATCTGGCAGTCGTATCTGCAGCCGTGGATTCTCCGCCGCTCCGCTCCACCGGCGGAGGAGCCATATCCTTGAAAGAAGCTTCAGCATACCCAAACAAATTAAACCATCCAAATTCAACAAACAAACATCTAAATCCCAACAAAAACAACCTCAAACATAAAAATAACTGGATGATTAAACATACCGATTAGATGAATGTAGGCATATAGATCTACGTGATTGGAGACGATAGAGATCGGTAGCGCTGGGGCGTTAGATTTGAGGATTCTAGAATGTTCGGGCAGAGGAACACGGGCGAGAAAGGGGGTAGAAAGTGGAGGAAAAGAAAAGAAAAGAAAAGAAAAAATATTACATGGAAAGATGAAAAAGGGAGAAAATTGTGAGAAAAGTGCGTGCGGGTGGAGAGATAAGAAGAAAGAACGAGAAGGTACGTTAAAGTAATACATTTTCGAGAAGTTTCTTTTCCTCCATTTGGATTTCAATACGTGTCAACTGATAACAGGTTACCATATATTCAATTTCAACTAAATTACAATATTGACCTTTCACCCTTTAGATTTTGTTTTAACATATATCTTTTTCTAAATAAACTAGGAAGTATCTCGAATCTAAAGCCGAGAATTCAAAAAAATAATTTTGTTTCATGTTCATATTTATTCGAGTTTAAATCGCATATCAGATGTATAAAACTAAAGATCAATATGGTTAATTGGTCAAAATAATTGAAAAATATCCGTTCGATAGTGGGGATCTTCAAACGCATAACATTTGTGCTCATTTTGAAGGTTTTGATGAACGGTTATAATGATATAATTTATAAAAAAAGAAAAACATTTTTTTAATTTATTTTAGTTTATGTACGTTGATACGGTAAAGATGTAAAATGAAAGAAGAAAGAATATAAAGTAAATTAAATAACTAATTATAATGGTATAAAATGTAATTTAGAGACGTGGGAGAGGTGTAAGAAAGGTCAGCTTAAAAGGTTGTACATTATGGTTAATAAATAGTAATCTTGAAAAACTACCGTTTTAGGCTTTTCATAAAGTAGTATAGATATAGATTATAAAATATGAAGAGCACATTTCTTCAATTACTGGAATGAAATTTAATGTTCACTTATTACGCTCGATGATCTCAAATTTGCATTTTCATTCATAGTTGTTGTGTGGTTAGGAGTTTATTATATAACTTTCGAATGATGAAGTTAAAACGTAAGAAATTATACATTATTGAATGCTAAAGTATTTTGTTTCTATTTGTTTCCGTTTCCCCTAGGTTGGCATCTTCCCAACTCACACTCATACAACTTAAAATATACTGTCACAAGCAATTTATCATAGTCTCTATGGAATTGGAAACTACCCCTCTACTTTTCGAAATAGATGTCAGGTATGCATACATCCAACACCCAGATTTGAAATACTGAGCTCGTTTGGATTGGATTGGTTTGGTTTGGTTTTAACTACTTGATTCATTCCATAAGTTTTTAAAATCTACACATATATGTTTTAGTTTATGAGGAATGTAATTGATTGAATTAATTAGAAACAGAATGATTGCAATCGTTATCATATTCTACCATCTAAAAGGGGTGATGGACGGTATAGGTTTGAGATTCGAATCACATTTCAATCTACGTTCCATGTTTAGAAATTCACTCATCCTAGGAGAAAAACCATAGCCACATTCAAAACTGTTTCAAGATGGTGATCTGTTTGCTCGACCATTTACTGTTTACTCACGAATGATCAAAAAAGTTTGTCAGCATCGAAGCAAGGTGATTCAAGAACATATATGAAGCCACAGAATAAAAAAGGTACAAACTTTACACTTCTTTTTTTTTTGTATGATCACGTATTTTTGCATAGATTTAGATTGAGATTGTTTCTTTCATTCCGCTGTTGAGAGCTATTTGTTCTAAATGGTACTGATGCCAACTATCAATTACACACACACACACACTTTTTATAGGTACAAAATTTCGATGACAAACACAAATTTGATTTCTACAAGAATAGGATCGACAATATAACCCAGAACATAACACTGGATTCAGTTGATTTGCGGGCATATAAAGACATTAAACCTACTATATGATCGAAACTGACAACCTCATCACATACGCACCTTTGTTCAAGATTCTTCATGTAAGTCAAGTTTGCTTTTCGACAATGGAACGTAGGGCACTTGCTTTCTCCTTCATGGTCGGTTGTGGTTCTGTAACAAAAAATAATACTTCTTCAATGATCACGAATATAAAAACTTGCCCATAATCAAAGATATGTGTCCATTCGTTTCAAAAAAGAGGTACACTTTTGACTTATGTGATCAAACACCTATAAAATGTACTAGAGGTATCTTCTAAATTGACCATATAGTCATCAAAAAAATTCAATATCAAATCAATTTTGAAATTAGAAGTTGTGGTTGACCTAAAAAGTCAAACTGGTCTGCAAATTATGCATAATTCAATCTCTTTTTCACATGAAATGAAAAAAATATGTAACCAATTCTAGCATACTTTAAAAGGTTAAGCAGATCCTAGAACTTACTGGAGATAAGAGCCTTAGGTCTAGTCTTGAACAAGATTCGTTGACGAATGATACCAATAACTTCCAATTCCACCCTTGATGAACTAAGATCATCATCATCATTCTGGTCTATTTCCATATCAGATTTTATGGTCTTCTTCAACACCAATAATGGTTTCTTCAAAGGGATCTTTGATCCACTCAGTTCATGATAACCAACGGTAAACGTATAATTTTCCTGAAGCAATTAACAAACAAAGATGAGATTTTGCACCATCAAACCGATGTCAAAATCACCATCACAGAAAAAGTAGATTCCAAAAATCAATAACAGTTTCGATTTCAATAGACCTCCGGATTTATATCAAAGACAACAATAACAAAAGAAGTAGATCCTTAATATCTTACAAATTCCAGTGATATAATTCACTTGAACGTGATGCAACTACATATCGGAAGGTGGAATTAGCAAGTTATAAGCAATTAATCAGCAAGTAGCGAGACATTTTGAAGATTTTTACACAGAGATACGATAAATTTACCTGGGAAGAAGGGCGACAAAGAAGACCGATTTGGAGATTTTGCAAGCGGTCTTGGAAAGCGGGTTGAACTTCAACAACACCTTGCAATTCGATGATTGCCCATTCAGGGCATTTCTGTTGGCCGCAGCTACACTTCAATTTAATTTCCATGTGTATTTTGGGTTCGATTTACTAGTTAGTATCTGGGAATTAGAAAACGAAGATAGACAGGGTTTTCTAGGGCTTTGGATGGGCGAGGATCAATTTGGGATTAAATTTGGCGGCAAACTGAAAAGGCCCTACGGTACGCCCTCCTATCCTATCCATGGAATTACTATTTCAACTTTTTTTTAAATAAAACATCAAAAGTTAAAATCTTGAGTAAATTACATATTTGGTCCTTGTGGTTAGGTCCAAATCTGGATTGGGTCCCTAAAACAAAATAAGTATATCAGACATCACTGTGGTTGTCATTTTGTTACGGAACCAGTCCCTGCCCCTAACTCTGTTCATTTTTCCTCCATTAAATCGAACACTTGCGTGGCACGTGAGGGGTAAAATAGTCATTTCACTTGTTCTTTCTCCTTTTAATACATAGCACCCAACGGCTACATCGTCTTCTTCAATCTTCATCCCTTTCACTCTGTTCGACAAATGAAAATGGTGTTTTGTGGGTGTGGCGCACCTGCAATCGTTCGCACTTCATGGACTCGTAATAATCCAGGAAGAAGATACTATGCTTGCTAAAAAATGGTAGGTTTTCTGTAAAAATTGATGCTTTGTGGGTTTTGCCCTAAATCTTATCTTCTTCATCTATTTCTTACATTAGGGATCAAAATGTAGATTCATTTGCTGGGTTGACCTACCAACTACTGATGGATGGAGGTACACGATTTCTGGTTTATTGAAGACAAAGAATGAACTTGAAGCACTTATTGAAGAAGATAGGAAACGCATCAACAGATTGAAAATTTTGTTGTGGATGACTTGGTTGTCAATTGTAGTGTATTTCATAGCTAGTTCATAATTTAGGTCATGGTTATGGTGTTGTAATTTGTTAGTTTTATGGTTAATGAAAGTATGTTTTGTTGGGAAATTTATGTAATATGTTACCATCTTGATTAATGAAAGTGGGAAATTTAATGTAATATGTTATTTTGTCCTCCATTAATGGAATGAAATCTGTTATTTTGTGCTTAAATAAAGTGATGAAAACAAAACATTAAACTGTTGACACTAGTGCAATACACAGAAAAACAACCATATCAATATACATAAAGTGATGAAAACAAAACATTAAACTGTCGACCATATCATTCATTATAGTGGGGAAGTTGTTCAATATACAAAAGGGTACTTAAAGAGTACCATATTATCCACCATTACAATTGTCATCCAGAAACAAAAGATTAAATTTAACCAAAAGACTAGTTTAAATGTCATATCATCCACCATTACAGTTTGTCATCCAAAAACAAAATATTAACTTGAACCAAAAGAAACCATGGCCATGCACTGAGTTACTTCTCCTGTCCTTTGCAAGTACGTTTATTGTGACCTTTTTTACCACAACTTACACACCTCACTATCTTGCCAACCCTTCTCATCTTCTTTCCACCTTCAGTCACCTCCTCTGCACTTTTCCTTCTCAGTTTCCTTGGCCTACCAATTGGTATATGATGTTCAGGTGGTGTAAGTTTTGTTGGGTAATCAACAACATTCCACAATTTTCTTCCATTAATGGGATGAATTTTGAAGGCATACATTTCTCTCCAAGTTTGCAACCAATAGCATTGGTGTACCCATTTTTCAGGGATGTCCACAGCCATGCCATTGTTCTGCATATCCCATATGGTTGCTACAACATGCTTGCATAGAATGTCTGTCAATTCCCAATACCTACAAGAACACACCTTCTCCTGCATGTCAACAATACACTGGCCTGACCATGGTCCACTAACCTGGTACTTGTTCTCTCCATCCCAAAGCACAGTGTAATTCACAGCTTCTCTCTTGATGGCTTCAAACACTTTAGTTGCAGTAGGTGTAAGAGGTCCGACAGCTTCATCAATCACCTTCTGAACAGTAACTAGCCTTTTCATTAAGTATGCACGTACATACTCTAATGCAGTGACTATTGGTTTGTCCCTCCCTTCCACAAGTTGCCTATTGAACACCTCACAGATATTGTTCAATAGGACATCTGTATGGCTCCTTCATGGAATAATGTAAAACCACATAGATCATTAATTACTTAAACAACCAGGGATCATTTAAACCACAGGGGTCATTTAAACCACGGGGATGATGTAAACCACATGGAGCATACCTGAGAAATGTGCCATTGACCAATGTTGTGGTGGAATCTTATTTAGCCATTCAAAGGCATCATCATTCACTGCCTTAAGTTGATCCATTGCCCTCTTCAGTTGTTGTGTTTGTAACACCCTAAAAATCAGGGCCAATTTGAACCTCAACTTGTAACAAGTTATGATAGAATAACATCCAAACTTTTATATAAACAAGGAGAGAAGTAACTATGAGGGTTCATATATACAAATATTGAATTCTCCAAATAACCTATTAATCTAATCATGTCAACTATAATCAGATTAACTGGGTTATCTAAGCAATCCATCAAAAAGCCTCATTGTGGTAACTAAATCCTCCGCTTATCTCAAAAGTTGAATACTTCAAAAGCTCTCGTCCCACATCCCATTTACTTCCCAGAGCCTGTACCTGGTAAGAAAATTTAATTTGAACAATTAGGCTTATGCCTAGTGAGAACATCTAAATTCAAATTAAAACATTAACAAATTTGAAACTCGAATATCCAAAGCATATAAACAAACCTGTTCACCACCATTCTTACCGTACACGTGCTCACCTCAATGACGGGAACATACATGATCCGAAGAATATGACTAACATTCAGAAAGTCATATCATCCAAAGTCAAGAGCCTACTACGAATCATTACAAATTCTAGATCATTGCTCTTATCAAGAAATTACGATTGGCGTCATGTCTATTTCTTGAAGTGGAAGTAGGAGTTACCATTAAGTGCTTGGCCGACCCTTCACCTTCCAACAAAACCAAGAATTACGGTTAGTGCCCCGTCTATTCCACGATCCCACATCACAATATGAAATGGGATTCATCATTACCTGTCTGGTCTAGTCCACATTTCAATCAACGGGAATACCTTTAAGAGCCTGGTCAACACCACGTTCATCACATCATAGCACAAATGGGAATTACCTTTAGAGCCCGGCCCATTCCGCATTTATTGCATCAACGGAAAATACAAATCACTTTATGTATTTTCCACGTTAATAATCACCTCTCAAAATGGGATTAACAATCCACATTATAGGTCAACGGAATAACGGTTAGTGCCCCGCCTATTCCACATTTATAAAACAAAATGGGAATTACCATTCAGAACCCGGTCTATTCCACATTTATCTAATCAACAGGAATTACCATTAAGAGCCTGGTCTATTCCACATGATCACATACTACTAGTGTCTATGGATCCATTACACTTACTCACGTGTATGTACAATAACATATCACACTCCTCTCATAACATATTCTTAACTCTGAGAATATTAAACTATTTATCTCATCTTGATCCTCAAATTGTTTCCCTTCCAAATACTGTATCCAAAAACAATTCGAACTCAATTTATGAAACTATTCCGAAATCGAATTCTAAATAAAATCATATTCTTAATTGAAATTGGAATTTAAAATAATAATAAACCCATAATAGATTAAACCCAAATCTGGAATCAAGGATCGACCCAATTCATAATCAACTACCGGATCACTATTTTGAGGTCCATTCCGGTTCTAATTACCGGATCATATTTTGTTGACGTCCATTCTGGTTCTAAGATTACCGGATCTCCACAAAGCCCAAGTTCTGGAAATTGTAAAAATAAAACGGTTCCGGGCTTGGCCCATTTCCGGAACCCAAGCAATCATCCATTCCGGACTTTGATCATTCCGGATCAACAAAATCAATTCCGGGCTTGGCCCATTCCGGTACACAATAAGTTACTTCTAGGCTTTGATTTATTTTCGGAACCCAACGAAATTAATTCCGGTCCATTCAAATTCCGGATCCACTATATTCCGGAATCCAATTTCTGGATCTTTAATCCCGGTTCCGGAACCCACTAATTCCGGATCTTAAACCCAACTTCCGAAATCCATTAATTCCAGTATTGCGATACTGATGTTCGATTTACCTCAAAACTCCTTCAATAAGCTCATCAAATATGCAGTTTAATTATCGACTTAGTTTCCACATAATTATACCATTTCATTCAGACACCTTAAACACAATAACTGATTCAATTTTCAACTGTTAAATTATTAAAATGAGATGGATGAACTCACCTGTCTTGTGCGACTTGTAAAACTCTTCTCTGCTTCCAATTCTTTTCCCAACACTGAATCAATATCAATAATCACACATAAAGCACAACTAGATTAAAAGATTCATCAACCATATTTATCAGATCCTTACCAAATCACAGCCTGATTTTCTTCTTCTCACTTTCTTCTTTCTTTCTTCTTTCTCCCTCTGAGTTCTCTCAACCGACTCACAAAAGACTAATTTGAGATAAAATATCTCAAATCAGATTACCTCAATCTTAAGAATACTCAACTTACTAGCAATGACCAAATGGACCTTCTAGTTAATTTTCAACATTAACCTTACACTTTGGTCAAATTACAATTTCAACGCTGGAGTTTATAAATACAAATAGTCTATAACTTAGACTAAATTACAAATAGACCCCACTCATATTAAAATAATATAATGGAAAATTCGGGGTGTTACAAATCTCCCCAACTTGAAAATGATTTCGTCCTTGAAATCGAAACTATACTAACAATCGAGGATATCTATTCTTCCTTTTTAAGGATAACCAACATGAAATATACTACGTGTCCTTTTGAATTCAAGCCCTACATACTCAATCATAGTTAAAGGTTTTAAAAGGACAAAGACTTAACTTTCCACGATTTCTCAACCTCATATCCTTCAATATTACCTGCTCCCCAACTTGAAACTTTGCAAGTCTCCTTGGAGCAACTATACAATCATCAAGTCTTTACTCAAATATAGCTCAATCTTATTTTAACTACTTTTACCATTGCACATCTTTCAAAAATATAATATCTGGCATAACTAACTTTTAGTAATAAATACAAAAGACGAGTTAGCATTACTCACATAATATATATATATATATATATATATATATATAGAACTAATAAAGAACGTATCAAAATACAGCCACCGATTCCTCAGTTTCGTTTGCCATCAAGTAACAATGTTTAGCCCGTAGGTCTTGAGGTATTTGTTTTCTTCTCTTGGTTTCCACTTTTCTTGAGCTTCGTACAATCCACTCGATAATGACCGGGTTGTTTGCACTCAAAACATGTTGGTCCTTGTATGAGACACGTCCCTATGGCGTGACCACCCTCACCGCACTTAAAACATTTTAGCCAAGTCTTACACGGGCCATAGTGTTTACTCTTACATTTCTGGCACCAATTCATCTCCTGACGGGGCTCAACATAAGCTTTCTCAATAGAGGACTTCAACCCATGCGAAGATTCCGATCGGCCTTCCCCTTTTCTTTTCTCTCCTACATGAGCTTTCTCAGCTTTATCTCTTGCATACACCTCCTCCACGATCTTTGCTTCCTCAATCGTTTCTCTCAGAGTTAAGGCCTTAGAACTTCTGACTCTAGACATCATATCGGCTGGTAAGCCCTTCAGGTAGGCTTTGATTTTATCCTTTTCCGTTGGAGCCACATGCCCCACTAAATTCATCTTTTCCAGGAATAATTCCGTGTACTTCCGAACAGACGAGTTACCTTTCTTAAGAGTCTGAAACTCTTCTTCAATTCGATCCATTTCATTTTCATTACAATACTCTTCCAAAATCTTTTTCTTAAACGACTCCCACGTCATAGCAGGCAAGACTGGAGCCGTCAGGGTCGAGGTTACGATATTCCACCATGTCAAGGCATTGCCTCGCAACAATTGAGAACCGAACCTGACTTTTGATTCTTCATCACATTCACAAGCTCGGAAATCTTGTTCCATTTCTCTGAGCCAGTTCATACATGCCACTGGATTGTCTGTTCCGGTGAACTCTGGCGGTTTACAACTCAGGAGTGTCTTGTAAGAACAAACTCTTTCCACCCTCCTGTTTACATTCACCACGGGATTTTGAATTGGATTTATGACACCAGTATCTGTCTTCGTTCGTCGTAACTCAGCACTTCGATCATTCAACGCTTTCATGAACATCTCTGTTTGTTATGCCATTGATGTATTCATCATTCGCATCATATTCTCCATCATGCGAGACTCCATTGTAGACTTCATCGTCACCGGGTTAGAGGTACCAGTACTCGTTCTGTGCGTTTGACTTTCTAATCCTCCTATTAGAGGTGGCCTCGGCGGACTTTCATGAGTTCCGCCCGTTCCAGGTTGTCCCTCCAACCCCAATCAATTATCGCCCTATCCTCCGAAGAATTAGGGGACCTTGTTGGTGTATTCACCATCGTTCTCTGATATAGCACAAAGAAATAACCATAAGAAATGGTTATACATATCCAGACACACGAAACGTACTTTACCGTTCATTAGTCACTGTAACAATTTAGAAATAAGTATGCTTGTGTAACAATATATTCATAATAACATTAGCTAATTGAAATTGTGAACATATTATACATGAGAATCCTCGTTACCATCGTTACAGTACTAATTTCACGTATTTCCGTCGACTCTAAGACTATCCCGTCTTAGTACTTATACCCATATCTCACGAATCATAACTTATTCATCTCAGCTTAAGTCTAGGTATCTCATTAACATACCTAGTTCACTTAAACTACAGCTCTGATACCATATTGTAACACCCTAAAAATCAGGGCCAATTTGAACCTCAATTTGTAACAAGTTATGATAGAATAACATCCAAACTTTTATATAAACAAGGAGATAAGTAACTATGAGGGTTCATATATACAAATATTGAATTCTCCAAATAACCTATTAATCTAATCATGTCAACTATAATCAGATTAACTGGGTTATCTAAGCAATCCATCAAAAAGCCTCATTGTGGTAACTAAATCCTCCGCTTATCTCAAAAGTTGAATACTTCAAAAGCTCTCGTCCCACATCCCATTTACTTCCCAGAGCCTGTACCTAGTAAGAAAATTTAATTTGAACAATTAGGCTTACGCCTCGTGAGAACATCCAAATTCAAATTAAAACATTAACAGGTTTGAAACTCGAATATCCAGAGCATATAAACAAACCTGTTCACCACCATTCTTACCGTACACGTGCTCACCTCAATGACGGGAACATACCCGATCCCAAGAATATGACTAACATTCAGAAAGTCATATCATCCAAAGTCAAGAGCCTACTACGAATCATTACAAATTCTAGATCATTGCTCTTATCAAGAAATTACGATTGGCGCCATGTCTATTTCTTGTAGTGGAAGTAGGAGTTACCATTAAGTGTCTGGCCGAACCTTCACCTTCCAACAAAACCAGGAATTACGGTTAGTGCCCCGTCTATTCCATGATCCCACATCACAATATGAAATAGGATTTACCATTACGTGCCTGGTCTAGTCCACATTTCAATCAACGGGAATACCTTTAAGGGCCTGGTCAATTCCACGTTCATCACATCATAGCACAAATGGGAATTACCTTTAGAGCCCGGCCCATTCCACATTTATCGCATCAACGGAAAATACAAATCACTTTATGTATTTTCCACGTTAATAATCACCTCTCAAAATGGGATTAACAATCCACATTATAGGTCAATGGAATAACGGTTAGTGCCCCGCCTATTCCACATTTATAAAACAAAATGGGAATTACCATTCAGAACCCGGTCTATTCCACATTTATCTAATCAACATGAATTACCATTAAGAGCCTGATCTATTCCACATGATCACATACTACTTGTGCCTATGGATCCATTATACTTACTCACGTATATGTACAATAACATATCACACTCCTCTCATAACATATTCTTAACTCTGAGAATATTAAACTATTTATCTCATCTTGATCCTCAAATTGTTTCCCTTCCAAATATTGTATCCAAAAACAATTCGAACTCAATTTATGAAACTATTCCGAAATTGAATTCTAAATAAAATCATATTCTTAATTGAAATTGGAATTTAAAATAATAATAAACCCATAATAGATTAAACCCAAATCTAGAATCAAGGATCGACCCAATTCATAATCAACTACCGAATCACTATTTTGAGGCCCATTCCGGTTCTAATTACCGGATCATATTTTGTTGAGGTCCATTCCGGTTTTAAGATTACCGGATCTCCACAAAGCCCAAGTTTCGGAAATTATAAAAATAAAACGGTTCCGGGCTTGGCCCAGTTCCGGAACCCAAACAACCATCCATTCCGGACTTTGATCATTCCGGATCAACAAAATCAATTCCGGGCTTGGCCATTCCGATACACAATAAATTACTTCCGGGCTTTGATTTATTTCCGGAACCCAATGAAATTAATTCCGATCCATTCAAATTCCGGATCCACTATATTCCGGAATCCAATTTTCGGATCTTTAATCCCGGTTCCGGAACCCACTAATTCCGGATCTTAAACCCAACTTCCGGAATCCATTAATTCCGGTATTGCGATACTGATGTTCGATTTACCTCAAAATTCCTTCAATAATCTCATCAAATATGCAGTTTAATTATCGACTTAGTTTCCACATAATTATACCATTTCATTCAGACACCTTAAACACAATAACTGATTCAATTTTCAACTGTTAAATTATTAAAATGAGATGGATGAACTCACCTGTCTTGTGCGACATGTAAAACTCTTCTCTGCTTCCAATTCTTTTCCCAACACTGAATAAATATCAATAATCACACATAAAGCACAACTAGATTAAAAGATTCATCAACCATATTTATCAGATCCTTACCAAATCACAGCCTGATTTTCTTCTTCTCACTTTCTTCTTTCTTTCTTCTTTCTCTCTCTCTGAGTTCTCTCAACCGACTCACAAAAGACTAATTTGAGATAAAATATCTCAAATCAGATTACCTCAATCTTAAGAATACTCAACTTACCAGCAATGACCAAATGGACCTTCTAGTTAATTTTCAACATTAACCTTACACTTTGGTCAAATTACAATTTCAACCATGAAGTTTATAAATACAAATAGTCTATAACTTAGACTAAATTACAAATAGACCCCACTCATATTAAAATAATATAATGGAAAATTCGGGGTGTTACAGTGTTGTAGCTGCAGATGCACACTTCTAAATAAGATCTTTGTATTCCTTTCCCCTCCATCTAAGTTTCATGTTTTCATGACACATGGCAGGAACTAAACCCTATAGTATGAATTTATTGTTAGTTTTCAGGTTAAGTAACATAAGGAAATAATGGTAAAATGTATAGTAAATGAAACACACCTTTTGTCTGTCGGTTATAAAGGTGAAGTTTGACCTTGCATCCAGATCCAAGTCATCCCCAAGCACTCTAGAAACCATGTCCATGAAGATGAGGTCTCAGCATCAACCATTGTATAAGCCACAGGGTATATCCCATTGTTGGGATCAATCCCAACTGCAGATAATATTTGACCTGGATAAGGTCCCTTCATAAAAGCACCATCAACACCAATGAATTCTCTCTTGCCAACTTTAAATCCCTATTTCAATGCCCCTAAGCAGATATACACACGCTTGAACTTCCTTGTGTCACTTGTAGGGTCACATTCAGACTCAACTTCTAACTTGACAGTGGTGCCTGGGTTAGTCCTTTGTACCTCACCTAAGTAATCCCTCAAATGGTTGTACTGATCTGCAAAATCTCCACGCAGCTTAGCCATTGCCAATGCTTTTACCCTGAAAGATTTCATCTTAGACACCTTGACCTCATACTTTCTCTGCATCTCCACCTGAAGAGCTCTAACTGGGACATTTGGATTATGCACCAATGTCTCTGAAATCTCCTGGGACAAGAATCCTGCTGTGTAAGTCTTGATCTCTCTAGATTGCATGCATTTATGTGTATCCACATAGGTTTTTACCATCCATGATGCATCATATTTTCCTTTAGATATATGTAGAACCCAGGGACATGTGGTCCTCCAGCCTTTACTACTATCACCAACATCTTGACTCATTTCTGGCATTGATCCTTTGCATACAACTCTAATTCTCACTTTATCATTTTTTACAAGCACCAACTGTCTCCTAGTCATAATTGCATGGGTACCTATCATTTGTTTAATACCTTGTTTGGTCCCAAACACTTTCCCAACATAAAATTGTGGAACATTCTCAGAATCAACATGTGACTCCCTTCTCACCTTCCTCAATGCTCTGTTCCTTTCTTTATCTATGTCATCATCATCTGTATTGCTTTCAAAGTCCTCCATGTCAATTGCATCAAAACCAATGTCAGAATTAAGGTCAGTCTGCAAACCCATGCCTTCCATGTCTATCTCAACCTCAAGATGTATGTTGCCTTCATCAACTATAGCTTCATCCTCATCAACCACATATCCCTCAACTACTTTAACTGTCTCACTAGTGTGCCCTACACCATCTCCCTCAACAGGGTGTCCCTCAACTACTTTAACTGTCTCACTAGTGTGCCCTACATCATCATCATCTAACAGGACCTCAAAAGGATCAAAACCTTCTACAGTCTCAAAGTAGTCTCCAATGTTCATATCAATCCCCTCATGATCATGATCATGATCATGATCATGATCATGGTCACTAATGTTTAGATCAATCCCCATACCTTTGTCTTCAACCACAACATGACTAGTGTTCAGATCAATCCCCTGACCCACATTATTGCACCCCTCACCTTGTTCTTCACTTTGAGGTATCCATTCTAGTTCAAGTCTCTTTTTTGACTTAATATGTTGGGATTTAGGGACCTTTCTAGCCCTGTTGTATTCTGGTGAGTTGTCTCCCTCTAGTTCTTGTATCACCACCTTACTACATACACCATGACTTCTTAAATAAGTTGACACACTTGGTTTCTGATAACGCCACTTTTTGGCGTTATTTTCGGTCCTCAAACCAATGAGATTGGCATGTGTTCTAGCAAAAAGGCGGAATTTTATGGTTTATCGAGTGAAATGTGCAGGTAATCTAAAAGGCGGCAATCATCGAGGAAAGAAGCTAAAAAGAGGCGGAAAAGAGCCCAAAACGAAGCCAACGGAAGCCCCAGATCCAAGCCCAAGACTCGTGCCCGAACCAGAACCGAACCTAACCCGGAACAGCTTTTGGAAACCGCGCAGTTTACCCCACGGTTTACAAACCGCGGCTAAAACCGTGCAACCCTCTGTTGCGTTTTACACTTCATGTATACCAGATTTTAGGTAATCTTGGAATCATTCACGACACGCGCGACGGGAGGCAGCTGGGAGGCGATTTTTAGAGGATTTTCGGATACTTTTGAGCCACGATAGAGGATAGATTGAGGAGACATTCATCACACGAAGCGGATTAGAGCCGAGAGAAGGGATTTCACCATTACATCTAACACGTTCACGATCACTATGTTTGCACACACTTTTTCATCCCCTTTTCTTATGTTTGAGTCCACCACCAACATGAACTAATCTTTAGATGTTGGGGGTTGCAATGAATTTGGTTTAAGCTTATGAACATGTGACTTGATACTTTTATCAGTTTTCCCTATTTTAATGAAGCATGTGATTTAGTTTTTAATGCTTTTGTGAATTTGGCCAATTTACATCTGATTTGTTGTGAACAATTAAGTTCGAGAGAATTAATTGTTAGCTAGAACTAGAATTTGCATGCCTAAGGTGAGAAATTGGATAGAGATATACCAAGTAAGCCTTAGTCCCATTACAATCTCGATTTTAATGTGTTTTGAATTCCATAGGTCAGATCGAGAGATAAAACTTGTGTTTTTCAAGATAAAACTCGTTGTTGCTTGAGAAAGAACAACGGTGATTTTAGAGATTGGGTATTCATTATACGGAATAACTGGTAACTGTTTTTAGTCAATTGTTTGTAAGTGAAAACCTTAGGATTTCCAACCCTCAACTGTTTTCGCTATCCGAAGTTTCCTAAGCTGTTTACTGTCCCGTTTGTGATTTGTTTACTTGCAAGTAATTAGTTAACACCAACAACTCAAAATTGAGACCGTTTAGTTAATAGATCTTATCGTCATTGTGATACTTAGTTCCTAGTTCCCTGTGTTCGATACTCGTACTTTCAGTACTATTACTTGATTCGACCTGTACACTTGCGGTTAGATTTAGGGGGGTGTAAACCCGCCTATCAAGTTTTTGGCACCGTTGCCGGGGAACTAGTTGCAACTGATAGCACTACCAGCTATAAGCGCTATTATATTGAACATTTTTTTATTTTTGTTATTTTGTTTCATCACTTTCGGTTTCTGGATTACTAACTTTGCCTACTTTATTTTCAGGTACTAATTGGTTTATGCCAAGGAAAACCCGAGGGGAAGGAATCGAACCGATCGATCCGGAAATTGAAAGAACCGCCCGTCAGATACGAAAAGCATCCAAAGCTCAAAGACAATTGAAGATGGGTGACGAAAGACCTCCTCGCAATGACCCACCACCACCACCTCCGGAAAGACGTCCTATGCGGTCGTTTGCCGACCCGAACGTGGCAGCCACACGCATAGGAGTCCAAGCACCCACCACTCCGGTAAATTATTTCAAGATCAAGCCGAGTACCATCGTGATGGTACAACAGAATCAGTTTGGGGGAGCACCAACTAAAGATCCCCATGCACACCTTCGTGCATTTGAACGGATCTGCATTACGTTCAAGATCAATGGGGTGGACGAGAATGGAATCAAACTGAGGCTATTCAGTTTTTCCCTCAAGGGTAGAGCTGAAGTATGGGTAGAGGGCCTACCAGCGGATCAGATCACTACTTGGGCAGGCCTGAAAGCTGCGTTCCTCCAGAAATTCTTCCCACCGGGAAGAACCGCTCAACTGATGGCCGATATTACCCACTTCGCTCAATGGGACCAAGAGACTCTATACGAGGCATGGGAGCGATATAAAGACATGTTGAAAAAGTGTCCGCATCATGGGTTACACGGCTGGGTAATTATCCAAACGTTCTTTGGAGGCCTTCACCCGCAGTTCAAGAATGACATCACTGCTGCAGCGGGTGGAGCACTTATGAATAAGACGTATGAAGAAGCAGTTGACTTGATCGAGAACTTAGCCGAGCATAGCTATGCCACTCCACGATCTTCTATCAGACGAGTGGCTAGTGTGCAAGAGTCAGACGAGTTGAAAGTGATAAAAACTCAGTTAGCTGCTATCACAAACCATTTGAAGGGAAGTAGTCCAGAAGTGTTCCCCGCTCCTCAAGAACCTGAACAAGTTCAATTCTTGCAAAACCGGAACAACCAGCCGAGGAACGACCCTTTCTCGAATACCTACAATGAGGGGTGGAAGAAACACCCTAATTTTTCATGGAGTCAACCTCAAGGGCAGCAGCAATACGGTAATTCATCTAACCATTCTAATTCTTCTCAATCTAACAATGTTTACCGTCCTCCAGGTTTCAATCAAAGGAAATTCGACGAAGGACCATCCGTAGAGAAGAAACCGGGGCTGGAAGATATGATGATGAAGTTCATGACAAAGATGGATAGCACGGTTGAAGGTTTGGCAAGCACGGTGAGTACAGTGAAAGCTGCAACTGATTAGAACACCGCATCCATCAAGATCCTTGAAAGACAAGTGGGGTAAATTTCTGAAGTCCTACAAAACCGAGCCCCAGGAACGTTTCCGAGTCAGACTGAAAGGAAACCAAGAGAAGAATGTAATGCCATTCATCTGAGAAGTGGCAAGGAGATAATCAAGGAGGCGAATGTTGGGCTGAAGGATGAGCGTTCTAGTGATATGATTGATCGGGAGAAGCAGAAGGAAAAAGAGGTAACACCTCCATCGAAGCCGGTAGTCAAACCGTTTGTACCACCGCTACCATTTCCAAATCGGGTGAAGGCACATAAAGATGAGGAACAGTTCAAGAAATTCCTTGACATCTTCAAGAAGCTACACATCAACATCCCCTTCGCAGAAGCGCTAGCCCAAGTGCCAACATATCCCAAGTTCATGAAAGAGATCTTATCCAAGAAGAGGGTAATCGAACACCAGTCTACCATTGCACTTACTGAAGAGTGCAGTGCGATCATTCAGAACAAGCTTCCCCCGAAGCTTAAGGATCTAGGGAGTTTTTCGGTCCCTATTCAAATTGGGAATCTTAATTTTGATAAGGTGTTATGTGATTTAGGAGCCAGTATTAATTTAATGCCTTTATCTGTTTTCAGGAAACTCGGACTTGGGGAAGTGCAGCCAACAAACATGACCCTCAAACTCGCTGACAGATCAATCCAATATCCATATGGAGTGATAGAGGATGTTCTCATCAAAGTCGATAAGTTCTACTTTCCGGTGGACTTCGTGGTGCTGGATATTGATGAAGATATAGAGGTCCCGCTAATATTGGGAAGACCATTTCTGGCCACGAGCAAAGCACTGATTGACATGGAAGAAGGCGAGATGACTTTAAGGGTCGGCGGTGAAAAGGTGATGTTCAAGATGTTCAAGGCGAGATGTTCGAGTGTAAGTGGTAGAGTTGAAGAGGAACCGGGAAATCACGGAAAGCCGAAGGAGTGATCAGAAGAAAGGTCGAGCCACGACCGAAACCAAGGCGCTGGGTGGGAGGCAACCCACCAAGGTTTGTTTCCTTTTAAGTTATGTTTTCGAGTGTTTTGATTTACAAAAAAAAATTGGAACAAAGGCATACGGATACCCCGCGACTTCAAGCCACGCGCTAAGTCGCGGGTGTCCCTGGATGGTTTTCGAAGCAGAGAGTTATGCGGGATGCCGCGCGGTTTCAGGACGCGGCCCAAACCGCGCGGCTCCCTGTTCTCGTGATGCGTGTTCCTTTTTCTTGCTTTGTGTCGTTTCTTTTCGTTGCTTTCGTTAGTCTTTTGCTTTGATTTCTTTTTGGTTCTACATTCTCCCTCCATCCTCTCCGTTATCTCCTAACTGGTCGATCCAACTTTTCAAGAGAATCCCCCCCGTCCGGTCAAACAGGTATGTTCTAACTCTGTATATTAACGAGTGGTGTATGATGTTTTGTTTCCTTATGAGTTAAACGAGATGCAACAAACCTAAGTTTCACTTAGGTTTGGGGTGCCTCACCTTTCAACATCTACATACTCACTTTTAATCCTGTGCAAACCTCGGTTTTACCGAGGTTTGGGGTTGGCTTTATTTGACAAACCTAGGCCACGACCTAGGTTTGGGGTGCCCATATTTGAAAATCTTTGGGCAAGCTCTGGGATGTTTCGTGTTAATATTTTGTCTTGCATGTTTGATAACTGCTATAACTGCACAATGATACGTGTCACACCTGTGTATCGCCTACACCGCTACTTACACATTGGGGACAATGTGTGGGTAAGGTTTGGGGTTGCCCAATCGGGCCCACGTTTATGCACGTAGATTTCCTGCACTTCTGAGTGTCTAGATCATAATAGCTAAACTTTTGTTTTGGATGATTGAGACCGACCATTGTGGGAAGAATTTTGTGAATGACCGGGAAAAGACATTACTAGGGACATTAGTGGAGACCACCCAATAGAGAGATTTGAGCCTAAATGACGCCTTTCATTTTGAGGGATTCAAACACCTAATTCGTATACACTTTTTCGAATTCCTTGTCGTGATTATAGAATGATCTCGCTATAATATTGCATTGAGTAGCAAAGACGACCATCGGGATATTGGGTAAGGGTATAGTAGACCATATCGTGTGGACCTTAAGAGATGATTCCAGGCATTGTGTGCACTTTAACCCGTTTTTGTCTAACGTACCTTTTGACCCATTATGTGTGTACCCAAAACCATCTTTGTAGCCAAACACTCACCACTTGTTCATTCCAGACCCACCATTAAACCCTAACCAGAAGCCTTAGCCAACCCTTATCCAAAAGTGTGTCAATTAGAGGCGGTAATGAACTGCGAGAGATAGAGCGGAAAAGAAAGAGTACAGACCAGCCATGAAAATAAATAATAGATAGAAAAGAGGGCCAATGCAGCCCCAATCAAATAAAGAGGACCAATGATGTCCCCAAAAAAACAGTAGCTTAGATAGATTTACAGCAGAATAATAAAAGAGTCAAAGCGACTCCAGTAGTGACAAAGAGGGCCAGGTGATAGAAAGTGAAGTAAAGTAGTTCAGAACTGCTAATGATTGACATGCCGAGGATTTTTGATCCGCTTACCCTTCATTTCTTAGCCATAACCCTAGCCCTATTACAACCCTTGTAAAGACCTGGATGATCTTCTGGAAAATGTGATTAGGGTATACCTTTACCGATATTCCCTGTTTTGCTACTTAATTCCTTTCTGAGATCGACTTTTTGGACAATTGTGCGTCTTTCATTAGAGTTGTCATGTAATTTTCGAGTATTCTTGTACATAACTTCCTTATACATGACAACATGTGCGACAACCTAAGTTCGAGAGAATTAATTGTTACTTAGAATTAGAATTGCATGTCTAAGGTGAGAAATTGGATAGAGATATACCAAGTAAGCCTTAGTCCTGTTGAAATCTTGAGTTTAATGTGTTTTGAACCCCATAGGTTGAGGTCGAGAGATAAAACTATGTGTTTCAAGATAAAACCCGTTGTTGCTTGAGAAAGAACAACGGTGATTTTTAGAGATTGGGTATTCATTATACGGAATAACTGGTAATTGTTTTTAGTCAATTGTTTGTAAGTGAAAACCTTAGGATTTTCAACCCTCAACTGTTTTCTCTATCAGAAGTTCTTAAGTTGTTTACTGTCCCGTTTGTGATTTGCTTTCTTGCAATTAATTAGTTTTATACCAACCACTCAAAATTGCGACCGTTCAGTTAATAGATTTTATAGTCATTGTGATACTTAGTTCCTAGTTCCCTGTGTTCGATACTCGTACTTTTGTACTATTACTTGATTTCGACTCGTACACTTGCGGTAAGATTTAGGGGGGGTGTAAACCCGCCTATCAGTTTCCAATGTTCAACATATATGTCAAACACTTTGCTAGTACCAACATATTTCAACAGGCTCCTAACATCATCATCATTACCTAGAGCTTTTAACCCATAATCTAAGCTTAAACCTGGAACATTATAACGGTAGAATGTGGGGATGCATGTTGGATACCCTAATGTTTCCACCATTGATTCCAACTCATGAACTGAGAACTCATCTGTATCAACCAAGTCTACGTAATGCATCTTACCTTGCACATACTCCCTACTAGGTGCCTTTGTGAAAAACCCTCCATGATAAACCTTCAATGTAACTAGGGTCCGATAAATATCTGCAGAAAAATTTGGCTTTAGTCATATATGGACAAAATATACACAGATTATGACTCTGAGTTTTTCATTCAAATATGATTCACTTACCATAAATTTCAAGATAGTCAATCGTATCATCGTTAGTACGAACTTGCCACTGTGCACCCCCAATCTTCCTAAACACAGTAGCTTGATGAAATTGTTTGTTGATGATGAGCTCGTTTTTTTAAGTATATAATATTTATATACGGCAAATACAACAAATAAACTCACACACCCTCCTCACCTTTGGTGAGGTTTGAACCCATGACCTCCTAGGAGGAAAGAGACTCACATACCGCTGGGCCAAAGGCCCTTTGGTATGAGCTCGTTTGTTGATGATGGTAATTTACTCAGATGGGTTTCAGTATGGATGAAGAAGATGAGAGAAGGTAGAAGGACGTGATTAGAAAGTTTAGGCTTAATTATTACTAATGGCAGGTACAAAAGAGAGGGAACAAGTCAAATGACGATTTTACCCCTCACATGCCACACACGTGTTCATCTTAACGGAGGCAAAATGAACGGAGTTAGGGGCAGGGACTGGTTCCGTAACAAAATGACAACCACATTGATGTCTGGTGTACTTGTTTTGTTTTAGGGACCCAATCCAGATTTGGACCTAACCATAGGGACCAAATATGTAATTTACTAAAAAATCTTTAAAAAAGTTACATACATCCCTAACAGATTTTCTATTTTAGAGATTTTAACACAAATTATGTTAATATAATATTCTTTAATTTATCTTTTCAATACACTTTTTAAAAAATATATAAAAATGATAAAAGTTTAATGTCATTGGTGGGATTGAATAAAAAAATTTATTTTTCTCTCATACTATCAAGTTTTAGAGAATTCTCTAAACTTGGATAGGGTTGTGCAAAACTTGAATTAACCCGATGAACCCGTCCAACCCAATCCGAATTTTTCAGAAAAACCGATACCCGATTATTTATAAAACCCAAAAACCGAGAACCAAATTTTAAGTAGGATTGTAGGTTTCGGGTTGAGTTTGCATACCATCCACCGAACCCACCCGAAAACCCCAAATAACCTTATCACATCTAAATATAATTAAAAGTTAAAACAATACATCCTATTACTTACTTTCTTTTACCACTGTTATATGTTTTGTGATCAATTTTACATACACATATACATGCAATATGCATCATCCATCAATATGCAATATGCAATATGCTCATCCAGCAATATGCAATATGCAATATGCAATATGCAATATGCAATATGCAATATGCAATATGCATATAATATGCATATAATATGCAATATGCAATATGCAATATGCAATATGCAATATGCAATATGCAATATGCAAGCCAACGGTTATACTTACAAAAGCATACATACAAATACATCAGATCTCCTCATGAATTGCACGTTTAATTTTAAACCGTAAACCTTTTTCTTCCATAGACCACAATTTCCCATACTTCCAAAAATTTATATTTATACATCATTTTAAGTTAAATCCTTGGTTATTTTAGGGGGTGTTTGGTTCGCAAAATGTTTTTGGATGAAATGGAATCTGTCAAAGGAATTGGAATGGAATGTTGTCAGGTTTGACCAGCTGTTTGGTTGGCAGAATTGGAATGGAATCTGTTAAAGGAATTGGAATCTGTCTGTTTGGTTCACAGAATGTAGCTTTGGAATTGGAATGAAATTTTGGTAAATGACCAAAATACCCTTTTGATAATTTTAATTGTTTAAAAAAATGTTTTAATAATTAATGAACACAAAAATCTTTTATTAATCTTTTTCACTTTTTGTATTAATCCACCTTAGGGCTTTTCAAATGGAGATCGACATCAATCGCTATTTCTTCTTCTCTCGCAGGACGCCATCTCCGATTCTCCGATTTGTTCGTCGAACAAGACGCCATCTCCGATTCTCCAAACAAGACACCATCTCCGTTTCCACCAAAGCTAAGGTAACTCATCTCAAATCCACCATTAATTCCGATTTCTAGTTCTGGTACGTGAAATAGGAAAATGAACTTCAATTTCTGTGTGTTTCGATTTCTCCATGGTTGCTACTGCTTCGATTTGTTTTCTGTATGTTGCTACTGCTTCGATTTCTACTGGTTCGATTTCTGTTCGATTTCTGTCTAGGTTAGATGTTGCTGGGTTGTTTGATTTGGCAAGGGGTATTTTTGGAATAAATATAATAACACATTCAATTCCATTAAAATCCCTACATATTGTGATGGAATGTCAAATACATAAAATCAGGAATTCAATGGAAAATTTTAAGATTCCATGCTACAAAAGATTGAACCAAACACTGGAATGGAATCTGGTCAATGGAATGTCACATTCCAATTCCACCAGATTCCATTACTTTCCAGTGAACCAAACGCCCCCTTAGACTTTTAGTACCAACTCTTCCGACTTCAATGGGACACTCTAGTCATGTACCCACCCGAACACGCCCGAACCCGTCCTACCCGATTTTCACCCGAACCCGAAGAAATCCTACCCCGAAATCATGAAGGGCGGGTTTCTCTACCCAACCCCGAAACCCGATCGGGTTTTACCGCACTCCACTCGAACGGATTCTTCATTTTAAAGATTAAATCATTACTTATATAATAAAAATTATTTCTCTCTCCTAAACATTTTATTTCAAGATTTCTTATTGGTGGAATATAACAAAAAAATCAATTTGTAATAATTATTGGTTTTGCTTATTTGAAAATTTCGAAACCCTCAAACCGAACTAAATACATCTCTAATTTGAAACCCTCAAACTGAACCACATACATCCTTACTCATAATCTATAGGTAGAATTATAATTAGAACTGTATTGAAGTTAGGGATAAAAGCAAACATGGACGTTAGTTGGGATCCCAAATTCGCATTTATTTGTAATTGCGTTCGTTTATACCCTTATTTAATAAAAAAACATTAGCTCACAATAAAGGGATGGGTCATTTAGGTATATAACATTAACTAGCTGTTTACCAAATTTTCTATTAAGTCTTTAATGGTTAAATTAGTCTGTCTAGATAAATTTGCCTGTCTAGATACAAATCTATTGCCGTTTACTTTTTTTTACTGAATCAAAAGTCTGAATGATATAAATGACCATTTTACCCATCAGTTGAACAATGTTAGGTCTCATGTTAGTTGAATAGAAGTTGAGGGACTATTATTGACATTTATTGTAAATATCCTTTTGAGGATATAAATAGATAGCTTAGTTCATGATTAGGGTTTAATGACCTAATCACCAATTCTTAATTACCTTGTACGTACGACTACAATTTACATCTTTCTGATAATCAATCAAAGTGAGATTTGTGACGTTCATACTGATTTGTGTTGATTACATTGATTGCACTTGTTAATCTGGGATCCACAATTGGTATCAAAGCAGAAAGACGATTGATTCAAAGGTAAGTTCATCAAATTCTGGTCATTCATGTTTTTGTCGACTGTTTCATTGTGATAGGATTTTTTTGCTTTGATTCAAGTGTTAAAACTTGAAATTAAGGTTCAAGAAATCATATTTGGTTTGTTTCAAGAGTCATATCAAGTTCTGAGTGGTTTTGGTTAAGCTTTCAAGCATTAATTTTGAGATTTTTGCTTTCTAGGTATTTATACTTTGTTCTTTATAAAAATCTTGATTTTTGCTTAAAAGTGGTTCAATAATCAATTTGGTCAATTGTTTTTGCTTTCCCTACTTGCTTGTTTTTGTTCTAAAGCGTTTGCAGAAGTTTTCCAAGTCAAAAAGGTGCGTTTCGATCTCCAGGTAAGTTTTTCTTTCGACCAGACTTTGAATACGGGACTCAATTGCTTGAGTTCCGGTTCCTGTTTAAATACCGGATCCAAATCTTACCGGATCACATTCCGGTTCCGGTCTCATACCGGGTTCCCAATACCGGACTTCAATTCCGGTCCCGGATAATACCGGATTCACATCCGGTTCCGGTTCCAACCAAATCCGGTATCCAATCCGGATCCGGTCTCGATCAATTGCACTCCGACCTTAGACTCCGGATCCTCTCAATTCCGGATCCTTGTTTCCGGTTCCGGATCCTCAAATTCTGGATTCCACAATCCGGATCTCCACTTCGGATATCTAGTCCGGATCCTGTTATGCACAACCAAGTAAGTCATTTGTTTTCATTCTTCTTGAATTTGTTTCATTTGTTCAATGTTTGCTTCCTTAAATATTCGTAAGAACTGCTTTAGTTCACCACTCCCTTAGGATTTCGCGTTAGATTGTGCGTTAGATCACTCTTTTACCTTTGAATCATCATACTCATCTTACAATCACACACAAGTGCTAAAAATGAATGCTCAAGACGTGTTAGCCATTGGATCTGAACTCAAACCTCCGATCCTATACCGAGGGGAGTACAATGTCTGGAAAGATCGTTTTATGTGTTTCATCGAGACCAAGCCTTTATATGAAGAAATACTCCGATCGCTAACGGACGGACCGATTGCTCCACCCATGATGGACGTACCAGCACAAGAAGGCGGAGCTCCAACACGTCGGGTGGTCAAACCTTATGACAAGCTGACTGTCGAGGAAAAGAGGAAAGTTGATGGAGATAAGCTGGCGAAGACTTATCTTGTATACAGTCTTCCGAACAACATCTACTGCAGCATCGACAGTCACAAGGACACGACGAAAGGTATGTAGGACCAGCTCACAAAGATCATGCAAGGCAGTCGCGAGGGAAATCAGCTGAAGATAACCAACTGCCTCACTCGATATGAAGCATTTAAAGCCAAACGAGGGGAATCACTCACTAAGACCTACGAACGTTTATGCACACTCCTCAACGACCTGCACAAGAACAACATCTTCAAGACGAACCTCGAGTGCAACATCAAGTTCCTAAACAACCTTCAATCTGAATGGAAGGGATTTGTTCTCCACGTTCGTCACAACCGTTCCTTAGAAAGTGTTCTGCTGCACGAGCTCTACGAGATGTTGCTTCAAGACGAAGACGATGTTCGTGAACTGATGGGAGATCAGAAGTTTGGTGAAAAGACAAAAGAAGTTCCTTTAGCTCTCATGTCTCACAAGAAGGAAAAGCAAGTCCAACGCAGTTCGTATAGAGAGGAAGCTCATAGTGAGTCTGAGCATGAGGACGCAGACATGGAAAGTGATTCCGATCCAGAGATTGACAGTATAAAGAAAGTCGGTGCCCTACTGTCCCGGGAGTACGCTAGAAAGAAGTTTTTCAAGAACCCATCCAACAACAACCAACGTTATTCCACCAATACCAAGCGTAGGGATTACAGAGATAGGTATAAAGGGAAGCGCAAGTCTGATGAAGGAAGAAAGAAGAACGATGAAGGAAAGAAATCTGAAGGAAAGTCTGATGATCGAGCTGATGATGAACCGGTGAAATGTTACAACTGTGGAAAGCGAGGTCACTTCGCCAAAGACTGCCAAAAACCTGTAGTACGCAATGATGAGTACTACAAGCACAAAATGTTGTTATCAAGGCAGAAAGAAGCTGGTAAAGCGCTGCTGGTGGAAGATGATCACTGGCTCGTACTGACTGAAGACGAAGATGACGACGAGGAAGTTCACATGTGCTATACAGGCATCAACCCGGAAGAATCCGAAACCTGAAGATGACTCTTCCGGAAAGAAGAAGGACAAAAGTGAATGCCAGGTAGGTGGTTCTTCTAATGCTGACCTTATTGATCAGATGCAAGTTGTGGTGCGTACATTAGATTCTTTTAAACTTAAGGTTAAAACTAAAGATGCCCAAATTTCTAAGCTAGAGGCTGACGCTAAAGTCAAATACGACACCATTGATAGACTAGCTATTGAAAAGGCTGAGGACAAATGTGTGATAGATAACTATCAATCTGAATGCTCGGCCATTTCAATAAGAGCTGAATCCCTCGAGACCCAAATACCTGAATACACACAAAAGTTAGAAAAGTCTCAGGAGGAGTATTCTAAGAGCATTGTTATCCAAGAGAACGTTTGTAAAGAAAATGAGTTGTTGACCAATAAGCTTAAGGACCTTGAATCCAAACTTTACAAACTTGGTCAATCGGAACAAACCATCCACTTGAACAAACCAAAGAAATTTAAGTATTACAACTCACAATGAGGACTCGGATATGATAATCCGTGTTACCTAAAGAAAATCTTATCTAAGGTTCCCACCCTTTATGAATTCAATTTTATGGGCCTAGATAAGCAATATCCTGAGTATAAGATCAAGTGGACTAAGCTGTCTCAGGAGGATGAGAAAAAAGAAGATCTTAAACGAAAAACAGGTATTCCTCTACCAAAAATAGAGGCAAACCCTAAAACTGGTAACTCTAATTCTGAAGAGAACACAAAAGCGGAAGACGAGCCACCTAGGAAGAATATAAATGTACAAGTTCCTTTCGTGTACGAAACGCTAAATGCGTCTTATTTAAAAAGTAAAACCCCTTACCTCTCAAACGATTACTTCGACATCTGTTCTCTTGCTAAAACTGTGGAAACTCCGGTTCCTGTTACGGCAACACCAGATGTAGATTCTAACGACAAATCAGAGCTCAACCGTTATGTTCCACCTCTGATTTTGGATAACATCATTTTCAAACTCGAAGAATCGATTTTGACGGATAAGATCATTTTTGAAACCGAAAGAACTGTACTTTTATCAACCATAGATACGCTCAAAAAGAACAAAACGAGTCATTATCCGACTCAGAAAGAGCGAGTTATAGAACCGAGATTGCAAAATTAACTTCTCAACTGTCCGCCTTGTCGGCAGAAGCTTTAAAAGGAATAATGGATAAGGAGAGTCCAAAGGATACTCCAATGAAGCCTCCCACTCCTGAAACCATCTCGGTTGACTCACCCCTATGTGTTCGGATAGTTCCTCGTGTAAAGCATTTTTAGGAGTGTCAAAAGACACTAATGATAAGAATTTGAGCAACAAAGATAAAGGTAAGGCAACTCAACCCGATTTTGTTAAAAAAGAATCTTTTTCCAGTCTTTGATAATCCCTTTGCGGATAACTCCTCGTCCAACTCTGATGGCGAAACCCTACTTGACTCTACACGACGGTTTTCTGAGTTTATGAATTCCACTGCTTGTCATGATGATGATATTTCTAAGATTTATTTTGCTCCGAAGCTTGCTAGTCACACTCAATTTTTAGAAAAAATGCCCACACCTGTTAATTTTGAAAAAGGAGAGTGTTCAAACTCTAAAACCGTTTCTGAGACCATTTCGAAATCTAAATCTAAATGTCGGTCCAAGAAACGAGCTAAAACCGGTAAGAGTTCTAAAAGACAACCATATTACTCAAGCTCCTCTGACAATAACTCTAATGTAATTTCAGATAGAACGGGTCGGGGGAAAGCAGTTCTCAAGGACCCATTTACAGATGGGTAGCTAAACAACCCTAATTTTTGTTTTGCAGCCCGGTCATGTGTGGTTTTTAGATTTCGGATGCTCTAAACATATGACTGGTAAACGAGAGCTGCTCACCAACTTCAAGGAGAAGTACTGTGGTGACGTCAGATTTGGGAATGATAATGTAGCCCCCATCATGGGCTATGGCGACCTCGTTCAGGACAACCTCTCCATCAAGCGTGTGTCCTACGTCGAAGGCCTTGGTCACAACCTCTTCAGCATCGGCCAATTCTGCGACAAGAATCTTGAAGTCAACTTCAAGGCGAAGCGATGCAGTATTCGTAACGACGACGGAACAAAGATCCTTGCCTGAACTCGAAGGACGAACCTCTACACCATCAACCTTGCCTCCGTGAAGACCGATAAAGCCGTTTACCTCCTATCCAAAGCATCTTCTCAACAAACCTGGTTGTGGCATCGACGACTTTCTCATTTGAACTTCAAACACATCAACAAGCTGGTGCCCGGTGGACTCGTCAAGGGTATGCCTGAACTACATTTTGCAAAAGAACATCTCTGCTCCGCATGCGAGATAGGTAAGATGAAGAAGGTGTCTTACAAACCGAAGACGATTCCTAGCACGTCCAGACCTCTAGAGCTGATCCACATGGATCTCTGCGGCCCTATGCGCATCCAAAGCATAAGTCATAAGAAGTACGTATTGGTGATGGTGGACGACTACTCGCGATACACCTGGGTCAAATTCCTCCGTTCAAAGGATGAAACTCCTAGGGTTATAGTCAACCATATGAAGGGTGTCCAGAACAACTTGCAGCTAACCGTCATCACGATTCGCACGGATAACGGAACTGAGTTCAAGAACCACGTCATAAGTGACTATCTCACACTGACTGGGATTTCACATAACTTCTCTGCTACTAGGACTCCTCAACAGAACGGCGTGGTGGAACGTCGCAACCGCACCTTGGTGGAAGTGGCCCGCACCATGCTGACCCAATACAGTCTTCCGATTTTCCTATGGGCCGAAGCCATCGCAACGGCGTACTATACTCAGAATAGATCCATCGTCCACAAGCGCTTAGACAAGACGCCGTACGAGCTCATCAACAAACGCACTCCCAACATCAACTACTTTCATGCGTTTGGGTGCAAGTGCTTCGTGCTGAATGACAAAGATGATCTCGGCAAGCTCAAGCCAAAGGCAAACGAAGGAATTTTCATCAGCTATTCTACCTCTTCGAAAGCATACAGAGTCTACAATAAGAGGACTAAGAGTGCTATAGAGAGTATAAATGTGACCTTCGACGAATTGGTCGATTTGGCTTCTGAACAAACCCGTTCAAAACTGTGCTTACTGGAGTGCTGGCCTCCGATCACTCTAGATCGGAACCCAAGCACACTACAGTAGATCCTTCGTCGTCTAATACGTAGAAGTCTCATCCTTCTGAGTTAGATCTATTGTTTGAACATTTCTACAATAATTTCCATATTTCCCCTGTATCTACTAATGCTTCTATGAATGCAGATGGAGCTGTAGTGGTTTCGTCACACATCTCTGGTCCTCCACCTACCCCCAATACTACATCATCGGAGGACTCGCCCTCTTCACCCGTGATAGAGACGCCGCCATCATCAAGCACAACAACGGTGATCGTGACTCCATCCCCAGTGGTTCAACCCACTCCGTCTTCCCCCGGAACAAGCAACAGTACTGATGCAACCGCCGAATCTTCGTCAACTGCTGTTGTTCCCCAACCTGCGGCCACCGTCTGATTACATCCGAATCCATCTTTAGAAGCGGTTCAAGACTTACCCTTAGGCTTCTACATCGATGCTGATCATGCGGGAAGTATGCTCGACCGGAAGAGCACCACGGGTCATGTCCAATTCCTTGGCGATAAGTTGGTTAGTTGGGCCTCCAAGAAACAAACGTGTGTCTCCACCTCTACGGCGGAAGTGGAGCACGTGGCCGCGGCTAGTTGCTGCTCCCAAATGATCTAGATGCGTACGCAACTAAAGGACTACGGGTATAACTATTCGAACATCCCGATCTATTGTGATTCCAAAAGTGCCATCGCAATCACGAGCAATCAGGTCCAACATACGAAGACAAAGCATATTGACGTGAGCTACCACTTATCAAAGACCATGTGGAACGAGGTACGGTGGAACTCTACTTCGTAAGTACAGAAAATCAATTAGCAGACCTGTTTACCAAAGCTTTGGACGAAAAACGGTTCAATGAACTCGTGTCCAAGCTGGGTATGCTTAATTTGAAAGTTTGAGTCAACGTTGTACTTGTCACATCTTTTCTTCACTACGGGATAACTGTATCTTAACCAGTTACACTTGTCTCGCAGTGTAGTTTAGGTGTTTCAAGCACATCGGTGACTTGTACTCTGTATTTACGTTATAGTGTGTCGTTTCATTTTTCAGTTTTCTGCATGTTTCTTTAATTTTACTAGTCTTGTCTTTGTTTTTCAATTTATTTCCCGAGCTACTAACCAACTGTTCTGCACACTGGCGGAGCCAGCTTATAACCAGGAGTGGCCAAGGCTCCCCCTGAATTTAAAAAAAGAAAAATTAGTATGGCCTCCAACTCTATTATATTACCCATAAAACTTTGATTAAAATACTCTTTTTCTCCCTTTTAAATGTTTTTGTTAAATTTATTTTTTGTACAATTTTTTTTTTAAATGTCAAAAAATATTTTTATGATAGTTTTCATGTATTTTCGAAAGGTTTTATTGTTTATACGTTTATCTACACTTGTAGACACGTATCGTTTTTGTTTATGCAAATATAGACATAGTTATGTTGTTTAGTCATACTTTTTTTTAACAACTATTGTCTATAGGCAAATATTTATAATTTTTTTTATTTTTTAACAGTATCATTTTAAACATTAAAATCGTAAATTTTCTTCTATTGTTTCTAGGCTCCCCCTAAATAATTTTTCTGGCTCCGCCCCTGGTTCTGCAAGGTGTGTCCTCAAAAGCCAAGCCTCCAAGGTAAGTCCCTCGTTCTATGATAGAGGAGAGTTGCATTTTTTTCGAAACGTTGAGGGGGGGGAGTTGTTATTTTGAAAAGTTAAGGGGGAGAGTTGCAAATTTTTGAAAAGTTGAGGCGGAGAAGTGTCATTTTTGTAAAGTTTAGGGGAGAAACTGTAAATTTTAAACCTGAGGGTCCAAAGTGTAAATTTTTAAAATACAGGGTTAATTATAAAAGTTTTTTCAAACTTCAGGGCTATTTTTTGCCAATTATCATAAGTTGAGACAAAGTTGGAACCGGGAGAGTTGAGGCACCCGGTACCGGGTTCACTCCCGGTATCGACCGGTATAAATACCGGTTTTTCATTCTAACTCTTCACAATTTCAAAAAATTTCACGCCAAACCTCTCCTACACCACTTTGTGCTATCAACTTATGTTTTTGCATCAACCAGGCTCAGATCTTCCCTCAAAACTCCAGGTATGTGTTCTAATCAATATTTAATCTACTTTGCAACTTGAAATCGATTCAAAATGTCAAGAAATCATGCCCGATTTATCCGTTTTTTGGTTGGCGGCGCCGATAGGGTTTCTAAACCCTTCGGCCCATGAAATCGATCTCCAACCGACACAAAAGACAACTAACTCGAATCCAATCGAGTGTTACATGTGTTTTCGACCATAGAATTGAGCCGAAGTTGGTTCGATTTCGAGGTGTGTTGTCGATTGAGTCCCGATAGGTTCCGATATCGGTTTCGGAAGTCGCTAGTTCCGGAATGGGTTCCGGCTTATGTCCCGGTCCCATAGTTTCCCAGTTTTGAATCCGGGTTCCGGTCCATACCGGTTCCGATTTGTAGTTCCGGTATGTTGAATTCCGGATCCGGTCCCTATTATGTTCTGGTGTGTTGAGTTCCGGATCCGGTTCCCATTCAGTTCCGGATCTTAGGTGGTTCTGGTTTGCCTTCCGGATCCGGATCTAATACATTCCGGGAGCACTGTTACATTGGTTTTAATTGGGTGTTTGGTAATCTGTGTCCCACTTAAAGGTGTACACTCACTCCGGGCTCGTCAAGACCCGAGTAGTGACCTGTTTCGGGCCGTCACCGACTCTCGGTTTTCTCAAATCCGAAAATACGAGCCTCAAATCATGCTTTTGGTGTCCATTTGCCATGCACACTCAACTTTATTTCGTTTTTACCAGGCACGATCATGGCACAACCACACCAACCCCAAGGCGACGCCCCGCGACTCCCTGTTGGTCCGAATCTACCACTCATTTCAAAGAACTTCCACTTGGACACGTCAAATATTATTTGCCAATGCCCAGTTATCGTGGAAATACTCAAGCGACACACACTCAATCGAGCATTGACGGCCATCGCTCCCGTTCCAACAACTTATGTGCACCAACTCTGGAGGTCCCTCACATCTGTCGCATGCGGCCAACACTTCGACCTCCAAGGTCGTATTGGAGACTCCCCGGTGCTGATTACTCGAGATATCCTCCGCCAGATACTTGATCTGCCGGAAGCGACAACTGTTCCAGGACGAATTGACTACGATGCTCCGGTTTCTGATGTCGTCCTCTGCCGGGATTTACGCGCCCTCGGATATGCTGCCGAGCTCAACCATCCTTCGCGTTTCTCCCGAATGCACATCCAGCCAGTATGGTACACCTCGTTCACTATCTTGAACAGGTGTCTATCATCGATCAACAAAGGCATCGACCGGACGACCGTCAACCTGCTCCGACTATTCCACGGCGTCGTATACAACCGCCACATCGACTACGCGTCTATCCTTTGGACTGCACTGCTCGAGAAGGTTCAGAAGAAGCAAGGCAACAAACGCCTAACGTTCCTGCCATTCCCGAGATTTTAATGCAGCTGATCGTCGCCCATTTCATGGCTACAGACCCTACGATCCCTCGACGCGCCGATCATGAGGTACTACTTTCAACTCGAATGACTAGGATCCAGAACAAACAGGTGATCCCGAAACTAGTCCCTATGCTGATACCTAATAACTTGCTAGCTATCGCAGACCAATCGGCACTGAGTGTGATAGCTTATAGGCGTGAGAATAACCTAGTCGCTCCGATGGTCCAGCCAGATCCGAAAGGACCTCCCCAAGGAGCGCGCCCCGAGAGACGTGAGGGTCCACGTACTAGAGGTGGCAGGGTTCGGCGAGCAGGGGCTCCCGAACAGGGCGTGATAAGAGAACATTCTGTGAGGGGATGCGGCGTTGGCAGTGCTGGTAGGTCCATACGCGATGCTAGCTCGTCAAGATACCAACCCACTCCACCACGTGCATCTACCCAACCTAGAGGCGACGATCCAGAATTGCACGAGGTGGAAGTGGAAGACATTATGCGCGAACAAGCCGAAGAAGAGGCAGCATCCTCTTCCAGCTCTGAGTCAGGCTTCGGCTCAGAGTCGGGTTCCGAATCTGGTTCTGAATCAGGTTCGGCGTCCGGTTCTGAATCCGGGTCCTCGAAATCCAGATCAGACGATGAATCCACCGAATCGGACGACGACGACGATGATCGGTTCTGCATGGAACCCACACCCCGAACCGAAGCCATATCTGGAGAGATAAGGAGAGCGGAGGGAGTTGTAGTAAAAAAAGAAGGTAATAGTGAGCAAGTGCGTGAAAGGAGAAGCAAGAAAAAGAATGAGAGCGTTAGAGTGATGGAGCAATCTTCTCAGGTTGCTCCCAACCATCCTCCATTTAGCAAGGCAACCACATCCACTACCCCGTCGCATTTGTTGCAACAGGGTACTGAACAAGACGTCGTGGGCCTAGCGACGCATTTGTACACCCCAACTAGCCACTCAGTTTCCTCTTAAAAGGAAACTGTTTCAACTTCTCACGGGGATATAGCACATCTGCCACCGGTCTCTCACTTGGAGAGTTTCAGTGTTGAAACAAGAGAACACCAGCCCCGGTTCTCGACTTCTTTGGGCGCACATTCGAGTCTAGATCCATTTGCAGATATCATTTCTTTGGCTAGGACACAACCGACATCAACTGGTACCGTCGAGATTCTTCGTGACTCGACCGGAACACCCAGAGTAAGTCTACCTTTTGGTAACTTGCAAGGACAGGGTGGAAGACCTGCCACGGCTATCATCAAGCCAACCATGAGCGCATGCGGTACTGCGGTGCAATCCACCGTAGTTACTACAACTGGTAAGCTAAGTGCTCCAGGTGTTAGTGTCCCGGAGTTCGTCTCCAAGGAAACTCTGGACAGCGCTTTAAAGGTTGTCCAAGCAGATATTTTGAAGAAGATTTCAGAGGAGATGGCATTCATCAGAAGGTCAATCACGGGAAAGGAAGTAGCTTCAGCAGTTCCCCCTACACAACCACAAATTAGACTTCCTCACCCAATCCCGAACCTGCAGAACATAAGCATCGAGGCACTCAGCCGCACTCCTCGATAAGCTCTTGTCACAATCCAACACCGATGCCTCCTCTGAAGCAGATTTAGTGAGTATTCTACGCTCACAAGCCCAAACACAACCCCCGGTCACTCCTACCGATGCCCAAACCCAAATAAATACAAAGCTTGATACTCTTAACACATCCTTATCCGAAGTTAAACGCACCCTCGAAACCTTATCCGAGAGGGTTGCCAGCTTAGAGAACACGTGTAAGGGTCAAGCGTAGGGCTCCAAAAGAAGACATGATGATAAGGAGGATCCTGACCAACATGAGGAGGAGAGAAGGATAAGACTGACCGAGCTATCAACCTCAACGACAGAACCTTCAAGCGTAACTCCAACCGAAACTGAACCACACCAACAACCAGACGACATAGAAATGGTTCACGATATGGAGCTATCTACACCGGTCAGAGAATCAGTGCCAGAGTCAGCAGACCCAACGGTTGAAAAGCCCGATGGACAACCAGAAGAGATATTAATGCTGACAGTTCCGGAAAGGCCAGTCCTGGAATTTAACGATGAGGACTCTGACGGCAATCCGGAATTAGAAAGAGAATGGAGAGAGAAAGCGGTTTCAGCCATCCAATCAGAGACGGATGCTCTTTGGAATTTCTCTGATGAAGACGAATTCATGAACGACGACGACTACGACCAGTTCCTTCTTCAGAGCGAACATGTATCTATCTCTCAGCACGACTTACACGACACTGCATGTACATCCGAACTTCCAACTCGAGACCCGAAAACGGCTCAACCCCGACCTGTTCAACCAGTTCGTTGGGAGAGAGTCCGAATCAAGGTACCATACTTGGAGGAATCACAGAAGAAGATCTTTGCCCACTAGATTAGGCCTCTTGACCCGGTTATGTGCCATGGGGTCTCTTTTCTGAAAGATCCAGTGCGCTCACAGTATTTGGAAGTTATGAAGAGAAGCATAATGGTCCACGAAGTCCGCACAAGACACAGAATAACCGAAATCGTGGAGATCGTGTCAGATAAAGTTCTAAAGGTATGGTTCCCAATCTTCACAGTTAAAAGGGATGACGAAAAAGAATGGGTATTCTCGGAAGCCGACTTCAGACATTTAAATCTGAACGACTTCCCGGTATTACTGAAAGAGCTGAAGACCCGTACCATCCAACCGTTGCCATACACCAAAGCCCTCGAGACGATAAATGGATTCATGAAGTGAACTATCACCCTCGCGTACATCAACGATTTTCAGATGGGTTTAGAAAGCAATCAGAAGAAGATCAACATTCTGAAGCCCAATCTGAATCTTCCCGATTCTGAAGACGTACAGGTACATACTCTCCTGCCAAAACCAGAAACAGGGATCGTGTATCTGAATGACAAAGGGGAGAAACGGTTCATGAGGATCAGCGAGGTGTACAAATTCAGTGAGGGAACTTTGTTGAAGATACAGAACGTGCTCAAGAAGATCATTGAAGAAGAAGAAAGAGATTCGTCAGAGAACTACGCAAACATCCGAAAATACCTTGCCAAAGAGCTCCTCAAGGCGATCGAAGAAAGGCTGGAATTCAGGAAATCCATTCGGCACTTCGAGATTTTGTTCGCTATTCGAAAGCGATATGTCCCTAACTGGCGTGAGATCGAACTTCAATTCAAAGGGGGAGATTGTTAGGTCTCATGTTAGTTGAATAGAAGTTGAGGGACTATTATTGACATTTCTTGTAAATATCCTTTTAAGGATATAAATAGATAGCTTAGTTCATGATTAGGCTTTAATGACCTAATCACCAATTCTTAATTACCTTGTATGTACGGCTACAGTTTACATATTTCTGATAATCATTCAAAGTGAGATTTGTGACGTTCATATTGATTTGTGTTGATTACATTGATTGCACTTGTTAATCTGGGATCCACAAACAATAACAATATGAACCTGAAAAATCTACAACAATTTGAACTTGAACAATCTGAAACATCAAAATCGAACAATCTAAATTTTAAAAAATCGAAATCGAACAATCTTGAACGAACAAGCAACGAAAAATCGAAATCGAACTTCACGAAACAATCTGAAACAATCGAATCGAACTTCACGAAACAATCTGAAATAATTGAAAATGAACTTCACGAAACAATCTGAAACAATCGAAATCGAAGCATCTGAAACAATCAAAATCAAACTTCAACAATCTGAAACAAACAGAAATCAAAATCGAAATCGAACAAACAATGAAAAACTGAACAATCTGAAATGGAGAATGAATGAAACAGATGAACTATCTGAAATCGAACTTCAACAATCTGAAACAAACAGAAATCGAAATCGAACAATCTATGAAAAACTGAACAATGTGAAATCCAACAATCAAAGAAAAATTGAACAATCTGAACAGAAATGCAAAAAGGTCGAAATTTAAAACTTCAAACTTCAGTAATATCAAAATCTGGAAAACCAAAATCTAGAACGACCTGGAAAATCAAACTTTAGAAGAAATCGAAAACGAACTTCATAAACTTCAAACGATGTAATGGGGAAAAGAGGGAGGCGCCCGTCGGGAAGGAGATGCAGGGTCGTCGGGAAGGAGATGCAAGATCGTTTGGGGAAAGAGGGATGCCTCAGTGAGATGCAGTAGAAGAACAGTGCATGAAGGTGCTAGGGTTTTGAACAGGGTCTTGAAGAAGAGGAGTGGGAAGGAGACGTGTTATGAGGGGTAAGGGGTGTCTTTTTTCTGGCTGAATGGGGACAACACACCATTCCCATCTGTACAAATAAGACATGTTATGTCCGAATAAGCCACAAGTAAACAATCCAAAAGAGTTGTGCGATAAGTTAGATAGACCATTAAGCCCATTAAGCTCTAAGTAAATAGCCCCTAAATGATGATTTATATAAAACCCATAACCTTCTTATATATTAAATAAAAAACGACTACATACTCGTGAGAAGGTTATACCTAAAAAAACCACTATTCTACATGCTCTATTTTTTCTTACTGCACCCCCTCCCTTTATTACCTGAATGTGATAACGTTTTTGAATCTTGTTGTTTGTCCTCACTTTTGGCTGAAATTATTCATGCCACCGTCACCTAAAGAGAAGCTACTTTCACTTGGGATTGTAACTATAAATAGTCTTCAACACAGATGTCTTCTTCTTCAACATGAATTGCATTTTTTACAGCGAAATTGATGCATGCCGCCATCCAAAAATCCTTAATCGGTGATTCGCAGATGTTGTCCATCTTATTCTCTTATGCGGTCTGATAACGCCACTTTTTGGCGTTATTTTCGGTTCTCAAACCAATGAGATTGGTTTGTGTTCAAGTAAAAAGGCGTGTATTTTACGGTTTATCTAGTGAATTATACAGGTTATCTAAGAGGCGGCAATCATCGAGAAAAGAAGCTAAAAAGAGCCCAAATCGAGTCCAAAACGAAGCCAACGAAAGCCCAAGAGCCAAGTCCAAGACCCACGACCGAACCAGGACCCGAACCGCGAACCAGACGACGACCCACGCGGCAAAAAGGATACGTGTGACTTACCACGCGACTTGCAAGTCGCGTGGCAAGTGGCGTAACCCACTGTTTCGCGAATCTCAGCTTTTTTAATCGGGTTTTAGGTCATTATTCGAAACGCAACTTTCACACGACGGCCAGAGCAGTTCCGGGGGCGATTTTCAGAGCCGAGTGACACCCGTTGGAGCCACGATAGAGGGAGCATCAGATTCACGTTCATCACGCGAAGTAGAGACGAGCAAGATAGAAGGGAGTAACCATTCCATTTACAGTTGCCACGATTATCATGTGTACATACTTGTTTCCATCTTTTTCTATTGTGTTTGAATCCACCACCGACATGAACTAACCGGTTCATGTTGGGGGTTGGAATGAATGTGGTTTAAGCTTGTAAACAGATGACCTAAGACCTTTATCAGTTTTCCTATTTTAATGAATGAATGCAATTTGGTGTTTAATGCTTTTGTGAGATTAGCTACCTTACAATTGTTTTATTGCTTTCAATTTATGTTCGAGAGAAGTAATTGAGAAGTAGAATTAGGAGTTGCATGCCTAAGGTAAGAAAGGATAGAGATATACCGAGTAAATCTTAGTCCCATTTGAATCTTAAGCTTAATGCGTTTTGAACCCTATATGTTGAGATCGAAAGATAAAACTTATGTTTTCAAAATAGAAATCACGGTTGCTTGAAAAAGAACCATGCTTTGCAAATAAAATTGTTGTAGCTTGAGAAAGAACAATGATTAGATAAAGATTGGGTATTCATTGATAGGAATAACTGGTATTTGAATTGAGTCGGACGTTTGTATGCGAGAACCATTAGATTTCCAACCCTCAACTGTTTTCTCTATCTGATTTTCCAAAGCTGTTTACTGTTTTGTCTTGTGTTTGATTTAATTCTCGCATTTAAGTAGTTTAATACCAACCGTTCAATTATCGATAGTTCAGTTAATAGAGCTTATAGTAATTGTGATACTTAGTTCCTAGTTCCCGTGGATTCGATACTCGTACTTGCCGTACGTTATTACTTGATTCGACACCGTACACTTGCGGTTAGATTCTCGGGGTGTGAAAACCTCGTATCACGGTCCAAATTCTTTACCTGCCAGAGTTTTTACAGCAAATTCAATGTTGGGTTTATCCACATATCCTTCATTTCACACTTTATATCACTTTCTAGACAACCATTATCATTTTCTTGGCTCATTGGAGGGTTAATAACACAAGGTTTACATCCAGTTCTATCTCCTTCTCATCATGCTCTTTTGGTGTAGCCAAATCAATGATTTTTGCATATCTTTTTTGTCTAGTAGTGGATTGAAGGCTCGGTTGGTGTTTGTGGTACATCAAGTTTGATGCTTGCTAGATGTTTTGACGACTTTATTTTGTCACTGGATGTGGTTCGCTTCTTGCGTCCTACTAGCTTATTATCCAGTAATTGCTTTTGCTGACAATTTTCACTCAACCAAGTTGAAACAATCATTAGTTCTTCTTATTCACTCTCGTTTTCATTACTGTAACACCCTCAAATTTGGAAATAGCAACTAAATAAAAATTTCGCTTAACAACCAAACAAAGGATGGATCCTTTCTACAAAACCAACCTTGGTACATACCTCAACTTTAAAACATAATTAACTTCAACATTCAATAACTTAAGTCATACACCAAGACTATATACGGTCGGGTGTTACTCAACCCAAATACAAATTGCTATTCCCAAAGTGCGGAAGACTTCACCAAGCTAAACCTTTCTCGTGCTTACAACTAGCACTATTCCCCAACCAGAACCTGATGCACATGCCGACAAATAAAAAGGGTTAGGCTAACGCCTAGTGAGTAAAGAGTTTTCATCATGATTAAATAGTTCGTTAAAAGAAAAGAGTGCAACTTAAATCATGATTTCCAAAAAGGGTTTATATTAAATATGCAAACAACCCATTTTTCCAACGCACACAAATTCTATGACGCAAGCTACAATGCATAACATTTCCCAAAATGAACTCCAGACCAAAACTCACTCAAAACGTGAATTTATATATTAAATTCCTAAATAAGGTAAACGTGAATAAAACTCAGTTATTCGAAACATCCCAACGCGGATGAGGCATAATACACAACCCATAATTTATGGAAAACAATCCTTATAAATATAAAACGTCACCGGAAACATGGATAAGAATGAATACCCAAAACAACACCTTTCGGTGACGGGGGAGACCCGGTTCCATCGAATGTGGCGGGTACACAAAGTTAAACCACAAATATATGTTACAAGCATGTTTCATGGATGGAAAAGCCTATGACATCAACCCTATCCAGGTCTTTAGTCAATCTTGAACATCAACCCAAACTGGATCTTTAGTCCATGGAGACATCAACTCAAACCGAGTCTTTAGTCTTTTGAGACAAAAATACAAACCAAATCTTTAGTCTATTGTGACATCAACCCAAACCGGATCTTTAGTCAATTGAGGCATCAACCAAAACCAGATCTTTAGCCTTGTGAGACATCAACCCAAACCGGATCTTTAGTCCACGGAGACATCAACCCAAACTGGATCTTTAGTGTATTGAGGCATCAACCCAAACTGCATCTTTAGCCTAAAATCACCAAGTTCAACCTTATCCTGGTCTTTACCTTGGGATCTCACCATCTAAAACAAGCTTGTTTAATTTAGAAATTAATACATGACTCCAAAAGAATAACCAACGCATTCGAATCATGTTATTCTCAAATAAGATGCAATACATGCAAATCATAACCAAAGCTCTACATTGAGCTATCAAAATCGGACAAATGTCCACAAGACCCAACAGAGTCAAAAATAGAGCCATAAGCTCAACCGATCAAATGACCATTTGTTAAAAGTCAGCATATACGAATGAAATGTATTTAATCCATAGGTATGCATTTACATGCTCCAAAGGCATGACTAACTCAAAACCCCTTCATTGACATTTTCCAAATGAAATCAAACTACTTATATACCCAAATACTTTATAACGCGATAACGTAGATCTTTCAAAATGGGTTATAAGACCAAAAGCATCAAGAGTGCATAAATATCAAATTATATTCATTTATGAGATAGAGCACCCAAAAGGGCATACTCTCAAAATTAGTTGGCTCTCCAAATCTCTTTTCCAAATTAAATGGGATCACCTTAGAACTCCAAAATTGGTGTCTTGGAGGCTCCAAAAACTAAAATGGGAAGGGGGTTCGGTTTGGGAGAGTTTAGAGAGAGGGTGATGACATAAAATGACAAAAGGGGTGAAAAATCGGCATTTAACACTGATATGGGGCCATCGGCGATTATGCCGCGCGACATTGCCCTTGGCACAATCGCTGGCATTATCTCCAGGATTGTACCGAGGGGTCCTGCCCCCGTGCGACATTGCCCCGTGACAGTGCCTTGTGGCACAATCGCGGGCATAGTCGTTGTGCGCTTCTCGAGAACCGACAATCCGCTTGTCTCGCCCGATCGCTCTCGACATTACCAAATGGTGAAAGCAGGTTTTCCCTAATCGATACTTATACTCGTGAATGTCCAATGTGGGGCTTTGTGCCACATTTTCCTACCGTAAATTACGGGTGTTACAATTACCTTCATAAAGGAAGATTTATTAATGTGCAAAGAACAACTAGAAAGGAAAATTTTGTTAGAAATAGATGCGATAAAAGATGAAATAATATAATAAATAAAATATAAAGTTCAAGAAAATACGAACCGGTTTGTTTGTTTGTCAGTAATCGGATATGGAAGAAAATGTTGAGGCCTGTGGCAAGCACAGTTTCCTTAAGACAGATTCGTCATCTCTTCTGTGCTAGAGACTCTTGGACGTCTATCTCACAGGATACAACAACAACAGTTAACTCTGGCAGCACAACCAGATTAACTAAGCAAACCAAGATGTGCCTTCTCTCTATTACAAAGTTTTAGAACCAAGGGGAATGGATAAAGTTTGAAGCAATGATCATGGAGTCCAAGAATGTTTTTTTTTCGTATCTCTTTTCAATCCATGAACCATTATTTATAGGTGATGAAAGTAATTTGAAAGGTTTGAACTTATTGTAAAATTCATGACAATTGAATTTGAAATAAATTCAAATATTAATTCACAACCTTTCAATTTTACATCAAGTATATTTAAATATTAAAATCAATTTTCATTCAAAATCATATTTTCCAACAATCCCCCACATGAATGAAATTGACTAGCGACATAAAATGTAATAGAGGTCTGCAGTCGACATTTGCATAGGATAGGTAGGCATAAACCCTTGAACCTTCCCTTGTGAAAGCATATTTACTTTTTTGGCTGACCAGTAGACATGATGTCCTTGAACTGTTCTGCCATTTGTGAAAATGATGATATACCTCACACAAATATCTTCCTGGCACAACTTTGGTTCTCATTGGTGTGTTTGTTATGGTCATGAACACTTGCCTGGTTCTGTAAGAGCTCTTAGGAGTTGAGGCTCGAGTACTCCCTTTGAAGTGACCTCACTTCTCTCTTACATAGGTGATCTCACTTGGATCATTAAAAGCCAAAAGCTTATCCTAATATCATCATCACTGTTATGAGGAATGGACAGGGGTTACCCCCACGGTGATCTGACTTAGTTCATACAATTAGGTTGTCCCATTGAACCTAGATCTTGGGATCTCCAGTCAATTAGGTTGGGTTTCCTTTGCACAAACTTTCTTATGGGCCTTAATGCCATTCCCCTTACCAGACTTACTCACCAACTCTTTATTTTAGTCGTTCGACGCAAGTAAGTCAAAACCAATAATATTAGTTGAGAGTATTTGTCTAATGGTGTTAAGCCTTTGACGCATGTCTAGACTCTGTATTTCACCATCTTATTATCGTAGCCATTCATTTCTTCTCAAAGTTTCCCTTTGCCTCATAGCTTTGGGATCATATTTCATGGCTAACCTCGTTTGGGGATTTTCAGATTATAACGCCACTTCCAAGTGTGATCACATACCAACCGATTGCTTGGAGTTCTTATTATCTGAAATCCATTATTGCAAGATTGTCTTAGATATCGTGCGGCTCGGATTGTATGAGCATCTCCTCACTTTGCTGGTTTTCGTAAAGCTAACAACAAGCTTCTACATCTTCCATTTCTATCCTCAAAGGATATGTTGTCTATACCATACTTACCATGGTCATCACTCCATCCATCAATTGATAAGGTATACTACATGTATCAGTGGATTTACAAATACATTGTCCAGATGTATTTGTAAATATATCGTACACGAGTTTTCCTAACCTCTTTTCTTAGGTTTCTCATAGATTATCAATAAATCTATATGAGTTCAAAGTTTCCATTTTTCCAGTGTATCAAAAGGTTTTATCAAAGTGGACACCCCACATTACCAATCAACCAAATGAGTTCTTTTTTCTTGTAGTTGTCCCACAAACATCTTCGTAAAGAATGTCCCATTCTTCATTCTTTTCGTCATGTTCTTATAGAATTATCCATAAAAATGGTCATTGTGGTCAGCTTTGACTAATTTCCATTTCTGGAACACGCCCCACACTTCTGGGTACCGTTAACAAATCTCAGAGATTCATCCTTAACAATTTATTTCCATTTTATGTAAGAATCACAATTTTGTTCTTATCGCCACACATGACGACTATCCTCATCAAACCAAAACCACATCAATCGATGTGTGAGGCAGACATCAAAACATTGTTTAGGCATAAGGAGTTATACGATAAACACACCAACCAATTCACAATGCAAACATTAAAGAACTATAAGTTTTCCAATCTTCCATGTATCCCGAAGCGAGTATTCATCTCTTATTCCACCTCATGTTGGATTCATTTCCCAACATCACGTTTTAAAACGTATTATATTATGGGATATCGTGTTTATCTTCCTTGATGTACAATTTTTTTCCCTTTTCTGACAACCAAGTTCTTATAAATATGTTTACACATTTGTTCAAAAAAGTCAAAAATAACATAGTTATAATTGGTAATAAAAATTTTCATCGACATAATTTTAAAATTATTTTCAAACCAAAATACATCGAAGATAAAATAAATAGCATTACTAGCCCCAGAGCTCTCACTTTCTGATATCTCAATAGTGTCATTAAGTTGCAATTGGAATATCTGACCTACGGGCTCAGCATGGCCCAAGGTAGCACCTCGCCCTAATATCACCCCTCGAGAATGGAATCCTATCACATATCTTTCTCTAGTCAGTATTCCCATGGATACAAGGCTCTTAGATGCGACAGGAACATGAAGGACCTCTTTCAAAGTCAAGGTCTTTCCGGTTGTGAATCTTAATATCACCATTCCCATGCCGACAACCCTTAATCGTTGTCGATTGATCAGTACCACATTTCTCATGACACTTTGATATTCAACAAAATCCAATCGAGAGTTTGTTATATGACTATCAGTTCCTGAATCCAAGAACCATCCTCGAGAAGCGGATATTCTTGTTTCTTGGGTTAAGAGACCAACCGACCCATGGACTTGGTCTCAAGATCTTCTTCCACGACCTCTTTGTGTGGAACTATTCGCAGTTCTCGCCATTTCAAATTCTGAAATTTGATACCATCTCTAATTAGAACTAATGTGGGTTCAAGAGCAAATTTACTCAAGTTTTTAAAAAAAAACTTAAACTCAACCTCAATTTCTCAAAAACCATATATATATATATATTCATTTTCTTCAAATCGACAAAAGGTAAAGTTCAAATACCTTTTACCTTTGAATAGACGAAAACTGAATATGTGTAGATACTTAAATTACACGAGGAATCAAAATAGATAGTTTTCCAAATTGAACCCCAATAATATTCTCGAATTCAACTGTACTCGAGCTTTAACATAAACATTCACCATCACGTACATTTAAGGAAATTTTGAGGTTACACCTCTTTGTGTAAACAATTCAACACATGTTCGAAACGAAACTAAAATTCGTAGCAAAGGGATTTGAGCAAACAAAGTAAAGTTATTTTACAAAAATATCACCACAAGTTATTCATATATACATATATGTATATCAAAAAATGTCTTGTCATCATCGAACAAGTTGGGCAATTTTATAACTCCAACGTAATTATGTAGCTCAACTAAGGATTGAATTTTATTTTTCACTTCTTAGTTTTCCAACATTTGTTTTAAATCTTGTAGTCTTAATCATCCAAAACAATCTCATAATATAAAACAACAAATTTTTATCAAAATTAAAACTAAAACCCAAGTGGAGTTGATTTTCACAGATGTTTCCTGTCGGATATCTCCATATCGTGAAAATCGCTTGCGAGTATCCTTTGGCAATAAAATCAAAGGACCTATAAGCCTTAACATAAGAGTTGTGTAGCACAAAGTGCCTATCATCGACAAACTTGCTTGGCGATACCAACCTTGTCGTACAGTCAAAATATAAAGAATATCATTTAAAGGTTAAAATATTCCCAATAAAGCATATGGGTTACATTGTTCCAATTGTAATGACCGTCAACCAATACCACGTGTTTCTTGGTCAAAGTGCAATAGTCGTCAACATCAAGTTTGATATTGTTCACATAACAAGTGAATCACCATCGGGTCACAGTTTTCCTCTTTCCACAATTTAGGATTGAAGTTGTCCCATTTATTTTTCCTTCTGATCCTCTAACGGATTCTCCCTAAGAAGGGAAGTTCATAACACATCGGGACGAGTCACAAATTTTTCATACTTAAAATAAATTTCCTCAAAATAGAATTCATGCACTTTTATATTTCTGCACATTTGCAATTCTAGAAATATGCACATTTGCAAATTTAAAATTCTACACGTTTGAATTTTAAAATTGTAATTGTAATATATTCCGACCTATAGATAGATCCAATTTTAAAGAGACGTGCATGTATTCTAATGCATAAAGCGCCTTAATTAACATAATAAAAAAGAAATATATATAACTCCCCAAAAACTGCCAATAGTGACATATGTCCCAATTTGGCATCACATGGCAATATATATATATATATATATATATATATATATATATATATATATATATATATATATATATAGAGAGAGAGAGAGAGAGAAAGGTTCAAACGAGAATGCTAACTATTTACGAGAACACGAGAACGGCCGCTCATGAACAAAATCACATGTGATTCACATACAAAATCATATGTCGCGTGGCAAGTCACGTCCCAGGCCGCGCGTGTCTAGAATTTTAATCACATATGATTTTGTATGTGAATCACATGTGATTTTGTACATGGGTGGCCGTTCTCGTGTTCTCGTAAATAGTTAGCGTTCTCGTTTGAACCCACCTCTCTCTCTCTCTCTCTCTCTCTCTCTATATATATATATATATATATAAGAAAACTAGTGCTACTTTATTAATTTCCTTATGGCTTAAACTTGAGAAATCAAAGCCGAAGTGATTATTTGAAAATCTCCAAACTTAATTAAAAGACATGGGGCTCAAATCGTGAAATTCTCACACCCCCTTTGAGAAACATGTGAATCTAGTCCTTGTGTTCAACTCGGTTATAAAACCCACAACTTGACAGGGTTTTCCAATTCAAACCGATTTATATTGATTATCGTTAACCAAATCTTTCATTTGATACTCAACTTTCATCAGTACTAGCATCATAATATGTATTCCGTTGTTTTGAAATTTTAAGTAGACATGGTGATTTGGAAGGGATGCAAGCAATAGAAACTTATACCTTGTTACAAGCAAAAAGTCCAAATCGTCTAAAACAAAGTTAAAACTTCATTTAGTATTACTCTCTTCAACATTATGTATTTTCATATCGCCAATTAAGCATGAGCAAAGAAAACTACTCAACATACTTTTGAGTTACGTTTTTTTAGCTCCCTAATAGTTGGAAAAAAAGTAGAAGAAATTGTCAACTCATAAAAAGAAAAATCAAAGATGTTATTTGTGTTCTAACATAGCACAAACATCTATGATTGTTGGTTTGGGATTAATCCTTTTAAAAATCAACAAAGTTATAAACCATTTATTTAGTTTTGATTTACAAACCCAATCGTCTCAAGCAATGTTATGTGTATTAAAATTACACGAACTAAGAATCATTTTTTCTTTTCCAAAACAACCGCCTTTCATAGCATAAAAAATATGTTCTAAGATTGTTAGAAATAGATAAGATAAAAGACGAAATAATATAATAAATAAAATATAAAGTTCAAAAAAATACGAAATGGTTTGTTTGTTTGTCAGTAATCGGATATGGAAGAAAATGCTGATGTCTGTGGCAAGCACAGTTTCCTTAAGACAAATTCGTCCTCTCTTCTGTGCTAGAGACTCTTGGACGTCTATCTCCCATGATACAACAACAACAGTTAACTCTGACAGCACAACCATATTAACTAAGCGAACCAAGATGTGCCTTCTCTCTATTACAAAGTTTTAGAACCAAGGGGAATGAGTAAAGTTTGAAGCAATGATCATGGAGTCCAAGAATGTTTTTCTCGTATCTCTTTTCAATCCATGAACCATTATTTATAGGTGATGAAAGTAATTTGAAAGGTTTAAACTTATTGTAAAATTCATGACAATTGAATTTGAAATAAATTCAAATATTAATTCACAACCTTTCAATTTTCCATCAAGTATATTTAAATATTAAAATCAATTTTCATTCAAAATCATATTTTCCAACAAATTTTGCCCATTGATGATGAATATTGAGAATATAATGTCATTCAATAAGTTAATTTCGGGGTAAATTACATTTTTCGTCCCCGTCGTTTGCTAATAATTGTGGATTTCGTCCCTATGGTTTCAAAATTTCAATTTCCGTCCCTATGGTTTGCAATTTATTTCCATTTTCGTCCCTGAGGTCAAAACGCTACTTTTAAGGATGAAGGACTAAGATAGAAATAAATTGTAAACCATAAGGATGAAAATTTTATTAATTTAAATCATAAGGACGAAAAAGGTGATGAATTATAAACCATAGGGATGAAAATCGTAATTTCATAACCATAAGGACGAAAATAGAAAATTTCATCTAACCACAGGGACTAAAAATGTAATTTACTTTTAATTTCGCCTATCAACCTATATTTGAAGAGTGAAGATATCAACTCGTATCGTTAGAGCATCTACACTATTAAAAGACTTTTTACTTTTGCTACATAGATTTTCACTAATTTTTTTTATCAAAAGCCAATTTATAAAAACCTTCTCCAAAGCAAAAGCTTTATCAAAAGCTTTTTCATCAACCTTTTTTACCAAAAAGGTATTGTAAAAACAGGTACACCAACCTTTTTACCAAAAAGCTTTTCATTCCAATGCCAAAAAACATTTTGAAAAGCTTTTTATAATAGTAAAAAGCTATTAAAGACTTTTGCATCGGAGATTCTCTTACAACTTACAAATATAATATAGAGTAAATTGAAATTTTGGTACCTATGGTTTGTTGTTTTTCTAACTTTTGATCCCTATTAAATTTTATTGCAAGGAAAACTGGTATGCAAAAGTGCTCGATTTTGGTCCCTGACAAGTAACAACGGTAAGTTGCCTCCGTTAAAACCCCTCATTTGACTTGCACATGAGAGCATATTTGTCCTTTTACAAAAACCAAATCACAGGGACCAAAATTGCAATTTAGTTTTTTGTTAGAGTAAATTACACTTCCGGTCCCTATGGTATGCACGTATTTTGGATCGGGTCCCTAAAACGCAGAAATTGCACAGAGCGTCCCTGTGGTATGCCAAAACACATGCAAAGGGTCCCTCCGACTAACAGGATCCGTTAACCCAGTTAACTCAAGGGGTATTTTGGTCTTTTTATGCCTATTTTTGTCTTTATCCTAATAAAAAATTAAAAACACAAATAAAATCAATGAAACTCCTCAACCCCCCACCCCCACACACCTTCTTCTTCCTCGTACTGCACCTGTCGAGACCCATCATCCATCTTCAAGGTCAATCCACTCCAACCCACCCACCCCACTACAACCCTCCCCCTCCTCCCCCAAACACTAGAAACCGCAGATCCCTCCCCCTCAAACTCCGACCACCACCTCTTTCACTTTCTCTCTCTTACACGGAAACGAAAAGGGTAAATCTCGACGGAAAAAGTATATATATATATATAGAGAGAGAGAGAGAGAGAGAGAGTAAATCTTGCCGGATTCTGCAAAATCTCGTCGGAAAAACGTTTTTGGCCGAAAAAATCGTTTTTGTTCGAATAAACCACCATAGATCTGTTCGTTTTTTTGTTTCGATCTTTTTGTATCATTTTGACATGAAATCCAGCAAGAAATCAATAGTTTTTGGTTGGTGAAGAAGTCGCCGGAAAATCGCATCTCATCGGAGCTTCTCGCCGAAAAATCGCATCTCGTTTTTTATTGATTAATTTCATGCTGATTACCTCCTAAACGTTTGATTACCTCCTAAATTGCAGGTGGGTTTTTTTTGCATCTATTATGTTATATATATATATATATATATATATATATATATATGTGTGTGTGTGTGTGTGTGTGTGTGTGTGAGAGAGAGAGAGAGAGAGAGGGGGGGTGGTAACAATGAAAAAAGAGGTTATAGATTGATGATATTGTCTTATGTTATATATATATATATATATGGTAAAAGTTGCAGTCACCTCATGAGGAAGAAGAAAGAAGGGGTGTTAAGGGTGGGGTCCACTTTCTTTATTAATTTATCTATTTTCTATTTTTTATTAGGAAAAGGACAAAAGAGAGAGTAAAAAGACCAAAATACCCCTTGAGTTAACTGGGTTAACGGATTCTGTTAGACGTAGGGACCTTCTGCATGCGTTTTGGCATACCACAGGCACGCTCAGTGTAATTTCTGCGTTTTAAGGACCTGATCCGTAATACGTGCATACCACAGGGACCGGGAATGTAATTTACTCTTTTTGTTATTATACGATTTATTCAAAACATAATGATTATATTATATAATCGATAAATAATTATCACTTGGTCTAAAATAATTCATTTAATAAAATGACAAAATTTTAATTAAGTATTTATGTTTCGTTGACCAAAATTATAATAAAATAATTTATATTTTTGTTTTTACTAAATTTCAGTTTAAATAAAAAATTAAATTAACTACATGCGGTTTTTGATTATTTATATAAAATATAACATATATAATATATAATATAGAAAATCTAGTGCATATTAAAACGATTTATGAAATTACCTTTAAAAAGAGTAATTATAACCAAGGTTCTAAATGGCGTGAGGCGTGGCGTGGCGGCGAGGCCAAGCCTCAAGCCTTAGGAGCCACGGCGAAGCTATGGCGTTTTCAAGGCGTGACTTGCGGCGTCAAATTTCGAATTCATATATAATATTATATATAAAAATATATGTTTTTAGTGTTACTTGTTGGTCCTGAAGGAGTGAAGGGGTTATACAAGTTTGTAGAAGGGGGGTTGAATACAAACACACAGTTTTTACTTTTCTAAATTGTTTATTGATATTTATCAAACAATTTACAACTTGTTGCGGAACAAGATTAATGATTAACCTAATCTAAACAAGTTATGAGAAACACTATGTTTCTTGCACTAGAATTAAGACAGAAAGAAGATGAGAATATTAAAGAGAAATATTCTAACACTAAGAAAGAAAGAAGAAGATGACCGAGCACTTCAATTCTTAAGTAGGGTTCTTCTTATATACTGCATGCATTTAATGCAAAGCAATATTACTTTACACGTGGCAGCAGCTGATGGGTTGCATGGTTTGACCTTTGTAGACAACCTTAGTAGCCGCATGATGTACAGTGTAGAAACAGAGTTGGTAGTACGATCCTGGACAAAAGAGATGTCCTTTCTAACAATATCGTACGGAGACGTGCAAGGGGGAAAGACAAAAGTAACATGCAGAGAGAACTTCATGATCAGCGATTACTGAACAGTGCTTTATCAGCGAGTGACAAAGCTCAACGATTGCTGAAGTCTTCTACTTGTAACTTCACGTTGAGTGGACAAATCTTAGCTTCGCTGATATCCGCATCAGTTCATTAGTAGACTTGTCGCTGTTCTTGAGCTTGATCTTCGACTTCAGCGTAGAACATATTTGACGTGAAACTTGTCTTCAGAGATCATAAGTGAACAACTAAACTATCACGATCATCAACAAGACTGAACAGGCTCAGAGCTAAGTTGATGAACAGTGTTCGCTGAATGTAATCTAAAGGACGTAAGTTTCCTATCAGCGGTACTGTAGAGTCGTAGTACTTATCAGCGATAGTGAAACTCTAATACATATTGTTTACTTACAATTTTCACTTCAGTGTTTAAAGAGAGTCATTATCAAATCACTGAGGGTTTGGATCAACAATCTCCCCCTATTTGATTATGACATAGCAACAAAGAAAATTGCTAAGTATGAAAACATAAGGATAAAAAGAACTCATAAAATATTTGTCCCTTTTACTGTTTTCTGGGATCTTTTAAGTACTGATGGAGTAAAGTACATTCGCTGAAATTTTTCTGTTAACTTCGTATAAGGTTACAAAGGGAAGTGGAAAAATTACAAGTACAACAAATTAAATTACAAGTACAAAAGATATAAGCTGATAAAGATAGAAGAAATACAAGGAAATCCTATCAGCCATAAGGTTCTTCCTTAATGAGAAGTTCATCAAGGGTCTTTGATGTGGGAATCATCCAGTCAGGGACCCTCCAACCCACCCACCCCACTACAACCCTCCCCCTCCTCCCCCCAAACACCGGAAACCGCAGATCCCTCCCCCTCAAACTCCGACCACCACCTCTTTCACTTTCTCTCTCTTACACGGAAACGACAAGGGTAAATCTCGACGGAAAACATATATATATATATATAGAGAGAGAGAGAGAGAGAGTAAATCTCGCCGGATTCTGCAAAATCTCGTCGGAAAAACGTTTTTGGCCGAAAAAATCGTTTTTGTTCGAATAAACCACCATAGATCTGTTCGTTTTATTGTTTCGATCTTTTTGTATCATTTTGACATTTAATCCAGCAAGAAATCAATAGTTTTTGGTTGGTGAAGAAGTCGCCGGAAAATCACATCTCATCGGAGCTTCTCGCCGGAAAATCGCATCTCGTTTTTTATTGATTAATTTCATGATGATTACCTCCTAAACGTTTGATTACCTCCTAAATTGCACGTGGTTTTTTTTTGCATCTATTATGTGTTATATATATATATGTGTGTGTATGTGTGTGTGTGTGAGAGAGAGAGAGAGAAAGGGTGGTAACAATGAAAAAAAGAGGTTATAGATTGATGATATTGTCTTATGTTATATATATATATATATATATATATATATATATATACACTCACATACATATATGAGCATGGAATGGGGGAGGGTAAAAGTTGCAGTCACCTCATGAGGAAGAAGAAAGAAGGGGGTGTTAAGGGTGGGGTCCACTTTCTTTATTAATTTATCTATTTTTTATTTCTTATTAGGAAAAGGACAAAAAAGAGAGTAAAAAGACGAAAAAACCCCTTGAGTTAACTGGGTTAACGGATTCTGTTAGACAGAGGGACCCTCTGCGTGCGTTTTGGCATACCACAGGGTCGCTCAGTGTAATTTCTGCGTTTTAAAGACCTGATCCGTAATACGTGCATACCACAGGGACCGGGAATGTAATTTACTCTTTTTGTTATTATACGATTTATTCAAAACATAATGATTATATTATATAATCGATAAATAATTATCACTTGGTCTAAAATAATTCATTTAATAAAATGACAAAATTTTAATTAAGTATTTATGTTTCGTTGACCAAAATTATAATAAATAATTTATATTTTTGTTTTTACTAAATTTCAGTTTTAATAAAAAATTAAATTAACTACATGCGGTTTTTGATTATTTATATAAAATATAACATATATAATATATAATATAGAAAATCTAGTGCATATTAAAACGATTTATGAAATTACCTTTAAAAAGAGTAATTATAACCAAGGTTCTAAATGACATGAGGCGTGGTGTGGCGGCGAGACCAAGCCTCAAGCCTTAGGAGCCACGACGAAGCTATGGCGTTTTCAAGGCGTGACTTGCGGCGTCAAATTTCGATTTCATATATAATATTATATATAAAAATATATGTTTTTTAGTGTTACTCAATGAGTCAATAGAATATGCAAGTTAAATCAGGCTATATATTAAAAAACTTGCAAATAAGACATCATAAATATAAAGAAAAATCAAATATTGCATTACGAAAACAGCGCATTACGCCATGGTGTGCCATGGGCCTAATGTGGCGTGAGACACAAGCCTTGGTGCCATGGCGCGCCTTGGCGGCTGTGCGGCAAATTTTTTAGAACAGTGATTATAACTAAATTTACATCTTATTAAACCCAGGTTGCTTTTAGATTTTTTAAATAAATTAAAGCATGTGGATTTTGTTAGGGATATTTGAGAACGGATGAGCGACCAAAAAACCTCGAAGCAATTCCAACAGATTACTCAAAAAAAATTAAAGTGAAGAATCAAAATTTAAAATCTTTAAAAAATAATCACATTTAATTTTAATAGATTTTCTATTTTTGAGATTACAACATTAATCAATATATCATTTATATATATATATATATATATATATATATATATATATAAGGAAGAACCACATGCAATGATGTGGCACACTCTTAGTGTAGTATTCTTCATATGATTTTTCTTGGATTTTTTATTTTCAAAAATATTTCATTTGTTAAAGACTTTTCTATACTTAATAAAAAAATGAATGCTCTACTATGAATGGGGTTCTTTGGTAAAATTATATTCATCTTGCATTTATAATATTATTTAATATCATAATGACCAACTTATCATTTTCTCCCCCATGCCTTCTTGAATTCTCACCCTTTCGGTTTTCCTCTCTATTCATTCCTTGAAATATATGCCAACCATGTCATCCCTACCACAAAGTTCAAACCTCCTCATCGAGATTTCAAGTTTGCATTTTTTTAAACTTACAGGTTCGTATGAAAATTGTACACCCTCTTAATTCTCACGCTCTTCATCTTTCAACTTCTTCCTCTCTATTCAACTTTACTTTTGACGTTTTTGATATATTGGTTTTGCTTTTGGTGGATTATGTTTTGGTTGCTCAAGAGTTTCATACTTATTAAAGGTAAATAGGTAATATAATCTCCTTTTTCTCTTTGATTTATGCACATTTAGTGGTCAAATACCTTGGCATCATTATCAAATCTTGAAAAATGTAATTATTCATTTAACCACCATAAAATATTCGACATTACAGGTTATTTGGTATTTTCTACTAACATCTGCAATTGATGAGTGTATCCACCTTGACATGCATATGGATCGATCGGTACGAAAAAAACTTTGATTTGAGAATGAAACAAGAAAAAGATGCATTACAAATTTTGCATTTCTATGTATAAATTTGTTATAGCATTGGAATTCAATTGAATTATTTGTTCTACATTTGTAGCCCATCTTCTATATTATATTTTTAATGGAATTTTATGATTATATATAAGGAAACTATATATTATTTATACTCACGAAATGAGAGGTTAACCCTTATTTAATTGATCTCCCTTCGATGAGAGAGATCACTCCTCAAACGTCTAATAGGTCATTTTACCTTACAAAGTCTTAAATCATATAATTCTTTTATTCAATTTACAACATCCTTATATCTTAACAATTTCATGTCTCTTATTTGTCGGGTTAAGTTTGGATATTTAGTTATACAAAATAGAAGAGAGAGCTTCGTAATTTGAAGGTGAAGCCTTTTATTTTACGATTTGGTTGGATAAAAATGTGGTTGTTTAGATGGGATTTTAAGGGCATACAATACACACAAACTAATTTAATAAATTATGATGCAAAACAAGGTTTATAAACTAAACTGAGAAGGTCAACTTTGAGCATAATGTTTAATATTGTGTATATACACTTACTATTAACCATTTTTATAAATGTTTAACTTTGACATTAAAACATTATTACGCTTACACAAAATGAAAAGTTAAAATCTCTCTATTAAAGAGAAACAATTCCTATAAGTGAAAAAAAGATTATGTTCACTTATGATCTTTTAAAAAACGGTTCCAATATACAATATAATATATTACAATTCATTTTATTAGCCGTCAATTTACGAATTACACTTATCATAAAATGGTTACCTATTTTTTAACAAACAAATTCCGTCACCGCGCAACGTGCGGTGCCACGCACTAGTATATATAAAGGAGAATGTAGGGAGAGAGGATTAAGAAGAGGCTTCATGACCCTTTATCTTTTTTGTTATAATTTTGATTTACTTTTAATTGATTTCAACACATTAAATGATTAAACTTTCATTTTCTTTTTTAATTTAAATTAAAAACCATTAACTAATATATATTTATTATTATATAAAATATTATTTACCTTTCATTTTTAATTATACAATGAAGCCAACATTTTTTATTTAAATTTATAAACTTATTATTACTTTTATTTAATCAATAAGGTATATATACTTTTATTAAATGAATTTATTTTTATTTAACTTTTTATATTTCTTTGTAAGCTAACAATACTTATAAATCAAAAAAAATTATTTAAATTCATAAACTTATTATTATTTTTATTTAATTAATAAGATACAAATTTTTTAGTAAGCTAACATGTTTATAAATCAATATACTTTTATTAAATGAATTTATTTTTATATAATTGTTTATATTTCTTTATAAGCTAACAATCAAATTTTTTTATTTAAATTTATAAACATATTATTTTTTATTTAATTAATAAGATACAATTTTTTAGTAAGCTAACAATGCTTATAAATCAATATACTTTTATTAAATGAATTTATTTTTATTTAATTTAATATATTTTTTTATAAGCTAACAATGCTTATAAATCAACATTTCTATAAAGCTGATTAATTTTATAATCTTTTGAAACTAACAATGCTTATATTTTAAAACTTTTATTAAATTTATTTTTTTTAGTAAAACAAGAATGTTACAACAATTGTTTATATATATATATATAAGTAATTCTTTTATTTTAAAAAAAATATTACATTGATGATAAATCAATGGTTGTATATATATAAGCAATTCTTAGTAAGTTAACAATGATGATAAATCAAAACTTTTAAATCGTTTTAATTTCATTGCTTATATTTTTTCTTTTAGTAAGATAACAATGATTATAAATTATTACTTATTTTAATAATATATATATATATCTTTATTTTCTGTTTTTAAGTAAGATAACAACTTCTTATAAATCAATAATTTTATTAATAAAGTATATTGATCTTTATAATATTTGTTTTCACTGTGCAAGGCGCGGTGAGGCTTTAGAATTTTGTGAGGTTTTTGATTTTTTTTAAATAAAATGGTGCATTAATTGATTATAACTTTTCATTTTCTATTTTTTTTATTGGTTTTAATTAATAAGTTTTGTATACTTAGTTAAACTATAACTCAACACTCACTAAAATCTATAAACACTATTGTATAACAATGGTTATTTTATTTTTATTAAATAAATTTATTGATGTTATTATTTATTTATTTTTACTTAGTAAACATTTTATTTATTTGAATACTTATTTTATTAGAGTACCTTTTTTTGTTAGTAAGTTAACAATCAATATATATATATATATATATATATATATATATATATATATATAAAGGAAAATATGTAGGAGAGAGGGTTAAGGATGGTTAACAATGATGATAAATCAATATTTATTTTTAAATTGTTTTATTACCAATCTAACAAATGCTTGATGATCAAAACCTTTTATTTAGTATGATAATAATCAACTAATACTTTTTTTAATAGCATACTTTTTTTATTTAATTTTTTTATTTTTCTTATTAGGCTAACAATCAATCATCAATATATATATATATAAAGAAAAATGTAGGAGAGAGTGTTAAGGAGAAGCCTCCATTGAGGCTTTAGATTTTTGTGAGATTTTAAAGTTGCATTAATTGATTACAGCTTTTCATTTTCTATTTTTTTCATTGGTTTTAATTAATAAATTTTGTATACTTAGTTAAACTATAACTCAACACTCACTAAAACCTATAAACACTATTGTATAACAATGATTATTTTATTTTTATTAAATAAATTTATTGATGTTATTATTTATTTATTTTTACTTAGTAAACATTTTATTTATTTGAATACTTATTTTATTAGAGTACCTTTTTTGTTAGTAAGTTAACAATCAATATATATATATAAAGGAAAATGTAGAAGAGAGGGTTAAGGAGCGTTAACATCATTAATCAATATATATATATATATATAAAGGAAAATGTAGGAGAGAGGGTTAAGGAGAAGTCTCCGTTGAGGCTTTAGAATTTTGTGAGATTTTTGATTTTTTTAAATAAAATGTTGCATTAATTGATTACAACATTTCATTTTCTATTTTTTTTCCATTGGTTTTAATTAATAAATTTTGTATACTTAGTTAAACTATAACTCAACACTCACTAAAACCTATAAACACTATTGTATAACAATGGTTATTTTATTTTTTTTAAATAAATTTATTGATGTTATTATTTATTTATTTTTACTTAGTAAACATTTTATTTATTTGAATACTTATTTTATTAGAGTACCTTTTTTTTGTTAGTAAGTTAACAATCAATATATATATAAAGGAAAATGTAGGAGAGAGGGTTAAGGAGGGTTAACAATGATTATAAATTGTCAGGATCGATTCTTAACAAGAATTAAACTTCTTAGAAACAGAATTTAGAGAATCTTGCGGAATAGAACTCTAAATCAATTAAAGAACAATCAATAGAATTCAACACACTGTATATATCAAACTGTATTACTCACAAGTTTTACACCAAACCTCAATCTTGATGAACAGATCTCACCAAGACGACTTCTACTTCTCTAGAAATAGGATCTACGATCTTGAGGTTAATTCTCTCTGAATAGCTAAACAACTTTTTGAATAACTGTTGTCTAGTATTAAAACCCTAATAGCTATCTATATATATAACAGAATAAGTACAGGATAACTATTAAGAATAAAACGATCTTCAAAATATTCTTCCATGCTTATCTTCAGTTTTCCTTCTTTATCTCCTCATACCATACATATCTACTCAGCAGTATTAACAATGATTTGACTCAGCAGCATTAACGAACCTTCAGCAGTATTAACCTTCACAGTCTTCTAGCAGTAGTATCTCAGCTCAGCAGTACTAACCATGTCTTGCAGTAGTAATTTGGTCTAGCAGTACTAACCATGTCTAGCAGTAGTAACTTCGTCTAGCAGTAGTACCCTTGACTAGCAGTAGTAACCTTGACTAGCAGTAGTAACCTTGTCTAGCAGTAGTAACGAAGAACTGGCAGTAGTAACATTGTCTTGGCAGTACTAACCATACTTAGCATATCTTCAGTTCCCAACAATCTCCCCCTAACTTGACTTTTAAGAAAAGAAGTCAAGTTCTTCAGATGATGCTTCCAAAACCTAATCATACATGCCTAGATTAGGATTCAATCCCAGACTTTGATTGAGAATCCTTTTTACCAAGAATCTACCCATTGCTGAATCCTTGTTGCAGGTCAACTTAGCATGTAGCATTCCTTTCAGCCTCTTCATGCTGTGATTGTATATTTCATCCACCAGATAGTATTCTTGAGTCGCAGAGTCAAGGGAGATGACATATACTCCACAGTTTTCATAGAGCATCCAGTTGGTAATGGCTTGAAACTGTGTGTTTATCCTATGCTGAACTGCTTCAGGTTTGAACATTTGGCACAAGAATTCAAGTACCATTTTAGAGATTGACATCCCTTGCTCAGTCAGCATGTTTTCATATAGCCTCATCCCAACTTTGAACATCTCTTCTAAGTCTGATCTTGAGCAAGTTCTGACAATTTTTCCCCAAGTTGAAAAGACTTCAAATTTTCCATCTGCTCTTTTTATCCTAATGAACTCCTTTCTACCATCTTTCAAAGTGTCCCAAAAGATGATTTCAGGAGCCTTAGATGATATTGGTTCAGCCTGAATTGGAATTGGGTTAGAGTCAACACCAGTAATATACAAATCACATTGGGCATCAGTTTGTGATTGTACATTGCTTGATTGCCCTGATGGAGTTGCCACTTCTTCTTCAACAACTTTTGGATCAGATTTTTCTTTCACTGTTTCCTCCTGGGCCTCTTCTGCAGTTGGCTCCACCCTTGGCTTCTTTTCATTTTTCTTCTGTGAAGTTATGGGCTTGGTGCTTGGTCTTTTCTTTGACATCATCTTGGTTCTTTTAAGAGTTTTAACAGCTTCAGGAGTTGGTTCAGCTGTTTTAAGTTTTTCAGCAGCAATAACCATTTCTGCTGCTATGGCTGTTACTGCTTCTCTTAGAACATGTAATGATGCTGCTTCAACACTGTTCTTCACAATCCAGTATACTTCTTCATCAATTTCAGCTTGAGATGTAGTTACTGCTTCCTGCTCAGTTTCTGCTGCTTTTTCTGTTTGGCCTTCAGCAGCATTAACTGTTTCTGCTGCTTGTTCAAACTCAGCAGCATTAACAGTTTCTGCTGCTGTGGTTTCTGCTGCTGTTGTAGTTTCTGCTTCTTTAACAAGCTCTTCCACCTTTTCTGTCTCCCCCTTATTCTGTGCACTGGACTCCCCCTTAAACTGTGCATTATCAATTCCCATCTCAGTCTCCATCTGAACTGTCTCCCCCTCAACTTGTAGACCCTTCATATTCAGTTCTGCTTCTGATTCTGACTCTGACTCCCCCTTTTTGGGAGCATCATCAGTTGGAATTCTTCTTCTCAGCACAAATCTTGCCTTTTTCTGTCTGTGCAACAACTTGGTGACCATCTTCTTGAGCTTCTCAATTTGAGACTGTTGGTAGGTGACCACAGTCTTCAGTTGCTCAATCTCCTTCTTTTGTGCCATAACATCCAAGTTGACATTTCCAATTGTTTCCATCAATTCATCATAGTTATATCTATCCTCACCTTGTTTAGAAGTGTTTACCTTCTTTAAAGGATCACTGGAAGTAGCCATCAATTCCTCTTTGTTATGTCTATCCTCACCCTTTTTAGAAGTTTTTACCTTCTTTAAGGGATCCTTGGAAGTTTTAGCAGAAGCCTTCTGCCTAGCAGAAGCACTAACTGCCCCCTTGGTTTCTTGGCACCTGGGTCCTCCTAATGATTTCTCATTTAGAGTTGCCATGGGGAAGGTCTTATTTATGTTACCACTGTCCTTCTCTGTGCTAGCAGAAGTAGTGGCAATCTTAGCACCCATATGCTCATCCTTCTCCTTAGAGAGCACCTTCTTGGGGTTGGGAGACACCCCTGTGGTTTCCCTGTTGATATTCTCAATTGGAGAATGCTCCAACTGAGGGCTTAAAGGCTTAGGGCTCTGAGTAGGTACATCAAGGGAAGGAACCTTGTGCACCTTTCTTCTTTGAAACTTGTTGGATAAAGCAGGAGTGGGCTTTTAAAGTATGTGCTGAGGGATATTTATAGTGAGTGAAGGTGGGGTTTGGTCATCAGTGGGATGATCTAATGAGGGCCTTGATCTTGATGCCATACCTTCAGAGGGGTGGGACACAACCATCATTGTAGAGAACAATGGTGTGTCAACTCCTTCCGAGTCCCTAGGAAGTCTTTTCATATTTGAAAAAACCTTCCCTTTAGGGGATTTGGGTACATATACCTCAGTAAACTGAGGTAAGTCCATCAATTCCTTGTTAATAACTTCTTGCACAAATCTTGGATACATGTAAAAGCTCTTTTTGGATTCCAAGTTTGACACAAGATCATTAAAGATCATAGCTGAAAAATTGTACTTTCTGGCAGTGGATAAGCAGACCAAGGCATATGCAATGGGACTGCTGAACTCACTCCATCCAGTAGTTTTCTTGGAAATACAGTGCATCAGGGTATGAACAAGAAATCTCCATTGGTTGAAAAATTTTGACTTGTAGAATTTAAAAACACCAATGGGACCTTCATACCCCATTCTTTGTAAAGTCGAATATAAGTCATCAGAAGATAGAGTGGTTATACCTGAGGCATCATCCAAGTGAAGAGAGATGCGAATAACCTCCTCTGTGACTTTCAAGGGTTTATCACAAACCCTTGTTCGAATCGTTTTCTGCCCTTCTTCGAAACTAACAGTGGCATTCTCCCAAAATTGCGTCTGATGTTCGATATAGATGGTTGGGCTCACCGTTAGGGCATAGGAGATGTGCGAGGATTTAAGAAAATCGACGATATCGTGGAATCCCGCAGCTTGTTTCGGCTTCTGAAGCATGGCTATTTCATTGTGCTCATCCACAAACTCCATGATTCCTGAGGATTCTTGAAAGAAAAACACAAAGATTCTGGGGAGACTAGGTTAGAACGAGAGAGAAGAAGTTAATGCGAAGAGTCGTTATGAACTTTGGCGGGCAAACAGGGGTATTTATATGCCCTAGATTATCAAAAGCAGTATTAACGACGTAAGCAGTATTAACTACTGAGCAGTATTAACTGCAAGGCAGTATTAACTACACAGCAGCATTAACTACCAAGCAGTATTAACTACCTAGCAGTATTAACTACCGAGCAGTATTAACTACCAAGCAGTATTAACTACCAAGCAGTATTAACTACCTAGCAGTATTAACTACCTAGCAGTATTAACTGCACTAGCAGTATTAACTACTGAGCAGTATTAACTGTGCACTAGCAGTATTAACTACTGAGCAGTATTAACTGCAAAGCAGTATTAACTACATAAGCAGTATTAACGACTGAGCAGTATTAACTACCGAGCAGTATTAACTGTGCACTAGCAGTATTAACTACTGAGCAGTATTAACTGCAAAGCAGTATTAACTACACAAGCAGTATTAACGACTGAGCAGTATTAACTACCGAGCAGTATTAACTGCAAAGCAGTATTAACTACACAAGCAGTATTAACGACTGAGCAGTATTAACTACCGAGCAGTATTAACTGCACAAGCAGTATTAACTACTAGAACACAGGCAGTAGTAACTCTGCACTAGCAGTAGTAACGCTGCACAGGCAGTAGTAACTACACTTACACTTTTCTGCACTTGGTAATCTGAGGGAAACAGAGGATCCTGAGAAAGAAAGTTAGTAGCACCAAATATATGAAGAAATACAGGTATAAAAACAGAAAGTCATAAATTTATTCTAGGTTGATCATGCCCACACTTGTTACCAAAAAGGTGAATCTACCCACATCAAAAGCTTTTGTGAATAGATCAGCAAACTGGTCATTTGTATGAACTTTAGCAACCTGAATTAATTTCTTTTCATTGCAATCTCTTATAAAGTGATACCTTATCTCTATATGCTTTGTTTTTGAGTGTTTGACTGGATTATTAACAATGCTAATAGCACTGTTGTTATCAATGAAGATTGGAGTGTGAAGAAATGTTACCCCATAGTCCAACATCTGATTCTGAATCCATAGAACCTGAGAGCAGCAGCTTGCAGCAGCTATGTACTCAGCCTCTGTGGTAGATAAGGACACTGTGGTTTGTTTCTTACACTGCCAAGATACTAGTCTTGTACCCAAAAACTGACATCCACCTGAAGTAGACTTCCTATCCATGTTGGCTCCACCCAAATCACTATCTGAATATGCAAGCAAGTCAAAAGAGGATTCATGAGGATACCAGAGACCTAATCTAGGTTGCCCTTTTAAGTATCTGAATATTCTCTTGACAGCATGAAGGTGTGATTGCTTAGGAGAAACCTGAAATCTGGCACAAACACAGACTGAAAACATAATATCTGGTCTAGAGGCTGTGAGATACATGAGAGATCCAATCATTGATCTGTAATGATGGACATCCACATCCTCCCCCTCAAGATCTGCAGTGATCTGTTTATGTGTTTCCATTGGAGTGCTTGCTGGCTTTGAGTCTGATAAACCAAACTTGTCCAGGATGTCTTTCACATACTTGGATTGGCTAATAAAAATCCCATCTTTCCTCTGTTTTACCTGAAGCCCAAGAAAGAATGTAAGTTCTCCCATGGAACTCATCTTGAAGCTTTTGTGCATCAACTCTTCAAACTCTTTACACATTTGATCATTGGTGGATCCAAAGATGATGTCATCCACATAGATCTGAACAAGTAATGTACCTCTCTTTCTCCTCTTGATAAACAGGGTCTTGTCAATTACTCCTCTTTCAAAGTCATTTTTCAAGAGATAGGTAGACAGAGTGTCATACCATGCTCTTGGAGCTTGATGCAAACCATAAAGAGCCTTCTTCAGCTTGTATACTCTGTCAGGGTGCAATGGATTCTCAAATCCAGGGGGTTGACAGACATATACTTCTTCCTCAATACTTCCATACAGAAATGCACTTTTGACATCCATTTGGTACACTTTGAACTTCATGTATGAGGCATAGGCTAGAAATAACCTGATTGCTTCAATCCTTGCCACAGGAGCAAAGACTTCCTCATAATCTATTCCTTCTTCCTGAGTGTACCCTTGTGCAACCAGTCTAGCTTTGTTTCTGATCACAATCCCTCTGTCATCCTTCTTGTTCCTGAAAATCCACTTGGTGCCAATTGCTCTATGACCTTTTGGAAGGTCTACCAAGTCCCAAACATCCTGTAATTTGAACTGTAGCAGCTCCTCTTGCATTGCCTCTATCCAGCTTGGGTCTTTCATAGCATCATAAGCCTTTTTGGGCTCAATCTGGGACAGAAAGCAAGTAAGAACAGTATTAACTGTATTTTGCTGCTCTTGCAATTCTTGGAGTCTGCTTTGCTTTCTAGTCATCATGGGAGATGCAATATCTCCAATCACCAACTCAGGAGGATGATTTTTCTGAGTTCTTGTTGGATGACCAGCTTCCTCTTGAATGTTCTCATCCAGATTTGATTCATTTAATTCTGGATTTGTTTCTGCTTCTTCAGTCACCTCAGATTCTCTGGAATTTGGACCTGAAGACTGATTTTCCTCTGCTCTCCTCTCTTCTTCATTCTGAATAGGTTCAGTCTCCTCTTGGTGTTCACAGAATTCAACAGGATCAATGGAAGGGAGTGGAAATATCACAGATTGAATTCTGTGTTTTGATGTTGGTGTATCCCTTTGTCCTGCATATACATCACTACTGAAACCCAAAGAATTAGTGAGTGAATCAATGTCAAATAGCCAATTAGGACCTGAACCAATAGGATTTGGTGTGTTCTCATTGCATTTGACATTGTCACTTTCTTCAATTATTCTAGAGGAGGTATTAAAAACTCTGTAAGCCTTACTCTGAGATGAATACCCAACAAGAAAACCATCATCTGCTTTGCTATCAAACTTGCCTAAGTGAGATTTGGTATTGAGAATAGTACAAGGACATCCAAATGGTTTGAAAAATCCAATATATGGTTTCCTTTTATGGAAAAGCTCATAAGGTGTCTTGTTTTTAGGCTTTACCACTAAAACTCTGTTTTGAACATAGCAAGCAGTATTAACTGCTTCTGCCCAAAAAGTAATTGGTAACTTTGAATCAGCTAACAGAGATCTAGCAGCCTCAATCAGTGTCCTATTCCTTCTCTCAGCAACACCATTTTGTTGTGGAGTCCTAGGAGCACTGTATTGTCTCTCAATTCCTTTTTCTTCACAAAAGGTGTTTAGATCAAAATTTTTAAACTCAGTTCCATTATCTGATCTAATGACTTTCACTCTTTGATTTGATTGGTTTTCAATTTTGAGAATAAAAGATTTGATCAGTCCACTTGTCTCATCTTTAGTTCTCAGAAAATATACCCAAGTAAATCTAGAATAATCATCAACAATAACTAAGCAGTATGATTTCTTGCCAATACTCATCACATTGGTAGGACCAAACAGATCCATGTGTAACAGTTGAAGAGGATTTGAGATCGTGTTTATCTCTTTGGTCTTATGAGAAGTTTTGTGTTGTTTGCCTTTGAGACAAGCAACACAATGATCATCACATGAATAGACTTTGGATGGCAAACCCCTTACAAGGTTATTCTTAACAAGTTTATTCATTGTTTTAAAGTTCATGCGACACATCCTTCTGTGCCAAAGTGATGATTCATCTAAAGAAGCTTTTGAAACTAAACAATTTAGGGATGAATCAGATGAAACACTTTCCAAATCTAAACAATATACATTATCCTTCCTAGGAGTTCTCAGAAGTATCATGTTTTCATCAACCACTTTGTATCCAGGAGCAAGGATAATACATTCAGAATCAGTAAACAATATGCTATGCTTCTTGTCACAAACCTGTGATACACTTAACAGGTTGTATCTCAATTGTTCAACATAGTACACATCTTCAAAGGTCATCTTACCCTTTGAAACATCACCCTTACCACTTATCTTTCCACCAGCAGGATTATCCCCAAATGCAACATGTCCTCCATCAATCTTTTTGAAATTTTTGAGGCAGGCCATGTTACCTGTCATGTGCCTGGAGCAACCACTATCAACATGCCAAATGCTCTTCCCCTTGAGCTGTTGGTTGCCCTGCACATCAAGATAAATCAGTTAGTTTTGTTGGGAACCCAAGCCGAAGTGGTCTTGGGTCTCCCTTGCTCATCAAAGTACTTGCACTTGGTTTTGATGAGATTTTCAAATTTAGGTACTGCAGTACTGGAGTACTTTGTCAAAATTATTGGTGTAGCAGCACTACAGCAGTATTAACCTCAGAAGTACTAACAGTGCTAGCAGTACTAATACAGGGAGCAACAGTATTGATAGCAGCAGTATCAGCAGTACTAACAGAGGTAGCAGTATTAACAGAGTTAACATTGCTAGAAGCAGTATTAACAGAGTTACTACTGCTAGCAGCAGTACTATCTGAAGAAGAAGCACTAAAAGTATTAGCAGCACTAACATTGGACTGATTACTAGCAGTATTAACACTGCTAGCAGTACTAACTTTGGAATGATTACTAGCAGTATTAACACTGCTAGCAGCACTAACTTTTGAAGCAGTACTAACAGTGTTAGCAGTACTAACACTGCTAGCAGCAGTATTGTTTTTAGTGCCTTTTGGAACCCACATAGTACCACATTCCTTTTCAGTCGTTTTCTTTATGTGGCTTTTGGGTTTATCTTGTTTCTTTGCCACATTTTTCTTTGCAAGCTTTTTATAGCCACCATTCTTTCTGTAACCACCAGGTTTTTGAAAAGATCTTTGAGCATTAAACCTTTGGTTAACAGGATTGAAATAACAGTGTTTGGCTAAATGATTTAGCTTACCACAGATGAAACAAGGTTTTGGCCTGTTAATTCTGTTCAGATCAACTCCTTGTCTCATAGCCCACTGGTTATTCCAGTTCCTTTGATTTCCCCTCTGATTATCATGTTTTTGAGGCTTGTTCTCTTTAGATTTCCTGCAAGAACACTGTTTACAGGTATTGGGAGCCACAATTGTGGTCTGTGTGTATTGGACTCCCTTTTCTGTTTCTGTCCTATTCATCTCATTGTTCTTTCCCCAAGGATTTCCATCTTTCTCATTGGTCACAATTTCATTGTCTAAGGGAACCCTACTACTAATACTCTTATTCTTCTTGGATTCTTCCTTCTCTATTTTATCCTTAACTACTACTTCTTTTTCACAAGGATCTATATTAATCTTTAATTCAGGTTCCTTCCTATCCTTGGTCTCTAACAAATCAGACTTAGGAGGTATGTAGTTGTTATTGTAGGGTGGAGGTGTGGCATTGTACCCTATCCCTACTTTCATCTTGTCATGGATTTGAGCTTTAATGATGGTATCCATGGTTTTAGAAGCACAGGTAAACTTTTCAACATCAAGTTTAACCTTCTTAAGCTCTTCTTTTAATTTCTCATTCTCCTCCCCAGACACTTTCAGCTTAATCTCATACTCATTCTTCTCCCACTTCCAATAGTTAGTATCATAGGAGTGTTGGAGTTCATTAGCTTGAAAAGCTCTAATCTGTTCCTCAAACCTTTCTACAATCCTAACATAATCTTTCACATCTTTCTCTAGCCTCTTAAGATTATCACACATACCCTGATTGTGATCCCTATATCTTTTAACAGCATCAATGCAAGCTTGAGAACAGAGTTTAGATTGTACCTCAGTGGGAATATCAGATACTTCTGCCATAAGAGCTTGATTCTGACAGGCTTCCTCAGCTTGATCACTCCAATCAAATCCCATTCCTTGTTGAGAAACAAGGGCTTGAGAGGAGCTTCTGTTTTGGTTTCCATTTTGAGTCTGTTGATGTGATCCTCCACTTCTGCATTCTCTGGCAAAGTGTCCCATCTTGTGACACTTATAACACTCAACCTTGGACTTGTCAAAGCCTGCACCATCTTCTCTTCTCTGGGAAAAGTTGTTTCTCCCAGTCCTTTTGATGAATTTCTTCACCCTCATTGATAGCATGGCCATCTGCCACTTGATGTCCATCTCTTCCAGATCATCAGCATTAATCTGCTCTAAATCATCATTGATTAGAGAAGAGTGAACATGACTAGAAAAGAATGCTTCTAGTACAGAATCTGTAGTCTTCTCTTGATTAGTTCCACCAGCAGCATTAACAGAACCTGCAGTATTAACAGAATAAGGGTTAGCAGCATTATCAGAGGATGAAGATAATAAAGCAGCATTATAAACAAATCCAGATGGCCTTTTCTTGGCTTCAACTTCAGCCTCAAATACTCTCAGATCATTGTAGAGGTCATCTATCTCTTTGTCCTCCAATTGGTCATTCTGTCTGAATGAGACTGTGTACATGGTCCATTCTTCTCCCAATGATCTAAGGAACTTTCTATTGACATCATCAGCATCCATGTGTACACCCACAGTTGCTAATTCTCCAATCAACTTGTTAAATCTGTCAAAAGTTTGAGTCATAGACTCATTCTTTGCAGACATGAAGTTCTCATATTGTTGCCTGAGAATAGCCTTTTGATTTCTCTTTGTGCTCTTTGTGCCAGTAAATCTTTTCTCCAGAGCATTCCACAACATCTGTGCATCTGTGCAGTGTTGGAATTGATGTTGGTACTCATTAGGAATAGCCAAAAGCAGAGTGCTTAAGGCCTTCATCTCTGTTTGTCTGACTTTCTTTTCAGCATCTATCTTGGGAGGAGGTCTCTTTCCATCTGCTCCAATCTTTCCTTCATTACATGGGCCATTTTCAATGATGTCCCATATTGCATAATCAGTAAGAAGAATGTACTGCTTGATTCTCAGTTTCCACATGTCAAATTCATTGGGTTTGAGCATGGGAACTTTTGAAACAAGAGTACTGTGAGTATCCATTGAATTGTCCATAGCTTCTAAGATACCAATGCTCTGATACCACTTGTCAGGATCGATTCTTAACAAGAATTAAACTTCTTAGAAACAGAATTTAGAGAATCTTGCGGAATAGAACTCTAAATCAATTAAAGAACAATCAATAGAATTCAACACACTGTATATATCAAACTGTATTACTCACAAGTTTTACACCAAACCTCAATCTTGATGAACAGATCTCACCAAGACGACTTCTACTTCTCTAGAAATAGGATCTACGATCTTGAGGTTAATTCTCTCTGAATAGCTAAACAACTTTTTGAATAACTGTTGTCTAGTATTAAAACCCTAATAGCTATCTATATATATAACAGAATAAGTACAGGATAACTACTAAGAATAAAACGATCTTCAAAATATTCTTCCATGCTTATCTTCAGTTTTCCTTCTTTATCTCCTCATACCATACATATCTACTCAGCAGTATTAACAATGATTTGACTCAGCAGCATTAACGAACCTTCAGCAGTATTAACCTTCACAGTCTTCTAGCAGTAGTATCTCAGCTCAGCAGTACTAACCATGTCTTGCAGTAGTAATTTGGTCTAGCAGTACTAACCATGTCTAGCAGTAGTAACTTCGTCTAGCAGTAGTACCCTTGACTAGCAGTAGTAACCTTGACTAGCAGTAGTAACCTTGTCTAGCAGTAGTAACGAAGAACTGGCAGTAGTAACATTGTCTTGGCAGTACTAACCATACTTAGCATATCTTCAGTTCCCAACATAAATCAATATTTATTTTTAAAATGTTTTATTATTAATTTAACAAATGCTTGATAATCAAAACCTTTTATTTAGTATGATAATAATCAACTAATATTTATTTAATGGTATACCTTTTTTATTTGATTTTTTTATTTTTTTATTAGGCTAACATCAATCAATATATATATAAAAGGAAAATGTAGGAGAGAGGGTTAAGGAGAACCCTCCATTGAGGCTTTAGAATTTTGTGAGATTTTTGATTTTTTAAATAAAATGTTGCATTAATTAATTACAACTTTTCATTTTCTATTTTTTTCATTGGTTTTAATCAATAAATTTTGTATACTTAGTTAAACTATAACTTAACACTCACTAAAACCTATAAACACTATTGTATAACAATGGTTATTTTATTTTTATTAAATAAATTTATTGATGTTATTATTTATTTATTTTTACTTATTAAACATTTTATTTATTTGAATACTTATTTTATTAGAGTACCTTTTTTTGTTAGTAAGTTAACAATCAATATATATATATATATAAAGGAAAATGTAGGAGAGAGGGTTAAGGAGGGTTAACAATGATTATAAATCAATATTTATTTTTAAAATGTTTTATTATTAATCTAACAAGTTGTAACAACCGCGTTTCTTGTGCAAGTATGAAAGTTTAGTGTTCATTGTGCAAAGTATGAAAGTTAAGGCAAGGGACTATTCTGCAATTTATGAAAGGTATTTATGGACTCAATACCCTAGGGCAGCCTCTATTATTCCAAAATCAGTATTTGGGTTTTGTGGTTGGTGGCTAAGAGAGAAAAGGGAAAAAAGAAGAGTTTTGGGAAGAAATCAAAGAAGAGAAGAATCAAAGAAGAAATCAGTAAGGTAACTCTTAATCCTTGTTAATTATTGTGTTCAATCTCTACTGGTTTGGATTCTTGAGATTTATTGTGGTGATTCATTGAGTTTTCACCTCTTTTCCTTCAAAATGGGTTTTAAGGGTTTTTGTATTGTTAAACTGATTTAGAAGTTTATAAGTGGATTAAGTGAGTATTTGAGGTTGGTGGATGAACCCTTGTATATATCTAATCGACTTAATGGCAAAAATCGAAGTATAGATCAGTTTTAGACTTGTTAAGTTCGAACAGCCGCGTTTTCCGGACACCAGTGTTCGGAGGTGTCCGGATAAGTTGCACGTGTCCGGGTAAGTGCCCCGTGAGGGTGTCCGGGTGTTTCTTAGTATCCAGATATGTTGGAAGTTTTCGGATAAGCTTAGTGTCCGGGTAGCTTTGCCCGGATAAGTCTAGCGTCCGGATAAGTGCTGTGTCCGGAAAAGTGTGGTGTCCGGAAAAGTGTTGTGTCCGGATTGAGTTCTCCGGACAGAAGGGTGAACTGTTTTCTGATGCGAAACTGTTATCTTAGGTGTTCGTGTGGTTTAGCTCGGAGGTATTTAAGAAGTGCGTTGTACGTCAAGCAAGGTGAGTTCCCTAACCCTTTTACGGCATAAAGTGTTAAACGTTTTCTTTACTGTTTATGGTTCTTAAAGCGCACGAAATGTTTATAACCGAAATGCATGTTTCTCACGAACGTACCTATTTATATCTAAAAGAAAGTTTGACATGATGAAATGTAAGGCATGCTTTGTAAGGTTTTATTACATGCTTTATGTAATGTATGTGCATGCTATGTGATGTTGGTCTGCACTGTGGGATGAGTGAGCCTCGGGATCCGATGATCCCTTGGTTATGGATGATGAGCCTATTGGTTGGAATTCGTTTCCTCCTAGGCAGGTATCGGGGAGTCTGCTTGGGCCCCGATACGAGAGGGCGAAAGGGGAGTCTGCTTGGGCCCCGATCGCGGATGTTTATGTGATTCCCCATACAGTGCAGTACCTTATGTGATGAGTTACGATGTTATCATCTAAATGATTTTTACTGTTGATACATGTTGTTTTCGGAGGGAATTCACTAGACCTTTTGGTCTAACCCTCGCTTTCAAAACTAAACCATTTTCAGGTAAGCATGTTAAGGGTTCTTCCAGTAAGAACTAGGAGGCGATAAGAAGGACTTGAAGCTTAGAGTAACTTCAAGTTTTGGCTATGATTACTATAGAATAGCTCTCGGCTGTGGATTTAGAGACTTCCGCTGTCAATTTTGTTTAGTATGAATTATTGATGATGTAAAGACAAGGTGTTATGTAATCCGAATGCTTATTTATGGTTGTTTGCCTGCTATGAAATTTGGGTTGTTACAAATGGTATCAGAGCCTTAGTTTAAGGGATTTAGGTGACCATTCGGGCCTAAACTTAAACTGTAAGATGAGGAACACAGCCGAGACATAGGATTGCCTCTAGGAACGATCACTATAAATGCGCTTAGGAATAAGGTGCCAAGGACAAACGTGTAAGGTAAGTTTGGGATTACACCTGGACAGTGTAACTACGAACTTACAGGTACATGTGCGTGCTTACAATACCTTACTTATAGCAAATTTGTTGTGTCACGTCTAGTAAGGATTAACTATCGGTTTCTTTCAGTTTAGCGCTATGGCTGGGAGAGCGTTGAGGAATAGGTCAGCAAGATCCCTGAGGGATAGACCGAGCTCCATTGTTTGGGGAAGTGTCGTGTAAGAGTCATTATGATGCGATGTATGTAGACATCGTAGAGAAGAAACGTTGTAAAGAATGTTATGAGTCGTCTAGAGGTAGCTATTCGTGGATTCGGAGAGGATGAATGCTTGAGTTTGAGTAAGACTCCAGTTTCGGGAGAGTCCTAGTTATGGAAACCATGGGATAGATCAGTTGGGAGGGTAAGATCGAACAGTGTCAAAACCTTGAAAATATCAATGGAGCCCTGACTTTTAGTCTAGCTTTTCATTGGCAGGATAAATGGAATAAGGTACTTATAGTGAATTGAAAGCATGTAGAAGTAGAAGGTGAGACAGTCGATCAAAGCGAAAATAGCGTGACATGGTTGAGTAAGTGAGATGTGGAACGCATGTACATCAAGTTAGTGCTTGACCGAGAGGGCGACCCTTGGTCGAAGGAAGAGTGTCAAGGATAAGTTGCGTGGGTAAAGCGGTTGACCTTGCTAGGGTGAGTAGCCTTCAATTGCATGTAGAGTTTCATGCATAGCTTTCTTAAATATAACATGAAAATTTTCACGATTTAAATTAAATGTGTAAATATCAATTTTGATCGAAAAGGAGTCAGAATGTGCAAGCGTATGTTTAAAGAAAAGGTGATTTCATTCACCTTGCACAATGAAATTTTGAGCCTAACGATTGCAAAGTATTTCACACTTTTCATGATAAGTTAAATCATTACAAAAGGACGAGAAGACGTGTGCCAGCAAAACTTTTACAATCAAATGAATTTTAACCGATTGATATATATAAAAGAGTGTGAGAACCGACTGGTTTACTTGGTGTCAGTAATTTATTTCGAAATTGTGTCGTATGAAAGGATTTTCATTCAACGTATTACTGCCGTAATAACATCGTTCGGAATTGAGTAAGATTAAGGTTCACGGAAAGATGTATGCAAACGATTCTCGAATCGTTGTACAGGGCGTTGAAGTTATAAGAGTGATGGGGTCATGTGTACCCAAGTGTTTTCCAAACGTTGTTTATTTAAAATGATGAAATGTGCGAAAAGATTTATTTACTGTATTGTCATGCATGAAGGCTATGAACCTACTAGGTCGTAGAGTATTACGTCTTAAGCTAAGGAAGAACTCCGAGAGCGGAGAGGCGTTGGTCAAGTCAAGGGAGAACGTAAGTAGTTTTGGTATTTGTGTTTAAGGGGAAAGTTGGACCTTGGAAGAGTCGGGAATGGATTTTAGTGTCAGGTGTATGAGGGTCTGCACCTTTGCTCGGTGACTGAGAATACAGTTGCCGAGGGGCGATGGTGTCCGGAGGAAGGACTAGGAGTCATCAAGGTATTGGTCTTAGCAACTCTTTATGAGTAGTGTTGTGAGGCAAGAATGAAAGGTCTACGGTGTGGGCCATGAGTTTCGAAGGGAGCTTGTAATATTGATGTTACATGAGTAAGTTTCGAAATAGGGGCGACGGATTATAAAGTTAACTATGATGTGTAGGGAGGAATAGGTCCCGTAAGGAACTCACGTTAAAGGATAGGATAAGGAAGTAGTTAAGAGTGTCTTTTGTTGTTGAAGTCGGCAACGGTGTATGCTGGCCGAGGCCGAAGACTCAAACCAGATGGGTGTAAGTTGATAGAACATCTTGTAGAGGTGTTAAATTAGTAAGAGAAGTTATTGTTTTGAATAAGCATTCTATTTGTGAAGTATGGAGGGTTCATAGAATGATGAGGTAAGTAGCGCGAGCGAGGCGAGTGTGTAGACTTTATCGTTTAGTGAGGGACTGTGTCCAGCTTACGTAAAAGCTCGAATCGTAAAGAGATAGCTAGAATGTCTGTGTTTGAGCTAATTGAGAACTCGTGAGTTATAGTCGACAAGTTGCGAAAGGACTAAGTAGCGAGATAGGCTCGATTTCATGCGGGTAACTTTGAGGGCGAGTTTAAACGGTGTATGGATGATCATGAGAGATCTGGTCTGCAGTATGATGTTATGGACAAAGAGTGTAAGGATGTGTAGTGACAGTATTTGTCAAGCTTTCTGTGTCGGCCGATGATGTAGTAAGGCAATGTTAGAAAGATGAAGGATTAGGAGGAAGTCCTTTCGGGATTTCGGATAGAGTGTACGTTTGCAATCCTAGTTGTTGAAGTACGTGGTTTGTAAGTCGGTGTTTGTTTTGACTGTTATCGGGATGGAATGCCGGGGGCAGAAATGGGTGATTGCCCAGCTGGGAGACCAAGCTTTGTGGTTGTGTATGCTGTTAAGTAAGTACATTCTTGAAGGCGGAGTAAGTTTAAAGAAGATGATGAATAGGTTAGTCAAGCTGTAGTATAGTAGATGAGAAATCGCTAAAGAATGAAAATTGCTTCTTATGCGTGAGGGAATGATCCTAGAAGGAAATGGTTGAAAATTTTGGTTATGTTTAAAGAATGACATGAGGATGATTGTAGGTCGGAGGGGTAGTATGATCATTAGTTAATTTGAAAGGTCATGATAGAGGTATAAGCCTTTGGTTGGTTGTTTAAATTTTATAGATATGTTAAATAATGACATTCATTTGTTAATACAGGATGTGTTACAAGTCGGGATGACTGTATATATATATACCTATCTGATTTACGATCTTGGTGGTTAATCGAAAGAATTGTGGAACCCGAGTTTCGGGGTGTTCCTGAATTAATAGATCCGTTTGTAATAGGGAATCCAAGGGGGGTGGATTATTAGCGTGAATAGGGGACGTTACTAAGAAGCATACTTTGGGGTCATTGGAAGTTTTAAAGAGGATGAGGGTTGTGTTAGTCAAAATGTGGTGGGATAGATGTGAATTGTTGCTTATGTGTGAAAGAAATGTCTGATAAGGTAAAAAGTTGGAGATTAAAGAATGGGTAGTAACGTCGAACACTGGTCTAGTTTCAAGACGACTTGGTTAAATGCCTTAAGATAAGATCTTGGTGCAACTGTTTGGTTATGTGAGTATCGAGAAAGCGACACCAACATGTGGAAAGGTCGGGAGAGAGGGGCAAATAATGCTCGGTGGGCAATGCTCCACGCTAACGTGGGGAGGTGAAGATAGTATGTCGGAATAAGTGAGTAAGTTGGAAGTAGTAAACCGGACGGTGATGCCGAAAGGTGCAGTGTTGTGTAGATTGTCATTGATAAGCGTGCGAACCGTTGGAAAGAGTATTGAGGAAGGGAATTGTGTTTGATTTTGTACAAGAAAGAAGTGGATGAGACAACTGAATGAGTTAAGCTAGTGACTTTGTGAGAAATGTTTAAACGATTTGGTCGTGCAGTGTTTAAGCTAGTAAGAATAGTATGGGGTGACCATGGTTATTCCTCCCAGTTGTGTGAGGGTAACCGGAGCTATGTTTTGTGACCGAACGAACGTGGTAATCAGCGAGGATTTGATGTGTTTCAGGATAAGTTTAATGCGAGTAGGTGAACACTTCAACGTTAGGTTCGGAGGTTCCTACCCTTGGTTACGTACAAGGATGGAGTGGTGAAGTGGTGAGGATGTGAGAAATGGTTGATGAGCTATGGTCGAGGTGGTCGGGAAAAGGGAAATGTTTCCGGCCTAGGCGATTGTTGGATTGGGAGAAGTGATCTAGGATTGCTTGTATTTCGATGAAGGAACTCTAGGTTGTGAGTTGTCGGGACGTTCAGGTTTTGAGTTGTGTCAAGCAGTCAAGCGTGTGTCTGTCTCTTGGTAAATGAATCTCGTGTTGTGGCAGAGGATTTAGCCAGGTTCCTCCTTAAAGGAAGTGTTGATGCATGAGAAGCCTTAGTAAATCTTCTGTAGTCAAAATCGACCGAGTAGGAACAGTAGCCTATGAGTTAGAGTACCGTAAGAACTGAAGGAAATGCACCCAAGGTTCCATGTTTCGAAACTATTGAGGTAATGGACTGAGCCAGAAGTGGCAGTACCTTGGGGAAGTGTCAGTTTTGGTATGGGCAAGACACCCGCATCCTTTTCAATGAGGAATTCCGGGGACGGAAGTCTTTTAAGGCGGGAGTGTTGTAACAACCAGGTTTCTTGTGCAAGTATGAAAGTTTAGTGTTCATTGTGCAAAGTATGAAAGTTAAGGCAAGGGACTATTCTGCAATTTATGAAAGGTATTTATGGACTCAATACCTTAGGGCAGCCTCTATTATTCCAAAATCAGTATTTGGGTTTTGTGGTTGGTGGCTAAGAGAGAAAAGGGAAAAGAGAAGAGTTTTGGGAAGAAATCAAAGAAGAGAAGAATCAAAGAAGAAACCAGTAAGGTAACTCTTAATCCTTGTTAATTATTGTGTTTAATCTCTACTGGTTTGGATTCTTGAGATTTATTGTGGTGATTCATTGAGTTTTCACCTCTTTTCCTTCAAAATGGGGTTTAAGGGTTTTTGTATTGTTAAACCGATTTAGAAGTTTATAAGTGGATTAAGTGAGTATTTGAGGTTGGTGGATGAACCCTTGTATATATCTAATCGACTTATGGCAAAAATCGAAGTATAGATCAGTTTTAGACTTGTTAAGTTCGAACAGCCGCGTTTTCCGGACACCAGTGTTCGGAGGTGTCCGGATAAGTTGCACGTGTCCGGGTAAGTGCCCCGTGAGGGTGTCCGGGTGTTTCTTAATATCCCGATATGTTGCAAGTCTCCGGATAAGCTTAGTGTCCGAGTAGCTTTGCCCGGATAAGTTGTAACGTCCCAAAAATTACAAGCAAATTTAATTTTTTTTAAATAAACAATTCATTTATAACAACTCATTAAATGATCCCAACGTTTCGTTTGCAAACTCATAATTAATATCTTTATAATAAAAACCAGCGGAATAAACGTTTAATTATTAAAACCATAAAACAACCAGCTCTCCTCGCGCGCCCGTGTGTACTTGTCACGCCTTGGAGCCGCTCGGACCTGAAACCACAGTTCATTGGGAAAGGGTAAGCACGAAGCTTAGTGAATTCCAACACATGCGCAGATAGGAATTATATACACATCACCCCTATCCGCACATAAGCAACAACATCACAGTTACATAAAACGAGTAAACATCTACAAGTAATTATGTATCCAACACCTCGGTCCCACCGAGCCCTCGGTCCCACCGAATTGTAATGTAACACACTCGTCACACCGAGTTCCCACAACGTTTCTTTCCACATCCTCGGTCCCACCGAATTGTAATGTAACACACTCGTCACACCGAGTTCCCACAACGTTTCTTTCCACTTCCTCGGTCCCACCGAATTGTAATGTAACACACTCGTCACACCGAGTTCCCACAACGTTTCTTTCCACTTCCTCGGTCCCACCGAATTGTAATGTAACACATTTATACTAAGCATTCAAACCAATCAAATATTACACACCACAAACAACTAGTTCACACCACAAAGACAGTAGTACATACAAACTACTATGACATGCATACAACCCCTAACTACACAGTGAGAGAACTCACCTCGAATGCGCGCCCAACTTAATAACACAATTCAAGCTTCACAAATACGGTCACTTCCCAGCACCTAAATGCATGTTAAAACGTGTCAATACGAGACCCGGACCCTATGACACGACACACGCTCAATATTATTTCGACCCCTTTAAACCCAGAAAATTCCCAATATTATTTCATGATTAGAAAGTACTTTGAGATAGGGTTTCAAGGACATATTATACGCCTCCTAACGATTTTTCTACAATTTATTATGAATTAAATACGAACGACTACCAAAGCTGACAGTTTTCGGTCCAGCATGCACAAACAGTCCAATACGGCCTAGCTACGGGCTTAATCGGACTTTTGGCAGAACACGAAAAACCTTCCCAACTCGATTTGGGAATTTTGGGCACCAATTTCACATTAAAACGAGTTACGAGTAAAAAGTTATGCACGAAAGAAAAACTGGACAGCACGCTGGAAATCACATAAAAATTGACCGACTGCTGTCAAAACGACCCCTTTTTCACCTAGCTAGAGGCCGAACCAGATTTTCGCTAAAACACGAAAAACGTACCCGACCCAGAACGTGAACCGTGGGCACCAGTTTCGGCTCAATCCGAGTTACGACGGAAAAGTTATGACCGACGCAAAACAGTGGCAGAACACGTTTTCACATGAAATGACGATTCTATAAACGATTTACGATACTAAACGGTTTGGGATTTACGCTACGATGATTTAGAGTTTAGGCCAGGTGTGTTTAGGGTTCCGCCACGAGTGTCACCCACTGCCACCATCGTCCACCCACAGCCACCGTAGCGGCGGCGTGCGGCGGTGGTTGTCTCGCCGGACAAACGAAAAGTAAAGGAGAAGGGCGGAGAGTTACCTTGCGACGATGCCACGCGACAGCACTCGATACTCCCCCTCTTGAAAACTCCGGCGAACAGCAGCGGCACTCCGGCGAACAGCAGCAGCAACTCCGGCGGCTTCCTCTCTCTTCTTACTCCCGGTTCTTCTCTCTCTCTCTCTTCGTTTCTCTCTTCCGGCCGCACAACACCAAGAAAACGAGAAGGGTTTGAAGGGTTTTTGGGATTGGTTTGGTTTGCTTCACAAGGAAAAGGAAAACGGGAATAGGAAAAAAAGGGTGTCGGCCCTTTCCTTGCATGGGCCGAATCCACACACACAAGTTTGGCTCTTTTACAACTTTAGCCCCTCAACTACAACCTTCAAGCAAACTAACCAACATTTTTGACATTTTTAACAATTCGACCCAACTCGACTAACCCCGTTAACGGAATCCACAATAAATCAAACTCAAAAAGAAAAGAATTAATAAAAGAAATTACATACCGGAATACAGGCTTTACATAAGTCTAGCGTCCGGATAAGAGCTGTGTCCGGAAAAGTGTGGTGTCCGGAAAAGTGTTGTGTCCGGATTGAGTTCTCCGGACAGGAGGGTGAACTGTTTTCTGATGCGAAACTGTTATCTTAGGTGTTCGTGTGGTTTAGCTCAGAGGTATTTAAGAAGTGCGTTGTACGTCAAGCAAGGTGAGTTCCCTAACCCTTTTACGGCGTAAAGTGTTAAACGTTTTCTTTACTGTTTATGGTTCTTAAAGCGCACAAAATGTTTATAACCGAAATGCATGTTTCTCACGAACGTACCTATTTATATCTAAAAGAAAGTTTGACATGATGAAATGTAAGGCATGCTTTGTAAGGTTTTATTACATGCTTTATGTAATGTATGTGCATGCTATGTGATGTTGGTCTGCACTGTGGGATCAGTGAGCCTCGGGATCCGATGATCCCTTGGTTATGGATGATGAGCCTATTGTTTGGCATTCGTTTCCTCCTAGGCGGGTATCGGGGAGTCTGCTTGGGCCCCGATACGAGAGGGCGAAAGGGGAGTCTGCTTGGGCCCCGATCGCGGATGTTTATGTGATTCCCCATACAGTGCAGTACCTTATGTGATGAGTTACGATGTTATCATCTAAATGATTTTTACTGTTGATACATGTTGTTTTCGGAGGGAATTCACTAGACCTTTTGGTCTAACCCTCGCTTTCAAAACTAAACCATTTTCAGGTAAGCATGTTAAGGGTTCTTCCAGTAAGAACTAGGAGGCGATAAGAAGGACTTGAAGCTTAGAGTAACTTCAAGTTTTGGCTATGATTACTATAGAATAGCTCTCGGCTGTGGATTTAGAGACTTCCGCTGTCAATTTTGTTTAGTATGAATTATTGATGATGTAAAGACAAGGTGTTATGTAATCCGAATGCTTATTTATGGTTGTTTGCCTGCTATGAAATTTGGGTTGTTACACAAGTTGTAATAACCGTGTCCCGTTTGAGAATAAAGATTTATTTTTTTGAGTGAAAAGTGTGAAGTCTAAAGATTTGGGGGTCTGATTTGTAAATTAGTGGAGGGTATTTAAACAACAAATCAGCTCAAAACCCTAGGAGAAATTCTTGGTGTGTGTGGCGGCTTAGAGAGAAAGTGAAAGGAGAAATCGAATTCCATTGCGATTAGAGAAGGAAAAGATTCAACAAATTGGAAGAAGAAGTGAGAGATTGAACCGATCCTACATTGATTCATTCAGGTAAACTCATTTTAATCCCTGTTCTGGTTTACTTTGTGAATGTCAGAATAAATGAATTTTAGTTAATAAGTTTTGGTGTATACAAGAATCAACCAGGCTGTAAGTATGCGAAAATAAGATCAAACGGATTAGAAGAGTTAGAATAATAATTTTTGTTTGAGAAGGATTTATTAATCAATTGGAATGGATCAATCCCGGTCCTATCATTTATCTGCATCGCATCGGATTTTTCAGTCCGGAATCGTGAGATCCGGAATTTTTGTATAGATCCGGAATTGTTATTCAAAAGTGAGTTCCGATATTTATTGCATGGATCCGGAGTGGACTTTTAAGCAAGGTCCGGAATAGAAATAATTGGGATTGTTTAGTTTAGGAAATTAATTTGTGGACCCAGATAATTAATTAATGGTGTTAGTGGATCCAAAACAGACCACGTGATCCAGAATTAACAGCTGATTCGAATTTTTTAAAGGAACCGGAACTTTGTTCCTATTGGAGTGGATCCGAAACTGTACATCATCCGAAATCAATTGGACTGATTGGATCCGGTGTTCCATGAGAAACCGGTAGTGGGCCTAGGCATTAATGAAATCCAGGACTAATTATTTTGCTATTGGACCGGAATTTAATCTCTTGTACCATAAGTTCAGGAGTGGAGTATTGGGCTGAAACTTGAATTAATTATATAGATCTGAAAACTTCCACAGTTCTGGTACTTAAAAATTAGATCCGGTATTGTTATTAAAAATTTAGGTTCCGGTATTAAAGTGTATGTTGGAAACCCGGTATTTGGTTATTTAAATTTGGTGATCCGGTAATTGTTATTAAATTGGAATCCGATAGTGGGTTTAATTGAGATCCGATATTTAATCCTTTGGTCCAGAAAATTAATTGTTTTGGGCTTGATGTATTGGATCCGAAAATTAGTGGCTGGGTCGATTGTATCCGAAACTCGGGTATTTTCGACTGGGACTTTCCAGTTAGTAAAACTCAGTAGAACCTAGTGTGTCTTACCTAGCATGTGTGTTGGGTTAAATTATAGGTGCGAGTAGAGACGATCGGTGCTAGTAAGAGTTCCTATTCAGGACTCCAGGTGAGTCTTTCTAAACCTAAATTTGATACAAGTGTGGTTGATGGTTATTATTTAACTGTGTGCTTTTCAACTGCTTTAATTACAAAACGAAGAGTAAGTGTGTGCCTGTGTGGCATGGCTATTATCTAACTGTGTGTTTTCCCAACTGCTTTTACTTCAAAGCAAAGATTAATTGTGTGATTTATATGTGTGTGACCACATATAAATTAATATAAATTATTTTAGAATAAAAATTTGTAGTTAGATAATTAATTAATATTACTTGAGAGTAAAAAAATTATTAATTAATTAATAACTATTTTAGAGTAAACAAATTATGAATTAATTATTTCATAGTAAACAAATTTATTAGTTTTGGTCGGCGAAACGTAAACAAATTATTAATTAATTAAAGTTTTGTCATTTTATTAAGTACTTTATTTAAAAATCATGTGATATTTATTTATTAGTTATACAACGTAATTATTATGTTTTGAATAAATGGTATGTTAATAAAAAATTAAATTGTAATTTTGGTCCATGTGGGTTTGTGTTTGTTAGGCCATCAGTACCCCATGACCCCATCTTTCAAAGATTCCAGCTCCACATCAGTGCCACATCAGCTTTTCTCTTAACCCTCACTCAATCCCTAAACACCCTTACCTCATTCCCTCAAACCCTTTTACCACCTCATTTATTTTAATTCTTTTATTTATACATTTAATTATTTAACAAAATAAAAATATTTATATATTTTTTAATAAATAAAAATAAGATAAATAATAAAAATAAAAATTCATATCATTAATTAAAAATAAAAATTACAAAATAAATTTAAAAATCTACTCGTCGTCATTGTTGGGAACTTGGATACGCCAAATATGTTCGACCAAATCCGACCGAAGGTTATTATGAGTGTCCCGGTTTATGACTTCTCGAACATTTGCCGCGCGTTGTCTCACTGATTTGGCTTTCGATATCATCCGTGAAAAAGTCGTTTTCCACGTCACCACAAATAGCATGGTTTTCGTCTTCGAGTATCATATTGTGTAATATGACACAAGCGTACATAATGTTTGCCAATCTTGAGAGTTCCCATCCGCGTGCCGGGTTATGAAGTATATGCCAACGTGCTTTAAGCACGCCAAAAGCTCGTTCAACATCTTTACGTGCAGATTCTTGCGCGGACTTGAACTTTTGTCGTTTAAGGTCTTGTGGGCACGTAAATGATTTTACGAAAGTAGCCCATTCCGGATATATCTCATCCGTTAGATAATGCGGTTGGTGAACCGGGTTGTGGCGAATCCATATTGTTTAAAATATAGAGAATGGAAGAGTGTTTGAGAGAGTTTGAGAGGTGTGAAAAATAAGAGGTTGAGAGAATTTGAGAGAGTTTGAGAGGTGTGAAAAATAAGAGGTTGAGAGAATTTTAGAGAGTTTGAGAGGTGTGAGAAATAAGAGGTTGAGGGTTAAATATATAGTGGGATTAAATTGAGAAAAAAATATATTTATTTTTGTTTACAAAGAGCCGTTCAACGGCATTATTTTTAAAAATTAAATTAATTTTTTTTAATAACTCTTCGGGATGAATCGGGATCTCGAACCCGGAATCCATCCCGCCCCGCCATCCCCGCAAGGGCCGTAGCCCATTCCCGCTGAGCCCGAAGGCATCCCAAGCCCCATCCCGAGCCGGGTACGGATGGCCTTAAAAGATAAATATGTTTTCATATGCAAGTCACGAGGGGTTTTAACGAAGGCAACTCAACGATGTTACTCCTCAGGGACCAAAACCGAGCATTTTTATAGACCACAAAGTTTTTCTTGCAATAAAAATTTTGTAAAGAAAAACAACAAACCACAGGACCAACATTGCAATTTACTCTATATTGCAATTTAACATGTTATTTCTTTAAAACAATATATAACTTGTGACATAACATACTAGATTTCCTTGAAAAAAGTTCAATCTTTATTTTACAAACAACAGAGTCCCGCTTTCAGACTTCCAGGTCAAATTATGTAAATTTTTTATTTAAAACAATATAGGTTAGTCATTGGCTTTTTATTTTTCTTAGGGGTCGTTTACCTAATCACTTATCCGGGTAAGTGCTTACCGGTAAAATTCAACACTATTACTTACTTCCCGGGTAAGATTTTAGTCCACCAAAATGGCATCGTATGCAACAATTTAGCCGGTAAGCGCTAACCGTGGTAAGAGCCGTCGCACTTGCTTACCGGGTAAGACTCTCGGTCCTTGCTTCCGCTCTTACCGGGTAAGATTCTTAGTTCTTGCCATATTCATCCGGTAAGCTAACGTGACTTGGTAAGCACTTACCCGGGCAAGCGTTTTGTAAACGACCCCTTACTTTTTTGCTTACACTTTTGCATGATTCGTTCATACAACATGTAATACTAAATTAAAGATGCATACGACATTTGACTCAAGTCTAGTCGTATGTACAAGACCAAGTGTCCACACATACATTATTACATGTGATATGGATATTCTGATTTAAACTCACATGAAATAAATGCCATATCCATCATTCAAAAATTCAATGTCTAACATAATATTTAGAATTTAATGACACATAATTTATAATCAAATATTTCTTACAAATAATTTTTAAAGATTATATATCTGAATATCTTATAATTGTTGTTAGTTAATAGAGAAGCAAAATAAAAAATTAGAATCTAAATTATCTTATAATAATAACTATTTACTAATGGACAAGAATATCTCCAACAACTTTGTAACACCCTCTAATTTAGAAAGAGCAACTAACTTAAAATTTTCGATAATACATCAAATAAAGGATAAAATTTCTTTTTCTACATTCAATACTTGGATCACCTCAATTATAATTCTATGTTTAACTTTGACAAATAATAAACTGCTTTGAGTTTATTTTCCTGCAATTTCCATTACTGTCATTTTACTTTCTTGTAATTTACATTCTTGCAATTTACTTTATTGTCATTTACATTTTCGGACTTTACTTTCTGTCTTTCCATTTCAGTATTTACTTTTCTGCAATTTACTTTCCAGTACTGTTATTTACATTTCTTACACCATTCGAAAGATTAATCTGAGCAATGATGGGCTAATCTCTTTAGCTTGGGGTGTAAGGCAAAGTTGAGACCGAAATCGGTGTGAAAGTTTAGAGGTGTATTTATATAGCACCGTTATCTAACTATTTGTTTCAGGTGATTAATGTTTCATTGAAGATCATACTTAATTAATTGACGACTAATTTTGTATGTGAAAATGTCTTAACTTTCAGAGTTAAGATAAATAACAAAACCTGAGATAATAAGAGAAGGCTATATATAGCCTTAGTATCTGACAAATGCTATACTCTTACCGTGTGCGATGCTAACATTGTGTTGTGCTAGGATTCACGAGGTTTAATATAATTGATATCGTATTGATAACACGCTAGCCTATGTGTACTTTTGGGAGGCCATCTGACCCGATAGTTGATACTGTGATAATTCGATAGTACCATCATATGGTAATATAGGATTATCCAGGTGTTTATTTCATCCTTTAAATGGATCACTCATTTTTGTCTTAACAAACCCTTGCACCCTGTGCTTCTTCTCTCTTACTGATTTTTCTAGTTGTTAACTCACAAAACAAACCACTCAAATCTGTTTTCGAATTTGTCATCTGAAGTTAGTTTTTAAAGATTGGACTTTTTGAAAAGCTTTCACAAGTTTTCCGTGTGGATCGATATCTGGTACTTTTACCATTATTACTTGTTACGAGACGATAGTAGATTAAGGTGTATAATTGCGCTAAGATCTGTTTAAGTGAATCTCAGAGGTTACATAAATATGACAACAAAGACCTTTCCTTGTGACTGGCCGAACATTGATAGATGTGCAAAAAGGTGAACTCACCATGAGGGTAAGTGACCAACAAGTGACGTTCAATGTATTCAAAGCCCTTAAGTACATGGTGAATTGGAAGATTTTTCAGCCATTAAACTACTAAGTGAAGACCTTGGTGTATATATTGAAGAGTGTGGTGAGCATTTTGAAAAGAGAAGTGAGGATGAGAAAAAATTGGAGAATCTAGATAAAATGCAACCACCAATGAAAGTAAATCAAGGTAAAAAGGAAGTGAGGTCAAGCCACCATAAACACAAGAAAAAAATGTTTTTGTCGAAGGGTGAGCCTTCACCCCCATAATGTCATCTTAAAAAAAATCCGAGTGTTGGGTTGGAAACAACCCTTGTAAATAGTCTTGTCTAATTCCAGTAGTTTATATTTTGTGTTTCTTTTTATTTTGTATTTGCCGGAGTTGGTCGTGATTTCTTTTAAAAAATGTGCCCGCTGCGAGATCTATGTGCCCACAGTAAATCCAGATTTGAGATAAGGCGTGGGTTTGGAGTTATGATGGGTTCTATTAAAAACAAATATCAAATCTCAGTAACAGAGGAACTCTATGCATGAGGGATAACAAATAATATAAAAAATTGGAGTTGGTGCATTGAGAAGTGAGAGCCATTTTGTTATAAAAAGGTTTGTACCAAAAGGGGATATTCACTTTATCCTTTGAGTTTTTGACAAAAATTGACTTTTGGGTTCTTGTATTAACTGGTCAAAGAAAAAGATGGTGGTTTTCCTCAAATGGTTTTTCTCAAGTAATTTTCAAAAGTGGTATTCTTCAAAATACTTTCATAAATTAAAACCACCCTTCATCTTCTCCATTCAAAAGTTCCATGGCTAAAGAAAAACTCATTGTCTCCAACCTTCAACCTCCTTGCTGATCTTGTCGCCATCGGTGGAGCACCATCATCCCGCCGGTCACTTCGTCCACCACTACCGACGCGTCTTCCATCGCCACCACCGACGGTGACAACTAGGCCTTCTCATCCCCAGTCTTCGTTGTTAGTTTCAACAAGAGCATGAGGTTCTCAATCAGGTAACTTCTTTTCCTTCAACCTCCACCACCTTTCCCCTTCCAAAAACCACCACATCTCAACCTATCATCTCCATCACCACCACCTCTATGGTTCCGCCATCATTATTCACCACCGGTTTTTCTATAAAAAATACCCTCTCCATCCCATGGGCAATCGACAACCACCACCATACCCTCTTCCAAACCCCATTAACCAACCTGGAGACTTTCTAAACCCTCACTACCTACTCCTACAAACCCAAAACATGGCCTTCACCCTAAAAAAGACTCTCTCAACAAAAGTCTGGACCTTGTCTCGAAGAAAGAAAGCCATGCTCATGCTGCTGCCGGTCCAAGTGCTCATGGTAAATTCGACCAGTCTGTGCCCACAGCCTCCCACAATGGGCAGCAGACCCCGAAAAAATGACTTTTGGTTCTCGTAATGCTCTTTTAAAACATTATTACTATCTGTTTGTTCTGGGTATTATCTAACACATAAAACTGCAATTCCCCACCTTTTGTGTATTATTTGCAGGTGATGTTTAATCGTTCTCGTAGTTTATGGTTTGCTTGAATTTTGTTGTGGTTTCCTCTCGCTTTTCAGGTACATCGTCTTTGTTTGACTATTTTTAGGTGGATCTGAGAAGACGTAGGCCCTCTTATATGGCCTAAACACTTTCCCATCATTCCTTAACCTTAGCCGATTCACACGACAATGTGGACATTGTCCATTTTAAAGTTTGGGGGTGGGAAAAAGAAGCGTGATCATCGTTTTTATGATCTAAAAAAAGAGAAAAATAAGAAAAGAAAAATTGGAAGGCGGCCTTAGAAAAATTGGAAGGCAAACAAAACCCATGGTTCATAAATGAATAATCACAAAGATTTGGGTTTGTGACTGAAACGGAACTCAAAAGGAGAAAACGACAAAGAAAAATCCCAAGACATTTTGTAGTATAGTTCAAGTTTGGGGGGGAATTGTTTTTTCTTGAAAAGTCACAAACACTAACCCGAAAAAGTCCTACCGATCAAGTACACTGTCAAATAGTTAAGAAAGGAAGATGTACAATTCCCAAGGAAACGTTCAAGCACTTTTGTAAGTTTCGTCTCCTCTCCCTCCGTAAAATTCTTTTTCCTTCATTTCTTTTACTTGAGGACAAGTAAAACCTTAAGTTTGGGGGTGTGATAACTCTCATTTTTTAGAGTTATTTATTACTCTTTTTCTAGGTTTTTTTTTATCATTTTTATACCCACTTTGCTTCTATCTTATTCATTTCGTCCATAATGTGAAAAAGAGCTTTTGTTTTACCAAAAGGCTATTTTTTTATGGAAAATGTTGCAACTTTCGGCTGTAGGCACGAAGAATCCTCACAGTGGGAACGGACGAACCACTTCTATTCATCAACGAACAACACGATTTTATGGGCAAAAAAGTGATTAAATTAAAGGACTTCTAGAAGCTAAAAAATATGGAAATCCCTGAAATCATGGCAAGCATGGGTGTGATTTTTGCCCAAGACATTTTAATGAAAAATAGTCCATTGGTTTTTCAACCTTTTTGGCACTATATAAAGAAGGCTTGGGGCATCCTTGCAATCCATCATCTATTATCCTTTACTCCATTTTACTTTGTAACTTCAGATTTCATCTTAAGTTTGCTCCCAAGCTTGAATACTTGTAGTTTTAATTATTGTACTTGTTCTTAATTTCTGTCCACAGTGACCTACATCGGGCACTCCTTTAATTTTATGCAAGTATTTTTTATGTATTTCTTTTGTTTCATTATGGCTTTCGTTTTAATTATTAGCTAAGCACCTCTTGGGTGTGGGTGTGAGCAAACTTGAGACTAGTAGGCGACACTTGGGTGTGGCCATCGTTACTAACTCTCGAGATTGGTCACTTGAGTCGGGACTTAAACTCAACGTGGATAAGCCAATCACTTTGAAGTGTTAATATTAGATCTTGACCTCGAGAGGGGCAGATTCGAAATACGGCTTAAGTGATGCACAAAGATTTGAGAGAGTCTTTGATAACCATGTCGAGAGGCGGGTTTTGTATGATTTATTAAGGTTCAAACGTCGGTCGAGATTTATATCACAAAGAGATTTGTGTACAAATCTCCATATTGGTAGAACTTGACGTTTAGAGTCAAACTTAATTAAATCGGCAAGATCGAGAGTCGGTAACAATAGACACTTTATGGAAACCTTGTAGGACCGGTTTATAAAATTCATCATTTCGAGAGATCGGGCTTTTTATAAACACTCCGCGCTACAAGACAACTAACCATTTGTTACTATGTAAATCTCAAGGAAACTCACACCCATACCCATTTTTAATATTCAAGAGTTTACATTTTAATTTTAAGTCATTCATCCAACAAAACGATAAATTTTTCTACAAACCGAGACTTGTGCAAGAAGTTCGTGAAACTCTCTGATTCTGGGTAGTTGAGTCCCTGTGGATACGATACTTGGTATACATACCACTTTATTACTTGTAGCGATCATAGCTGAGGTGTATACGTGCGCCCCCACTGTGGAACTACACGGTTTTCCGCTATCAACTTTACTTCACCCTTTTAAACAATTTCCAGCAGCATAGGTTGTTGCGTGCTAACGATGCATTCAAAATGAATGTGCAGTATTCCATCTTGATTTATTAAATGCTTGTTTTTGGAGTGTTGGAATGAGACAATGGTATTGGCCTGCCTTCTATTTAGATTATTTGCAAATTTAGGATTTAGAATCTGGATACTAATCTCATTTCTATTTAGATGTAGGTTTATGTTTATGTTTCCAATACACCCTTTGGTGTTCACGCTATTCCATCCCCCTCTTCATACTCTTCTACTCAAAAGTCAGATCAAATTCGAATTAAAATGTCTAGATATTGTTTTCCTTCGGTCATCGATCTATTTTTAGATGAATATGTCTGCTTCTTCTACACTTTTGGTGGACCAACATCTAACCTCCAAGCTTAGAAATGCATCCACAAGCCCATGGATAGAGGCACCTGGAGTAGCTTCTTGACAAGCTTTAGACCAACAAGCAAAAAGAATTACCAAAATACCAATTACCAACTAACCAAGTGTTTATCAAGTGCAATAGTGAATAGGATATTTGAAGCAAGTACAAATGTTTTAAATTTTACAACCAAATAACCAACTAACCAAGTGTCCAAAACTCCAAATCTTCCAAAGTTCCAAGTGCAATTGTTTTCAAACTTCAAAGCTTACCAAGTTACCAACTTACCATCACCTTATAAAACGACCCTTGTGACCTTATCTTCATTTGAATCCCGTAACAATTAAAATGTTTGAATTGGTCATAAGAATTTAGATAAATAAGTAAACAACCAACATTTGTGTATAAATATATAGGCATCACGGGCTCACGACATCAACAATCTAGTATTCTAGTTAGCAAAGTCCAAATAATACCAATTACCAAATGTCCACGTTAAGAAAAGACCAAATAATACCAATTCTAGTTACCAAAGTCCAAATAATACCAATTAGTCAATTACCAATCTAGTACTATATAATGAGGTAATATGTCCACAAGTTTTACCAATCTAATTATAAACAATGAGTTACAATACAACTTCAAACAGTTTTACCAATCTAGTTAACAAACAATGAGAATTGTGAAATAGGTAAAAAGTAAAAACAAAGTTTTACCAATCTACTTAGAAACTGTAAATTGTAATATATCCAAAACTTCAAGACCAAAACAAAGTTAACAAACAATGAGAAGGAATCTGAACTCTGACAAATGTCCAAAACTTCAAGCAGATGGAGGTGCGCCTGTAGGCTGTCGCCGATGGAGGTGTGTCTGTGCAGGGTCGTGGTGTGCGCCGGTGGGATGCGGAGGAGACAAGACAACCGTTGTCGGTGGCCGGTGGTCAATGGCGTGAAGGCGTGAACAATCTCGTAGTCCTCGGCACTGAGGGTTCGTTTAGTTGTTTAGGTTAGAAAAAAGAATATTAATATTTATAAAAACATATATATATATATATATATATATATGTGTGTGTATATATATTGGATATTCAAACGGGCCGGGTGGGTAATTTGGACCCCCTACCCGATCCTACTTATCCAACATTGATAACGGGTATCGAGTGGTCGGGTTCAGCGAATGCCGGATTTGAGGCACACTTTCAGGACAGGTCGATTCAGGTTTTTCGAGTTGTACATGTTTTGCTCAAACCTAAGCTATCCTCCCAACATTGGACAAAGGAAAATTCAACATAAGAAGATTACCTGCCTCTACTTATTTAATAATGGTCGGAAAATTCAACATAAGAAAACTACCTCCCTCTAGTTATTTAAAAATGGTCAATATATATATATATATATATATATGTTGAGAGGGGATCATTATATTAATTGAAAGCAAATAAATATTTGTTTTTAAAAGAAATTAATATAAAAATCAATACAATTATTGTCGTAAAAAGCATATAGAAAAGTAATAAATAGGAAAAGACCAAAAACTCAGAAGTTATGGAAGCATTATTTACATTATATACACTACACTAGTCGAAGAAACAGATATTACAATTCTATCTTTTCCACACGCAAGAATCGTGAATCATGACCGTTGAATTGTTGGAGACCGTCAAAGAAGCCATAACTGCATACACCGGACTCTCTCCCAATGCTTTCTTCACTGTAGTCGCTTCCGGTATCGCCGTCTATTACGTCGTCTCCGTTTTATTCGGAGGCTCCTCCGATCATCATCCGCAACATAGGCCCAGGTCTTTCGAACAAGATGTAAAGCCTCTTCCACCGCCGGTTCAGCTCGGCGAGATCTCCGAGGAGGAGTTGAAGTCCTACGACGGCAACGACCCCGAAAAGCCTCTTCTTATGGCCATCAAAGGTCAGATCTACGATGTCTCGCAGAGCAGGTATATTATCGTATGCTGACTTTGCTTTTATTGATTTTTAGGGTTTTAATTTGATTCTAGGTTGTGAATCAAGCTTTATAAGTACTACTTTGGTGCACCTTTATTGCTCTTTCTGATATTATTCGTGCTTTATCTTTTGGGGCAAAAGCATCATTCGTATGAGATTGCTATCTTTTCTCCTCTGATTTGTGTGTGTGTGTATATCACACTGATACTTGTTTGATTAGCTTAATTGACAAGTTATGCTTATCTGGATATCGGTTATGATTAAAAATTAGGGTTTTAAACTTGATTTACAGTGAAATGTGTTTATACAATCCGATGTTCTTGATAGCTGTTTTATGACAAGAAGGTACAAATTATACGAAATTGATGTGCAATTCCTATACATTGACTTGATAAAGTCAAAATTAATTTTATTAGGATTCTGGCAGTTGATCTTTATTAGGGCTTTCAATTGCCCCTTTTAGTTTTATTCACTCTGAAATCAAAAGACACAATCGCAATCTGTATGGAATCCATGGTGCTGCTTTTCTTTTTCTTGGCTCTGCACTTCTGTTACCGATGTTCATCTTATTTCAACGTCATCGGTTTCAGAATGCTTTCTATCTATCATCAAGTTAATCAGCCATCAATACGAGCAGGTGCTGCTATTTTTGCGTCACATTCGTTCCATTTTGTCTGAGTTATTCATGATAGTTTCTGAATTTTCTTCCCGTTCGTGTTTGTATGAAATCAGAACGATGTAATGTTTTCACCTACCGTTTTTTATCAGTCATACATTTGGAACAAACTCTCACCTACCATTTGTTGCAATGTTACAATCTTTATGATTTACTCGAGTTTAGATACAGTTTATTAACTAATATTCGGTATGCTCATTTAGGGTAATGTTTGTCCTCCTTTACTACAAATTTCCAATCTTTGCCCTACCCCATTGCTATATTTGTTAATTCTTATAATTATTCGATCTTTCAGATGAATTTTTTGTTTCCCAAATCAGTATTTCAGTAATGGGTATGAATCTGAGTAGCATATTTCATATTTGTTTCAGGATGTTCTATGGGCCAGGTGGACCATATGCACTGTTTGCAGGGAAGGATGCTAGCAGAGCCCTTGCAAAAATGTCATTTGAAGAGAAAGATTTGAATGGTGATCTGACTGGTCTTGGTTCATTCGAGCTCGATGCATTGCAGGACTGGGAATACAAGTTCATGAGCAAATATGTCAAGGTTGGATCCATCAAGAACCCCGAAGCTGCACCTGAGCCATCAGCTGCAGCTGAAGCTGTACCTGAGCCATCGACCACGGCTGAACCTGCTGATCATGGCTCGGAGGCCAGAGAAGCTACAGAGGCAAATGAAGAAACCGCAATGAGAACGGAAGTTGGTAAAGATGAGTAGTTTAGGATGGTTGATTTTGAATTTTAATATGTTGCGGTTGGGCCATGACTCTTATAATTAATGACTAAGATAATCGAACTTGTTCCAAGTACATCGTGTTTGAATAATGTGGAGTTGATGGCACTTATATGGTGACTTGTTGACGTGCTTATTTACGTCGACAATGGTGATCCGTTTGCATAATTTGACCTCTAAACCGTAAAGGTCGCGGTCCAAGAATAAACCTGGATTGAACTAGGACCATAGCTTGGTACCCGGATCATGATGGCAATTTAACAGGTTTGATATTTCTAGCCTAGGAGAGCCTACCCTTGTTTTATCATTTCAACTATAACATGATAATAGATTGATTTTAACCTTTTCTGTTGCAAAAAGAACTTGTAATTTGTTTATTCCATCATGCCTTGGTTTTTTTTTAACAAACAAAATGATTTGTTTGAAACAAAAAGGAAAATCGTAGGAAATGGAACCAACTTTTAAAATGACTAGTTACGTACCCGTGCGCGATGCAACACGGGCTATCTTGAAATCGAAACCGAGAACTCAAAACAATAATCATGTTTCATTTTGTGTTCTATTTCTTCCATCTCGATGTTATTTTTATGAATCTATATGGTTTTATATCGTAAAGTGGACATTATATAAAATGAAGGTGAATATGATCGATTGGTCAAAGATTTTGAAATTAAATTGATGGAAAATGGGATTTTTAATTAATGTCATGAAGATTAGATGGTTACATATGTTTCTCTCTAAAAGCAACAACTTTAATAAATTAAATCCATCAAGAACAATGCTCGGTATTTCCTATTTACCCGTCTTTCTTCATCTAAATGTTCCTTCTCCAATTTTTATTTTTTTGTCTGGAGTTTCAAAATATGAAAGGACCGTGCTCCTCTCTCTTTCTTTGGTTGCAAAGCGATTGTCATCTAGCTCAGTGTTTCCTATTTGCCCGTCTTTCAGCATCCACCTAGACCCCAAGTTGTGGTTGTGTGGCTTTAAATTGCAAATCTGATCCTTCCCTTCTAGACTTGTTAATAATTACCATCTTAAATTTCTCTTTCCTTTTTCAGAACCAAGTGGTATATCATCATCATATTCCATCAAACAACTTTCAGTCTCCCTTGAGATAGACGTTTTCTTGTTCAAGACATGTCCTCTAAAATTCTCCTTCTCACTGTGCAAACTCTTTGACAGTTAATTTTGACTACAAAAAAGCAATCAGCCACAAAGAAATAATGACTTCACTTGACATATTAACAATAGAAGCCAAGACCGCGAAAATATATAACAATCATTATGACCATATTATCATGTAATAAGACACGTGTTAAGAAATGAGCACACTGATTTGCAAATAAAACTAACTATACATTACGGATATCAAAGACATGAGAATTGAGATAGAACACAGAGATACTTATTTCATCGTCCTTTATTGAGAACCAAAATAGATCCGATAAATTGGTTAGCCATTATGATATGCAGAGTATATTTTTGAAATTTTCTTTTGTATAGAAATGCCTTTCAAGGAAAATCTAACGATTTCCAAATGTAACGCAGCCACTTCCTTACCTGAATGCTAATACTTCTACAAATATGGTGTCTACCTAAAGCATCAGAAACATACAATTAGTTAAACATAATGTAATCATGTTTAATTGGTGAATCAACCGAAAGATCAAGTGCTTGCAACTTACTCCAGTTTCTTCTCTAACCGTTGCATCACAAATATCTTCACCACGTGGAAAATTTTCTTTCAAAATATTCAATGATGAATACCTTACCAAACGGACGTACCTCATCAACAACTCCATTAGGAAACTTCCATATGTCCGTTCACTGGAACTTTCCACTCTTCTCTTGCACCACCAAAACCTAAAACCAGAAATATATATTCACAAATAGAATATATATATATATATATAGAAGAAAGTTCAAATGAAAACTCAAATTCAATTGTAAACATGAGGACAAATCTCGTCCATTGATCGCAGCCATATTTAAGACATTCCTAAAATTCAGCTTTAGGGGTATTTTCGTCAAATTAGAATCAACGCCTATTTTTGTTGAATTTTTATTTTCTTTTTTAATTAAAAAACTTTTACCCCCTTAAATTTTAAAATAAATTATCTCAAAAATTACTAACATTTTAATCAAACAAATTACATCAAAAAAACGAGAATTTCGTGCTCTTTGATATGACATCCATCATGATATAGTTTTTTTTTTCGATTTAACCGTTTTTTACGTGAAATCGTGTATATGTGTTATATTCAGACTGAATATATGGAATTATTCAGTCTGAATATAACACATATTTATGTGTTATATATATATATAACACATATCTAATTTCATGAACTATGAAATGGCCAAATGAGAATTGTATTCTTTAATTTTTCATGAAATGTCAACAAAAGTTAGTCCCTTCCATGATGCTCTAATAAGTTTCCTACCAATAATTAAGCTCTATCCAAATCAAACAATCTTTTTAAGATAAGCTGGTTAATATATAATTTAATGTTGATAAGAGGATGATTCATTGATACAAAGAAGGTTGCGTTTCAAACTAGATCACAATTTGTTATTGCGATTCATATGGTTTGCTACAAAAATCAAATCATACAACCGAAATCACGACCAGTATGGTCCAAAGCACAAGCAGTTTTGAGTGACAACCATGACTAGATCTGAAGTTTTGCCAAAGAAAACAAAGCAACAAGCACAAAAAATGAAGCATGAAAACTGCAGTAAACCTTTCAGTTCCAGAAAATCATCACTCGATGCAGGTATTCTTTCAATAATTTACCAAACTTAACAAAAAAAATAGTTCATAGTTGATATATTCAGTCTGAATATGTGTTATATTCAGTCTGAATATGTGTTATATTCAGTCTGAATATGTGTTATATTCAGACTGAATAATTCCATATTCAGTCTGAATATAACACATATACACGATTTCACGTAAAAAACGGTTAAATAAAAAAAAAACTATATCATGATGGATGTCATATTGAAGAGCACGAAATTCTCGTTTTTTTGATGTAATTTGTTTGATTAAAATGTTAGTAATTTTTGAGATAATTTATTTTAAAATTTAAGGGGGTAAAAGTTTTTTAATTAAAAAAGAAAATAAAAATTCAACAAAAATAGGCGCTGATTCTAATTTGACGAAAATACCCCTGCGCGCAAAATATTCATTAAGCCATGGATAGAGTTTTCAACTTATTTACAAAATTGCCACTGTGTTTTTTTGCCATTGATCTCTTCACCAGATTATTAATCAACGGCTGTGGTTTGTCCTCACGTTTACAATTGAATTTGAGTTTTCATTTGAACCCACCCCTATATATATATATAGAGGAATAATAAATTGTAAACCTCTAAATGTGTGTAAACTTTGGATTTCATAGGTTTTCTTGATGAAACTATTTCATGAAATTGTTTATTTTGATGAAAGTGTTTCATATAATTCATTTCTTGATGAAATTGTTTCATATATTTGTGTTTTTTTATATGTAAAAACGAAAAAGTTTCACCATACTGAGAAAATATATGAAACAGTTTCATAGGAATGAAAAAAAATATATGAAACTACATAAAAAACACAAATATATGAAACAATTTGATTAAGAAATGAATGATATGAAACAATTTCTAAAGTTTACACGGAAATTTTTTTACAAAATAATGGGCCTCTATATAGATATATATATATATATAGAGGTCCGCTATTTTGTAAACTTTTTTCGTGTAACCTTTGGATTTCATGGGTTTTCTTGATAAAATTGTTTATTTTGATGAAATTGTTTCACATATTTTTGTTTTAATTTTTATGTAGTTTCATATATTTTTTTCATTTCTATGAAACTGTTTCATATATTTTTTCTCAGTTTGATGAAACTTTATCGTTTTTACATAAAAACACAAATATATGAAACAATTTTATCAAAATAAACAATTTCATGAAACAATTTCATCAAAAAACCTTTGTTTACAAAGTTTACATGAAACAAAAACTTTACAAATTATTACGTCTCTCTCTCTCTCTCTATATATATATAAACATATTTGTAGGAAATGTAACCAACTTTCACCTAATTCTTATTTTGGATACCAACTTTTTAAAATGATAATTAATAATAGATTTTTAAAGTTGAGAAAATGTTGGACATGAATTTGTTTCATTTTTTTTTTGAAGTTTTGAGTTTTTCCTTCACTATTTTGAAGTAATTAATGAGAAGTTTGTAACACCCGTAATTTTCGGGTAAGTGTAATTTCAAATCGGTGTGGAAATCGATCTTTCAAGAGAAATAGAAGAAGTATGATTTTGTATTAAATTCTAGATTTTATAGTCTTTTTGGATGGAGAATTCAAACACGAATCCAACGGGTCTTTCCGGAGCGAAAACGGAGCTAAAACGAAGAAGTTACGGCCAAAACAATGTTCGGTACCTTCTGGGCTAAAGTGACATGCAAGAGTGACACTGGCACTTTAGCATGTCACTTTCGCAGAGGAAATATGGCCATCGGTACATTTTGGGCGAAAGTGACATGCTAAAGTAACACTGTCACTTTCGCATGTCACTCTCGCGGGAGGTTGCAGTGCATAAAATCCGATTTTTCTTCATTTGGTCATATCTCTCTCATTTCTATTCTGTTTTTGGCAATTCAAATTGCCATGGTTTCGTCTTTGAGAGCTTTTTGAGGATAGAGTGTTAGTTTTGGGAATATCCAAGGGTATTTGGTGGTGGAGTGGAAGCAAAGATCAAGAGTTCATCATCATCACCTCCATCTTCAAGAAAATTAGGGTTTCTAGGTTTTCATCAAAACCTAAGAGGTGAGTTCATCCTACTAGCTTCTAAACTTTCATATGAGTTTAAAATGCTCCATTGATGACTTCCTAGTGTTTATATTTCTCAAATTTCGGTTTGGATGATTTCGGGGAAGTTAGGTCAAATTGGAGTTTTGGTCAAAATGAAGATTTTGATATAAGATGTTTGGGGAATGATTCTAAGTGCTTGGACATGTATATTTATGTTTGGAAAACTTTTGAATCTAGGGTTTGAAGGAATTGCTTGTGGATTCAAGTTTCTACAAGGAGCTCTTATTGGGGTAAAATCTAGATTTAGCCTAAATCTAGCAAGGTGAGTTCAAGTTGATTTGTGAAAACGTTGCACATGCCAAAATGTTTATTTTAAAGTGTTTATGTGGTTTACATAAAATTATCAATTGTTGAGTTATATAGTGGGTTTTGATTATTTGAAGTTTTGAGCTTTACAAATCTTGTAAAACACCCACATTTGGGATTTTTGGGTAATTGATAAATAAATCACGAATGAAAGTGTTTTGTTAATTTAATGCATAAGTGGAGGTTGTTTGGTCAAAATACACTTTTAGTGTTTGTTGAGGCTATGCAAAGTTTATTTTATGTTACGTTTTTAAAATGTGAACGTGTGAGTTGTGGATTTTGGTCAATCTCGACCTTATGAACATTTTAGGAATTGTAAACCTTTTGATTTTGGGCCGAAGGCCAATTGAGAGTCAAGAGACAAATATTTTGGGTAACGATGTATTTTGGTTTATGTAACTGTGATGGCTCACGTAATTAGCCAACGTTTATTTTGCCTCTAAGTGCTTGATTTGAACTCAAATGGGTCTTTGGTGTGTTTGCCGGTTTTAGTAGCTCGAGATGGAGCTTTGGATGGGTTATGCACTTAATTGCGTTTTATTTGAGAATATTCCCTTTTGAGTGTTTTGTTTCATAAGTGATTACCATTTGACATTTATGCACTTTTGGTATTTTTAGGTTTTATAAACCGTTGTGAATTATATACATTATCAAGTTATAAAGTATTTGGGTATATATGTATATATGGTTTGACTTCATGGGAAAGTGGCAATGAAGGGGTTTTGAGCTAGTCATGCCTTGGAGCATGTATTTGCATAATGTGGGTTAGATATACTTCATTTTCATATGTTGACTTTTAATAAATGGTCACTTGATCTTTTGAGTTTATGGCTCGGTTTTTGACTCTGTTGGGTCTTGAGGACATTTGTCCGATTTTGATAGCTTGATGTTGGGCGTTTGGTTATGATTTGCATTTAATGCATCTTATTTGAGAATTACATGTTTTGAATGCGCTAGTTCATTCGTTTGGGGTCATGTAATGTTTTATTTGTAATGCAATGGATCCATAGGCACTTGATTTTCTTACGTTCAATGTCGGGACGACTAGTTTCCCTTCATTGTAGCACGATTTAGGCATCGACGGTATGGTGTAAGACCTACGTGCTAATACGTTTTTATGTCCAATGATGGAACGCTAGTTTTCCACATTGAGGCACGGTTCAGGCATCGACGGTATGGTGTAAGTCCTACGTACTAATACATGAAATCTAGATAACATTGATAAGTGACCTAACTTTGTGTGCCCGTCACATTCGATGGAACCGGGTCTCCCCCGTCACCGAAAGGTGTTGCTTTGGGTATTTACTTTTATTCATGTTTTCGGTGACCTAATTATATATCTAAATGGATTGTTTTCCACGACTTATGGGCAATGTATTATGTCTAATCCTTGTTGGGATGTTTTGAATAATGGAGTTTTATTCACGTATATATTATTTGGGAATTTAATGTTTATTCACATTTTGGGTGAGTTTTGGGTTTGAGCTTACATCTTAAAGAAATGTTTTACGTGGCGTTGCCATCATCTAAAATACATATTCTTGGAAATCAGATTGTTTTCATATTTAATGTAAATCATTTTGGGAATCATGATTAGAGTCTCACCCTTTCCTTTTAACGATTTATATAATCGTGATAAAAACTCTTGAACTCACTAGGCGTTAGCCTAACCTTTTTATTTGTCGGCATGTGCATCAGGTTCCGGATGGGAAATGGTACTAGTGACACTATGAGGAGATGAGTGCTAGTTGTACGCTCGAGAAGAGAGTAGCTTGGTGAAGTCTTCCACAATTGGGAATAGCAACTTGTATGGGTTTAGTAACACCCGACCTTATATATATATATATAGACTTGCTAAATGAAAGTAAAGAAATTCAGAACAGTACTACAAAAGTGTTGGAGTAACTTGGGCGCTAAGTTACGAAACTTGTCGTGCAAGTTACTTTGCAAAAACGATTTTTAGCCTTGGGAGCTCTTAGAAAACGATTTATTAACTATTTGGGAACAAGTCTTGGGCTTTAGAAGGATGAGAATCCAAAATATCACCACAAAGATTAATTAACTCCAAATAATTAACCGAAAAGGTGAAATACTTCGAAACTAAACTTGCTTGACTTGAAACTTTGAAAATACCAACAATGGAAACCAATCTCAAGTCACAACTTGATTATGAAATCAAATATGCTGCCTTGTAATAATTTCCAAACGTAAATAATAGTAAAAGAAAGATTTTAGAAACCAAAGACAAGAAGGTGAGAATTAAACACCAAATACTTATATTAATTTTGAACCAAAAGATTGTGTTCTTCCCAAAAGCTTCAAACCATTACAAACTTAGAGAATAAACATAGGTACTCCTTGCTAAACAAAAGTAATAATAGTTGGTAATTAAAAGTGAAAATGAAAGTGGTGCTAAAAACTAAAACAAAGCATCCATATATATACTAAACAAAACTTGGAGCCAAAGCAACAAAAAGGTAAGATGATGTAAGCCCTTTTTTTTTCTTCCAAAAATCTGATTTTTAGCAAACTATCTCGGCCCATCAGTCTTGCATGGCCCAACAGCAACAAAAAGGCCACTGTGCGATCCTGCAGAACTCCTACAACTTTGAATCCAACAATTGCCAAATCCTCCAGGAAGCTACAGGACTTCACCAAACTGCACAGAATTATTTCAAACCTTAAATTAGATCCTAAACACCATGAAACATAATTAAATTATGATATTTGGGCAATATGTTAATAATGCATGAATTGGACACAAAAGAGGCTAAAAAGGGACTTTGGTGTAACACCCTAAAAACTGGGTAAAATTGAAACCTGTGGAATCACAGAAATATATGGCTAACATAGACAAATCACCCAACAAGGGGGAATAATAGTATGGCGTTTACAAAACAAAGAAATGAGCGAATCAAAACCCAACAACCTAATAATCTAAACTAGCAAGCCTAGATTATATTCAGGTGTTGTCTAATCGCTACCAAAAATAGTTTTTGAAATCTAACATGTACGCCTCTATGTACTTCCAAAAATGTTATCACCCATCATGACTCTTCGCTTAAACCCGAGGAGTCCCACCACTTGAAGGTCCTGATCAACACACCCAAGGAGATGAAGCGTCAGAATATACTCAAATGAGAGTAGAGCTTAAAAGATAATAATAGAATGGAATTGATGTAACAATATAGGAACATGGAGAAACCCTTAGGTGGAAACCATTAGATACACAATACCTTGAGTGTTGACGGGGAAAGCTCGTTAGCCAAAAACAATGACATAAAACAAAGTAGGTACATGTCCATCAGTAATATCAATCACATAATAATAAGTATGGAAACAAGCGCAACCCCGAAGAGTCTATTGCTTATGAGCCCCCAATTTCAACCCCTCTAGGTCTATACATTGGTTCACCCAAATCCACAAACAAACAAGCACATTAGAATTACACCTTATTGCTCATGAGACGATGCCTGACCATATAGGCCCACATCTTACTTATCATGAATCACAATGCCTATTCCGTGCTACGATATGGAAAACTAGCGTTCCACGTCGTGTATAACGACTCTAGTGCCTATGGATCCATTACACACAAATTTACTAAACCATGACTCTCATATAGTCCAACAATAATAACATCATAAGATTAAGCTTAATGACACACATTGAAGCATACTTCTCTATTTTGAAATGCCAACATGAGACTTCCACATTTGGCTATAAAACACTATAATTTCCCAATTTAGGGTTTGGACCTCGTTTCGATACAAAAACCCTTTTTCACGAATATTACTTCAAAACCCTCAAATATTCCAAAACCCTAGATTTTGACCTAAAATGGTCAAAAACGTTTTATGTGACAAAATTGTAAATCAAAGACAATACTCCTAGGAAAACCAAGGAACATCATACATTTTACCTTTACAAACCATTTTATCCAACAAAACCCTAAATTTTCTCAAAACCCATTTCTAGGTCAAAGTGTGATAAACATGATAAATGAAGTAAGGAGATGTTAAGACCCCATTATAATTATTTATGTGAGTTGAGAATAGAAGGTGAACTCACCTTAGAGGGTTTATAGGAATGCATACCCTGGAAATGAGAAGGATGAAGTTGGTTCTTGGATGAGATGTAGAATCCTTGCACTTAAAGAGGTTGTAGCCCTAAAATGCACAATAAATGCTCATAAATACACCCAACTACCAAAATTGATGGACGAGGGTCAAGAAGATCGAAACCCTACCTTGAAATGGAGAGAAAATCGGCTCCCAAAAGTTCTCCAAGTCCAAAATGAGATAAAATCCCGAAAACCCCGTTTTTATACCACCACAGCTCCCCGGCGACAGTGACGTGCGACTATACCCTATGGCATAGTCGCGGGGCATAATCGCCCGCGCTTCCCACCACACGGTATATCTTGTGCGAGAATGCCACCGCGAGAGTGACCATGTCACAATCGTGTGGCATAGTCGCGGCAACCCCTTCCTACTCGCGGTACATATTGGGCAATAGTGCCCTCGCGAGAGTGATAATGTCACAATCGCCGGGCACAGTTGCGGTCCCTGTATCGAGCCCAATCCTTGGCCATCTTTTCTCCTATCGATCCAACTTCGATGCTACGAGTCCCAAAGGGTCCTTTCATGCAACATAAAACCTTATAATGTACATCCCCAAATAGTTAAGTTTTACAATTAAAGCTAGAATTTTCGGGGTGTTACATTTGGGCAAATAAAAATAAGATAAAAGACTAAGAAAAGACTAAAATAGGGTTAATACATTAACCCTATCACAACCTCAAACTTAAACGTATCCAAGCAAAAAAAAATCAAAAGAAAAAGACTTAAAGGAAATCTAAGAAAAAAAAAGTGGGCTTGTTATGATCAAACTATAATGCACACAAACCATGAATTTAACTAGGTATCTAAAACATGATAAAGATGATACAAATAGCCATTCATAAACTTAGCTTCATTTTATTGAGTTCAAAATGCACCATCACAAGTTTTCCTAGGCTTATCTCATGCTAACAAGAATCATCAAGGCATTCATATTTGAAATGGGAATGCATTTTGCTTGTTCATTCTTTTGAAATGCTATGCCTTTTTCCACTCACTCACCTTTCACTCAATGGTACAATTTTTCTACCATTCTTCTCATATTAAGGTATTTGATGGACCTTTTGGTCTCTTTTAAACTTTGGGTGTCTTTGACATCTTTTGTGAAATTGAAACAGAGCTTTGCTCTTTTTGGATTTTTCATGTGGTGTACAAGTTGTATGGTTATATATGACTTTAATCGAGGCTTTGCAAATTGAGGGTATGAGTGTATATGTGTTTTCAAAGCATTGACAACCTCAAACTTGAAGATTGCCAATGTCCTCATTGGATTAAGAAAGGAAATTGGTCTTGAAAGATAAGGATTGAAAGCCCAAGATGAAATGGCCCAAAACGATTCATCCTAGCATGCTATAATCTGAGATGTGCTTATGATGGTGATTTATTACTCAAGAAAGATGGGGTTATTGTGGCTATAAGATCACATAAAGCATGCAAAGAAAACCTAGAAAACACAAGAATGCAAAACATGTATAGCAAGAAGCATAAAAAGCTCAGAAAACCAGTTCTCATGTTTTCATTGAAGCAGAAAAGCAAAGATGAGAATGGGACATTTCTGTATTTTGTTCTCATCTTTTACACAAGACTTTGAAATTTCTAAATTAAAGAGCTATAAAACAACAAAGATCTGTGTTAAACAGATAAACTGCCAAAAGGTAGAATCCCACATAAATGACATGGTGTGCAAAGGAATGCACACCTCAAACTTGGACACCAAATAGTAAACCAACAAATAAGAATTAAAAATGAAACTGGTGTGCAACAAGTTGCACACCTCAAACTTGCACACTGCCAAGAGGCAAATATGATTTACAAAGACTCAAACTACAAAAAAACATGCAAAAATTATCTAATCGAAACCTACAAAGAAGCAAAGATCAAGATAGAAATGGATCTGGCAGGATGCATTAATACCAAGAGGCAAGAAAATGCCCAGATGCATACTTCTATACACAAATGCACACTTAAACCAACAAATAAGCTTTATCATTGAAACGAGGCTCAAGTTAGGGGTATCCAGGACATTGGTGTGCAAGGGAGTGCACACCTCAAACTTTTTCTTTGCCAATTGGCAGAACAAATGCAAACATCCCCTAATGCATGTTGTGGTAGATGATTTTTTGTTTTTACATGAGTCGTCTATGTTTCCTATTTATTTTATGCTTATGGATTTGACGTGTTCCTTATGTGGTCCTTTAGGGTTCTCAATGTCACTAGGCAATGTCCCTTGTGGTATATTCTTAAGTTCGGCGACAAATTGACCGAGTTGGGTTTCAAACCCTCTCAAGGTTGCATTGGTTTGGTTTATAAAACCTTTAAGCAACGATTCGATTGAACCATTAACTTCCGATGCATTTTGTTGCCTTTATGCATGTGATTGCGAGGTTTGTCCTTGTTGGAAATTAGAAGAACAGTTTTGGTGAAATCCTGGGAGATTTGATGGTCGATTTTGGACTTGATTCTCGGGGGGTTGAAGTCCTTGATTTCCCGACCATGAGAAATTAGGATGGTTTCACCAATTAGGATTATATGTTTGGGAAAAAGGGCTATTTCAAGCATTATTTCCTACATAGTTTACCAAAGCGGGATTTCCTGGGCAATTTTCAAAAGGGTGATTTTCTCCACAAAATACACACGATTTGTTTCCCACGTGACTCATGGCTTGTATTTGGCTTTTCTCTCCATTAATGTTCAAATTGTTTTTAACCAAATTAGTCAAAGCTACAATTTGTGCATTTAAAGAAGTGATGGCATCGATTTCATGAACTCCATGGTGGTGCCACGAGGATTTGACCATTCGGTATTATTGTTAGCAACTTTTTCCAAAATGTCAAATGCTTCGTTATAGGTTTTAGAAACAAAAGCACCACCGGCCGTAGCGTCGAGAATGATTTTGCAGCATTAGAAAGACCATTATAAAATGTTTCTAATTGGATGCAATGGGGGATTCCGTGATGAGGAAAATTTCTAAGTAAATATTTGAATCTCTCCCATGCATCCGAAACTGCTTCATCTTCCTCTTGTCGAAAGTTCATGATATCGTGTCTAAATTTAACATTTCTTGTTGGAGTAAAATATTTCTTTAAAAACTTTTCAGCTAGACCTGTCCAAGTATCAATGGATTCCGGTAGTTGTGAATTTAGCCAGGCTTTAGCTCTATCTCTTAATGTATAAGTGAAGAGTGTTAACCGTAAGGCTTTCGAAGTTACCCCGGGAATGCGAAAATGATCCGTCATTTCTATAAATGATTTTAAGTGTGAGTGCGGATCCTCCGAAGGTAATCCCCCAAACTGGCCCATTGCTTGGATCATCTGGAACATTACTGGTTCGGGTTTAAATGTTTGTGCCACCATGTTGGGCCTGATAATTCCTGATTTTAATTGATCAAATTCGGGTGTTGCATAGTCCCTTATTTTTCTATCTTTACTATCAGCAATACCAACCGTAGTTTCGACAACCAGAGGTGGCGGAGGTGGATTTTCACCGCGATCCCCCATGGTTTGGTATAAAGGTGGGTTTTGCCGATTACCTCTTCTACGTCTTATAGTTCTTCCGATTTAGTGATCAAGAGGTAGAGGTTCTCCGTGTTGCAGGCGTGGCATACAACACAAAGATTGTGATTTGAAACGAGTGACACAAGCTCAAATGAAAACCAATATCTCAGGATTTAAAATCGTGCCAGTCCCCGGCAACGGCGCTAAAAACTTGATTGCCGAAAACCGTATAGTTCCACAGAGTGGCACAGTGTTCCCATAATGGGGGCGCAAGTATACACCTGAACTATGATCGCTACAAGTAATAAATTGGTAAGTATACCAAGTATCGTATCCATAAGGACTGAACTACTGAGAATCAGAGAGTTTCACGAACTTCTTGCACAAGTCTCGGTTTGTAGAAAAATTTATCGTTTTGTTGGATGAATGACTTAAAATTAAAATGTAACTCTCGAATATTAAAAATGGGTGTGGGTGTGAGTTTCCTTGAGATTTACATAGTAACAAATGGTTAGTTGCCTTGTAGCACAAAGTGTTTATAAAAAGCCCGATCTCTCGAAATGATGAATTTTATAAACCGGTCCTACAAGGTTTCTGTTAGCTCCAAATCTTTCTGTTTGTGAAAGTAGTGAAAATAGTCTAAGTACAGAAGTCTCCACAGAGGCTCTGCAAAAGAACCCAAGAATACCGAAGGCAAGAATCTGCAGAAGACTGCTCACAGAGGACCGAGCCGCAGAACCTCTGTCACCCTTGACAGAGCCTCTGCGGTTTATACTGAAGACTTAGAAGATTTACAAATATCTTTCTACTGTTCCAGGATCCGTTCATCCACTTGTTCTAGGCGTTCCCTGACATCAACTACACATGTCAAACTCTGATAGGGCTCTGTCAGAATTGGAACATGCGCATTAAATGAACATCGTACCTGCTACTGTTCATACGATATTGTCTACTGTAGATCAGTCCTTATTGTCTAAAGTATGTCCCCTTTGTAGTAGTATAAATAGAAGACTCATGTTGAGTTCTCCAATTAACAAGAACGAGAATCAGATAATTAAGCTACGCACAAACACACACACCAGCAGTTCTTTCTTGTTATGTTCTTGGTGTTCTTGATTAATATCAAACAGTAATCTTGGAGATACTCATCTGTTCTTTACATAATGTTTATTTGATATTGTGTGTTCTTCTACCTTTACATTATCTTTCAGTTCTTAAATACGCTTCCGCACCATATCTAAATCTGAACTAACTGAAAGTTAAGATCATTGTTAAGAAAACAGGAACCAACAATTGGTATCAGAGCAAACCTTGATTTTTAATATCAAGGGATCCACTCTAAACAATGATCGTTGGTAGAAACTTGGATTTTTAACCTAGTCTTCTTATTAAACAAACAGTTTCTGTTTTTCTGCCATGTTTTCGATTCATTCGAACTCTGGTAAAAGTATAGAATTTGTTATTCTGGTTGAAAACTCTATTTTAGTGCTCAGCTTAAAGCTTTTAAGCTTAAAAACTTCATACGAAGCATCCACTTCATACTCTGAAAAGTTTACTGTTCCAACCCTTTTCTGGATAATTTATCTTTCTCTAAAATGACGAGTACAAACAACTTCTTCTCTTCTGGTTCCTTAACAAAACCTCCCACTCTTTTTAGAGAGGAATACCCTCAATGGAAGATTCGAATGATTCACTTCTTTGAGGGAACTGACAAAGAATTGGTTTATTATATCCGTAACCCTCCTTTCGTTCCCATGATAACTGTACCTCGTGTTCCTGGCACAGACGACACACCAGAAATCCCAGAACACACGAAACCAAATACCCAGGATAAATGGTCTGATCCTGATTGGGCTAAATACGAAGTTGCTCAGAAAACTAAGAGAATTCTGATTATGGCCATTCCAAATGACCTTTTCCAGTCCATGGATGCATGTGAATCTGCATATGATCTATGGAAAGAACTGGAAAAACAACTAGAAGGAGGAGCCAAAACCCAGAAGAACCGCAGAGCTCAATACATAAATGAATACTATGCCTTTAAAGCTCTGCCAACAGAATCTCTGCAGACTACGTATGATAGGTTCAACTCTCTAATAAACAAGTGCAAGAAGTTCGACATCCACAGAACCTCTGAAGAAAACAACGTTATGTTCCTGAAGTCTCTGAATGAAGAATGGCTTCAGTTATCTATGTCTCTGCAAACAAATCAAGACTTAGATTCCTGGACCCTATCATACCTCTATGGAACATTGACAGCACAAGAGCCTCATATAGCACAAGCAAAGGCCCAGATCATTGCACCTCTTGCATTGGTTGGTAAGACTACAGAGGCTAGAGAGAAACCAAAGAAAGAAAAAGCAGTAGAGGAAAGAAAGGAGAAGAAGAAGAAAAACATGATGATGGAAAGTGAAGAAGAAGAAGAGGAAGTAGCAGCAGAAGAAGAAACGACCCTGGCCTCGATAGCTAAATCTTTAGCTCTCTTGACTAGGGAATTCAGCAGAGGATACCAGAAGAAATCTGGTAATGAACGATATGAAAGAGATAATCGAGAGAGAGAAGGGTCAAACGACAGAAACGACAGAAGTGGTGACCGACAGAGGTCAAGTGACAGAAATGACAGAGGAAATGACCGACAGAGGTCGGAAGACAAAGCTGGCAATACTCCACAGATTCAAGAGTGTTACAAATCTGGTAAGACAGGCCACTACGCAAATGAATGCCGAACCGAAAGAAGTGGTGACCGACAGAGGTCGGACGACAGAGCTGGAAACTCCACACAGAGCCAAGGATGCTACAACTGTGGAAAGCCAGGTCACTTCGCCAACGAATGCAAGAGCAAATCAAATCGCCCTCAGAGGGATGCAGCTTTCTACAAAAAGAAAGCTGAATACTATGCTCAGAAGTCACTAATGGTGAACAAAGAAATCTGGGAGTCAGACACATCCTCTGACGAAGGCGAAACAAAGAATGCTCTATTCTGTGGCATGGCAGAAGTCAGCTCCGACTCCGACAGTGAGGTATCCACTTCTACCTCTAACTCTAATACTGCAGAAGATGATTTGATTAAACTTAACATTGAATACACTGAAATGAAAAAGACATGTAAAAATATTCAAAAAAGGCTCACCTTCTATGAGAGAGAAGCTAGACTTCTCACTCAAGAAAAAGCTAAAATCTTTAAAGAAAAAGAAGAAATTGAAATGGACTGGAACAAAAAGTTAAATCCTTTAAAGGAAAAGATTTCTGAACGTAACTCTTCTTTGAAAACAAAGTCTAAAGAACTAATGGACGTTGAGTGCGACAGAATGAACATCCTAGCTCTTAAAAATTATTTTCAAAAGGAAAGAGAAGTCCTCTGTCAAGATTTAATCAGAAGAGATCTTCAAATTAAAAAATTTCAAGATGCTCAGAAGGTGTACGAAAAAATAAACACACAAATAGGGAGACGGGGAATTGGCTTCTGTGATATAGATCCTTATACCGGAACCAAAAGAGACAAGTCTCTGTCCTCTCTATTTCACATTGGAGATACAAGAAAACCTGGATTTCCAAATCTTCTCTCTGTAAATAAAAGGCAAAAAGTCTCTGGGGAACCTCACAAGAGGAAACCTCTAAAGATGACAAATGTGTGGTTTGAAAACACACATTTGTCACCTTCAATATCTGTCAAAAGAGAATCCAAACCTAAGAGGTATCTGAAAACTCAAGATCATATAGGAATCTTCAAGTTTGGTAATCCCGAGACTCAAACTCAAGTTGCATTTGTCTGCATGATGAATTCTGAAAAGAAATTATCAGCAGAGGCACCTGAGTTCAAGCCAAGAATTACAGAAGAAAAACTTGATATCTCTGAAGAAAACCTTTGTACATCTTCCAGCGATCAAGATCTCTCTGAAGAAAACTTAACAGATACTTCTGTTAACTTAGAAGATAGTTCCTTAGAAAAGGAAGAAAGTGAGTATGGCACATGTTCTGAAAGCCCAGCCTCTGTCGAAAGAGAACCAAGTGACTCAACCTCTGTATATGAGGACGATTCATCCTCTGACGAATCAGAGACTGACTCTAAGTCAGAAATCGGACCTAGTGACACAGAGGATTTTAAACAAACCTCTGAAGTTCTTAACAGAACTGTTCCTCCCAAGGAGAAAATCACTGGAATTCCTATCTGTCCAGACTTTTTGAATATGTGCATACAAGCCAAAACCTCTCTTGAGCTTGAAAATTTCAAACAACAGAAGTTAATGTCCACTCAAATTCCAACGAGTTCAAAGATTTTAAAACCCTTAAAACCTATTAAAGAAAAACTAACATGGCAACAGAAGGGTAAATGGACAAAAAATGACAAATCTTTTTCTTCTGTGACAGTGAAACCTGCAGAAGTTCACCACAGAAGGGGTACACAGAAGGCCACACTCAACAAAGGATTTTGCAAACAAAAATCTAGCCTACATAAACCTTCTTGTAATAGAAAGTCTAATGTTAGGATAGACTGTAATACCTCTGTGCCCCATTTAATGTATTTAATGAAAAGTTCAAGCAAATCTCTTCGCACATTCAATACTGTCATTGCTTTGATCTTATGTTTAAATTAAACCAACACTTCAAAAGTCCACACTGTCATCTCTTTGTACCCAAAGAAAATGATAAATCCAAGGGTAAGAAGAAACAACATGTTTCTTCAACAGAAGCTAAAACAAAGACCAAGAATGCTAAGGCAAACTTGAAGACCCCTAACAAAACTGGACCCATGTGGATATGGGTACCTAAAACTCTCTAATTGTCTTGCAGAAGCAGTATGTGCCAATCTGGTATCTAGACTCCGGATGCTCGAGGCACATGACTGGCGACAGAGGTCTTCTATCCACATTCAAAGAAAAGATCGATGGTGGATCTGTGACCTTTGGAGACAATAAAAATGGGTACATCAAAGGCTACGGAGTCATACAGAAGGAGAATATAACCGTATGCAAAGTTGCATATGTTGATGGCCTTAAACACAATCTTCTCAGTGTTAGCCAACTCTGCGATACGGGATTCGACGTAATGTTCAAAAGAACCTTCTGCTCTCTACAGAGTGAGGACACAGGAATTGAACTTCTGCGAGCCGAAAGAAGAGGAGATCTATATCTCATGAACTTCAATGCAAAGAACAAGAAAGACAAAATCTGCCTTGTTGCATGCAAAAGCGAAGAAGCCTGGTTATGGCACAACAGGTTCTGCCATTTAAACTTTCATACTCTTGATAAACTTGTTCTAGTCAAAGGTCTACCAAACGTTAAATTTAATAAAGATCATTTATGCTCTGCCTGTGAAATGGGAAAACTCAAAAGAGCTTCCCATAAAGGCAAAACTGATGTATCTTGCCCTAGACCTCTGTACATGCTACATGTTGACCTCTGCGGTCCAATATCTACACAGAGCCTAGGTGGCAAGAAATATCTGCTTGTTTTGATCGACGAATTCTCAAGATTTACCTGGGTTGAATTTGTCAGAAAGAAATCAGATGTTCCAAACATACTGATAAATTTAATGAAAAGAATCCAACTTCTGTATGAGTGCAGGATTCAGAAACTGAGAAGCGACAATGGCACAGAATTCAAAAACTCTGTCATTGAAGCCTATCTTACAGAAGAAGGAATTTCACAGAACTTCTCTGATGCACGCACCCCACAACAGAATGGCGTGGTCGAACGAAAGAATCGCACGCTTGTGGAGGCCGCCAGAACTATGCTAACCGCATGTGGATTACCAATGACATTTTGGGCAGAAGCAATATCAACCGCTTGCTATACCCAAAATCGATCAACCATCGTAAAGAGACACATCAAAACACCATATCAGTTGATCAACAAAATACGACCAAACATCAAGTTCTTCCATGTATTTGGATGCAAGTGCTTCGTCTTAAATGATAGAGAAGCAAGAGGAAAGTTTGAAGTAAAGGCAGATGAAGGCAAGTTCATAGGATACTCTGCAACTTCCAAGGCCTACAGAGTTTATCTTCTACGATCTCGAACGATTGTAGAAAGCATAAACGTTTCTTTTGACGATACCTTCCAAATGACTTATGAACAAATCAGTTCAGAACTCGGTCTAAAAGGGGAATCCTCTGGCATCTCAAAAACAAGAGAAGAAGACTTAAATCTTCTATTTCAAGAGATGTTCCATGATGACATTGATCCCTCTACTGGAGCCGTCAGAGCCTCTGGAGAATCATCTTCTGCCAGCCAGAAAGCGATAGGTATATCTCTAACTGGTCCCTTAAATAATTCATCTTCCTCTGTTAATCATACAGATGCAAATGCCGAGGGGGAGCCAACAGAAGATGATACAACAAGGAAAACAACCACAGAAGCTACTGAAGAACCAACTCCAGAAACCACAGAGGAACCAATAACAGAGGAACTAGAGGACTCAGTCTATACTTCCTCAGAGGAACAAACACCGCCACTCATTCCAATCATTCCACAATCTATAGGATCAAGCACGAAAGCAAAATCTACGACAGAGGCTGCACAAGAACAACAATTAGAAACCTCTGAAGAACAACTTGATGAAATTGATGACCATCTCCCAAGAACAACAAAATGGACAAAAAGCCATCCTCCAAGTCTTATAATCGGCGAACCTTCTGAAAAGGTAAAAACAAGATCTGCCACTGCTAACTTTTGTTTCTTTACAAACTTTATTAGTGTAATCGAGCCAAAAAGGATCTCTGAAGCCCTTGACGACCCAAACTGGGTAGACGCTATGCAAGAAGAGCTTCTATAGTTTGAACGAAACAAAGTCTGGACTTTAGTTCCTCTGCCACAAGGAAAACAAGCCATAGGAACTAAATGGGTCTTCAGAAAATAAGAAGGATGAAGATGGGGTGGTCATAAGAAACAAAGCAAGATTGGTGGCCAAGGGATATCGACAAGAAGAAGGCATAGATTACGATGAAACTTTTGCCCCTGTCGCACGGCTCGAATCCATAAGAATCTTCTTAGCCTTCGCAGCCCACAGAGGTTTTAAAGTATTTCAAATGGACGTAAAATCCGCTTTTCTAAAAGGTGAAATCCAAGAAGAAGTATACGTCCAATAGCCACCAGGGTTTGAAAGCTCCAAGTACCCAAAATACGTGTATTACCTTGACAAAGCTCTGTATGGACTGAAACAGGGTCCAATGAGCATGGTACGAAAGACTTTCTACCTTTCTTCTCGATAATGGTTACGACAGAGGTACAACGGATACAACTTTGTTTTATAAACGAAAAAGTGATGAAATTATGCTTGTACAAATATATGTGGATGACATAATTTTTGGGTCTACAAATACACAAGAGTGTAAATTTTTTGAAAAACTCATGCATAGTGAGTTTGAAATGAGTATGATGGGAGAATTAACTTTCTTCCCCGGACTCCAAGTAAAACAATCATCAGAGGGAATTTTCATAAATCAAGCTAAATATGTCTCTGACATACTTTCAAAATACAGTCTCTCTGATGCCTCTGTAATAAGAACCCCAATGGCCACTGGAAATAAGTTATTCTCAGATCCAAATGGCATACCTGTAGAATGCACACTCTACAGATGTTAGGTCTAGAGTTTTGTCAAAAACACAAGTGTTGAGATCTGATCTGAAGAATCAGAGTTCTGAGTAAGAAGACTCAGAAGTTCTGATCAGAGAATAATGAAAAGATTACAAGTATGGGATTTGGTCAGAAGACTCAGAAGTTCTGAGTAGGAGACTCAGAAATTCTGAGTGAGACTCAAAAGCACAAGTGTTGGATTCTGACTAGAATGTTCAGAGTTCTGAGTAGGAGACTCAGAACTTCTGACTATGAAGACAAATGTTCTGAAGCGCTTATTCAGAAGTATGTTCAGAAGTTCTGAACAACATGTTCAGAACTTATGACTATATTCTGTTATATTTAGTTAACTAATTAGGACACGTGTATTATTCCTATTAGTCTTTCATATATGTACTGTAGCTTTAGCATTTCTTTACAGTATATATAGAAGTTAGCTCCTGTAAGCTAACTAATCTTGAGCATAACTTTTGGAGGATTTTCCCGCATATATTTGTATTCATCTTTTGTAATCTTTGAGATACTCTCTCTCTAAGATCTGTAATTCTGTTCTTCATTGAATACAAATCAGTTTGATCATATTACTTCTCAATTACTATTACATACATTGATATATTGATTGTAAGAGTGAATCCTGGACTTACAATTGGTATCAGAGCAAATCAACAAACAAATTCTGTTCAAGATCGTGTTCTTGAGGGTTTCTTGATCGCATTCTTGAAGATTTCTTGATCAATTCGTTAATTGATTCCGCTGCTACACGTAATTCTTGAATTCTTAGTAATTCTTGAATTCATTCTGTTTTTGATTCAAGAAATTTGAATTTGTCTTTCTGTTGAATCGATATCTTACAATCAAGTCATCCAAAGATTTCTCTCTATGCTGATTAATTCTCGAAATTAAACAGAGATCACAGGTATGTTTTCGAAATTCTTGATTGGTTTCTTGATCAAAGTGATTCTATCTGCTGCATGTTGATTAGTATTCAAATTGTTTGTTGAAAAGAAGAATTTCATTAATTCATGTACTCTAACTGTTTGATGAAATGCATGCGACAAATTTGATTAATTCTTGCATGTTCTAGATCTGTGTTGATTCTAATTTTTGATCATAATTCATAGTTGATATTTGAATTTGTCATTTCATCATGCCTGAGATTGTTCAAGTTTGTGTGAGACCTGCAAGTTCTATAACAAGTTCAGACAATTTACAAAAATCAAGTCCTGTAAAAGCAAAGGAAACAATTTATGAACCAAAAACTAAGATTGTTCATTTTGAAAGCAAGATTGCAGATCTTCAAGCAAAACAAGATGAAAATGCAAAAGTTATAAAGATTTTGCAAAAAGAGAAATCTGATTTTCTAAAGGATTTTAAAAAGGTTCAAGAAAATTTTTTCATCTGAAAATTTCTGATTTGGAGAAAATTCTTGCAAAAGAAAGAAAAGAGTTTGAATGCAAGAAAAATGTTTTTCAAAAAGAAAAGAATGGTTTTGAGAAAAAGAAAACAGGAATGTTAAATGAGTTTTCTGTAAAGATCAATGAGTTGGAGAAAGAGTTAAAAGATGGAAGGAAAAATGCTTAAAAGATGAGTTTGAGAAGGAAAAGAAAGTTTTTCATTTGGAGATAAGGAGACTAATTAAGAAATTATCTGATTTATCAACTAAAATCATGATAGAGAGGAAGTCCAAATCTGATTTGCAGTCAAGGTTTGATTTGTATGTTAAAAAGTTTAAAGAATTTGAAACAAAAGTTGTTGACAAATCAAATCATAGTTCAAAAGATCAGATTTGTTCTTCTAATCTGTTTTATGATTCTCCTATTGATAAATCTTATAATTGTTCTTTTAAAAAGATAAAAATGGAATGGAGAGTTAAAGGAACTACTTCCAAGAAAGGAGTGCTAAAATCAAAGGTTCCTAATTCAAATGTCAAGAAGAACAATACATTTCAAAGAAAATCTTTTGTTAAACCTGATGTGATTTATTCTGTAAATCAATTAGTCAGAATTGCACAAAAGAAACTTTGTTGTTCATATTGTGGGACTGATGATTTTGTGAACAAGAATTTTATTCAGCACTGGTATGGTTCTTATAGAATATCTGCATATACCACTACACCTAACAAGACTAGACCCAAGTTCATATGGGTACCAAAGACAACTTAATATGTTTTGCAGGTTATTCATGTGTAGAGCTGAATGATAATACTGACACATGACTTAAAACAGATGTTGTGCTTCAATTGAGAATTTTGACTTTTGATAATTCAGTCCAAAACTCAATTTGAATGTGATTATGGATTTCTGATTCATACAGATCAATTTGTTGATTTTGAAGATCTTTTTTGAAAAAGTTCTGTTTACTGTGGGGTTATCGAACTCATAGATGTGAGTGTTTTTAGTAGAAAACATTTCAGAGAATGTGTTCAGAATCACATTTTGAGCAACCCTGCAAATTTTGGTTGAAAATTCTGATTTTTGAGCAAGTTATGGTGATTTGAAGTTCAGAATGTTCAAAAATCACAAAATCCAAACATTTTTCTAAGGCATTTTCTCTGGATAGTTTTATCAGAATTCTGACTCTGTTACTCAGAAGTTGTGACTCTACTACCCAGAATTCTGACTCAACTAATCAGAATTCTGACTCTGATACTTAGAATTTTGAGCAAGTTACTCAGAATTCTGACTCTTCTAATCAGAATTCTGACTCTACTACTCAGAATTTGTTTTTTTTTGATATCTAATGAGGAATCATCGTAGATGATTACCAAAATCTCTTGATTTTGCAGGATTATCTTGATTTCAGAGGAAGTATTGACTCAAAATTTGATCTGATTGTTTCAAGATAAAGTTCAAAACCCGTGCTTCAACGTTTTATGTTTTTGAATATATCAGTTCAAAACCCGTACTTAAATGATAATGGCTTCTGAATAATTCAGTTCAGAACCCGTACTTCAGAGACTAAGACTTCTAAATAAATCAGTTTAGAACTCATACTTCTCAGGTGATATCCTTAACTGTCATATCTTTCTGTTTCAAGGAACAAGTGGTGAAAGGTAACATTGCATTATGTTTTATTTCTATTGCTTTGAATGTTTGAATCTTAACAAATTTAATTCAATGATATGAATATTTTTTTTAATTTTCATTTAATGAATAAAATGTGTGTCAAGGGTGATTTTACAAGTATTTTTGTATTATCTGAGCTATATTTGTTTCAACTTTCACTTCTGAAATAAATCGAAAGGTTAGCAAAACATGAATGAAATTATGCTGAATGCTCAATGTTATGTAAATTTAGACTTATATAGAATATAATGCTCAAAAAGCCGAAATGTCAGAATGATGGATGGAAACAAAAATATGGGGGAAGTACTACGTTTTAGAACCAAGTGATTGAGATGAAATAAATATATATAAAATCATTTAGTTTGAAAGTTTCTACCTGTGGCCTTTCTGGTTTGGGAGAGTAAGTCCTAAGGGGTGCTCGACACCTAGTCCCTAAGATCAACTGGTCTGGGATCGGCTGACCCAAATCCTGCAATAGAACCAGATAGAAAGCCATGTTCTACTGGTACAAATGGGTTTAAGATATATCGATGTGTCCTTTCTGGTTTGGGAAATTAAGTTCCAAGGGGTGCTTGTCACCTAGCACCTAAGACCAACTGGTCTGGGATATGCTGACCCAAATCCTACTATAGAACCAGATAGAAAGTCATGTTTAACGATGTATCTTATTCTTACTAAACTTTTTGATTAAAAGATGCCAATGTGCACAAAATTAAAAGATGTCAATGAGCACAAAATTAAAAGATATCAATGAGCACAAAATTAAAAGATGCCAATGAGCACCCATCTCTTGAAACTTTGGGAAAATACAAAGTCGCAATAAACTTGTAAATTTGTGAAAATCCTGATTTTGGACAAATAGTGTGAGTAGAGCAAAGTATTCGTATATGTTTTTAGAATTGCATATGTTTAAAGCTAATCATATTTCGCATGCTAAGCACACCAAATAGATTTAATAAAGGGATTGAAACTGGACATTTTTAACTTTATATGCAATGATGACTTGTATTTGAATCCAAACACATGCATTTGATTTCATTTGATTGAAAAATATGTTAAATTTCATTAAGTTGGATTTCTTTTGTAAAGTTTTCAAATGATCAAATGTTAGTAGTTATCAAGTGTAGTTCAGTGAATCTTATTCTCCTTGTATAAATGTTTTCATTAAAGCACTGTATTTGAAATGAATAATTTTAATGAAATATATGCATATTTTCAGGGGGAGAAAACAAATTGCTCCAGAATTCTTATTTTGAGGGGGAGCAAGGTTATTCATTAAGGAGGAGAAAAAGCATAGACTTCATTCGAAGAAAAAGCATCGCTAAAGTTTTGAAAATCAAGGGGGAGAAAAGCTAAAGATTTTGAAGATGATTTTGCTTTCCAAAACTTTAGGGGGAGAAGAAAATAGAAAATGATTTGTACAGAAACAACAAAAGAGAGAAATGGTATTTTAAGAAGGAGAAGAGGAAAAGGAAACTGATCTGTTGTTTCTTATAAAGAAATGTTATGAAAGCTGATTGATTGATTCAAAAGGGAGAACAAAGTCATAAAAAGACAGAAATTTGATTTGATCTCATGAAGATGAGAACTGTCATTTCAAGGGGGAGCAAAGAAAAAGCAAATATGTAACAGAAATCAATTTGCAAATCGTTGCTGCTGCTGATTAAAGACTGACCAGAAGATGTTAACTTAGATTATTCAGAATTCTGAGCAGAAGTTGTCAAAGCATTCAGAAGAGATCCTTCTGAAGTTTGTTCCTGTGCTAAAAGAATTTGATGATTAAAAGTATAAGTGTGTTTGACAAAAAGGGGGAGATTGTTAGGTCTAGAGTTTTGTCAAAAACACAAGTGTTGAGATCTGATCTGAAGAATCAGAGTTCTGAGTAAGAAGACTCAGAAGTTCTGATCAGAGAATAATGAAAAGATTACAAGTATGGGATTTGGTCAGAAGACTCAGAAGTTCTGAGTAGGAGACTCAGAAATTCTGAGTGAGACTCAAAAGCACAAGTGTTGGATTCTGACTAGAATGTTCAGAGTTCTGAGTAGGAGACTCAGAACTTCTGACTATGAAGACAAATGTTCTGAAGCGCTTATTCAGAAGTATGTTCAGAAGTTCTGAACAACATGTTCAGAACTTATGACTATATTCTGTTATATTTAGTTAACTAATTAGGACACGTGTATTGTTCCTATTAGTCTTTCATATATGTACTGTAGCTTTAGCATTTCTTTACAGTATATATAGAAGTTAGCTCCTGTAAGCTAACTAATCTTGAGCATAACTTTTGGAGGATTTTCCTGCATATATTTGTATTCATCTTTTGTAATCTTTGAGATACTCTCTCTCTCTAAGATCTGTAATTCTGTTCTTCATTGAATACAAATCAGTTTGATCATATTACTTCTCAATTACTATTACATACATTGATATATTGATTGTAAGAGTGAATCATGGACTTACAACAGAGGAATGATTGGGTCTCTGTTATACTTAACTGCAAGTAGACCTGACATAATGCATGCCACATGCCTCTGTGCAAGATATCAAGCTAACCCGAAGGAATCCCATTATAATGCTGTAAAGAGGATCTTCAGATACCTCAAAGGGACCAAAAATCTTAACCTCTGGTATCCGAAGAACTTTGGTTTTGGTCTTAAAGCTTACACAGATTCAGATTATGGAGGATGCATGCTCGACAGAAAGAGTACCTCTGGGAGTTGTCAATTCCTAGGTGGTAAACTAGTCAGCTGGACCTCTAAAAAGCAGAACTGTGTATCCACATCTACAGCAGAAGCCGAATACGTTACTGCTGCTAGTTGTTGCTCCCAAGTTCTGTGGATGAAAACTCAGCTTAAGGACTATGGCCACATCATATTCAAGATTCCCATCTTTTGTGACTCAAAGAGCGTCATAGCAATCTCTGCCAATCCAGTACAGCATTCTAAAACAAAGCATATCGACATCCGTTACCACTTTTTGAAACACCATGTTGAATATGGGACAATCGAAATGCACTTCGTATCTACAGAGTACCAGCTTGCAGACTTATTCACCAAAACACTAGATGAGAAAAGATTCCTTTTCTTGGTGGGTAAGTTGGGAATGATAAACATGAGTTAAAACCTCTGTAAGTATAACTTAATCTTCTGTAAATATGTAAATACATTGTTTTTGTTTTGTAGCTTAAATTATTTCTGTATGTAAATTCTCAATCACCAAGTGTTCAATACTCAACAGAGCTTCTATGGGATTGCTCAGAACCTCTGACAGTCCTTACAGAACCTCTGAAAGACTTGATCTATGTTCTATGCACAACTTATCTTATTTGATCCAAGCATAGGTCAAGGGGGAGCAGAAGAAGACCTTGAAATGATCAACATAGGTTGATCATTCAAGGGGGAGCCAAAGAAGAATTGTGATCAACCACAATCAACAGAGGTCAAGAATTTCGCCGAACAAAGGAAAGTCAAAAAGTGAGTATCTCGTACAAATCCTTCAAGAAAACAATTTTCTAGGACACAAATTTCCAATTATGTCCTAGAAACATTACTTATGACATTCCAAAAAGAAAATAATCAAAACGACTGATGAGTCTCCCTTTATGAGAAATTTAAGGTTCCAGAGCCTCTGCTAAGCTCAACAGAGCTTCTGTAAGTCAGATCCTCTATTACTACAAATTACATATAATAACTCGATCGATCATCTTGAATGTCATACAGAAGGTCTCAAGTCAAAAAGTTTCATACATCATAGAACTTGTGCTAACAAATCAAGATATTTGAAGTTTACACGTACAAAATCATTTACGAAAACAGTTTTCTAGGACACAAATTTCCAAATATGTCCTAGAAACACTGCTAAAGACATTCCAAACTTCAAATATTCAAAAAGATTAATGAGTTCTTCGTTATTAGAAATTTAAGGTCATAGAGCCTCTGCTAAGCTCAACAGAGGCTCTGCTAGGGAAATCCTCTATGATCATAAATTTAAAATAAAAACTCTATCAATCTATTTGAATGTCCTCTACAGATTTCTCTTGAACAATGGCACGCCTTAAGACACAATAAAGGGTAAGTCACAGAGCCCATTCCAAAACAAGAACCTCTGTTGATTAACCTAGGCATCTTATAAGAGTTACTCGCACAGAACCTTATCCAAAACAGTTTTCTAGGACACCAACTTCCAAATATGTCCTAAAAACAATTCTTAAAACAATTAAAAACTTGGATGATCAAAAAGATTATTAGATTTTTAGTTATGAGAAATTTCGACTCATAGAGCTTCTGCTGGCTCTGACAGAGCTCCAAAACCTCTGTGAATACAATTTCCACTCTAAAAATCTATCGATCCTCTCCAATGCTTTTTCAAATACTTTTGGTAAAGGTGCAAGCAACAGAAGAGGAAAATAAAAGGAAGATTTCAAACCACAGAGCTTCTATCATTACAGAGCTTCTTTCATTTTTTCAACTTAGGGAAATTCTGTAACAATAACGGCTATTTTACTGCGAGTGAAAATTATGTGGAGGAAAAAAACCCACGCGCCAAGCATTAATAGGTCGCGCACGACGTCAAGTCGTACTCTGACACTGATGACGTGTCTCATTTTTATTGGACGTACACGGCACACGTTCTTTTGGAAAGTTGAACCCGCCGTTCACACTCAAGTACGGACCCCAAAAATTATCCACTTCCATATATTTACCTCTTCAGATTCTACCGTTACCTTTCACTATAAAACCCAAGTTACCTCTCCTCATAAAGCTTTACGAACTTACTTTCTTCTCCGGCGAACCATTGCAAAAACCTGCAAAATTCTTATCTTCATACAAGAAATGGTCTCCTCTTCTCAAGCTATCTCCCCTGCACACTCACCGGCGAACTCCCCTGAACACCCTGAACACTCTGAACATTCAGAAAACCCTGAAATCGCCAGAAACCTGGAGCAAGATAACTCCGGCGATGAAGCAGACTTTGCTCCGACAACCCATCTCCAAAACTTCTTAGCACATGAACATTTTGCAAATGTTCTACCTTTGAAACCCAATAATCACTACCTTGTTCCTTCAAGAACCGCTTTTGGGAAAGCACATGCTATACTTCTCCATATTCTGAAACAACATATTATGTTAGATCTGAAGTTTTGTCAATAAACCAAGTGTTAAAGATCTGATAAGAAGAGTCAGATATTCTGAGTAGAGGAGTCAGAGATCTGAGAAGAGAAGTCAGAGTTCTGAGAGAAAGAGTCAGAAGCTCTGAGAAGCGTTATCAGAAGAATGTTCAGAAGTTCTGAACTACCTGTTCAGAACTTATGACTACATACTTTACTTAGTATTTAGTAAACTAATTAGGACACGTGTTATGTTCTTATTAGTCTTTCTTATTTGTACTGTAGCTTTAACATGTCCGTTGCAGTATAAATAGAGTGGTTAGCACTACGTTGCTAACTGATTGATTTTACCGTATATCCTTGTATTCATTCTTTGTAATCTTTGAGATTCTCTCTCTTAGATCTGTAATTCTGTTCATCATTGAATACAATTGGGCTTGATCATACAACTTCTCAATTACTGCTTTCTATATTGATTGTAAGATTAGATCCTGTACTTACATATTCTCTACCCTCTTCTGACCAAAACCGTGGACAAAATCCCTGCCAGGTACATAAATCAATTCTGACAAAGTTGCAGATTTGATCCAGAAGACCGACAGATCAAAGGGTACATCTCCAAACCCGATAAATCCGCACATCTTGAACTCAAGTTCAACAGAACTATGTTCTCTCTTGAGTTCAGCCTACCCACAAGAGGTCTTCTAGGGTTAAAGACCTTTGCACAGGAACCTACAGATGAAGAGCTCTGCAGGGTTGTCGAAATGTTGGGGTACAACGTACCACTCAGAAAGAGAAATGACTTCCGCAGAGGCAGATTACCACCTATATGGAATACACTCTTTTCCATACTCAACAGATGCTTAACCGGGAAAGTGGGGAGACCAGATCATTCCTCACACCAAATACTAGCCATCATGTACGGAGTCTACTACGACCTACCTCTGGACTTCGCCACTCTCATGATGCAAGAAATGGTTAACACCATCGACAGAAAGATCACCTTCCAGCAGAAAAAGTCAAAGACAACAGGAGCTCTACCTCATCTGCAGTTTCAAAGAATTCTAGGTGTTCTGCTAGAGCCTCTACTCTTGCTCGAAAAATGGCCAATGGAGGGGCCAACAACCAAGATGTATGCTATGAACAAAAACTCCCCAACAGAACATGCTGATGGATACCCACACTGCAAACCTCTGCCAAAGAAACTTCTGGGATATGTAAGGGACGAAGAACTAGAATTAGAATACATACGCGATCATAGGACTCCAGAACCAAGTCCTATGACACCCCCGTGTCTAGGAGTCCCCATAGGTACAGAAGTATTAGATAGGTTGACCGATGAAGAATGGGCAGCTGCTTTTCAGAAGCATGAAGACAATCAAGCCAGATTCCGTGCTCAAAGAAAATCCATCTACTCTGCCTCAAAGAAACAAAAACCCTATGCCTCTACTCCTCAAAAGAAAACTCATAAGAGGAAAACCACAGAGGGCACCTCTACAAGTGTCGCAGAAGCTCAACCCTCTCCTCCTCATGCCACAAAAGTTGGATCTTCTGCTCCTCCCTCTTCCCCAAAGGAAACGAAGAAGAGAAAATCCAAAGCCTCAGAGGAAGGGGCACCTAAACCCAAGAGGAGAAAGAGCAAGAAGAAAACTGGGAAACCTCTGTCTCCTATGCAAACAATTGCAGAAGAAACAGTGGTAGAAGAGGTGGTAGGAGAAGTAGCACAAGAATCCCCTCTACAATCCCCTAATCCCATCAATTATGCGCATCATGGGAATTTCTCTGACTTCCTCCAACGTGTTGATCCAAACCCTCAGTGATTTTATAATGACCCTCTCTTATATACTTAGTGAAAATTGTAAGTAAACAATATGTATCAGAGTTTCACTATCGCTGATAAGTACTAAGATCTTACAGTACCGCTGATAGGAACTCTCACTCTTTAGTTTAAACATTCAGCGAATCTGTTCACCATAATACTCTGAGTATGTTCAGTACTTATGGTGATCGCTGATAAGTTAGTTGTTTACTTATGCTCCCTGAAGACAAGTTTCACGTTAACATAGGTTCTACGCTGAAGTCGAAGATCAAGCTCAAGAATCAGCGACAAGTCTCCTAATGAACTGATGCGGATCAGCGAAGACTCAGATTTGTCCACTCAACGTGAAGTATCAAGTACAAGACTTTAGCTATCGCTGAACTCTATCATTCGCTGACAAAGAATGATAGATCGCTGAATCAACGAAAAGCTGATCATGAAGTCCTCCGTACAAAGTACTTTTGTCTTAACCACCCTTGCACGACTCCGTACGATATGTCAGAAAACGAACCTCCTTATTGTCTGAAATCGTATAACCACTCTGATATTACACTGTTCAACATGCGGCTACTAAGGTTGTCAACAAAGGTCAATGACATACAACCAATCAGCTGCTGCCACGTGTAAAGTGTAAACTGCAATGCATTAAATGCATGCAGTATATAAGAAGAAGAACTCACTTCATTTTGAAGCAACTTGCTAACTCTGGACAAGTTCATCCTTCTTTTCTTGAGATAGGTTATTATTAGTAATTTCCTTCTCTTTCTTAGTGCAAGAAACTTAGTGTTCCAACTTGTTTAGATTTAGGTTTATCCTTAATCTTGTTTCCGCAACAAGCTGTAAATTGTTAATGATTTATCAATAAACAATTTAGAAAAGTAAAATCTGTGTGTTTGTATTCAACCCCCCTTCTACAAACTTGTATAGCCCTTCGGGACCAACAACTGGTATCAGAGCGGATTTGTTTAAACTCATAAACAAGATTGTAAGTCCCATAATTGAAGCAACAATCAAGAAACTCCATAAATGTACAATAGAAAATAGGCAAGAAGAACAATTTGTTGAATGATCTCTATTCATATGCTTTACAATACAATGGAGGGAGAAATTGATATACGACTCTTTCAAGACTCACTGTGTATTCTCTTAATTGTCTCAAAGTCTCAAATTACAATGTAAGCCCAAGACACCTATTTATAGTGTCTAATTACATGACATGGGCCCAAGCCCATTTAACTCCCATTAAACTCCCAAAGCCCAAAAGACTAATAAAGCTAATTATAATACATTTGACTTTCATTGACTTTACATGGACTTTATAAAACTTTCTATATAATTGGGGCTTTCTAGACCCAACAATCTCCCCCTAAAGTTTTATAAAGAAAGCATCTTCAAATGATCTCCCCCTTGATTTCTTTGAAAACTTTGATGTTGCATATCTTCATGCCTTGCAAAACTATCCAAGCTCCCCCTCAAAATTTGCTCTTCTTCTTCACAAATTACAACTTTAAAATCGAATCCCATGTGCAATAAGCTCGACTGAAACAACCTCAGTTTATAATAAGGAATTCGTCCTTGAAATTTGAGTTGTATGATCATTAAGCTCAAGAGCTTAATCCATTAAGATCATAGGAGGGAGTGTCTTCATACACTTCAATAACTCAGCTTTGATCCACAAAAAAATAGAAGACAGAACATCTTTCTGAAAGTTGGGAGAAATATCGTGAAAAACGTTGCTTCGGTCCAGCAGCTATACACTGACTTCGACATAGAATCTGACAAATAAGCACATTGATTCAGAACAAACTCAAAACATGAAAAGTGTTCATCTGTGTCTTAGGAATTCAGCGCATCTGAAATCGTCAAATTTCGAGCTTCGAGGAGGGAGTTATGATCAAAATACGACAGGTGCGCAAAGCTGTTGAAAAATTCTGAAATGCAGCTTTACTCAGAAAAATACTAAGTAAAATTTCTGAGAAGACCACTCAGACCTCTGAGTAAGTCAATCAGATATCTGATCCTTAAAGAATTTTTTTTTAAAAAAAAATTCTAAGTCTGAAAGTTCTGACTCTTCACGATAAAGTTCTGACTTTTAGAGTCAGACTTCTGATTAAGCTTCGACAAAGTTCTGAACATTCTGATCCTTCTGAGCCTCATGATCAGATATTTGAATTGCCTTGTAACTGAATAAAATCACTTCAACTTCTGAATAGGCTTAATATCAGTTCTGAACAAATCTGATTAAGCTGAAATTTGAACAGCTTAATCAAAGTTCTGATTAACCTCCGATCATACTTCTGAATTGCTTTTTGTTGAAGTTCTGACTTAACAAGAATGTTCTGTGAAGGCTTAAGTGTAATTCTGATCACCCTTGATCATAGTTCTGAACACTCATGATCAGACTTTTGACTTGTCTTGAACAAAGTTCTGATCATCCTTTGATCGATTTCTTAACAAACATGACTCTGACTAGTCTTTGATCGATCAGAACTGCTACATTTTAGTCTTGAATCAGAATACTGCACTTTTTGACAGCAACTTCGCCATTTTTGACAGCAAAGAAATAGCCTAACAGCTTGCTATTTTCTGGTTTGACAGCTTTCGGTTTCCAACAACAATTTTCTGCGTTAACCCATTTTGACAGCAACAATTTTTTCTGTTTTGACAGCACTTTGACAGCAGCAAAAAATACTTAACAGCCCTAATTTGACAGCAACTTTTTGACAGCAAAATGGCATTGACATCAACCTTGTGGCTTGTTATGACAGCATCTAGACAGCAACTAAACAGCTAATTTTCTGAATTTTCAGCACCAAACAGCAAACATTCCATTACAGCAACATCATTAAGTTGTTTTCTGTTTTGGACAATAGTTTTTTTTTTTTTTGACAGCAACAAACAGCCCCTTCTTGCTTTCTGTTTTACTTCAACTTTGAACACTCTAACTAATCTTGATAACAACCATCTTGAATTGAATTAACAGCTTTTGCTTTTGGCATGATCAACAATAAATTCTTTCCAATTGATAACATCTTCCAATTATTATCATATTACCTTTCTCTGATCAACATCCTCAAATGAAATCAAATGGCCATCAAATTTATTTGATGAAGAAGAACAAATCGATCACTATTAATCTTTTGAACAAATCTGGTAGTTCATCATCAATACAAACTCCTTATTCTCCTTGTGAAATCCTCCACTCTAATCAAATGTTCACCAATTTAATTTGATGTAGAACGATAAGCCGATCTCCATAATTATCTTCTTAGAACAAAGATTGCAAAGAGTCAAGTTTCTGATTGATCAATTCAGAAAGTTGAATTTAAGCAATCAAAGATCTAAAACTCGTTTCAGATCTGACTTTGAACAATTAACACGTCATCAAACCTTTCACAGACAATTCATCGAGCATTTGGCGTGCAGAAACTGATTTAGAAGTAGATCATGAACATATAACTTCTTCTCTTCATTAAGAACCATCAAGATCTATAAAATCTTCCTCAAAATAGAAAATAGCTCTTCAAGATGTATAAGATCACAGAATATTACCTTGAATTGTAGCACACGATTAAGAACGATCTTGAATCACCAAATCTTGAAACTAGATCTTGAAATCTTGAATTGTTGCAAAAATGATCGTATCGAATTAAAATTGATTCGATGTGGCTCTGATACCAATTGTAAGTCCCATAATTGAAGCAACAATCAAGAAACTCCATAAATGTACAATAGAAAATAGGCAAGAAGAACAATTTGTTGAATGATCTCTATTCATATGCTTTACAATACAATGGAGGGAGAAATTGATATACGACTCTTTCAAGACTCACTGTGTATTCTCTTAATTGTCTCAAAGTCTCAAATTACAATGTAGGCCCAAGACACCTATTTATAGTGTCTAATTACATGACATGGGCCCAAGCCCATTTAACTCCCATTAAACTCCCAAAGTTTCATTTGTGGTAGGAATGAGACTCTCTTTGAAGTTCACCAACGTTTTAATTGCTTAATAATAGATCTGAAAACTGTTGGTAAGGAATATTCTAACTTTAAAGTGCTGACAAAGTTTCTAGAATGTTTACCTGAAAGCTGGGACAGTTATTCTATGTGTCTCAAGCTGTCAAAGGATCTAAGATCAATGACCCTTGCTACCTTATATGGCACGATGCTGAATCATGAGCAATCAAGCCATCTTAAGAAGAATCTTGTAAAAGATTCCAAAAGCACCCCTGTTGCTTTAATCTCAGAGGAACCCTCTACTCAGCGACCCTCGGTCACTATCACTGAGTTAGAGAGTAACTCTGAAAGGTCATCAGATTCTGACTCTTCAGATAATGATGAATCTTTGGCTCTCCTAACTAAAAAGTTCAGGAGATTCGCCAAAAAGAAAATGTTCAGTAAGAACAAACCTCTTTCTATAACTAATAAGCCAAGATCATCAACTCCTGTTGATAAGGCTACTGCTACTTGTTTTAACTGCGAAAAAAACTGGACATTTCGCTAACGAGTGCAGGTCTAAGAAAGTATCGAGAAACTCAGCGTTTCCCAAGAAATCCTTTATTCCCAGGAATAAAGATGACAAATATGCTAAGCTGAAAGAAAAATATGCGAAGCTGGAATGCTTCAAGAAGAAAGGCAAAGGCCTGATGGTTTACGATTGGGCTGCTTCTGAAGAAGAAGAATCATCATCTGACTCTGAAGATGATGAAGCCAATCTCTGTCTTATGGAAAAGATTGAAGATGAGGAAGAAAGTTCAGACATTCCCTCAACCTCAACCTCTGCAATTCAGGTATCACCTTCCTTCTTTACAAATATTGCAAATATTGATGAAGCTGATAGTCTCCGTAAAATCGATCTCTTGACTAGAAGTTTATATGAAGCCATGAATGGCAAAACTATAGTTGAAAACCAAAACCTTGATCTCGCTGAACAGCTTAAAAACTGTCACCTTCAAATAGAAAAGCTTTCTAAAATTGAAGAAGATTTTAAAGATCAAGTGCATTTAAATCAGCTAGTCAAAATCGAACGCCCAGAAGCTATCGCTGCATTGAAAGCTGAAAAAGCTACTGTTGAAGGATGGTGTAATTCTTCAACAAAGATCACTGAGATAATTAAGTCTCAGATACCCCTGAGTGATAAACGTTGTCTCGGTTAAAAATATGAAACTCAAGAACCAACCACTGATCGTTTCATGCTCTTATTTGGAACTTTCGTATCCTCAGTCGCTGACACTTCATCCTCTCAGTGTTCCTCGTCCAGACCTCCTATCCCTGAGGAAATTTCTACCTTTTCAAAAGGTAAAGAAAAAATGGTTTATCCAAAACCTACCTCTGTCTTTAAAGATAAAGGTAAAGGAATTGCTTTTAACCAAAATCCTCAGAAGGGTACTTTAGTACCAAAGCTGAATGCTTCTAAAGCTTTAGTGATTTATTCCTCTGGATCAAGGAATCAGATCTCTGGATCTACTCAGCGTGGGTCTATTCAGCGATCTACTCCTAGACTCAGAGTGGATGTCCTTGGTAAGAAATCTGAAGAACTAAACGTTCCTCCCATTTCGAAAGCCAAAAGCTTATTTGGTGCTGGTCCTTCTAATTCTAAATCAAAAGCTCAGCATTCAAATAGTCCTAGAACTACTTTTAGTTATAGGAAATGTTATCACTGTGGACTCACTGATCATATTGCTAGTAAGTGCCCCACAACCACCAAAGCTGAAAAGATAGCTAAGGTGAAGATTGCCCCAAGGCAAAGAAGACCACTGAGGTTAAGAAATTAACCAAAGTGAAGACCGACAAAGTTGAATCTTCAAATGATGCGAAGATTGCTGAACCTCCCATTCCAACTACTTCCACTGACAAACGTGTACACATGGTTAAGTGGGTACCCAAGAAAAACTAATCTTCCTTTGTGATGCAGGTTCAGAAGGGTATCTGGTATCTCGATAGCGGATGCTCTAGACACATGACTGGAAAGAAAAGCCTGCTCGCTGAATACAAGGAAGAGAAGGGTCCCTCTGTTACTTTCGGTGGAAATGAAAAAGGACATACCCGAGGGTTTGGTGTACTCTCTAATGGTACAACCACCTTCAGAAGAGTCTCATATGTTGAAGGGCTGAAGCATAATCTGTTAAGCATCAGTCAGCTTTGCGACAAGGATAACAAGCTAATCTTTACCAAGGAATCCTGCTTTGTCACTGACAAAAAGGAGAAGATAGCTCTCAGCGGTTATCGTTTGTAAAATGTTTATGTAATAAACATGGACTCAACCACCACTGAGAACTCATGTTTCTTCTCAAAAGCCTCATCTGATGTCAACTGGCTATGGCATAAGAGGCTCTCTCATCTGAATTTCAAGACACTGAACACTCTTTCTTCAAAAGAGTTAGTCACTGGTCTACCTCAACACTCATACGCCAAAGAGTCTTTATGTTCAGCGTGTGAGAAAGGGAAGCAGACCAAAGCAAGTTTTAAGTCAAAGCAAGTCTCCTCAGTGTCATCTCCTCTACAACTACTCCATATGGATTTGTTTGGCCCTGTTAACAAACAATCCATCGTTGGAAAGAAATATACACTAGTCATAGTTGATGAATTCTCTCATTATACATGGGTTATGTTTCTCCGTTCCAAGAGTGACACCCCTGAAGAACTCATCACCTTTGTTCGGAAGATGGAAACCCTGAACAATTTGACCGTTCGCTCAATAAGGAGTGATCATGGGACTGAATTCAAAAATAGTTCTCTTAATTCCTTCTTTGAGAGTAAGGGTATTTCTCACAACTTTTCTTCAGTGAGAACACCGTAACAAAATGGAGTCGCTGAAAGAAGAAATAGAACAATTATTGAAGCTGCACGTTCAATGCTCAGCGATTCTCACCTGCCTACTCAGTTTTGGGCAGAAGCTGTCAACACCGCTTGTTTTACGCAAAACAGGTCGCTGATAGTTAAAAGATTCAATAAAACAGCCTATGAACTATTTCATGGGAGAAAGCCTTCAATCACCTTTCTTCACATCTTTGGATGTCAGTGTTTCATACTGAATAACAGAGATGCCCTTGGAAAGTTTGATCCTAAGGCTGGTGATGGAATCTTTCTTGGATACTCCTCAGTCTCCAAAGCCTTCAGAGTCTTTAATCGAAGAAGACAAACTGTTGAAGAAACAATTCACGTCACGTTTGACGAATCCCGTTCAGCGAACTCTAAATCGTCCGCTGATACTGAAGAACTGAATCAATGGATGTTTTCTCATCTTGGTGATTCAGAAGATATTCCCACTCCTCGTGCTCATACAGTTGAAGATGATGGTCCTACTATCATTCCAAATATGCAGAATAGGGAAGCTGAAACATCATGGGTCTCAGCTGTTCCTATAAACACTATACCTGCTTCTGAACCCAATGTCTCAGACATTCCATCTACTTCTCAGCAATCAGTGAATATAATGACAACTGCATCCATTCCTCTCTTGGATGATACTCCAGACGTCGCTGAAGCTTCATCTTCAGCTCCTCCAGTTCAGGTTGAGTCAGCGTCTCACGCTCCGGCTCAGCGATGGACTGTAAATCACCCAATTGATCAAATTCTTGGTGATCCAAATGCTGGTGTTCAGACTCGACGAAGTGCAGGTAATATATGTTTATTTGTTAACTTTATTTCTCTGACTGAACCAAAGAAAGTAGATGATGCCCTCAAAGATCCAAACTGGGTCAGCGCCATGCAAGAAGAGCTGACTGAATTCGAAAGAAACAAAGTTTGGAAACTTGTTCGAAGACCAACTGACAAAACAGTGATAGGCACTAAATGGGTCTATCGAAACAAGTTGGACGAACATGGAACTGTTACCCGCAACAAGGCTCGTCTTGTTGCTCAGGGATACAGACAAGAGGAAGGCATAGATTATGACGAAACATTTTCTCCAGTAGCAAGACTAGAATCTATTCGTCTATTCTTACCATACGCTGTACACAAAGACTTCAAAGTATATCAGATGGATGTTAAGTCAGCGTTTCTAAATGGAAAGCTGAATGAAGAAGTCTATGTGGAACAACCTCCAGGATTCTCAGATCCTAAGCGTCCAGGTTATGTTTATAAACTGGATAAGGCACTTTATGGCTTAAAGCAAGCTCCACGTGCATGGTATGACACTCTTTCTACTTATCTCCATATTGAACAATTTGAGCGAGGTAAAATCGACAAAACTCTATTTTTCAGGAAAGTAAAAGGTCATATCATTCTTGTTCAGATATATGTTGATGACATTATATTTGGCTCTACTAACCCTGATCTTTGTATTCGTTTCGCTGATAGAATGAAAGATGAGTATAAGATGAGCATGATGGGTGAACTAACATATTTCCTTGGTCTTCAGATAAAGCAAAATGAAAAAGGAACTTTCATTAATCAGGGAAAGTATGTTAAAGATAAGCTGAAGAAATTCGACTTAACTGAAAGTTCAGCTATGAAAACCCCTATGGCACCACCGCTGACATTTGATAAGGATACTAAGGGTATTCCTGTTAATGTCACGATGTACCGTGGGATGATCGGCTCTCTTTTGTATCTTACAGCTAGCCGACCCAATATTATGTATGCAACATGTTTGTGTGCACGATATCAAGCTGAACCTAAGATATCTCATATGAAAGTTGTAAAGCGAATTTTTCGATATCTTCAGGGTACAACGAATCTAGGTCTTTGGTATCCCAAAGACTCAGGATTCGATCTAATCGCCTACTCAGATAGTGATTTTGCAGGTTGCAGAATGGATTGGAAAAGCACCACAGGAGGATGTCAGCTCCTGGGTGGAAAGCTGGTAAGTTGGACAAGTAAAAAGCAAAACTCAGTGTCCACCTCCACAGCTGAAGCTGAGTATGTAGCCGCTGGAAGCTGCTGTTCTCAAGTCTTGTGGATGAGAAATCAACTACTGGACTATGACCTTCAGCTCTCAAATATTCCAATCTATTGCGACAGCACAAGTGCCATCGCTATAGCCAACAATCCAGTGCTACACTCAAAGACAAAACACATCGAAATCAGGTATCACTTTATCAGAGATCATGTGATGAATGGTGATATAGAACTTCACTTTATCCCAACTGATTATCAGTTAGCTGATCTGTTCACCAAACCTCTTGATGAGACAAGGTTCAACTTTCTCATCAGCGGGCTTGGAATGCTGAACTTTGAAGAATAAAATCTTCAGCGGTTCACATTTGATCAGCGACAGGATAAAACCAACTTGTATAACCTATTCTATCATCTTCTCTCTGAATAAACTTGATTCGCTGATATCAAGGTATGTTTTCTCTCTCTGACAATCGCATGTAAATGCAAGATTTCAAAATAAATTACATCGCTGAATATCTCTTCCTTATCAGCGATACTTTGAAATTTCTAAAACCAACTGATATTTTTATTCAGTGCTTCATGTTTCAAAAGTGTCCCTGAGTTTTCAAAACCTCAGAGACATCCAAGAATATGAAAGGACAGTTGTGACGTCATTACAACGGATAAGCCCTGGCACGTTCTTCTTTCTGACACACGTTTGCACGTTTCGTTTACTCGCCAATCAAATGCAAACACGTGTCTGTGTCATGATGAAAATCTTTTCCCGCTCAAGATTTTCTCTTTCTAATCTCTCTATATAAACAATTTCTTGGTTTATATTTTCCTTTTACGCGAACTTCTCCTCCAAGCAAAGAAAGAATTCACTGTTGCATTTTGCTCTCGAAATTTTTCAAGAACAACTGTTCATCTTCTTCAAACATCAAAGGTTAATATGTTCTTATTATTTACCAAATGCAAATAACTTGTTTCTGATCTTCTCATTGTTTTAACAAGATCAAACAAAAGAACTTCTTAAAAATGAAATCATTTTCTTTCATGGTTTTATGAACACAACCATTTCATGGTTGTTCTTCAAGTTTAAATGCAAAAATCTTAAACTTGTTCTTCATTCGTTTTTCCAGAATCCCAATCTTCAAAGGAAACTGGAAAACAAGATTTTTTTTGGGTTTGCATTTCGTTTTTCAAAAACAAGAAAAACCCTAATCTTCATTAAGACATTTTGTCTGAATGAAATGGACAAAATTCGAACCATCTTATTGGAAAATCTTTCCACATTAAGATTATTCTTATTTGTTAATCTTTGGTTGAACTGATACAGAAAATGGCATCTTCTGACATTCCCAAGAACACCATCGCTGAGAAAACTGCTGCTGATGATACTGCTGAGGAAGTGGAAATCCTCAAGGCTCCTCAGGTCAAGTTCTCTCTTGACAAACTAGATTGGACAAAGATAAATAACCTCTATGCGCTTCTCGAGTTTCCTTCTCGAAAACAAGTTACACATCTAGATGATGTTGTAAACCTCCTAAAGAACTGCTCCATCTTCACAGCCCTGACCATAACACCTCCTGCACATCATCTTTTGCTATCCCAATTCTGGTACTCTGCCAGACACTCTCAGCTACCATCAGCCAAAGACCCCTAAAAAACAATTGACTGCATCCTCTGCGATATCGAATATGGCACTATGAAGATTACACCTGCCATCATTCGCAAAGCCCTGAACCTTCACTTGGCCACCAAAGAAAAACATTTTGTTCCTCTCCCTGACCCCAAGAAAAACTCAGACAGGGAAGCCATCATTGCATTCTTCGATGCAATGGGCTATGTGTGGGAAACTGGAAGGGATATGAAGCCTGAGAAGAAGCTGACCATTATCAAGAAATCGAAAATGCCCAGTGAGATGAATTTCATCTTCGCCCATGTGATCAGCTGCATGACTGCCAAGACCGGCTCCTCTGACCAAGCCGCTAAGCCTCAGCAAGCAATGGGATATGCATTGCTGAAAGGTCTACATATAGATTGGGCATCGATTATCTATGATGACCTGGTACTCAGAGTGGACTCCATCGCTGACAGATCTCCATGGGTTCCCTATCCTCGATTCATCAGCGCCATATTCCAAAAATGCCTGAAGGACAGCTACCCATCAGAGGGTGACCTGAAACTCTCTCAGGTCGGCCCTAAGATTCTCGACTTCAAGCCGATGGAAAATGAGGTACGTCTTTCTACTCTTCTAACTCTTCTAAACCCCACTTCTTCTACTTCTGCAGCTCCTTCAGCGGACAAACCCACCGCTGATACCCCAGCTGCAACCACCATTCCTTCTCTTAAAAGGAAACACTCTGACACCCAACTTGGTTCCAAAAGAACTAAGAAAACCAAGGAGCAACCCTAGCAATCTATTGCTAAAGACTCCTCAGCTCCTCTTGATGGGCTGAAGGAAAGTTCAGTGGTACGCTCTGCCACAGCTGAACAAGCCACCCACTCTATCCCAACTTCAGCGTCTCCAAACGCTGAGGTTACAAACTTGGAATCTACCCAACCTCCTTCAGTCTCTCAAAAGACTGATGAAGTGATTCTCAGCGAATCCAACGCTGAACTCAGTAACCAACCTCCATTCTTACCCTTCGCTTCTCCCTCTACTCATTTGGACTCCACTCCAGTTATCACTGAAGCACCTGTCATTCCTCCAGAAGCTAAAGAAAATACTCTTCAAGGAGTGATGGGCATAGGACCTGCAGAGATGACCATACGTCCATGCACGTTAGCTGACGACATGGAACTTTACTCAGGCACCCGAGATTTTGATGAATTCACCAATCCTCCTGCAGGTATACACCAACCCCTATACACTGTAACTGAACCCCAAACTTCTGAGCTTTCCTCTGTTCACAAGTTCTTATATGTTACAGGTCCTAATTTGAGAGACATCAATGCCTCTCTGAAGACAATAGAGACGACGCTGACAGGTCTCACTACTACTCTTTCCGACAACTCTTCAGCTGTAACAAACGCTGGAGAAAATCTTACAAAGCTGACAATTGTCGCCGAAAAGAATGCCTCCAAAGCTGACTTGGAGAAGGTTGATAAATCACTCACCGACTTTGCCAAGGTTCTCTCTGACATCTACACCGACTACCTCGCCATCAAAAAGTCAGTTGACACCATGTCCAGCGAAGTCACAACGCTGAAGACATCGGTTGGCAAACTCGAAGGTGACATGTCTGCTGTAAAGACTGATGTCAGCTCCGTCAAGACTGACATGAGTTCTGTGAAGGCTGATGTAAATACGATGAAGAATGACATCACTTCTATGAACACTTTGTTGCAGCAGATCCTGACCAACACGACCGCCCCTGCACCTGCCCCTGCCCCTGCACCTCCATCTTTTACTACGGCGGATCGTGCTGAACTCGTGAAAATCAATCCTGGTATTTCTGGTCTAGAAACCAGATTATCAGCGATTGAAATCTGTGTGGGGATCCCTGGCCAAGAAGACAGGGATACAACACAAGCTGCTGAATCATCACATTCCTCCCCCAGTCATCATGAAAAAGAGGGGGAGAAGAGCGTGGAAGACCTCTCCAAGAGCGCTGAAGACCTTTCCCATGATGAATCTATCAGGGGAGAGAAGACTGAAGACCTCACCTTTACTGAAGAGGGTGAGAAGATAATTGAAGAAGCCGCTGGACCTCAAGAAAATGAACACCCTGAGGGAACCGAGAAGCTTACCTCTATATCTGAGGGGGAGCAACTCGAAGAAGAAGCTGAAGAAACTGAGTCTGAAGCTGAAGATGAAGAAGCCATCGACTTATCTGATGATGAACCATCCTCTTCTCCAAAGAATGATGATGATGAAGATGATGATGATGATGACTCTTTTATCGTCAAGCCTGCTCAGAGATCTAAAGCTCTTAGAGGTATTCTGATAAATGAACCTACAGGGGAGCGGACAAAGACAAAGCCATCAACATCTGAAGCTGACAAGAGCAAAGGAAAAAGTGTCGCTGAAAATGAAAATCTGATGATCTTGCATAAAAAGCCGGTTTGTCAGGTACATTAACCTCTTCCTTACTCCACATCCCTCCTTTATACACTATCAGTTCTATACTCCAAACCTCCATACACTTTATCCCACTCTTTCTCTATCTCTTTTCTACCCATGTTCTTACCTGTAAGATCGCTGTGTTTCAGCTAGTCCTCTCCCCTGTTTGAGGATATCGCTGAAGTTCCTACAGCTGCGACTTCACCAACAATAATCCCAGCTCCCAACGCTGAAGAAATAATCCCGGTCTTAGATTTGATCTCTGAGACTGATGAACCTGAAGAACAAATGCTCTCTCACAAAAACAGACCTTCCTTGGCTCCTCAAAAGCTAAGTGAAGAGGATCAAGAAAAGAGAGATGAAATGATCAAGAGACTCGAAGATCAGCGAATTATTCTGAAGCGTGATCAACTTCCTTCCGTTCCTCCAAAGTTCAGAGTTTCCCAAAAGGAATACAAGAAACACCTCAGAGTTGAACGCCTAATCGCTGAAAGAAGGGAAGCTGAAGAAAAAGACAGAGAATACGCCATCCAGCTTACTCAACGATCAATAAAAGACCCCAAGCTGAAAAGAGTTCCCATTGATGTTCAACGTCAGCTATGGGATGATGCTCAAAAGATCGTTAGAGAAAAGACTAAAGTCTCTGATACGACTTTGGAATGGGCTAAACAAATGCTGACCTATCGATCTAGACCATCCAAAATCATCAAAGTAAACATCAGAGGAAGACTGTACGCAGACGTTCCTGTTGTTGAAGTGGATGTCTACAGAGAAGACAAAACCAAGCAAACTTTCTATGCTGCTACCTTAGAAAAGTTTGGTCTCTCTGAATGGTTAGAAACGAAATTAGCCATTCAGGGATCGCGCTCAAAATTCAAAAGCCATGTCGAGAAGATCTTAAACAAACAGATCGACCTGGTTTCCTCTGCTGTGGATATTCCTCCTTCTACTCTTCTTCCTCAACAAAGAAAAGTCTCTGCTAAGGAAAAGAAAGTCTCAGATTCAGGTCCTCTTATACGGAACGAAACAGGTATTGGTTTCTCTCGTGCTGAAGTTCTTGGCCCTGATGCTGATCTCTCAGCGCTTGACACCTCCCTACCACCTGGAGAAACTTTCATTCCTGGCACAGTTGTAAGTGATCCTTATGGTATATTCTTTCTAGACTACTATGGAAATCATCACTTTCAACGTATCTCTGAACTCCACCTCGCTCCCATCGAACAACTCAGAGATCTCATACACTGGTGTGAAGTCAGACGCGACATTAAAGCTAGACACCTGAAGCCCTTGATTTTTGAAGAAACTCTGAAGAAAAAGAATCAAGGAGTAGATGTCCCTGACTGGATGATTCCCACATCAAAGACCCTCGATGAACTTCTCATCAAGGAAGAACCTTTTTGACGGATAGGATCGCCTTGTAATTCTTTATATCCTTATCCGTCTACATCTTTTGTACTTGTAATTATATTCGCTGTACTTGTAATTTTTCCACTTCCCTCTGTAATCTTTACAAAGTTTAAAGAAAAATTTCAGCGAACGTACTTTACTCCATCAGTACAGAAAAGATCCCAGAAAACAGTAAAAGGGACAAATATTTTTATGAGTTCTTTTTATCCTTATGTTTTCATTAAATAGCAATTTTCTCGATTGCTATGTCATAATCAAATAGGGGGAGATTGTTGATCCAAACCCTCAGTGATTTGATAATGACCCTCTCTTATATAGTTAGTGAAAGTTGTAACTAAACAATATGTATCAGAGTTTCACTATCGCTGATAAGTACTAAGATCTTACAGTACCGCTGATAGGAACTCTCACTCTTTAGTTTAAACATTCAGCGAATCTGTTCACCATAATACTCTGAGTCTGTTCAGTACTTATGGTGATCGCTGATAAGTTAGTTGTTTACTTATGATCCCTGAAGACAAGTTTCACGTTAACATAGGTTCTACGCTGAAGTCGAAGATCAAGCTCAAGTGTTGGATCCCAGATACACTTAATCAAGATTAACAGATCTATTAGTTGGGTTTAGAGTTTGATGCGGAAGCGTATTAAACTAACAGATATGTTTGATAGATATTAGAACACACATATATAAAGAAAACAGTAAAGAATGAAAAGGATTTCTTGAACAGTTACTGTTATTCAATATACGGTAACAACACGAAGAACAGATTAAGAACTGTTGGTGTGTGTGAGAATATAACACTCAGATATTTGACAATAAAGCTTGAGAGTATTAGTGATTCCTTGTGTATTCGTCCGTTAGGAAGATCTCAACATGAGACTTCCTTTTATACTACTCTTAGAAGACTATGAAGTAGGTCACTGTTCCTTTTACGGCATGAATAGTGAACTGGATGGTGTGAGCAGTTGACTGGATGGTGTGAGCAGTTGTTTGAGCCATGCGCATTTAATGGAGCATATGTACTTTTGGTAAATGCATTAAATGGCGCAGACGTCTATTTTGTACCATGCCCTATTGAGTCCACTCAGAGCTTGACACGTGTTTTGACAGTACTTTTCCATGCAAGTTGATGAACGTATCCAGTAATATCTTCCAAGTCTTCATAGCAGACCACAGAGGCTCTGTAAGGCATTACAGAGGTTCTATGGTCTGACCTTCTGTGGAGCAGTCCACTTGTTTCCGAGTTGATCTTCTTCTTGCGCACTACAGAGGTTCTGTGATTACCTCTGTAGCTTCTGTGGCTTTCTGGACTTGATCTTCTGGAAGAAGTGGCATAGCCTCTGTGAGAGGCTTTTCTATACTTAGCCTATTTTTCACTACTTCTAAATACTTCTATGATTAGGAAGATTTAAGCTAACAATCTCCCCCTAAGTAGTGAAAAATAAAAAATTTGACCTTGAGTTAAGTTTGGCTAAGTTAGATAAGACAGAGGTTAAACAATACCTCAAAATTTCTTTCATTTATAAATATGCCAGAGGCATTTTACATTTGAGTACAATGAAAGATAAACTTTAACTTTGTTTGCAGAGATTTGAGGTCTGAGAATCAGATTTTGGCATCTTTGAAATCGTTGTAGCTTCTGTTGTCTCTTCCGACTTTTCTGATCTCTTTGTAGAATCTGATGCAGAGTTCTCTTAGGTGGATTGTTGAGTCTATTTCTCTGATGAAAGTATATGCATCATCTCTATCCATTTTCTCTGTACCTCTGTATTTTACAAGGCTTGCTCTGAATTTGCTCAGAGTGCTGGTTGCGTACTTCTGACAATCCATGAGTACAAAAAGTTTAACCTGGTGTTGTGGGTTTTGAAATACTAACCCAAATCTTGGTTCTCTGATGATTGAGTTGGGCACAGCGTCTGGTGGGCAGCGATCTTCTGGTGGTCGTAGATCTAGATGTTTGAGACCAAGATCCTTTCCTAGCTGAAAATCTATCATGTTGTATAGCAGAAGCTTTTCCCTCATCGCTTTTCTCAACACTTGATAGGCTCTGGTATTAGGCTCTGTGTTGTAGTTGTCTTTTGTCCATTGCAGAAGGTCAGGTAGATCGTAAGGATTGATGTTTCTTAAGTCAGCATCAGCGAAGGTAGATTCTGAATTGTTCTCTCTTCTGACTTTGTAAAGATTGTACCTGACCCTTGGATAGGTTCTTGTGAAGGAGAATCTGCAGAAGATCACCTTTTTGATTTTGTGAATTGAGAAGACATCTGCTTTGGTTCTTGGCTTTGTTCTTGTGAAGATGTTCTCAAATTCTTCTCTGATCCTTGGATCTGTCACATGATCTACTGGATGATTTGTCTGATAGGATTGTTTGTAGAGGTATTTGTATACCACTTCTTCTATCTCTTCATGTGTTGGACCAGGTCGTGGAATTTGTCTTCTGAGACTCTCCATCTGTTGAACAACTTCTGCAGCTCTACCAGTTAGAGGAATTTCTGACAGAGGCTTCAATCCATGTGCCCAGTCAACTTCTTCGGGTTTTGGGGTTTGAAAGGCGTCAAACGCACTCTTCATTAGTTTTTCTGTTGGCTTTGGCAATATTTTCTTCTTCTTTGGCTCTTCTGTCAGTATCCCTTTGCCCTTATCTTTTGCTATTGTCGTGGCAGAACCTGTTGCTTCTGTAGGTTTTGAGGTTTGCACTTCTGTTGGTTTGATGGAGGTTGCCTCTGTGGATTTTGACGATTGTGATTTAGAGGACTTTTGTGGCGATGGTTCTGTTGGCTTGACTTGCTCTGTAACCTCTGTTGGAGGTTGTTTGATGACTTCTTCTGCGAGCTCAGTTTCTGTTGATGAAGTATTGACATTAAATCTTCTTGCCATTCTGAAAGCTAAAGTGAACCTGTGCCTTTCTTCTTCTCTCTTCACCATACGATCACTCATTGTTGTGTGCATCCTTTTCAGAATGTCAGAAGCAGAGGTCGTTGCTCTTTTTGGTTTGGTGGCAATCGACTTTCTTCTGGGTATGGTTTGGGGTGTTTCCACAGAGGTGGGTGTTTTCTCTGTGGTTTGTTCATCTGTTTCTTCCAAAATGATTACCTCAGGGGCGGTTGTTGCCTCTGTGGCTTGCTGTTCTGCTTCTGGAGTTTTGGTTTCGTCAGGAGATGATTCCACAGATATGGGTGTTGTCTCTGTGGTCTTTTGGGTTTGTTGTTGGGTTTCTTCTGGAGGGGCTTGGTTGATTGGTTCTGCTGCGATTGGTGGACTTTGTATTCCTCTGCTCGTAGCTTTCTTTCTTAGATTCTCCCCCTCAGGATTATCTGATGGACCAGGTTGGTCATCATCAGAATCATCCTGACTTTTATCAGAAGTACCCTTTGCTCTGCATGAAGTGTTGGGCTTCTTCGGTAATTCAGCTCCTGCTGCCATCAACTTTTCACAGACATCATCGCAGAGGCCAATCAATGTCGCAAGCTCTGCTTCTGTTTTGAATCTCATCCTTCCTACACTTGCTCTGAAATCTTTGACGAAGTTAGCATTGGCAGTGGTGAAGGAAAGGATGACTTCTGTCACTTGATTAATCACGTTCTGCCCAAGCTCTGTCAGCTGTGCTCTTGTCATGTAGTCTTTGGGTTGCATCAGCTTGGTATTTTGCATGGCTTCTTCTTGAACTTTTTGTAGGGCCTTCTGTAGATCTGCAGGAGTGATGCCCGTTGACACTGAAGTCTGTTTGTTCAATTGATCAAGGAACTTGTTGATGGAGTTCTCAATCGAATGAGTAGTTGTTGCGGCAGAAGTGGTGGATGCGGTAGCAGCAGACTTCATCTGTGAGATGGCAGTTTTCACCTCTGTGGACAGGTTGTCCATTTTGGTGTTCAGGTTTAGCAGTGCCAGTGATGTTGTCTCTGCAAAATATTTGAAAGAGCTTTGCAACTCTTTCAAGGTTTGGTTCACAGAGGTCTCAAGGGTTTGGAACTCATCCCTTGTAACTTGTGTTCCGGTGGTAACCTCTGGAGGAACACATTCGTCTCCAGAGTGAATCCCTGTTCCTGGGATACCTTCTTTCATTCCTGTTTGTACGTTGAGAATGGAAGGATTTCCTTCTGATCCTTGAGAAGAAACATGAGTTTCAATCCCTACAGAAGTTCTGAGAAGAACATTGTCCAAATCCACTCCAGAGGTGGGTATTGGAATATCCTTCTGTTGACTAGGAGACTTGTCTAGAGTCTCTTTGTCTTTGTGCTCTCTACTTCTCTCTGAAAGAAGTGTGGGTCTTAATAAGTGCATGGCAGAGGAAACAAATTCCTCTGTTGGGCGTTCTTCTGTGATCTGGGGCAATTGATCACGAACTATAGGTGAGTCTCTTTGAGGAGACTCCCTAGGAATGGATTCCCCGGTTTCTGTGGGCACAGAGGTTGAAAGAGTAACCTCTGGCTGGATGGGTTGGGTTAGGTTCGAGCTGTGCTGCTCTTTTTCAATGACACCTTCTGTAGCTAGACCTGCGGTGTCAGAAATGTGGGTTGCACTGGGAGTTGGTTTTGGTTGTGTGCCTCTATTTATCCAGGAATCTTTTCTTGCTTCTTCCCTAAGTTCTGTGGAAGTTCCTTGCTCTGGTCGTAATTGGTCATACACTTGATGAGATCCAAATAATCTCATGACATGTGGATGATAAAGACCCTTACGTATCCAGACAGCTTCTTCTTCATCTGAATCTGTCTCTAAGATCTCTATTTCTGTCTCCGTTGTTGCTAATCCCTCTTTTTGTACAACTTCGGCCCCTTTTTCTTTCTCTTCTTCCATCATGTTCTCAGAAGCCTCTGTAATTTCACCTCTGTTCCATTCAGCTTCAGTTTGTTCTATTTCTTCTGAAGCTGGGTTTGGACTTCTTCTGTGGACATCCAATCCTTGAATGAAAGGGTTTTGTAAAATAACAGGGGTTTCGGCTGGTTGATTTCTGGGTGTGGTGTCATCTTCTTGCAGATGTGTGTCAATGCCAGAAATGAAGAAATCTTCTTCTGGAGAGTGGTGGTCGAGAGGTTGTGCCGTCCACCCTGCTGTATTTAGGGTGTTGGCAATTTCAGGGTTCTGTAAGAATTCGTTCAGGTCTCCTTGGTGAGCAAATCTATCTGGAGATTGATAGGGTGATTGATACCTTTCTGTAGCCATTTCTTCTTCTGCAACTTCTTCTTCAGCAGTTTCCTCTTCTGCAATGGTTACCAACTTTGCAAGTGATTTACCATGCCTCTTTTTGGTTTTCCTCCTCTTAGGATTTGGTGCCCCTTCTTCTGTTGATTTTGTTCTTTTCTTCTTCATTTTTGGGGAGGAGGGAGGAGCAGAGGAGCCAATTTCTGTGGCATGAGGAGGTGAGGGTTGATCTTCTGCAGCGCTTGTTGAGGTGCCTTCTGCAGTTTTCCTCTTCTTAGCTTTTGGAGTAGATGCAGAGGTTCTTGATGAAGACTTCTTTCCCATTAGTTCTGCACGTTTGGCTATAAAGCTGAGTTGAATAGCCATGTGCTTTGCTAACTTCTGATCCTTTTCTTTTTGAGTGGAAAGAGGTTTTGCTATCATTGTTCCTAGGGGGACACCTAAACGCGGGGATGTCATAGGACTCGGTTTAGGAGTTCTATGATCGCGTATATACTCTTTCTTAAGGGATTTATTCGATGCGTATTGCAGAAGCTTCTTTGACAGAGGTCTGCAGTGTGAGTAGCCATCAGCATGATCAGTGGGGGTATTCTTTTTCATCGGGAACTGTTTGGGAGTTGGCCCTTCCATTGGCCAATTTTGGATTAGCAGCAGAGGTTCAAACAGTACTCCTAATATTCTTTGGAATTGCAGAGGTGGTAGAAAGTTGGGATCGTTCTCTTTGACCCTTTTCGAGTTGTTCTTTCTGTCGATGGTGTTTATGATCTCTTGCATCATTATGGTCGTATAATCTAGTGGAAGATCATAGTAAACCCCATACATGATGCTCAAGATTTGATGTGAGCTCTGGTCAAAACTGCCTATCTTTCCTGTCAGGCATCTGTTAAGAATAGAGAACAAAGTGTTCCACAGAGGTGGTAATCGGCCTCTGCGGAAGTCGTTTCTCTTCCGTAGTTGGGTGTTGTACCCAAGCATTTCCACGAATCGACAGAGCTCTTCGTCTGTTGGTTGCTCTGCATAACTCTTCAATCCCAGAAGACCCCTTGTTGGTAGGTTGAATTCAAGTGAGAACATTGTTCTGTTGAACTTGATTTCAAGATGCTCAGGTTTATCAGGTCTTGAAATGTACCCTTTGATAAGAGAATCGTCTTTATCAAATCGGCAGCTTTGCCAAAATTGGTTCAAATAACGGACTGGAATTTTGTTCGGGGTTCTTGATAGTAGAGGGAAGAGGACATGATTCTCCATGATGTTCAGAAGTATGGCATGGGCTTCGCCGAAAGTAGTGGGTAAGGGGACCAAATAGCAGTTGTTGGATTTGATAGGAAGAATGGCTTCGAAATGATCCTTTGCTATAAAGTTTTGCAATTGAGTCGTCGGAGCAAAGTCTGCTGAGTCCCCGGAATCTTGTTGTTCAATATTTCTTGCAAGGCTGGGGTTTTCAGAATGTTCTGAATGTGCAGGGGAGTGTTCCGGTGAGTTCGCCGGAGAGAGTTCAGAGGATGTAGCTCGAGAAGATGAAGCCATTTGATTTTAAGAATAAGATTTTTGCAAACTTTTTGCAGGGTTTCGCCGGAGAAGAAGATGAGAGTTTGTAAAATGTTTTATGAGAGGGTAAGCTTTGTTTTTATAGGATGGTAAAACGGTAGAATTTGAAAGAGTAAAATATATGGCAATGGATTAAAGTTTGGAATCCGCACTCGAGTTTGAGCGGCGGGTTCAACTTTCCAAATAAAAACGTTCCATGTACGCCCAATGAAAATGGGACACGTAGGCCTTGTCAGAATATGACAGGACGTCGTGCGCGGCCCATTAATGCTAGGCGCGTGAGGTTGATTTTAGCCATATGAGTTTCACTCGCAGTAAAAGTAACCGTTATTACTACAAAGATGCCCAAGTAATCAGATTGACAGAGCTTCTGTAGTTTACAGAGGCTTTGTGATCTTAAAAATCTTTGATGTTTATCCCTTTTTCATATATCTCATTGTTATCATGACTTCTGTGGGGTTCTTCTTTAACCAAAACATTTGTAAAGGCATTGGAGAGGATAAAATCGGATTTTTGTGAAGAAATTTGCTTCGCAGAGGTTTTGTGGCTCTGTTGGAACTTGCAGAAGTTCTGTGAGGGCCAGCAGAAGCTCTATGAGAGAAAAAATCTCATAACAAAAATTTTATTAATATTTTTGATCATCCAATTTTTGATTTGGTTTAAGAGATGTTTTTCGGACATATTTGAAAGTTTGTGTCCGAGAAAACTGAAAAAGAACGGTTTGTTCGAGAAGGTCATGGTCTGCGTTTTCGGTTTCCGAGATAACATTTCAAAAGATCGACAGAGGGTTAATTTGTGATCACATGGCATATTTCTTGCAGAACCTCTGTTGAGCTCAGCAGAAGCTCTATGACCTTAAATTTCTCCTAATTCGAATTTTGTGAAACTTTTTGAGCTTTTGATTTTTGAAATGTTATTCACAGTATATTTAGGACATATTTGACAATTCTTGTCCTAGAAAATTGTTTTCCAAAAACCTTTTGTGCGAGAGACATACCTTTTGGTTCTTCTTTTCTCGGCAGTGATATCTGACTTCTGTCGATATGGAGTCATCGACATTTTTCTTTGGCTTTCCCTTGAAAGTTTTATCTCTTTAGATCATTTCAGGGTTCCCTTCTGCTCCCCCTTGATCTAATCACCTCTGTAGATCAAGTAATTTCCTTTTGTTCCCCCTTGTCCTATGCTTGGATCAAAGAATGATAAGTTTTGCATAGAACATAGGTCATGTTTTTCAGAGGTTCTGTAGGGGTCCTCAGAGGTTCTGAGTTGACTTACAGAAGCTCTGTGATTTTAAGAACTATTTAAGGTTTTAAGAATTTACATACAGAAGTAGAATCAATCAAAGCAATAAATTAAGCAATGTATTTACTTATTATTTACAGAAGATAAAGCTATACTTACAGAGGATTTTCACACCATGTTAATCATTCCTAACTTACCCACCAAGAAGTTGAATCTTTTCTCGTCTAATGCTTTGGTGAATAAGTCAGCGAGTTGATATTCTGTGGGCACGAAATGCATTTCGATTGTACCGTATTCAACATGATGTTTCAAGAAATGATACCTTATATCGATATGCTTGGTTTTTGAGTGTTGCACAGGGTTGGCAGAGATAGCAATAGCACTTTTGGAATCACAGAAGATGGGTATTTTGAACAGAATGTGGCCGTAGTCTTTTAGCTGAGTCTTCATCCATAGAACCTGAGAACAACAGCTAGCGGCAGCAACATATTCAGCTTCTGCAATGGATGTGGAGACACAATTCTGCTTCTTGGAGGTCCAACTGACTAGTTTACCACCTAGAAATTGACAACTCCCAGAGGTACTCTTTCTGTCGAGCATGCATCCTCCATAGTCTGAATCTGTATAAGCTTTAAGACTAAAACCAGAGTTCTGTGGATACCAGAGACCAAGATTGTTGGTCCCCTTCAGGTATCTAAAGATTCTTTTTACAGCATCATAATGTGATTTCTTTGGATTAGCTTGATAACGTGCACAAAGACATGTGGCATGCATAATGTCAGGTCTGCTTGCTGTTAAGTATAACAGAGATCCAATCATGCCTCTGTAGAGAGTACATTCTACAGAAATACCATTTGGATCTAAGAATAACTTATTTCCAGTGGCCATTGGAGTCTTCATTGCAGAGGTATCAGAGAGATTATATTTTAAAAGTATGTCAGAGACATATTTGGCTTGATTTATAAAAATTCCCTCTGAAGATTGTTTGACTTGAAGTCCGAGGAAGAATGTTAATTCTCCCATCATACTCATTTCAAACTCACTCTGCATGAGTTTTTCAAAAATTTTGCACTCTTTTGAATTTGTAGACCCAAAAATTATGTCATCTACGTATATTTGTACAAGCATTATCTCACTATTTTTGCGTTTATAGAATAAGGTAGTATCTGTTGTACCTCTGTTGTAGCCATTGACTAGAAGGAAGGTAGAAAGTCGTTCGTACCATGCTCTTGGAGCCTGTTTCAGTCCGTATAGAGCCTTTTCAAGGTAGTATACATGCCTTGGAAACTTTGAGCTTTCAAAACCTGGTGGCTGATTTACGTAAACCTCTTCTTGGATTTCACCGTTTAGAAAAGCTGATTTTACGTCCATCTGATAAACTTTAAAACCTCTGTGAGCTGCGAAGGCTAAGAATATTCTTATTGCTTCGAGACGTGCGACAGGGGCAAAAGTCTCATCGTAGTCTATGCCTTCTTCTTGTCTATATCCTTTTGCTACTAATCTTGCTTTGTTTCTGACGACCACTCCATCTTCATCCTTCTTGTTTCTGTAGACCCATTTAGTCCCAATGGCCTGTTTCCCTCTTGGCAGAGGTACTAAAGTCCATACTCTGTTACGCTCAAATTGCAGAAGTTCTTCTTGCATGGCGTCTACCCAGTTTGGGTCATCTAGGGCTTCAGAAATCTTCTTTGGTTCTATAACACTAATAAAATTTGTAAAGAAACAAAAATTAGCAGTGGCAAACCTTGTTTTTACTGAGTCAGAAGGTTCTCCAATTATTTGGCTTGGAGGATGGCTTTTTGTCCACTGAGTTGTGCGTGGAAGATGATCATCAATGTCATCAAAACTTTCTTCAGAGGCTTCTTGTGTTTCTTCTTGTGCAGCCTCTGATGTTCTTCGTGCCTTGGTAGTTGATTCTACCGTTTGTGGAATGATTGGTACGAGTGGTGGTGGAGTTTGTTCCTCTGAGGATGTATAGTCTTGGTCCTCGATCTCCTCTGTAATTGGTTCTTCTGTGGTTTGTGCAGCTTCTGTGGTCGTTTTTCTTGATGTTTCATCTTCTGCACTTTCTTCTGCTTCGGCAATTGCATCTGTAGTATTTATAGAAGAAGATGAAGCATTATTTGGACCAGTTAGACTTATACCTGTAGGATTTTGTCCGACAGAGGATGGTTCTTCAGAAACTCTGATGGTTCCGACAGAAGGATCAATGTCATTGTGGAACATCTCCAAAAATAGAAGATTCAAATCTTCTTTTGTTCTTGAGATGTCAGAGAATTTCCCTTTAATTCCGAGTTCTGAACTTATTTGCTCAGAAGTCATTTGGAATGAATCATCAAAAGAAACATTGATGCTTTCTACAATTTTGTGAGACTTTGTAAGGAATGTTCTGTACGCTTTGGAAGTGGCAGAGTATCCAATGAATTTGCCTTCATCTGCTTTTACATCAAACTTTCCTCTTGAATCTCTGTCGTTTAAGACGAAGCATTTGCATCCGAATACATGGAAAAATTTGATGTTTGGCCGCCGTTTGTTAAGCAATTCGTAAGGCGTCTTGAGGTGTCTTTTCACAATGGTTGATCGATTTTGAGTATAACACGCAGTAGAAATTGCTTCTGCCCAAAAGTTCATTGATAATCCGCATGCTGACATCATAGTTCTTGCGGCTTCCACAAGTGTTCGATTCTTTCTTTCGACAACACCGTTCTGTTGTGGAGTGCGAGCTGCAGAGAAGTTCTGTGAAATTCCTTCTGTTGAAAGATAAGTTTCAATGACACAGTTTTTGAATTCTGTGCCGTTGTCACTTCTTAACTTCTGTATTTTGCAGTCATAAAGAACTTGGATTCTTTTCATTAGATTTATCAATATAATTGGAACATCTGATTTCTTTCTGATAAATTCAACCCATGTGAAACGTGAATACTCATCAACTAAGACAAGTATATATTTCTTGCCACCTAGGCTCTGTATTGCAATGGGACCGCAGAGGTCGACATGAAGCATGTACAGAGGCCTGGTGCAAGACACATCTGTTTTGCCTTTGTGGGAAGCTCTTTTGAGTTTCCCCATCTCACAGGCAGAACATAAATGATCCTTATTGAATTTAACATTTGGCAAACCTTTAACTAGATCAAGTTTTACCAGTTTTTCCAATGTGTGAAAATTCAAGTGACAGAACCTGTTGTGCCATAACCAGGCTTCTTCACTTTTGCAGGCAACAAGGCAAACTTTGTCCTTGTTCTTTGAGTTGAAGTTCATTAGATATAGATCACCTATTCTTTCAGCTCGCAGAAGTTCCATACTTGTTTCTTCACTTTGTAGAGAGCAGAAAGTTCTTTTGAACAACACATTGAATCCTGTATCACAAAGTTGACTTACACTGAGTAGGTTGTGCTTAAGGCCATCCACATATGCAACTTTGTATACAAAAACGTCTTCTTTCCTTATGACTCCATAGCCTTTTATGTGTCCTTTCTTGTTGTCTCCAAAAGTCACAGATCCACCATCTTGTGTTTCTTTGTACGTGGATAGTGCTCTTCTGTCACCAGTCATGTGCCTTGAGCATCCGGAGTCTAGATACCAGATTGGCACATACTTCTTCTGCAGGACAATCACAGAGATTTAGGTACCCATATCCATATGGGTCCAATATTGTTAGAGTTTTTCAAGTTTGCCTTGGCATTCTTGAAATACATTTTGTTCTCTGCAGAAGAGTCAGATTGTTTCTTTGTGGGATTTGACTTTTGAATTGTCGTAGAGAGTAAACATACTTGACTTGAAAAATGATTATTAAGTTTAGACATAAGATCAAAGCAATGACAGTATTGAATATGAGATGTAATTTGCTTGAACTTTTCATTGAACTTTTTAAACTCAGCCACAGAGGCATTACATTCTTTCTTTACATTAGATTTCCTATTACTAGAAGATCTATGAATACTCGAATGTTGTTTGCAAAAGCTCTGTTTAGGACCTGCCTTCTGTGGGTTGCTTCTGTGGTGAACTTCTTTCATCACTGTCACAGAAGAAAAAGATTTATTAACCTTGGGTTTTGAAAATCTAGAACTTATAGGATCAATAGAGGTCTTCTGTAACATTTTAAGCTCAGCAGAGGTTTTGATATGTAGATTCAAATTTAGAAAATCTTGGCAGATTGGAATCTCTGTGAGTTTCTCTTTTGGAGAAATAGTTCTGTGAGGAACTTCAGAGGAGAATTTGACATCCTCTGTGTCACAGTGAATTATCCCTGATTTGAAATCAGTCTCTGAGTCGTCAGAGGATGAATCGTCCTCGTATACAGAGGTTGAGTCAATTCTTTCAATAGAGGCTGGATTTTCTGAGCGTGTATCGTACGAGCTTTCTTCCTCTGTAGAATAGTTTTCATAGTTTGCAGAGGTTTCTAATAAGATTTATTCAGTGAGAGTTTTATCTATAGAAGATGTACAGAATTTTTCTAAAACGCTTGATTTCCATATTTCCAAAATTTCTTTTTTAATTAAAGTTTTAAAGTTTTCTTCTGAAAAAATGGGTTTAAACTCAGGAGCTTCTGCTGATAACTTCTTTTCAACGTTTATCAAACAGACAAAAGCAACCTGTGTTTGGGTCTCTGGTTTACCAAACTTGAAGATACCAATCTGATCTTGTGTTTTCAGATATTTCTTTGGTTTGATACCTCTATTGACAGAGGTTGAAGATGATGAGTCTGTGTTTTCAAACCACACGTTAATCATCTTCTTATGTTTCTTCAAGTAAGGATCCACAGAGATTTTCGCCCTTTTGCTTACAGAGATTAGATTTGGAAAATCTGGTTTGTTCGTTTTTCCAATCACAAATAAAGAGGACAGAGGTTTGTTTCTTTTGCCTTCAACACCTAGGGTGATATCATCATACCCTATGCCTCGTCTCCCTATTTGTGAGTTTACTTTTTCATAAACTTTCTGTGCATCTTTATAGTTTTTAAGCAAAACTTCTCTTCTGAGTAAATCTTGCCATAATACCTCTCTTTCTCTTTGAAAGTATTCTTTAAGAGCTCTTATGTCAGTAGTTTCGCTCCTTGAAACTGAAAGTTCTTTTGTTTTATCTTTTAAAGTATTGGTTAATTCAGAAATTTGTTTTTTTAAAGGATCTAGAGTTTTGTTCCATTTCTTTTCTATTCTCTCTTTTTCCTCAAAAATCTTTGCTTTTTCTTGAGTGAGAAGCCGTACTTCTCTCTCATTGAAAGTGAGTCTTTTCTGAATACTTTGATTTATCTCTTTCAGTTCAATTAATTCAATGTTAATTCTAAGTGTATTATCATCTACAGAGGTAATACAAGAGTTGGAGTTTGAAGTAGATACCTCAGAGTCTGTGCAGGAGTCGACTTCTGCCATGCCACAGAAGAGGGCATTGGCGGTATGTTCATCGTCAGAAGTAGAGTCTGACTGGAAGTCTTCTGTGTTCTCCTCAGAATGTCCTTTTGCCATTAAGGATTTTTGAGCATAATATTCGGCTTTCTTTTTGTAGAAAGCAGAGTCCCTCTGTGGGCGATTTGATCTGCTTCTGCATTCATTCGCAAAATGGCCTGGTTTTCCGCAGTTAAAACACCCTTGAGGAGTGTTTCCTGTTCGATCATTTGACTTCTGTAGGTCTCCGCCTTTCTCTGATCTACATTCATTTGCATAGTGACCAGGTTTGCCGCACTTGTAGCATTCTTGCTGCGTGTGGCTTACCGAGTCATCTGACCTCTGTCGGTCATTCCCTCTGTAACTTCTATCGCTTGACCTCTGTCGGCCACTTGATTCTTCTCCTCTTCTGTCATCTCTTCTGTTGTCTCTTCTGTCATCCTGGTTGTCTCTATCATATCTTTCATTTCCGGAACCTCTTCTGTTTCCTCTGAACTCTTTTGTCAATAGAGCTAAATATTTAGCTAGTGACGCAAGAGTTATTTCCTTTTCTGCTTGCTCTTCTTCTTCACTGTCAATTATCACCATCTTCTTCTTCTCCTTCTTCTTCTCCTCTGTGGCTTTATCATTTCTTGGTCTCTGTGCATCCTCTTTAGTTTTACTAACCAATGCATATGGTGCAATGGTTAGTGTTTTAGCCTGTGCTATCTGAGGTTCTTGTGCGGCTAATGTTCCGTAAAGATCAGAGAGAGTCCAGGTGTCTAGATCCTGATTTGTCTGTAGGGACATAGACAGCTGGAGCCATTCTTCATTTAGACTTTTCAAAAACATGACATTGTTTTCTTCAGAAGTTCTGTCAATGCCTGATTTTCTGCACTTGTTGATTAGAGAGTTGAATCTGTCGTATGTTGTTTGCAGAGATTCTGTTGCAGAGGTTCTGAATGCATGATATTCATTGATGTACTGAGCTCTTCGGTTTTTTTGTGTTTTAGCACCTCCTTCCAACTGTCTTTCCAGTTCTTTCCACAAATCATGCGCTGTTTCATATGAATCTAAGGATTGAAAGAGTTCGTTGGGTATTGCCATAATTAATGTCCTCTTGGTTTTCTGAGCAACTTCATCTTCTGCTTTATCTTCGGTTGACCACTCCCCTTTTGGCTTTGGTTTTTGATGTTCGGGGATTTCGGCAGATTCAGCAGTAGCAGGTACACGAGGTACTACTGTCATGGGAATAGGAGGAGGATTGTACAGATATTGTACTTGATTTCTTTCAGTGCCCTCGAAAAAATGGACCATTCTTATTTTCCACTAAGGATACTCATCTCTAAGGAGAGTAGGAGGTTTAGTGAGAGAACCAGTAGTAAAGAAATTATTTGTATTTGTCATTTTTGAAGATTTTAGAAAGAAAGTATGACTAAAGAGTTACTTCGATGAACTTGAAGATTTTCTGGGTTTAAGCAGTTTCCAGACACAATTTTAAGTCTCAGTAATATCTATCACGAATCTTGATAAGTGGATCACTTGATATTGAAAATCAAGGAAGGCTCTGATACCAATTGTTGGATCCCAGATACACTTAATCAAGATTAACAGATCTATTAGTTGGGTTTAGAGTTTGATGCGGAAGCGTATTAAACTAACAGATATGTTTGATAGATATTAGAACGCACATATATAAAGAAAACAGTAAAGAATGAAAAGGATTTCTTGAACAGTTACTGTTATTCAATATATGATAACAGCACGAAGAACAGATTAAGAACTGTTGGTGTGTGTGAGAATATAACACTCAGATATTTGACAATAAAGCTTGAGAGTATTAGTGATTCCTTGTGTATTCGTCCGTTAGGAAGATCTCAACACGAGACTTCCTTTTATACTACTCTTAGAAGACTATGAAGTAGGTCACTGTTCCTTTTACGGCATGAATAGTGAACTGGATGGTGTGAGCAGTTGACTGGATGGTGTGAGCAGTTGTTTGAGCCATGCGCATTTAATGGAGCAGATGTACTTTTGGTAAATGCATTAAATGGCGCAGACGTCTATTTTGTACCATGCCCTATTGAGTCCACTCAGAGCTTGACACGTGTTTTGACAGTACTTTTCCATGCAAGTTGATGAACGTATCCAGTAATATCTTCCAAGTCTTCATAGCAGACCACAGAGGCTCTGTAAGGCATTACAGAGGTTCTATGGTCTGACCTTCTGTGGAGCAGTCCACTTGTTTCCGAGTTGATCTTCTTCTTGCGCACTACAGAGGTTCTGTGATTACCTCTGTAGCTTCTGTGGCTTTCTGGACTTGATCTTCTGGAAGAAGTGGCAGAGCCTCTGTGAGAGGCTTTTCTATACTTAGCCTATTTTTCACTACTTCTAAATACTTCTATGATTAGGAAGATTTAAGCTAACAATGAATCAGCGACAAGTCTCCTAATGAACTGATGCGGATCAGCGAAGACTCAGATTTGTCCACTCAACGTGAAGTATCAAGTACAAGACTTTAGCTATCACTGAACTCTATCATTCGCTGACAAATAATGATAGATCGCTGAATCAACGAAAAGCTGATCATGAAGTCCTCCGTACAAAGTACTTTTGTCTTAACCACCCTTGCACGACTCCGTACGATATGTCAGAAAAAGAACCTCCTTATTGTCTGAAATCGTACAACCACTCTGATATTACACTGTTCAACATGCGGCTACTAAGGTTGTCAACAAAGGTCAATGACATGCAACCAATCAGCTGCTGACACGTGTAAAGTGTAAACTGCAATGCATTAAATGCATGCAGTATATAAGAAGAAGAACTCACTTCATTTTGAAGCAACTTGCTAACTCTGGACAAGTTCATCCTTCTTATCTTGAGATAGGTTATTATTAGTAATTTCCTTCTCTTTCTTAGTGCAAGAAACTTAGTGTTCCAACTTGTTTAGATTTAGGTTTATCCTTAATCTTGTTTCCGCAACAAGCTGTAAATTGTTAATGATTTATCAATAAACAATTTAGAAAAGTAAAATCTGTGTGTTTGTATTCAACCCCCCTTCTACAAACTTGTATAGCCCTTCGGGACCAACACAACGCCCTGAATTTGCCCACACCCTTGACACTGCTGGATGGACTGCAGAAGCTCTGTCACATGAAAACGAAGAAGCCGCAGAAGATCCCGATTTCACAATCTCTGGAGTTGACTCAGAGTTAGCTGATGATGACCAAACTCCAAGAGACAATCCAGCTAAGACCCTAGAGATACTGCAGAACCCCTTCCTTCAACCTGGCCTTGATGTTCACAAAAGAAGCCCAGAGCAAGTAATTTCTGCCTCTGACGGTACACAGGTTATGCACCCCCATGTTCAACAACTTTTGGGTACTCATCCTATGTACGACTCCCTAGGTCCAAGGGAAGAAGAGGTAACAGAAGAAGGGGAGACTAGGGTAGAAGTCTCAGAAGTGGATTCTGATGAAGAGGAAGCAGACCAAATAAGAAAAGGTCTTTACCATCCACATGTCATGCGACTAATTAGCTCACATCCAATATTCGACTCTTTACGCACTGATGCAGAAGCCGCTACAGAAGTTAGGGAAGAAGCATCAAGCCATATGGTAGCAACAAAGGTTGAGACCATAGATGGAGAACAAGTGGTTGGATGCTTCACAGACGCAGAAGCAAGAAAAGATGCCTGGATTAATAGAGGCACACAACCAAAACAAACTCCCAGTGCAACCCACATTTCTATTGCCGCTAGTCTAGTCGTAGAGGGCAATATTGAAAAAGAGCAGCACAGCTCGATCCCAACCCAAACCATCCGGACAGAGGAAATTCTTTCATCCTCTGTACCATTAATAACCGGGGAAACCATTCCAGGGGAATCCTCTCTAAAGGATTCATCCTTAGTAAGTGATCTATTGCCCCAGATCACAACCGAAATCCTTGCAGAGGAATTTGTTTCCTCTGCCACACGCACACAAATAGGTCCAAACATCTCTTCAGAGGAGATTAGAGTGCACACAGACGAAGGGATTCTAGACAAATCCCCGAGTCAACTCAATGATAATCCTTTACCCACCTCTGGAGTGGATAAGGAAAATGTCCTTGACAGAACTTCTATAGTGACTGAAACTCAAAAAGTTTCTTCTCGAGGATTAGAAGGAAGTCCTTCCGCTCTCAACGTAAAAACAGGAGCGAAAGAAGGCGTCTCAGGAACAGAGACACACTCTGGTGATAGATCTGTTCACCCAGAGGTTACAACGAGTTCACATGTATCAAGGGATGAGTTCCAAACCCTTGTCACCTCTGTGAACCAAACAATGAAAGAGTTGCAAAGCTCTCTCAAAACTTTTGCAGAATCAACGTCTTTGGCTATCATAAATCTAAATACCAAAATGGACAATCTGTCCACAGAGGTACAACATACCGTAGCTCAGATGAAGTCCTCTGCAACAAACACTGCAACCTCTGCAGCTGCTGAATTCGGAAAAGCCACCACCACTGCCTTCAAAGAGTCTGTCAAGCACTTTCTTCAACAACTAAAAGAGCAATCCTCAAAATCTAAGGGTCTTACACCTGAAGACCTGAAGAAGGCCTTAGACGAAGTTCAAGAGCAAACAACCAGAAATACTCAGGCCATGAAGCCTTCTGACTACATGACCAGAGCTCAAGTGACAGAACTCGGCCAAGGAATACTTGATCAGATGACCGAATTCATCAGAACTTTCACCGCTGCCAACACAAACTATGTCAGAGAGTTTCAAGCAAGCGTCGGCAGAATGCGCTTCAACACAGAAGCAGAGGTTGAAACACTGCTCGGCCTCTGTGATGACTTATGCGCAAAGATGATTGCTGCAGGGGCTGTTCCACCAAAGAAACCTGAAGCTTCATGTAGAGCAGAGGGTACGACAGATAAAGGTCAGGATGACTCTGATGATGACCATCATGGTCCATCAGATCATCCTGAGGGGGAGAATCGAGGGGAGAAACAAAGGGAAAAAGTTGCAAGCAGAGGTCTACCCGCTCCACCGGTATCCGCAGAACAAATAACCTCTGCACCCCTAACTCAAACCCAACAAAGAACATAATAGTCCACAGAGGCAACAACCACCTCTGTGGAAATGGTCTCTGAAGAAACCCCTGCTACAACCCAAACACCTGAAACCCAAAGCAAAAACAAAACCACAGAGACAACAACCATCTTTGTGGAATCCATTCCTAAAAAAACCCAAATACCAGAAACAACCCAAGTTCAACAACAGAAGACCACAAAGGCAATACCCACCTCTGTGGAATTTCCTTCTGTATTTGGAGAAGATGTCCAAACCAGAGAAGAACTACAAATCCTAACATCCTCCGAAGATGAACTTCCTTCTCCAACACCCAAAATACCAAGAACCAAAACAATTGCTCAAAAACAGAGGAAATATCTGAGCAAGCCACCAGAAGCCTCTCCAACAGAAGCAACCGAAATCAAGCCCTCTGAAACTCAAGTATCAAAATCTACAGAGGCAATCCTCAAACCAACAGAAACATCAACAACAAAGCCCTTTGAAACTCAAGCGTCAAATCCTACAGAGGCAACCCCATCTCTACAAGCAGATCATACGAAGGCAAAAGATAACGGCAAAGGGATTATGACAGAGGAACCGAAAAAGAAAAAGCCCAAGCATCAACCTCCAACAGAGAAACTGATGAAAAGCTCTTTCGATGCTTTCGTGACACCAAAGCCAGAAGAAGAAGAAGACTGGGCTTTTGGTGTTGCTCCTCTGTCAAACAAACCTGTTATGGATCCAAAGGGTAAACCAACAGAGGATCGAGTGGTAGAAGTCAAGAACCAATTAGATGCTCTGCGCAGAACCTTACCTCAACCACCACCACCATAAATGGAAGAGGTGGTGTATAGGTACTTATACAGCAGAATGGGCATAATGGATCAATCCGAACCAACCATTCAAGACCCTGATTTCCGTGCTGACCTCGAAAACCTCTTCACCAGAACAAAACCCAAGCCTAAATACGAAGTCTTCTCAACATCCAAGATCGTCAAAGTCCTATATTGTAAATTCTCAAGAACTAGAACCTGGCCTAAACTCTCTTACAACATCTACAAGGTCAAAAGAGAGGACAGATCAGAGAACCAATTTGCAGATGCAGATCTTAGGAATCTCAATCCTTATGATCTACCTGTTCTTCTGGAATGGACGAAAGAGAACTTTACAACCGACGAAGTTCACAGAGCCTACAGGGTGATTAGAAAGGCCATACGCGGGAAGCTTCTGCTATACAGCATGGTAGATTTCCAATTGGCTCGAGATCTTGGAGTAAAAAGCTTAAACGTTCAACCACCAGAAGACTACTGCCCTCCCTCTGCTACACCAAACTCAATCATCACAAATCCAAGGGTCGGGTTAGTATTTCTAGATCCTTCTGGTAAATCAAAGTTGTTCGTAGAGATGGACTGTCAGAAGTACGCAACAAGTACTTTGACAGAGTTTAGATCGATCCTAGTAGAGCACAGAGGAACAGAACTCATGGATCAAAGCCTATCCGACAGACTGATAGAGATCATCGATGCAACAATCAACTTCAGAAAACTCTGCATCAATTTCTATCACGAGCTAATACAACAAGGACTCGACAACAGAAATTTCAATGACTTCAAAGATGCCAACTTCTGAGTCAGTCATACAAATCCTCTGTAATACTTTCTTTTCAATACAATCAAATGTAAATGCCTCTGGCATAATCTAAGGTAAAAAGAAAATTGTTCTTGTGCTTAGAAAATCCTTGCACTTTCAATTTTTTTAATTTTCACTACTTAGGGGGAGATTGTTAGCTCCAAATCTTTCTGTTTGTGAAAGTAGTGAAAATTGTCTAAGTACAGAAGTCTCCACAGAGGCTCTGCAGAAGAACCCAAGAATACCGAAGGCAAGAATCTGCAGAAGACTGCTCACAGAGGACCGAGCCGCAGAACCTCTGTCACCCTTGACAGAGCCTCTGCGGTTTATACTGAAGACTTAGAAGATTTACAAATATCTTTCTACTGTTCTAGGATCCGTTCATCCACTTGTTCTAGGCGTGCCCTGACATCAACTACACGTGTCAAACTCTGATAGGGCTCTGTCAGAATTGGAACATGCGCATTAAATGAACATCGTACCTGCTACTGTTCATATGATCTTGTCTACTGTAGATCAGTCCTTATTTTCTAAAGTATGTCCCCTTTGTAGTAGTATAAATAGAAGACTCATGTTGAGTTCTTCTATTAACAAGAACGAGAATCAGATAATTAAGCTACGCACAAACATACACACCAGCAGTTCTTTCTTGTTATGTTCTTGGTGTTCTTGATTAATATCAAACAGTAATCTTGGAGATACTCATCTATTCTTTACATACTGTTTATTTGATATTGTGTGTTCTTCTACCTTTACATTATCTTTCAGTTCTTAAATACGCTTCCGCACCATATCTAAATCTGAACTAACTGAAAGTTAAGATCATTGTTAAGAAAACAGGAACCAACAGTTTCCGTAAAGTGTCCATTGTTACTGACTCTTGATGTTGCCGATTTAATTAAGTTTGACTCTAAACATCAAGTTCTACCAATACGGAGATTTGTACCCAAATCTCTTTGTGATATAAATATCGACCATCGTTTGAACCTTAATAAATCATATAAAACCCGCCTCTCGACGTGGTTATCAAAGACTCTCTCAAATCTTTGTGCATCACTTAAGCCGTATTTCGAATCCGCCCCTCTCGAGGTCAAGATATAATATTAACACTTCAAAGTGATCACTTATCCGCGTTAAGTTTAAGTCCCGACTCAAGTGACTAATCTCGAGACTTAGTAACGATGGCCACACCTAAGTGTCGCCTACTAGTCTCAAGTTTTCTTACACTCACACCCAAGAGGTGTTTAGCTAATAATTAAAACGAAAGCCATAACGAAACAAAAGAAATACATAAAAATTACTTGCATAAAATTAAAGCAGTGCACGTTGTGGGTCACCGTGGACAGAAATTAAGAACAAGTATAATAATTAAAACTACAAGTCTTCAAGTTTGGGAGCAAGCTTGAAGATGAAATCTGAAGTTACAAAATAAAATTGAGTAAAGGATAATAGATTATGGATTGCAAGGATGCCCCAAGCCTTCTTTTTATAGTGCCAAAAAGGTTGAAAAACCAATGGACCATTCTTCATTAAAATCTCTTGGACAAAGACCATACCCATGTTTGCCATGATTTTAGGGATTTCCATATCTTTTAGCTTCTAGAAGTCCTTTAATTTAATCCCTCTTTTGCCCATAAAATTGCTTTGTCCGTTGATGAATAGAAGTGGTCCGTTCGTGCCCACTGTGAGCAGTTTTCGTACCCATAGCCGAAAGTTGCAACATTTTCCATAAAAAATAGCCTTTGGTAAAACATAAGCTTTTTCACATTATGGACAAAATGAATAAGATAGAAGCAAAGTGGGTATAAAAATGATAGAAATCCTAGAAAAAGAGTAATAAATAACTTTAAAAAATGAGAGTTATCAGAAGTCAATGTATGTCACGAAAAAGACTTAAAGGGAACGGTAGTAAAACATGGTTATTTGTTTAAAAGATATTATTTAAAAGGGAAAAACAAAAAACCCATATGAATGCACCTATTATAGGGAATGTCATGTATTCTATTAATATAACCCTCAAAAGCTTTACTTTTGTGCTTATGTTGGAGTACCACGAATATCGATGGGCAAACAGAAAACTTTTGATGGTCTACCTGATTTGTGTAGAGGAGCGAGAGGAGCAACTTCAAGTATAATAAAGTCTGCGTTCGGTTTTACCCTGGACAACGATCTGAAATTTAGAAAACAAAGAAACAATTATTATTATTCATCTACAAACGTTGAAATGGTTTTACCTCCGATTTCGTCCTCGAAGAAGAAACCTAGCCTCGATTTCGAAACTTCAAAGCCTCACAGAACAAAGCATGTGTTCAAAGACGGATTGACATTTTGAATTCCTCGAAGCAATAGCCGGGCCGAATAAAGTCGTGTATTGGGAGATGAATCGACTAAAATAAAGATTTGAACACAAAGGTAAGCAGGTTGTAAATTACGCTATACAAGGTAAACCATGCTTAGTAAAGTCGTACTGTAGCATTAATAATTTGTAAAGTTGAAAATTAAGTAATTGTGCATTAATTGTAACATCCTGACTTCTGGGTAAGTATGATATCGAGTTAGTACAGAAATCGATATTTTAAGAAAAATAGAATGTTGGGATCAAAGTTAGTTGTATTCAAGTTATGGGCTTAAAATGTAAATATCTTAAAGGTATATAATGTTTTGTTAATCTAGGGTTAACATAGAGATTGTTAGCCTAATCACTTTTCATACTTTCACTTGTAAACACTCTCTGAAGATAATCATATGACCAGTTTCAACTTTCCACGGGGATTTATCACACAATTTAGGGTATTGAAACAAGAAGACTCCCGCCTCAGTCTTCGACTTCTTTGAATGCACATGTGAGTCTAGAGCCTCTTGATGATATATTATCTTTGTCTAGGACACTACCAATCTCATCTGCTAATGTTGGAAGTCTCAGTGACCTAACCGGAACACTCATAGTAACTCTCCCTTTTGATGGTTTACGAGGATTGAGTGGAAGTCCTACCATTGCTAACCTTACGCCAACTTTGAACGTAGGTCATACACTTAACTCAACTTTTACGACAACTGGTAATCTAAGTGATCCAGGAGTTACCTTACCAGAATTCGTTTTCAGGGATTTTCTGAATAGCGCCCTAAAGGTTGTTCAAGATCACATGATGAAGGAGATGGATACTGTAAAAAGATTGTTGAAGGAAAAATCAATCATGACTGTACCAGAACCGGAACTACAACCTCCACCTCCACCACATCAACAGTTTAATCCTACTGATATGTCAATCAATGAACTGAAATTTCTTCCGTATGCCAAAATGATTTCTCAATCTACTTCAGATCTTGCTGAAGCTGGCCTTGCTAGCTTGCTCTGATCACATGCTGAAGTCGATCCACCTGGTCTACCCAGCCCGTCACATCTACAAAATTCAATGTTTTTCTATCAAGAATGACCTCAAGCCTTGAGGACATTAATACAACTCTTTAGTCAATGCAACAATCTTTAGCTACACTTTCTAAAAAGGTTAGCTCACTGGAGAATACGTGCAAAGGTGAAGCACATGGTTTGAAGAGGAGACATGATGATCAGGATGATCCAGATCACCATGAGGGGGAAGCACCAGAGGACAACCAAAACAGAGACTGTAAATGTTGAAGCAACTGCAGAGGGTCAGACAGAAACCGCTGAAAATGTACAGAGCTCCAAGCCGAATCAGGTACAAGATATGGAGATCAGTTCATTGGATGAGGAAACCGGCATTCCTATTGATGTTAACCTAACGGTTGAAAAGCCCAAGGGTGGTGACAAAGGAATGGAAAAGGCAATCAAGACTAGAAGATCTACTTTTGAACTGATAGATCTTGAATCAAAGTATGACCCAGTGATTGAAAGAGAAAGAACTGAACGTGCGCTTACAACAATCAAAGCCGAAGTCGATGAATTGTTCCACTTTTCCGACGATTAATTTCAACAAGGAGAAAAAGATATGTGCCCACTGGATTAGACTGTATGACCCAGTCAGACTATATGGTGTCAAGTTCATGAAGAAGCAGAATAGACAAATTGAATATGTTCAGATGAGAAGAACAAAAGACTGACTAGTTTCACTGTTACACGGGAAGATGGAAATGAGTGGACCTTCTCAGAAGCTGATTTTGAAAACCTTGAGCTGCAAAACTTTGAATTTATTTTGAGGGACTTGAAGACCAGGACCATCAAACCTCGAGAAATCACTTCCGCACTCGAAGCTGTTAAGCGATACATGAAGAGTGTTATAGTATTGTCATATGTAGAAAATTTCCAAATGGGTATCGAGAGTAATCAACCGAAAGTCAATATGCGTAAATCGGATCAAAGCATGCCCAACATAGAGAACCTTCCTCCCGATTCGATACTTGAAAATCCTAAGTTCGGAATGATCTACAAGAACGACAAGGGCAATAAGTGTTTTCTGCGGTTTAGCCAGATTTCTCTCTACTGTGATGGTATACTGATGCTTCCTCAAAATCAGTTGCAATGCAAGATCGCCTTGGATGATAAAGGGTCAAAGAAGCTTGAACCGAAAGATAGAGCGTTGGTTGACAAGCGTTGGAGACGATCATGGAAATACTGGAGTACCGAAACACGCTTCGAAGATTCGAGATCTTATGCTATCTGAAGACGTTATGTTCCAGACTAACATCTTTTTAACTTTAATCTAAATGGGGAGATTGTTGGGGTCAAAGTTAGTTGTATTAAAGTTTTGGGCTTAAAATGTAAATACCTTAATGGTATATACTGTTTTGTTAATCTAGGGCTAACGTAGAGATTGTTAGACTAATCACTTTTCATACTTTCACGTGTAAACACTCTTTGAAGATAATCATATGACCAATTTAATTGACCAATCTTTGTGGGTTATTGATTATTACACTTGTTATTGGGATTCACGTAGAAAAAATAGGATTTTAGGCTTAAACCCTAGATTTTATAGTCTTGTTAGATAAAAAAAACTCAAATACGAGTCCAACAGTTCTTTCTAGAGCAAAATCGAAGCTAAAACGAATAAGTTATGGCTAAAACAGTGATCGGGAGCGAGTAGTTTTTAGGGCGGTTTTGGAGGTCCGGGAGACTTTTCCCGCGACCTAGGTCACATGGATAGTCGCTTGAGACAATGAAGTCTGCATAAAACCCGATTTTCTTGGATCATCTTCATTTCCTCATAACTTCTTCATTTCAACTCCGATTTTGGTGATTTTTTTTGCTATGATCTCATTTTTAGGAGCTCTTCAATATTATAACAAGAGAATGGAAGTCTATTGGAAGATCCAAGAGTATTTTGTGGTGGTAAGATCTTCATCGCTCTTATTGTTAAGCTTGGGTTTGATGTTTTCATCCTTTTCCCATTCATCCTTCAACTTTGGTGTGTTTTTGATGACTTATGTGGTGAAGGAAACCTTGTGGATGTATTGGATCTAAGATATAGGTAGATTGCTTGGAGATTTCAAGTCTTCATTAAAGGAGATTCAAGTTTTGGGGGTAAAACTAAGATTTAGCCTAAATCTAGCAAGGTGAGTTCAAGTTACTTTGTAAAAACTATGTCCATGCCAAAATGTGTATTTTTAAGTAATAAACTAGCTCCTAATTAGCTAATTAAGTCTAGTTACGAACATAGACTCAGAGGCCGATTGCATTAGTCTTAGACAAATACATTCCTAGCCAATGATCGGACGTCGACCATTTAGACTAGATTAAGCAAACCCACAACACTAGAATTAATCGGACACATAATCAATTGAAGTATTGTTTCCTACTAAAATAGAATTGAGAACAATTACGGATTCACAATTTTATCTAGCAATTCACATTTAGACTAGCTATTCAAGGGCATCGACTTAAATAAATAACCCACCAAGGATAAATGTAACACCCCAATTTTTGAGCTTTAGAAAACTGGGTTGGCGGACGTCCGCATGGGAACAGCCGGACGTCCGTGAGGTGTGGAAGTCCGACATTCGTCCACGGAAGCAACAGAGACTTTGGTAAGAATTCTGGAAATTGGTAGGTCGGACGTCCGCATGGAACCTGTCGGACGTCAGCGAGGTGTCAGCCGAAAATTTTGCTTTTCTTTCAAATTTCACTCTCCTCTCCCTCACTTTACCAAATCGGGTTTCACACATTTTTCTCTCCATTTTGGACGACTTTCTCTCCAAACTAAGGTAAGCTCTTTCCTCCTTCATCCCTCATCATTTATGGCAAGATCATAAGTATTTATGGCCATTAAATGCCTTGTTCATAGGTGTTATCCATCTTTAAGTTACTTCTAGCAAGTGGTGGGCAATAATCAAGATCTCCATTTCAGGGTTTGCAAGGAAAGTAGGTTTTTACTTTACAAACCTCTTAAGGTGAGGTCATTCTCTTATTTAACTCTTATACATGTTAAATGCTTCATTCTAAAGTTTCTAAAACATCTTTTATCCTACATTTCACTAATTGCTTGTGTTTAGCTCAAATCCTCGCTTGAGAAATTAGGGGTTTTTACTTGGATAGAAATTGTTGTAAAGACAAATGATGACCATATCTAGCCTCCTTGTGGTTTCTTGGTTTTAACTTGGGGATTTCACCAAACTTATAAGATTTCACTTTATGGAGTAAAACTAGGGTTTTGACATTTTGGTGGGTTTTGACAAAACACTTACGAAGATGAACTCTTACATGATAAAAGTTAGTGTTTGGGAATTATGTGGAATAATGGTACATTATGGGAAAAATTGGAAATATATGTATTTATGTATGTATGTATAAGTAAGTATATATGTATATGCTTGTAAGAAATGTGTTGGTTGAAGCGGTGTTGAGTGTAATGGATCCATAAGCACTAGAGTCTTTATGGCCGATGTCGGAACGCTAGTTTTCCACGTCGAGGCACGGTTAGGCATCGACGGTATGGTATAAGTCCTGCGTGCTATTACGTTCAAGGATGTTGGTAGTTTCATGAGTGTCGATTGTAAGTAGCCTCACTCGACATCCTATGTATGTTATGTTGTGTATTTGGCTTTACTAACAACTTGTGTTGGTAAGCGAGACTCCCCCGTTAACTCAAAAGGTATTTATATATTTGAAATGCTCAATTATAAGCATGGTATCCTTCAAGTGTCAATTTAAATAAAAAGTTATTATTTACTAAATCTTATTGTTTGATCTCACTAGGCTTTTGCCTAACACTTCTTCTTTAAATGGCATGTATAGCAGGTCATTCTAGCGGTAGGGCTCCTCGGGCTTGAGAGTAGAGTCTGGAAGTGAGGGTAGCATTTTTGGATGGACATAGAGGCGAACTTTTGGTGTATAGCTTGATATACTTTTGAGAGCGAGATAGCAACACCCGTTTATAATCTGAACTTTGCTAAGTCTAGATTAGTAGGTTGTTGGGTTTATCCTGTTCAATTATATGTAATGTAAACGCCATATTATTACTTCCCCTTTTGGGTGATTGGTCTATGTCATTTAGTTTATTTCCGCAATTATTCAGATTTAAATTTACTCTAAATTTTAGGGTGTTACAAGTTGGTATCAGAGCAATAGTTTAAGCAAATTAGGTATGTCATTAAGATACCTAGACTTAAATTGGAACAATTAAGTATTGATCGGTGAGCTTTAGGTAGAATTCCTAAGATAGGATGGTCTTATAGTCGACAGAAGTACATAAGTTGAAAGTGGTGACCATAGTAACGAGAATCCTTATGTGAAATATGTTCATAATTTCAATTAGCTACTGCTATTATGAATATTTCATTACGTGAGTATGCTTAGATTGCTATAGTTATGATGATTAATGCATGTATTAGTACGTTTCTTGTGTTTAAACTCTTATAGCCTATTTCTCACCTCATTCTCGAATGTGTGGCAGACTTCAATGGTTAATACTCGTAGTCGGGTGGATGGCCATGACGCCACGACATATACAGCTGATCAACCACGTGTGACAACGACAACGGTGCCTCCGCTGATTAACACCGTTTTGGGAGGGGGGACAGAGCATATCCCTCACCATGATCTGGAAACGTCGGATCCTGTTATGGAGGAGGTAACAGACGAGACAAGAATGATGGACCGGATGATGAAGGCCATGAACAAGGCCATGGCTCAACAGCAAGAACAGTTTTTGAATCTTATGCGAACAACCGTAAGAATGAGGCGGTTGCTGAAAACATAATAGTGGTTGGATCTGGGGGTACTGGAGATGGACATCCTATAGATGGTTTGGGGACGATAGAAACGGGGCGAGTGGGGAAGGGTTGCTCTTTAAAAACCTTTCTGAGCTGTAGACCGCCCGAATTTAAAGGTATTGATGATCCAGTAATCTGCGTGAATTGGATCCGCGAGATGGAACAAGCATTTCGAACTAGCGAGTGCGAAGAGAACCAAAAGGCGAAGTTCGGTTCTCAAATGTTGAGAGGGGCAACCCTCACTTGGTGGAATGTTTACTCCACTTCCGTAGAGGCCACTGTACTGTAACGAGAGGGCTATGGATCGGATAGAAGAAGGATTCCAGAAGAAGGGAAATTTGCCGGTCAAAGAATATAATCGACTGTTCATGGAGAAGTTGGGTTTGGTGGGACATCTGGTCCCTACTGAGAAGGAGAAAATTAAGGCTTACATCAAGGGCCTTCCGTCGGACATGATGACCATGGTCCGTGTGTCGAGAGCGTCTACTCTTTGGGAAGAGATAGAAGAGGCTCAGTTAGTGGAGGATGCCTACAGTCAAGGAAAGGATGAGAAGGCGGTAGTGCCGGAGAAGAGAAAGTGGGAGGGAAACTCCATGCCCTCCAAAAGACTAAGACCGTTTGTTGCTAATAATCGGGGAAATGACTCGAGGCGCGAGGCCAAGTGGTGTTCCAAGTGCCGAAGCAAGCACTTTGGCCCATGCGGTGTTATGCCCAGAAGTTGCTATAAGTGTGGCAAAACCGGCCACATCTTCAAGGATTGCCCGGTTAAGGGGAAAATATGTTATGAATGCAAGGAGCCGGGCCACTTTTGAAATGAATGTCCGAAATTGAAGTCGGGTGAAAAGAAGGTGGAACCTCCAAGAGCAACGGCGAGGGCCTTTCAGATGACTACCGAGGAGGCAAAGGCTTCGACAGATGTAGTGTCGGGTACGTTTCTCCTAAACTCCGTACCTACGCGTGTGTTATTTGATTCGGGTGCGAACTTTTCTTTTGTGTCGAATTCTTTTCTCCAAAAGTTGTCTATGCCCACTAGTAGTTTAGAAGATGCTATAGTGGTAGAAATAGCGGACGGTGGACAAGTGATAGTTTGTGAAGTGTTGAAGGGTTTCAAGTTGGAGATCGATGGGAAGAAATTCTCAATCGACTTGTTGCCCATATTAATCAGGGGATTCGATGTAGTAATCGGGATGGATTGGCTAGCCGAGAACCAAGCCGAAATCGTTTGTGCAAAGAAGTTAATACGCATTCCTATTTCGGATGGAAGTGTGGTGACCATTTTTGGTGAGCGTAGGAAAAGGGATGTAGCAATCATTTCCATGATTAAGGCGCGCAAATGTTTGGCGAAAGGGTGTTCGTCTTTCTTAGCTTATGTGATCGATGCCAAGTTAGAGAAAAATAAACTTGAAGACGTAAAGGTGGTACGTGAGTTTCCCGACGTGTTTCCGGAGGACTTGTCGGGTTTGCCACCGGACCGGCAAGTGGAGTTCAAAATAGATTTGGTCCCGGGAGCGGGAGCGGCTCCGATAGCAAGAGCTCCTTATCGGTTGGCTCCATCCGAGATGCAAGAAATGATGGCACAACTTCAGGAACTTTTAGAGAAGGGTTTTGTGAGACCGAGCTCATCTCCTTGGGGAGCACCGGTCTTATTCGTGAAAAAGAAAGACGATACGATGAGGATGTGCATCGATTATAGGGAGTTGAATAAAGTGACCGTGAAAACTAAATACCCACTTCCTAGGATCGACGATTTATTCGACCAACTCCAAGGAGCGGGGTGTTTCTCAAAGATTGATTTACGATCGGGTTATCACCAAGTGAAGGTAAGGGAAGATGACATCCCAAAGACGGATTTTAGAACGCGATACGGTCATTACGAGTTTTTGGTGATGCCTTTCGGATTGACGAATGCGCCGGCGGTGTTCATGGATTTGATGAATCGAGTGTGTCAGCCATTCCTCGACAGATCGGTTATCGTGTTCATAGATGATATCTTGGTATATTCCAAATACGAAGCGGACCACGAGCAACATCTTCGAGAAGTGTTGGAAGTCCTAAGGAAAGAGAAGTTATACGCAAAATTCTCTAAGTGTGACTTTTGGTTGGAAGAAGTCCAATTCTTGGGTCACGTAGTCACGCGGGATGGTGTGAAGGTAGATCCTTCCAAAATAGAAACAATGATGAATTGGGAACCTCCTAAGAGTCCATTGGAGATACAAAGCTTCTTGGGTTTAGCGGGATATTACCGAAGGTTTATTCAAAATTTCTCTAAGATTGCTTCTTCCTTGACAAGCTTGACGCGGAAGAATGTGAAGTTTGTTTGGACGGAAGCCCAAAAAAAGCGTTTCAGACTCTACAAAAGAATTTGTGTGAGGCCCCGATTCTATCCCTACCCGAAGGATCGGAAGACTTTGTGGTGTATAGCGATGCTTCCAAAATAGGTTTGGGTTGCGTATTGATGCAAAGAGGAAAAGTGATCACCTACGCGTCGAGGCAACTTAAGGAGCACGAAAAGAATTACCCTCCTCACAATTTAGAACTCGCGACGGTAGTGTTCGCCTTGAAGTTGTGGCGACATTATCTTTACGGCACCAAGTGTACGTTGTATACGGACCATAAGAGTTTGAAATATGTCTTCGCCCAAAAAGAATTAAATATGAGGCAGCGAAGGTGGTTGGAATTATTAAAGGGCTACGACTGTGAGTTACTCTATCACCCGGGTAAGGCTAATGTGGTTGCCGACGCCTTAAGCCGGAAAGAGTATAGTGGAAGCCTCCGGGCGAGTCTCTCAAGGATTGAGCTAGTGTCGAGTCTTATGGAGCAAATCAAGATGGCACAAGCCGAGGCGTTGTTGGAGGAAAACTTCAAGGAGGAAGGGATGATTAAGCAAAGGTTACTCTTAACGGAAGATAGTCGCGGTATCAAACTATTCAATGGACGTGTATGGGTACCCAAGATTGGAGGAAACCGAGAGCTACTTTTGGATGAAGCTCATAAGTCCAAGTACTCCACACATCCGGGAAGCACTAAAATGTATAGAGACTTAAAGTTACACTATTGGTGGCCGGTTATGAAGTTATATGTGGCTCGTTGTGTGGAAAAGTGCGTAACTTGTTCGCTAGTAAAGGCCGAACATCAACGACCGCATGAGAGCCTACAATCGTTGAAGATTCCCGAGTGGAAATGGGAAAGGATCACCATGGATTTTGTGACCAAGTTACCAAGGACGGCTAAGGGCAACGACACCATTTGGGTGATAGTAGATCGTCTAACCAAGAGTGCTCATTTCCTAGCTATGCGGGAAGCTTCACCAATGGACAAATTGACAAAATTGTATATCGATGAGGTTGTTTCGAGGCATGGTGTACCCGTGTCAATAGTCTCCGACCGTGATAGCCGGTTTACCTCTAGATTTTGGTAGTCCTTGCAAGAAGAATTGGGTACAAGAGTGAATCTGAGCACGGCATACCATCCGCAAACGGATGGGCAAAGTGAAAGAACAATACAAACCTTGGAGGACATGCTAAGATCGTGCATGATTGATTTCGGTGGAAATTGGGATACACACTTGCCTCTAGTCGAGTTTGCCTACAACAACAGTTACCACTCGAGCATCGGTAGAGCACCCTTTGAGGCGTTGTATGGTCGGAAGTGTCGGACTCTAGTATGTTGGTTAGAAGCGGGGGGAAAACAGTTTGTGGGTCCGGAAATTGTTCAACAAACAACGAATAGGGTTAAGGAAATCCAAGAGCGCTTGAAGCCGACTCAAGACCGTCAAAAGAGTTACGCCGACAAAAAGTGGAGGTCGGTAGAATTCCAAGTTGGGGAGCGGGTAATGCTAAAAGTATCCCCTTGGAAAGGCTTGATACGTTTTGGAAAGTTTGGGAAGTTAAATCCCCGTTTCTTAAGACCATTTACCGTTTTGGAGCGAGTCAGGTTGCAAGCCTACAAATTAGACTTGCCACCGGAAATGGATGGAATCCATCCTACCTTTCACGTATGTTACCTACGTAAGTGTTTGGTAGAAGAAGAAAACGTGATACCGATGTCGGAAATTCGAATTGAGGACAACCGATGTGTCGAGGAACCGGAGGCTATCTTGGAAAGGGGGACGAAGAGACTTCGACATAGGGATGTGGTTATGGTCAAGGTACAATGGAAGCACCACCGAGGTGCCAATGTGACGTGGGAAGCGGAGGAGGTCATGAGACGCCGATACCCTCAATTGTTTGCGTAGCCTAAGATTTTGAGGACGAAATCTTTCCTAAGTTGGGGAGGATTGTAACACCCCAATTTTTGAGCTTTAGAAACTGGGTTGGCGGACGTCCACATGGGAACAGCCGAACGTCTGTGAGATGTGGAAGTCCGCCATTCGTCCGCGGAAGCAACAGAGACTTTGGTAAGAATTATGGAAATCGGTAGGTCGGACGTCCGCATGGAACCTGTCAGACGTCCGCGAGGCGTCTGACGAAAACTTTGCTTTTCTTCCAAATTTCACTCTCCTCTCCCTCACTTTAACAAATCGAGTTTCACACATTTTTCTCTCTATTTTGGACGACTTTCTCTCCAAACTAAGGTAAGCTCTTTCCTCCTTCAACCCTCATCATTTATGGCAAGATCATAAGTATTTATGGCCATTAAATGCCTTGTTCATAGGTGTTATCCATCTTTAAGTTACTTCTAGCAAGTGGTGGCCAAGAATCAAGATCTCCATTTCTAGGGTTTGCAAGGAAAGTTGGTTTTTACTTTACAAACCTCTTAAGGTGAGTTCATTCTCTTATTTAACTCTTATACATGTTAAGTGCTTCATTATAAAGTTTCTAAAACATCTTTTATCCTACATTTCACTAATTACTTGTGTTTAGCTTAAATCCTCGCTTGAGAAATTGGGGGTTTTTACTTGGATAGAAATTGTTGTAAAGACAAATGATGACCATATCTAGCCTCCTAGTGGGTGCTTGGTTTTAACTTGGGGATTTCTCCAAACTTATAAGATTTCACTTTATGGAGTAAAACTAGGGTTTTGACATTTTGGTGGGTTTTGACAAAACACTTACGAAGATGAACTCTTACATGATAAAAGTTAGTGTTTGGGAATTATGTGGAACAATGGTACATTATGGGAAAAATTGGAAATATATGTATTTATGTATGTATGTATAAGTAAGTATATTTTTATATGCTTGTAAGAAATGTGTTTGTTGAAGTGGTGTTGAGTGTAATGGATCCATAAGCACTAGAGTCTTTATGATCGACGTCAGAAAGCTAGTTTTCCACGTCGAGGAACGGTTAGGCATCGACGGTATTGTATAAGTCCTACGTGCTATTACGTTCAAGGATGTTGGTAGTTTCATGAGTGTCGGTTGTAAGTTGTTGGTCCCGTAAGGGTTATACAAGTTTGTAGAAGGGGGGGGGGGTTTGAATACAAACACATAGATTTTACTTTTCTAAATTGTTTATTGATATGTATCAAACAATTTACAACTTGTTGCGGAACAAGATTAAGGAATAAACCTAATCTAAACAAGTTAAGAGAATCACTAAGATTTCTTGCACTAGAAGATAGAAAGGAGATAAAAATATTAAAGATTAATATTCTAACACACAGAAATAGTAAGAAGGAGATGGTCGAGTACTGCATTTCTGAAGTAGGGTTTCTTCTTATATACTGCATGCATTAAATGCATATCAGTACAACTTTACACATGGCAGCAGCTGATTGGTTGCATGTTTTGACCTTGGTAGACAACCTAGTAGCCGCATGATGAACAACGTAGAATCAGAGTTGGTTGTACGATTCTGGACAAAAGGGATGTACATTCTGACATTTCATACGGAGACGTGCAAGGGGGTAAGACAAAAGTAACTTGTAGAGGAAACTTCATGATCAGCGTTCGCTGAATAGATCTTTATCAGCGAGTGATAAAGTTCAGCGTTCGCATAAGTCTTCTACTTGAAACTTCACGTTGAGTGGACAAATCTTGGCTTCGCTGATATCCGCATCAGTTCATTAGTAGACTTGTCGCTGGTTCTTTGGCTTGATCTTCGACTTCAGCGTAGAACATAGTTGACGTGAAACTTGTCTTCAGGAATCATAAGTAAACAACTAAGATTATCAGCGATCATCAACAAGACTGAACAGGCTCAGGTCTCATTGATGAACAGTATTGCTGAATGTGTAATTTAAGGAACATGAGTTTCCTATCAGTGGTACTGTAGAGACATAGTACTTTTCAGCGATAGTGAAACTCTAATACATATTGTCTACTTACAATTTTCACTAAGTGTTTCTCAGAGAGTCATTATCAAATCATTGAGGGCTTGGATCAACAATCTCCCCCTATTTGATTATGACATAGAAACAAAAGAGAATTAATAAGTATGAAAAATAAGGATAAAAAGAACTCATAAAATATTTGTCCCTTTTACTGTTTTCTGGGATCTTTTAAGTACTGATGGAGTAAAGTACATTCGCTAAAAAATTTCTTTAAACTTCGTAAAGGTTACAGAGGGAAGTGGAAAAATTACAAGTACAACAAATAAATTTACAAGTACAAAAGATACAAACTGATAAGGATAGAAGAATTACAGGGAATCCTATCATCTATACAGGTTCATCCTTAATGAGAAGTTCATCGAGGGAGTTTGTGGTAGGGATCATCGAGTCAGGGACTTTTTCTCCAAGTTCCCGTCTATGCTTTGCTTCTTTGAAGATCAGGGGCTTCATGAAGTGTCCGAGAAGATCATCCCTAAATCCGCACCAATAGATGAGATCCCTAAGTTGTTCGATAGGAGTGATGGGTAGCTCAGAGATGCATTGAAAGCGTTCTCGTCCATCGTAGTCTCTGAAGAAGATACCGTAAGGATCGCTCAAGACTTTTCCAGGGACAAAGCGTTCACCAGGGGGCATGGAGGTGTCGAGAGCTGAGAGGTCAGGTTCAGGACCAAGAACTTCTTCGCGTGAAAAGCCAATGCCGGTTTCATTTCTGATAGGAGGGCCTGAGTCTGAAGGTATTATCGTTTTCTTTGCAGTGACCCTTCTTCGTTGAACTAGATCAGGAGGAGGAGGAATATCCACATCAGATGAAACCAAGTCAATTTGAGTGTTCAGAATCTTCTCGACATGATTTCTGAAGGCTGAGCATGATCGCTGAATGGCTATTTGCATCTCCAATCACTCAGAGAAACCGTAATTCTTGATCGTAGAAACATAGATGGTTTCCTAAGTACCATTTTCTCTGAATATGTCAGCTTCAACAACAGGAACGTTTATGGACATTCTTCCCCTGATGTTCACTTTGTTGATTCTGGAGACATGGAATCGAAAGTTAATTCGTTCTTTGCACCATTCCAAGGTAGAGTCAGGTACCTTGGTCTTTTTTTCTACTATCGTTTTGTCGTATGTTGGTCCCGGAGAGTTATACAAGTTTGTAGAAGGGGGGGGGGTTGAATACAAACACACAAATTTTACTTTTCTAAATTGTTTATTGATATTTATCAAACAACTTACAACTTGTTGCGAAACAAGATTAAGGACTAATCCTAATCTAAACAAGTTATGAGAACACTAAGTTTTTGCACTAGAATTAAGACAGAAAGGAGATAAGAATATTAAAGAGAAATATTCTAACACTAAGAGATAGAAAGAAGAAGATGGCCGAGCACTTCATTTCTGAAGTAGGGTTCTTCTTATATACTGCATGCATTTAATGCATAGCAGTACAACTTTACACGTGGTAGCAGCTGGTTGGTTGCATGGTTTGACCTTTGTAGACAACCTTAGTAGCCACATGATGTAAAGTGTAGAATCAGAGTTGGTTGTACAATTCTAGACAGAAGGGATGTTCGTTCTGACATTTCGTACGGAGGCGTGCAAGGAGGTAAGACAAAAGTAACTTGTAAAGGAAGACTTCATGATCAGCGTTCGTTGAACAGTACTTTATCAGTGAGTGACAAAGCTCAGCGATCGTTGAAGTTTTCTACTTGATACTTCACGTTGAGTGGACAAATCTTGACTTCGTTGATATCCGCATCAGTTCATTAGTAGACTTGTCGCTGGTTCTTGGCTTGATCTTCGACTTCAGCGTAGAACATTTGTTGACGTGAAACTTGTCTTCAGGGATCATAAGTAAACAACTAAACTATCAGCGATCATCAACAAGACTGAATAGGCTCAGAGTTGTATTGATGAATAGTGTCGCTGAATGTAATTTAAAGAACATGGGTTTCCTATCAGCGGTACTGTAGAGACATAGTACTTATCAGCGATAGTGAAACTCTAATACATATTGTCTACTTATAATTTTCACTAAGTGTTTCTTAAAGAGTCATTATCAAATCACTGAGGGTTTGGATCAACAATCTCCCCCTATTTGATTATGACGTAGCAACTAAAGAAAATTGCTAAGTATGAAAACATAAGGATAAAAAGAACTCATAAAATATTTGTCCCTTTTACTGTTTTCTAGGATCTTTTGAGTATTGATGGAGTAAAGTACAGTCGCTGAAAATTTTCTTTTAACTTCGTATTAGTTACAAAGGGACGTGGAAAAATTACAAGTACAACAAATTAATTTACAAGTACAAAAGATACAAGCTGATAAAGGATAGAAGAATTACAAGGAATCCTATCAGCTATTCAGGTTTTTCCTTCACGAGAAGTTCATCAAGGGTTCTTGTTGTAGGGATCATCCAGTCAGGGACTTTTTCACCAAGATCCCGTCTATTCTTTGCTTCAATAAAGATCAGGGGCTTCATGAAATGTCCGAGAAGATCTTTTCTTAATTCACACCAGTAGACTAGATCCCTGAGCTGTTCGATTGGAGTGATGGTTAGCTTAGAGATGCGTTGAAAACGTTCTCGTCCATCATAGTTATGAAATAAGATACCATAAGGTTTGCTTAGGACTTTTCCAGGAATGAAGCGTTCACCAGGGGGCAGGGAGGTGTCGAGTGCTGAGAGGTCAGGTTCAGGACCAAGTACTTCAGCACGAGAGAAGCCAATACCTGTTTCATTTCGAATAGGAGGACCTGAGTCTGAAGGTATTATCTTCTTCTTTGCAGAGGCCCTTCTTTGTTGAACTGGATTAGGAGGAGGAGGGGGAATTTCCACAGCAGATGAAACCAAGTCGATCTGTTGATTGATCAGTTTTTCGACATTAGTCTTAAATTGTGAGCGAGATCGCTGAATGGCTATTCGCATCTCCAACCATTCAGAGAGACTGTACTTCTTGATTAAAGAAGCGTAGATGGTTTCCTTTGTACCGTTTTCTCTGAAAAGTTCGACTTCAACAACTGGAACCTTTATGGTTGATCTTCCCTTGATGTGTACTTTGTGGAATCTGGCAGCCCGATATAGATAGTGCAGTCTTTCTTTGCAACATTCCAACGTAGGGTCAGATAACTTGGTCTTTTCTTCGATGATCTTCTTGGCGTCCTTCCACAATTGACGTTGGACATCAATGGGGGTCTTTTTCAGATCAGGGTCTTTCACCGATCGTTCAGCGAGCTCAATAGCATAAGCTTTATCTTTTTCTTCAGCTTTTCTTTGATCGGCGAGTTGTCGTTCAGCTTTAAGATGTTCAACATATTCCTTCTTTGATAGTCTGAACTTAAGTTCAGGGATGACTTTGTTACGAGTAAGGATGATACGCTGATCTTCAAGCTGTTTGATCATTGCATCTCTCTTTTTCTGATCTTCTTCACTTAGCGTTTGAGGAGCTAAGGAAGGTTTGTTTTTATGAGAGAGCAGCTGTTCTTCAGGTTCATCAGTCTCAGTAGTGAAATCCAAGACTGGGATTATTTCTTCAGCACTAGAGGCTGGGATTATTGTTGATGCAGTAGGAGGAACTTCAGCTGTATCCTCAAGCAGGGGAGAGGACTAGATGAAACACAGCGATCGTTCAAGTAAGATCATTTGGGAAGAAAGAGATAGAGAAAAGAATAGGGTTCAAGTGTATAGAGGTTTTATGGAGAGGAGAACTGAGGTTGAGAAGGGATAGAGGAGGGATGCAGTGTAAGGGAAGAGAATATATTGTACCTGACAAACTGGCTTTATTTGTAGGATAGACAGATTGCCTTCTGCAGCGAGGCCTTTGTTCTTGCCTTTGTCAGCTTCAGTTGCTACAGGTTTAGTCATTGTCCCCTCCCCTGATGGTTCATTAATCATAACCCCTTTTTGAGCAGGGACCTTCTTGGGCTGGACGAAGAAGAAGTCATCATCATCGTCATCATCATCATCGTTTTTAGGGGATGATGATGGTTCATCGTCCTCAAGATCGAGGTCTTCATCATCTTCTGCTTCTTCCTCAGCTTCAGATTCTTCCTCGTCAGCGTAGGGTTCGGTTACATCAGCAACAGCTTCAGGTTCCTTATCCTCTTCTAGTTTCTCCCCCTCAAATACAGAGGGAGGTTTCTCGGTTCCCTCAGGGTTTTCAACTCCTTGAGGTTGTTCAGTAGCAGCAACAGAAACAATACCCTCCCCCTCAGAGTTATGGGGAAGGTCTTCAAGATTTGTCTTCTCCCCCTCGATATTATAGGGAAGGTCTTCAGTCTTCTCCCCCTCTTCCACATGATGAGTGGGGGGGGGTAAAGGTAACCTTAGCAGTAGCAGCATCAGTATGCATTGGTCCCTGTCTTCCAGGCCAGAGATCCCAACACAGGTTTCAATCTTGCTTAATCTGTCTTCTAGGCCAGATATAGCAGGAGTGATTCTTTGAAGATCCTCTCGATCCACCTGAGTAAAATGCGAAGGAGCACAAGTAGCAGCATTCAGGCGGTCGAGGATTTGCTGAAGGATTCTTTGACAGTGCCGACGTCAGTCTTGACCGTAGACACCTCTCTCTTAAGAGTACCAACCTTTGTCTTCAATGATGTGACTTCATTGGACAGAGAGGTGAAGTTTGTGGAGAGGGTGTTGTTGGTTAAGTTGAGATTGTTGATGAAGGTGGAGTTTTCAGCGAGAGTAGTAGCAAAAGTTCCGATGCTACCATCCACCTTCTCCATATCAGCTTTGGAGGCTTTCTTTTCGACCTCAGTTGTCAGCGTCTTTAGAGCATCTCCAGTGTTTGTAACCGATGAAGAGTTAGTTGAGAGAGTGGTGGTGAAGGATTCCATCTTTGTTTCCAGGGCCTTCAGGGAGGTGTTGATATCTCCCAAATTAGGACCTGCAACAGTTAATAACTTATGAACAGAGGAAAGCTCAGAAGTTTGGGATTTTGAGAGAGGAATGTGTATGGTTTTGTGTATACCTGCAGGCAGGTTGGTGAAGTCGTCGAAACCTCGATACCCTAAGAAGTGTTCCATGTCGCCTTCCAGAGTGCCTTGGCGCATAGAAGTGCCTGTAGATCCTATATTTTGATTCATCATCTCCTGTAAAGTTGCAGCTGAAGTATCGTGGGGGATGATGGTTGTTGCAGAGAATGGGGGAAAACAGGTGGAGTGTCCAAAGAGAGTGAGGGAGGAGTGAAGGTTGATAAGAGGGATTGGGAAATGGGTTCAGCATTGGATCCGCTGAGAAATACTTCTTCAGTCCTTAGAGGGTCTGAAGGAGGGGGGTTCTGTTCCAAGTTTATAACCTCAGCGTTTAGAGACACTGAAGTTGGTATGGAAGCGGTGGCTTTATCAGCTGTGGCAGAGCGTACCATGAAACTATCCAACAGCTCTTGAGAAGAGTGAGTTGCGGAGTCTTCAGCCTGGAAAGGCTTGGGGGGTTGCTCCTTGGTTTTCTTGATCCTTTCAGAATCAAGTGGGGTAGTAGAGTGTTTCCTTTTTCGAGAAGGAGTAGAGGTTGCGACCTGTGTATTAGCAGTTGGGATTACCGCTGAGGTAGCCGCAGAAGTAGAAGAAGTTGGGGGGATTGAGAATAGATAAGAGTTTAGAGAGACGTACCTCGTTTGGCAGGGGCTTGAAGTCAAGAACTTTAGGGCCAACCTTTGAGAGTCTAAGGTCGCCAACTTTCGGGTACTTGTCTTTTAGGCCTTGAGCGAAGAGGGTACTGACAAACCAGGGATAAGGAACACATGTTGGTCTGTCAGCTGCATCCACCCTGAGCATCAGATCATCGTAAATGATTTTTGCCCAATCAATGTGGAGGCCCTTCAGAAGTGAGTATCTCATGGCCTGTTGGGGTTGGGATGCTTGGTCAGTTGACCCAGTCTTTGCTGTCAGGCAGCTGATCAAGTGAGCGAAGATGAAGTTCATCTCGCTGGGCATCTTCGATTTCTTGATGGAGGTCAGCTTCCTCTCAGGGAGTTTGTCTCTCTTTGTTTCCCATACGTACTGCATTGCGTCGAAGAAAGCAATGAGGGCTTCCCTATCGGGTGAGTTTTTGGGATTGGGTAGAGGGATAAAGCGTTTTTCTTTTGTGGCGGCGGGAAGGTTTAGGGCACACCTGATATTACCAGGTGTAATCTTGGAAGTACCATGGTCAGTGTCAAAGAGAATGACATCGATCTTCTTCTTTGGATCTTTGGTAGAGGTGATCTGAGTTCTTCTGGCAGAATACCAGAACTGAGCTAGTAGTTGTTTATTTACTGGAGGAGCGATGGTTAGAGCTGTGGAGAGAGGGCATGTCTTCAGAAAGTTCACAGCGTCATCAAGTTGTGTGACCTGCTTCTTTTGAGGGAAATCGAAGAGAGCATATGGGTTGTTGCTTTGAAAGGTAACTTGCTTAGGTTTAAAAGTAACCTGGGGAGCTTTTGTGAGTACAACACTTTCAGCAGCAGTGGGAGACTTGGTAGTAGGAGCGTTAGTGGTAGATGCCATTTCTGTTTATAATCAAACATGAAGAGAGATAAAGAATAACGTCTTAATGTGGAAAGACTTTCCAAAATAAGATGTGTTGGGTTTTGCACATTCCATTCAGATAAAAGATATCTTAATGGAGATTAGGGTTTTTCTTGTTTTGAAAAAGAGTACAAAATATAGTGAACATTTGTTTTCCAGTTTCTATTTGAAGAAGAGATTCTGGAAAAACATATGAAGATGTCAAAGTTTAAGATTTTTAGTTTCAAACTTGAAGAACAATCTGTTTCCAGATTGTGTTCATAAAATCACGAAAAGAAGATGATTTTATTTTAAGAAGGTTCGTTTGTTTGATCCTTTAAAAACAATAATAAGATCGAAAACAAGTTTATTAGTTGCAACGTAAAAGAAATATTAACCTGTGATGTTGAAGATAAAGATGAACAGATTCTTGAGTTAATATTTTGAATGCAACAGAGTTCTTGCTTGAAAGAGATGACGTTGAGTTCTTGCTTGAAAGAGATGACGTTCGCGTAAGGTAAAAATATAAACTCGAATGTGTTTATATAGTGAGAGTTAGAGAGAGAAAAACTGTGAGCGGGAAAGTTTTTCATCATGACACTGACACATCCCTTGAATTTGATTGGTCAAGAAAAACGAAACGGGCGAACGTGTGTCAGAAAAAGTGTGCCATGGTCTATCCGTTGCGATGACGTCACAAACGTCTTTTCATATTTTAGGATGTCTCTGAGGATTTGAAAAACTCAGGGACCTTTTGAAAAACGTGAAACACTGAATAGAAATATCAGTGTTAAGTTTTAGAAATTTCAAAAATATCACTGAAAGAAAGAGATATTCAGCGAGGCAATTTGTTTTGAAATCTTTCAGTTCTAGGCGAATGTCAGCGAGTAAAGAAGAACATACCTTGATATCAGCGAATCAATTTTACTCTTCAAAGTTCAGCATTCCAAGCTCGCTCATGAGAAAGTTGAATCTTGTCTCATCAAGAGGTTTGGTAAATAGATCAGCTAACTGAAAGTCAGTTGGAATAAAATGAAGTTCTATATCACCATTCATCACATGATCTCTGATAAAATGATACCTGATTTCGATGTGTTTGGTCTTTGAATGTAGCACTGGATATTTGCTATAGCGATGGCACTAGTGCTGTCGCAATAGATTGGAATCTTTGAGAGCTGTAAGTCATAGTCCAGTAGTTGATTTCTCATCCACAAGACCTGAAAACAACAGCTTCCAGTGGCTACGTACTCAGCTTCAGCGGTTGAGGTGGACACTGAGTTTTGCTTTTTACTTGTCCAACTCACCAGCTTTCCACCCAGGAGCTGACAGCCTCCTGTAGTGCTTTTCTTATCCAATTTGCAACCTGCAAAATCACTATCTGAGTAGGCGATTAGATCAAACCCTAAGTCTTTGGGATACAAAAGACCTAGGTTAGGAGTACCCTTAAGGTAATGAAAGATTTGCTTTACATCGATCAAATGAGATTCCTTAGGTTCAACTTGATATCGTGCAAACAAACAGATTTCATACATAATATCAAGTCGGCTGGCTGTAAGATACAGAAGAGAGCCGATCATCCCACGGTACGCTGTGACATTTACAGGTTTTCCAGAAGGATCCTTGTTTAGTGTCAGCGGTGGTGCCATAGGGGTTTTCATAGCTGAACTCTGAGTTAAATCAAATTTCTTCAGCATATCTTTAACATACTTACCTTGGTGAATGAAAGTTCCTTTTTCACTCTGTTTGATTTGAAGACCAAGGAAATAAGTTAGCTCACCCATCATACTCATTTTATATTCAACTTTCATTCTTTCAGCGAAACGAGTACATAGGTCAGGGTTAGTGGAACCAAATATAATATCATCGACATATATTTGAACAAGAATAATATGACCTTTTACTTTCCTGAAAAATAGAGTTTTATCAATTTTACCACGCTCAAATTTTTCAATATGGAGATAAGTAGAGAGAGTGTCATACCATGCACGAGGAGCTTGCTTTAAGCCATAAAGTGCCTTATCCAGTTTATAAACAGAACCTGGATGCTTAGGATCAAAGAATCCTGGAGGTTGTTCCACGTAGACTTCTTCATTCAGCTTTCCATTGAGGAACGCTGACTTGACATTCATTTGATAAACTTTGAAGTCTTTATGTACAGCGTAAGCTAAGAATAGACGAATGGCTTCTAGTCTTGCCACTGGGGCGAATGTTTCGTCGTAATCTATACCTTCCTCTTGTCTGTATCCCTGAGCAACAAGACGAGCCTTGTTGCGGGTTACAGTTCCATGTTCATCCAACTTATTTCGATAGACCCATTTAGTGCCTATCACTGACTTGTCAGATGGTCTTGGAACAAGATTCCAAACTTTGTTTCTTTCAAATTCTGTCAGCTCTTCTTGCATAGCGTTGACCCAGTTTGGATCACTGAGGGCATCATCTGTTTTCTTTGGTTCAATCAGAGAAATAAAGTTAACAAATAAACAAATATTACCTGAACTTCTGGAAGAGCTGAAGATGAGGCTTCAGCAACTTCTGGTATATCAGCCAAGAGAGGACGAGGTTCAGATGTCATTTCATTCACCGATTGCTGAGAAGTAGATGGTATTCTGAGATAGAAGGTTTAGAAGCAGGCATAGTGTTAATGGGAACAGCTGAGACCCATGATGTTTCAGCTTCACTAGTCTGCATGCTTGGGATGATGGTAAGATCATCATCTTCAGTGGGATGAGTATGAGATGGAAGAGTGGGAGTATCTTCTGGATCACTAAGATGAGAAAACATCCATTGATTCGGTTCTTCAGTATCAGCAGAAGGTCTAGAGTTCGCTGAACGGGATTCGTCAAAAGTGACGTGGATCGTTTCTTCTACAGTCTGTCTTCTCCGGTTGAAGACTCTGAAAGCTTTAGAAACTGAAGAGTATCTAAGAAAGATTCCATCATCATCCTTAGGATCAAACTTTCCAAGGGTATCTCTGTTGTTCAGTATGAAACACTGACATCCAAAGATGTGAAGAAAGCTAATTAAAGGCTTTCTCCCATGGAAGAGTTCATAGGCTATCTTCTTGAATCTTTTGACTATCAGTGACCTGTTTTACGTAAAACAAGCAGTGTTGACAGCTTCTACCTAAAACTGAGTAGGTAGATGAGAATCGCTGAGCATTGAATGTGCAGCTTCGATGATAGTTCGATTTCTTCTTTCAGCGACTCCATTCTGTTGCGGTGTTCTCACTGAGGAAAAGTTGTGAGATATACCCTTGCTCTCAAAGTAGGAATCAAGGGAACTGTTTTTGAATTCAGTACCATGATCACTCCTTATCAAGCGAACGGTCATGTTGTTCAGGACTTCCATTTTCTTGACAAAAGTGATGAGTTCTTCAGGGGTGTCACTCTTAGAACGGAGAAACATTACCCAGGTGTAGCGAGAGAATTCATCGACTATGACCAATGTATATTTCTTTCCAGCTATGGATTGTTTGTTAACAGGGCCAAACAAATCCATATGGAGAAGTTGTAGAGGGGATGACACTGAGGAAACTTGCTTAAATTTGAAACTAGCTTTAGTCTGTTTCCCTTTCTCACACGCTGAACATAAGGACTCCTTAGCGTATGATTGTTGAGGTAGACTAGTAACCAACTCTTTATAATAAAGAGTATTCAGTGTCTTGAAGTTTAGATAAGAGAGCCTCTTATGCCATAGCCAGTTGGCATCAGATGGGGCTTTTGAGAAGAAACAGGAGTTCTCAGTGGTTGTAGAGTCCATGTTTATAACGTAAACATTTTCCATACGGTAACCGTTGAGAGCTATCTTCTCCTTTTTGTCAGTGACAAAGCAGGATTCCTTAGTGAAAATCACTTTGTTATCCTTGTCACATAGCTGACTGATGCTAAGAAGATTATGCTTCAGTCCTTCAACATATGCAACACTTCCAAAGGTTGTTGTACCATTAGAGAGTATACCAAACCCTCGGGTATGGCCTTTAACGTTTCCACCGAAGGTCACTGAGGGACCCTTCTCTTCCTTGTATTCAGTGAGCAGGCTTTTCTTTCCAGTCATATGTCTAGAGCATCCGCTATCGAGATACCAGATACCCTTCTTAACCTGCAAACAAAGGAAGATTAGTTTGACTTGGGCACCCATTTCATCATGGGTCCACACTTGTCAGTGGTGGTAGAGGAAATGGAAGGTTCAGCAATCTTCGCAGCATTTGAAGATTCAACTTCATAAATATTCTTCACTTTGGTTAATTTCTTAACCTCAGTGGTCTTCTTTGCCTTGGGGGCATTGATCTTCACCTTAGCTAACTTTTCAGCTTTGGTGGCTGTGGGGCAGTTACTAGCAATATGATTTGTAAGTCCACAGTGATAACATTTCCTATAACTAAAAGTAGCTTTAGGACCATTTGCATGCTTACCCGTTAATTTTAAATGAGCAAGGCCAGCACCAAGTATACCTTTGGCATTGGAAATGGGAGGAACAATCAGTTCTTCAGATTTCTTACCAATAATATCCACTCTGATTCTAGGAGTAGATCGTTGAATAAATCCAGGGATCTTGTTCTTAGAAGTAGAGGGATAAGTCACTGAAGCTTTAGAAGCATTCAACTTAGGTACAAAGGTACCCTTCTGAGGTTCTGGATAAACAATTTTCTCTTTACCTTTAGAAGCTAAGGTAGAGATTTCCTCAGGAATATATGGGCCATTTTTGATGTAATAAGGCATAGTAGGGTCTACACCTTCTAAGAAGAGTATCATCCTATTTTTCCACAGATTAAAGTTATCTCTGGAAAATCTAGGGGGTTTTGCAAGAGAACCATTGTCAATATAGTTTGTGTTTGTGTTGGTAGCCATTATGAGAAATAGTAAGGAAGAGAAAAGATTAGTATAAGCAAGATCTTGTTTATGAGTTTAAACAATCTGCTCTGATACCACTTGTTGGTCCCGGAGGGTTATACAAGTTTGTAGAAGGGGGGGGGGGTGAATACAAACACATAGATTTTACTTTTCTAAATTGTTTATTTATATTTATCAAACAATTTACAACTTGTTGCGGAACAAGATTAAGGACTAATCCTAATCTAAACAAGTTATGAGAACACTAAGTTTCTTGCACTAGAATTAAGACAGAAAGGAGATAAGAATATTAAAGAGAAATATTCTAACACTAAGAGATAGAAAGAAGAAGATGGCCGAGCACTTCATTTCTGAAGTAGGGTTCTTCTTATATACTGCATGCATTTAATGCATAGCAGTACAACTTTACACATGGCAGCAACTGGTTGGTTGCATGGTTTGACCTTTGTAGACAACCTTAGTAGCCGCATGATGTACAGTGTAGAATCAGAGTTGGTTGTACGATTCTGGACAGAAGGGATGTCCGTTCTGACATTTCGTACGGAGACGTGCAAGGAGGTAAGACAAAAATAACTTGTAGAGGAAGACTTCATGATCAGCGTTCGTTGAACAGTACTTTATCAGCGAGTGACAAAGCTCAGCGATCGCTGAAGTTTTCTACTTGATACTTCACGTTGAGTGGACAAATCTTGACTTCGCTGATATCCGCATCAGTTCATTAGTAGACTTGTCGCTGGTTCTTGGCTTGATCTTCGACTTCAGCGTAGAACATTTGTTGACGTGAAACTTGTCTTCAGAGATCATAAGTAAACAACTAAACTATCAGCGATCATCAACAAGACTGAACAGGCTCAGAGCTGTATTGATGAATAGTGTCGCTGAATGTAATTTAAAGAACATGGGTTACCTATCAGCGGTACTGTAGAGACATAGTACTTATCAACGATAGTGAAACTCTAATACTGTAATACCCCGGGTAAGTTCGTTAGTTAAAGTCTCGTTCCGTTAAATTATTTAACTCTATAATTGATGTTTAGGGTAAGTTTGGGGTAATTTATAAGTAAAAGGGTGCTTTGGTCATTAGTGTTTAGCTAAAGGACTAAAGTGGTAAATATGGGTTGATATTACCCTTTAGGATTCCTGATATTTTTACAACTCAGAAAATATCCAGATTGTAGTGTGTGTGTGTGTGTTTGTTTTTGAAACAAAGAGAGAAAGAAGAAACATAAAGCTAGGGATTCAAATTTGGTGTACTTGAAAGAGATATTAAGGTATGTTCCTTTACATTTTATGTGTGTAATTGCTATTAGAAGGTTTCTATCGGAGTAGATTAGTCAAAATTATATCTGGTAATGAATCAGTCGAATTCTGGGTTGAAAAAGGGTAAACAGACAGAGGTTTCCGGATAGAATGAATGTGTCCGGGTAGTTTGTTGATAGTGTCCGGATAATGTTCTAAAGGTTTCCGGACGAGTTCTTTATCCGGGTAAGTTCCTCTTTTCCTATGGTTTCCAGATAATATAAGTTACCGGATGGTGTCCGGATTCTTTGGTTTCCGGGTGTCGTCCGGATTATTTATGTTGTCCGGAAAGGTTATGCTGTCCGGATTGTATGAGCTGTCCGGAAAGTTGTGTTGTCCGGATAGTTTGGGTTGTCCGGAAAGTTTGGGCTGTTTGGTCACTTTTTGAGATTTTAGACACTTTTAACTAAGGTTTTTGAATGAGGACTGATTAAGGTTTTCTAAAAAATTTCTAGGGGTGCTGCCCCCAGACCCCGTGTTAAGTCGCCGTAGGGGAACATTTGAGGATAAGAGTTTGATAGGTTATTTGGGATTCTCAGCCTGCTAGAGAGTCTTATGTGTTCTATTTGGTAAAGAGATATTGTATTTGAATTGTTTCATATACTGTGAATTTGAAGTGAAAGACTGAATCTGTTGAAAAGGTTTGGAAAGGATTTTGGTGATAAGCAAAACAGGTGAGTTTTACTTTAAAACGTTTTTAAATTGGAATACATATATGTGTGGATTGGGAATCTAATAGATGGTGTGATTATGTGTTTATGTCTGAAATATAATAAATTGAGATATTGTATTTACATGAGTATTCTACTATACGAGAATACGTTGGCCGGGCTTAGGACCGGTGTGTTGGCTGTAATATTCGTACAGCGTTGTTGACTTTAATTGTCGTACAGCGTTGTTAATTTATTAGTTGGCTTGCAACCAATTAATATGGCCAAGAGAGTGAGACGGGAAGGTACATGATGTATGAGTCATAACTGGTATTTGTATTTGTGTTATGTATATGATGGTTGTGTAAATGGTTTCAAAACTAACAGGGATTTTCTCACTAGACCTCTAGGTCTAACCCTCATTTTGTTTTAAAATATATATTCCAGGTCGTGGATCGAGTAAGAGCAAGTAGGAAGGGTATTTCGGTGATTAGCTTTTGGAAGAAGTATGTTTTGAAGATCATGGCATGTTTTGTAGTTATATCTTTGATATTAGTTGTAATTTAAATAGGATAAAGTTTGTAATGAAATATATATTATGTTTGTAATGAATAAGGGACCTAAGTTGTAATGTGATGTATCTTTGTTAAGTAACGATGTTATGCAATGTATGTTATTTGTTGTATTTTTGGAAACGGGTCGTTACAGATGGTATCAGAGTCCTAGTTTAAGGGATTTAGGTATTAGTATCTGTACCTAGACTTAAACTGCATGTGAAGTAGGATGTCCCTATTATTGTAGAACCTTGGGATGTTAAATATAAAAAGGTAGAAGGAACATCATGTAAGGTAATTTCAGATTTACACCTGGCCAGTGTAATTGTGATATTACAGGTACATGTTGAACTGGAATACTTTGTTATATGGGGTATGTGCTTATGTGTATGTTAACCTTATTTGAATCTACAGAATGGCAAGCGGTACTAGACAAACGAATCGGGGAGGAGGAAATTCTAATAGAACAAATCCAACAGTTGGGGCAAGGGGAAGAGGGGGAGAAAGAGGTAGAGGCAGAACTGGAGGCAGAATTCAGGGGTGCGGCACGGAATTTGTTACAAGAGACGACTTAGCAGCTGAAATGGGAAGATTACAAGCCAATATCCAAGCTATGTTCAACCAAACTCATAATACTGAAATAGAAAGACCAGATCCTACTCATGAAGAGGAGATGCCCATTACACCTATTGTCGTACCAGTGGTGAAGAAATGTGATTATAAAATGTTCCTAAGTTGTAAGCCTCCGACCTACGCAGGAGACAGGGACCCAGTGAAAGCTATGAGATGGCTGAAGGAAATAGAAGCTATCTTCAAGGCTAGTAAGTGTGCTGAAGAGGATAGAGTACTTTATGGAACTGCAATGTTGAAAGGTGATGCCCTATACTGGTGGGAAGCTCATATTTCCTCGGGAGGATCTGATAGATATTCTACTTACTCTTGGGAAGAATTCGTGATAGCTTTCAGGAAACAGTTTTGTACCCAAGCAACAGTTAAACAATTGGAAGGAGAGTTTATGAACTTGCAGCAAGGAAACTTATCAGTTCGGGACTATACCGCTCGTTTTCTGGAAAAGTCTCGTTTCGCGGAATATTACGTTGCCACGGAGGCAATGAAGATGGAAAGGTTTATTTTTGGATTAAATTCAGAGGTCAGAAGGCTAGTGACTGCAAAAGGACCCGATACCTTCTCAGCCGCAGTGGATGCCGCGGAAAATGTGGAAAGGGATAATAACAGGGATGCTGGTGACAAGAGTATGGGAAAAAGAAAGTGGGAAGGACCGCAGTATGATCCGAAGAAGTCCAGGTTTCAGCGATCTGATAACCGTCCACCTTTCCAACCAGCGGAAAGACCTTGTCCGAAATGCAACCGTATCCACCAAGGAAATTGTCAAGTTGATCATCGGGTTTTTATTAGGTGTGGGAAGACCGGGCATGTTGTTAAAGACTGTCGAGTGACGCGGTTTTGTTTCTCATGTAATTCTCCAGATCACATTCAGTCTGATTGTCCGAGGGGAAGAATACAGCAAGGGGGTACATTAGGGAAACCAGCGGTTGTCAGACCGGTAGTACCAAGACTAGAGCCACCAAGAACAAGGGGTCGTGCATTTCAGATGACAGCACAAGAAGCGGAGGAAACTCCGGATGTGGTTGCAGGTACATTTTTAATAAACTCTACACGTGCTAAAGTGTTATTTGACGGTGCAAACCGATCGTTCGTGTCTCCTTCATTTGCTGCTTATCTGCGTTTAAAGCCTAAAGTGTTAGATCATGCTTTAATGGTAGATACTGCAAATGATAATCAAGTATCGGTTAAAGAAGTTTTTGATAGTTGTGTGATAAATATAGAGGGGTGTGGAGTACCGATACAATTATTTCCAATAGCCTTGATTGAGTTCGATGTGGTAGTGGGGATGGATTGGTTAGCCGAGAATCAGGCTAACATAGTTTGTGATAAGAAATTAATAAATGTTGTCTTACCTAGAAGGGACCGGTAGTGATTTATGGTGATCGTAGAAATCATCAGTCTTGTCTTATATCTATGATAAAAGCCCGTAAGTGTGTTAATAAAGGTTGCTCGAGTTACTTAGCTTATGTGATAGATATTAAGCCAGAAAAGAATAAGTTGGAAGATATTCCTATTGTTAGTGAATTTCCGGAAGTATTCCCTGAAGACTTGAATAGTCTTCCGCCCGTTAGACAAGTAGAGTTTGGTATAGATCTGATTCCTGGAGCCGCTCCTATAGCCCGTGCACCGTATCATTTAGCGCCACCAGAGATGAAAGAAATGATGACGCAACTGCAAGATCTTTTCGATAAGGGATTCATCAGACCCAGTTCTTCGCCGTGGGGTGCACCAGTTTTGTTTGTGAAAAAGAAGGATGGTTCGATGAGAATGTGTATTGACTACCGGGAACTGAATAAGCGCACAATCAAGAACAAGTATCCGCTTCCCAGAATTGATGACCTCTTCGATCAATTAGTTGGAGCTTGTTTTTTCTCCAAAATTGATCTAAGATCTGGTTATCATCAGCTGAAGGTTAAAGAAGAAGACGTTCTGAAAACTGCTTTTCGCACAAGGTATGGTCATTATGAATTCTTAGTGATGCCGTTTGGACTGACGAACGCTCCAGCTGCCTTTATGGATTTAATGAATCGGGTATGTAAGTCGTATCTCGATAAATTTGTTATTGTATTTATCGATGATATACTTATCTATTCCCGATCCAAGGAAGAGCACGCGCAACATCTTCGTTTGATTCTGGAGTTATTGAAGAAAGAAAAGTTGTATGCTAAATTTTCGAAATGTGAATTCTGGCTACGAGAAGTTCAGTTTCTGGGGCATGTAGTTTCCGAGAAAGGCATTCAAGTGGATCCGATGAAAGTGGAAGCGATTGACAAGTGGGAACCGCCGAGAACGCCAACCGAAGTACGTAGTTTTCTAGGTTTAGCCGGCTACTATCGAAAGTTTATAAAAGACTTCTCTCGTATCGCGAAGCCTTTGACTAAGCTGACTCGAAAGAATCTAAAGTTTGAATGGAAAGCAGAACAGGATGAAGCATTCAAGGTATTGCAAGAGAAACTTTGCAGTGCGCCGATTTTGTCACTACCGGAAGGTTCCGAAGACTTTGTTGTTTACAGTGATGCTTCTAAATTGGGATTGGGATGTGTACTTATGCAGCGTGGAAAGGTTATTGCTTATGCTTCTCGACAGTTAAAAGATCATGAGAGGCAGTATCCTACACACGACATGGAACTGGCAGCAGTTGTTTTCGCGCTGAAGATTTGGAGACATTATCTTTACGGTTTTAAATGTCAAATCTTCACCGATCATAAGAGTCTCCAACATCTTTTTGATCAGAAGGAATTAAATATGAGGCAAAGAAGATGGCTAGAGCTGGTGAATGATTACGACTGTGAAATTCTTTATCATCCGGGAAAGGCGAATGTGGTAGCTGATGCACTGAGTCGTCAAGAAAGGAGTGGAACAATAAAAGCTATTGCACTTCGAGCTGAACTCCTACCTAACATCTTTGACGAATTGCAGAAGTGCCAAGTAGAAGCTTTTCAAGAAGAACATCTGAAATCAGAACGGTTAGTGGGGATATCAGCATTGCTAGTAAAAGATGATCGTGGGTTATTGTGTCTGGGGAACAGAATCTGGGTGCCTCGTTTGGGTGGTTTACGTGATCGAGTACTACAAGAAGCTCATCAACCTTGTTTCTCTATTCACCCAGGTACGAATAAGATGTATAAAGACTTGAAACATATTTATTGGTGGTCGGGAATAAAAAGAAGTATTGTTAAGCATTTGGAAGATTGTACTACTTGCAAGAAAGTAAAGATTGAACATCAAAAGCCGTTTGGTCAGTTGCAACGGTTAGAAATACCTATGTGGAAATGGGAACAAATTACTACAGATTTCATCACGAAGTTACCGAGGACTCCGAAGGGATTTGATTCTATTTGGGTGATCGTCGACAGGTTGACGAAGTCTGCACACTTTCTACCAATAAAAGAAACTGATTCGTTGGAGCGATTAGCCAAGTTGTACATTAACGAAATAGTAACTCGACATGGGGTTCCAATCTCGATTATTTCTGATCGTGATAGTCGTTTTACTTCAAGATTCTGGAGGAGTTTTCAAAAAGAAATAGGTACACAGATAAAGCTAAGTACGGCGTATCATCCTCAAACTGAAGGCCAGAGTGAACGGACGATTCAGACATTAGAAGATATGCTTCGGGCCTGCATTGTTGACTTTGGAGGATCATGGGATAAGCATTTTCCGTTGATTGAATTTGCCTACAATAACAGTTATCATTCCAGCATACAAGCGGCACCGTTTGAAGTTCTGTATGGTAGAAAATGCCGAACGCCTCTGTGTTGGAACGAAGTGGAAGAGAAACAGTTAGCGGGGCCAGATATAGTTCAATTAACAGCGGATAAGATTACTCAGATCCGGGAACGTTTGAAAGTGGCTCAACACAGACAGAAAAGTTACGCCGACCGACGCCGAAAACCGTTAGAATTCCAAGTTGGAGATTTTGTAATGTTAAAAGTCTCACCTTGGAAAGGAGTCATTCGGTTTGGGAAGCAAGGTAAACTGAGTCCGAGGTACATTGGACCGTTTGCAATTACGGAAAGAATCGGAGAAGTAGCCTATAGGTTAGATCTTCAGTCAGAATTGAGCAGGATTCACAATGCTTTTCACGTATCAAATTTTCGAAAGTGTTTGGTTACGCCAGATCAGGCCATTTCTCTACCAGATATACAAGTAGATGAAAAGCTGAATTATGTGGAGGAACCTGAAGCTATTGTTGACCATAAAGTCAAGGTTTTGCGGAATAAGGAGATCAGACAAGTGAAAGTTCAGTGGCGACATCACAAAGGACAGGATGCTACTTGGGAATCAGAATCAGAAATGAGAACTAAATACCCTAACCTTTTCGCCTAACCGAATTCCGGGACGGAATTCTTTTGAGGGGGAGATGATGTAATACCCCGGGTAAGTTCGTTAGTTAAAGTCTCGTTCTGTTAAATTATTTAACTCTATAATTGAAGTTTGGGGTAATTTATAAGTAAAAGGGTGCTTTGGTCATTAGTGTTTAGCTAAAGGACTAAAGTGGTAAATATGGGTTGATATTACCCTTTAGGATTCCTGATATTTTTACAACTCAGAAAATATCCAGATTGTAGTGTGTTTGTGTTTTTTAAACAAAGAGAGAAAGAAGAAACATAAAGCTAAGGATTCAAATTTGGTGTACTTGGAAGAGATATTAAGGTATGTTCCTTTACATTTTATGTGTGTAATTGCTATTAGAAGGTTTCTATCGGAGTAGAATAGTCAAAAGTATATCTGGTAATGAATCAGTCGAATTCTGGGTTGAAAAAGGGTAAACAGACAGAGGTTTCCGGATAGAATGAATGTGTCCGGGTAGTTTGTTGATAGTGTCCGGATAATGTTATAAAGGTGTCCGGACGGGTTCTTTATCCGGGTAAGTTCCTCTTTTCCTATGGTTTCCGGATAATATTAGTTACCGGGTGGTGTCCGGATTCTTTGGTTTCCGGGTGTCGTCCGGATTATTTATGTTGTCCGGAAAGGTTATGCTGTCCGGATTGTATGAGCTATCCGGAAAGTTGAGTTGTCCGGATAGTTTGGGTCGTCTGGAAAGTTTGGGTTGTTTGGTCACTTTTTGAGATTTTAGACACTTTTAACTAAGGTTTTTGAATGAGGACTGATTAAGGTTTTCTAAAAAATTTCTAGGGGCGCTGCCTCCATACCCCGTGTTAAGTCGCCGTAGGGGAACATTTGAGGATAAGAGTTTGATAGGTTATTTGGGATTCTCAGCCTGCTAGAGAGTCTTATGTGTTCTATTTGGTAAAGAGATATTGTATTTGAATTGTTTCAGATACTGTGAACTTGAAGTGAAAGACTGAATCTGTTGAAAAGGTTTGGAAAGGATTTTGGTGATAAGCAAAACAGGTGAGTTTTACTTTAAAACATTTTTAAATTGGAATACATATATGTGTGGATTGGGAATCTAATAGATGGTGTGATTATGTGTTTATGTCTGAAATATAATATATTGAGATATTGTATTTACATGAGTATTCTACTATACAAGAATACGTTGGCCGGGCTTAGGACCGGTGTGTTGGCTGTAATATTCGTACAGCGTTGTTGGCTGTAATTGTCGTACAGCGGTGTTAATTTATTAGTTGGCTTGCAACCAATTAATATGGCCAAGAGAGTGAGACGGGAAGGTACATGATGTATGAGTCATAACTGGTATTTGTATTTGTGTTATGTATATGATGGTTGTGTAAATGGTTTCAAAACTAACAGGGATTTTCTCACTAGACCTCTAGGTCTAACCCTCATTTTGTTTTAAAATATGTATTCCAGGTCGTGGATCGAGTTAGAGAAAGTAGGAAGGGTATTTCGGTGATTATCTTTTGGAAGAAGTATGTTTTGAAGATCATGGCATGTTTTGTAGTTATATCTTTGATATTAGTTGTAATTTAAATAGGATAAAGTTTGTAATGAAATATATATTATGTTTGTAATGACTAAGGGACCTAAGTTGTAATGTGATGTATCTTTGTTAAGTAACGATGTTATGCAATGTATGTTATTTGTTGTATTTTTGGAAACGGGTCGTTACAAATATATATTGTCTACTTACAATTTTCACTAAGTGTTTCTTAAAGAGTCATTATCAAATCACTGAGGGTTTGGATCAACAGCGTCCTTCCACAATTGACGTTGGACATCAATGGGAGTCTTCTTCAGATCAGGATCTTTCACCGAACGTTGAGCGAGCTTGATAGCATAAGCTTTATCTCTTTCTTCAGCTCTTCTTCGTTCGGCGAGTTGTTTTTCTGCTTTGTGATGTTCAGCGATTTCCTTTCTTCTGATTTTGTATCGAGGAAGGATGATTCGCTGATCTTCAAACTGTTTGATAATTGCTTCTCTCCTTTTCTGTTCCTCTTCACTTAGCTTTTGAGGAGCCAAGGAAGGTCTATTTTTGTGAGAGAGCAGTTCTTCTTCTTGTTCATCAGTCTCAGCGAGGTCTAAGACTAGGATTATTTCTTCAGCACTAGGAGCTGGATTTATTGTTGATTGAGTTATTGGAGAAATTTCAGCTGTATCCTCAAGCAGGGGAGAGGACTAGCTGAAACATACCGATCGTTTAAGTAAGATCATTTGGGAGAAGAGAGAGAGAAAGAAAGAATGAGGTTTAAGTGTATAGAGGTTTCATGGAGAGGAGAACTGAGGTTGAGAAGGGATAGAGGAGGGATGCAGTGTAAGGGAAGAGAGTGTATGTTACCTGACAAACTGGCTTCCTGAAGAGAATAGCCAAGTTGTCTTCAGATGAAACACCTTTGTTCTTGCCTTTGTCAGCTTCAGTCGCTACAGGCTTTTTCGTTGTACCTCCCCTGATGATTCGGTGATGATTATTCCTTTGAGAGCTGGGGTCCTTTTGATTGGCTGGAAGGAGCAATCGATATCATCATCATCGTCATCATCATCATCATCATCTATAGGGGATGATGATGGTTCATCATCAGCGATATCGACGTTTTCATCGTCTTCTTATTCTTTGTCAGCTTCATCATCATCAGCATATGGTTCTAGGACATCAGCTTCAGCTTCCTCTTCGAGTTGATCCCCCTCAAATTCAGAGGGAGGTTTCTCGGTTCCCTCAGGGTTTTCAATTCCCTGAGGTTTATCAGCAGCATCAGAAATAATACCCTCCCCCTCAGCGTTATGGGGAAGGTCTTCTTGATTCATCTCCCCCTCAACATTATGGGGAAGATCTTCTTGATTCTTCTCCCCCTTCCACATGATGGATAGGGGAGGAAACAGCAGTAGCAGCAGCAGCATTTTCAGCATGCTTTGGGTCACTGTCTTCTAGGCCAGTGATCCCATCGCAAGTTTCAATCCTTTCTATTTTGTCTTCCAGGCCAGAAATAGCAGGACTGGTCTTTTGAAGATCTTCTCGATCAACCTGAGTGAAGTGTGAGGGAGTACAAGTCGGAGCATTCAGGCGGTCGAGAATTTGCTGCAGTAGAGTCTTCACAGTGCCTACCTCTGATTTTATAGTAGTCACCTCTCCCTGAAGATTACCAACCACTGTCGTCAACGATGTGACTTCGTTGGACAGGGTGGTGAAGTTGGTGAAGAGGGTGTTGTTGGTAGTGTTCAGGGTGTTGATGGAGGTGGAGTTGTCAGCAAGGGCTTGAGCAACGCTGGAAAGATATCCATCCACCTTTTCCATGTCAGCACTGTAGGCTTTGCCTTTCACCTCATCAGTGAGTGTCTTCAGAGCCTCTCCAGTGTTTGTAACCACTGAAGAGTTTGCAGAAAGAGTGGTGGTGAGAGATTCCACCTTTGTTGACAAATCCTTTAGAGAGGTGTCGATATCTCCCAAATTAGGACCTGCAATAGTTAAAAACTTATGAACAAATGAAAGCTTAGAAGTTGGAGATTTTGAGAGAGGAGTGCGTATGTTTTTGTGTATACCTGCGGGGTGGTTGACGAATTCATTGAAGTTTCGATAACCTGTAAATGTTTCCATGTCGTCTTCCAGAGAGCCTTTACGTTGAGAAGTGCCCGCAGGTCCTGTGTTTTGATCCATCATTCTCTGTAGAGTTTCAGCAGATGTATCGTGGAGGATGATGTTTGTTGCCGAGAGTGGGGGGAATACAGGTGGAGTGACCAAAGAGATTGTGGGAGGAATGAAGGTTGAGAAGAGGGATTGGGAAGCAGGTTCAGCGTTGGAATCGCTGAGAATTACTTCCATAGTACTTGGAGGTACTGAGGGAGGGAGGTTCTGTTACAAATAGGCATGGCAACGGGGCGGGTATGGGGTGGGGTTACCCATCCCCGGCCCCGGCCCCAGTTTGTAATTACGACCCCCGGCCCTGGCCCCGGGCGGGTACGGGGATTCCCAACCCGACCCCGGTCAACTTTTGGTCAACACCCGGTCAAAGACCCGTCAAATCTTTAGATCATCTGTAAGTTATTTTCTTGATCTGAAGCTTGGAGAAAAGGAAAGTAAATTGTTGATATCATATCATCATTTAATTATTTGTGGGTTATGAGGTATGAAATTAAAGATGTGCAAGTAATTTTTAATTTAGTACAACTTACAACTTTTAATTGAAGAGAGTTAACTTCAAGAGACCGTGGTCTGTAGAAGGCTGGAAGCGACATCTATGGCCGGAGGTCGGACGTCGCATGCAGAGGTCGGACGTCGCAGGCGGAGGTCGGAGGTCGCAGGCGGAGGTGATCGTGTGGATTGTGGCGGTGGCCGGTGGCCGGTGTGGAGGATGGTCCTCACTCTTCTCGTCGATGGAAGCTTCAAGAATCAAGCTAGGTTTTTTTTAGTTTTGACTTTTGGAATTGGGGGTAATCACTAATCAGTGTTATCAAATTGACAGTACACATATGACATAACACAAAACAAAAACATTTTTAAATATATAATATATTTAATAAACATATAAAATATATAAAATATATAAAATATATAAAAATTTAAATAATATATATACCAGGTCCGGGGCGGGTCGGGGGGTGGTCAACCCGACCCCGGTCCCGATTTTCAACTAACGGGTTTCCTCGGCCCCGGCCCCGGTACCCGGTTTGGCGGGGAATCCCTGGCCCCGGTCGGGTCGGGTGAACCGGGTTCCCCACCGGGTCGGGTCAAATTACCATGCCTAGTTTCAAAGCAACCTCAGCGTTAGGGGTGGCAAAAAGTGACCCAACCCGCCAACCCAACCCGAACCCAACCCAATAGTAGCAGGTTGGGTTGAGATTTTCAACCCATTTAAGTTAAATGGGTCAACCCGTCTAACCCAATTAATAAATGGGTTGGGTTGGGTTGAAATTTTCGACCAGTTTTCAACCTGATTTCAACCCATTTATAACCAGATTTCAACCCATTTGTAACCCGATTTCAACCCTTTTACAACCTGTTTTCAACCTATTTAAACCCCTTTACAACCCATTTATACTATAATTATTTAAATTAATTTAATTTAATATATTTTTATTTTTTAATTAAAATGACTACCAAACTCTAAAGAAATAAATAGTGACTAATTAAGTAATAACTTCATTCATTTGAAAACCCTAGTTGGTTGTGGCGGCTGAATTCCTCACGGCTCTCTCCACTATTCGTCCGTTCCTCACCAAAATCCTAACTGGCGACCACACTAGTTCACGCCGGCGACAACGACCACTCTCCTTCCTTTTCCGGTCGTGAAACATGAATTGCCATTTCAGTTTGCTGAATATGATGGAATTAGGAAGTGTTTCAATTATTTAAATTCTGAGGTGAAAGTTGTTTCTAGGAATACTGTAAAAGCTGATATAATGAAGATGTATAGGGTGGAAAAGTTGAAAATAAGAGACACTTTAAGTTGCATTCTTGGTAGGATTTGTTTTACCGCTGATTGTTGGTCATCTATAACCACTGATGGATATATGGTCTTGACTGCCCATTTTATTGATAGTTGGAACTTGCAAAAAGTGATTCTCAATTTTAGTTTCTTGGCTCCACCTCATAGTGGTCTTTGTATGAGTGATCATGTGTTTAGTCTTTTGAAGGACTGGGGGATTCAAAAGAAAGTGTTTTCTATTACTCTCGATAATGCTGCTGCTAATGATTCAATGGTTGACTTTTTGAAGTATGAACTTGATTTGGTTGGTCAAGGTGCATATTTTCATGTTAGATGTTGTGCACACATTATGAACCTAACCAAAGTGACTTCTCAAGCGGTAAAGTCTGAACTTGAATGTTATTTAGAAGAGAAGCTCATGCCTCGCGTGAGCAATCTAAACATTTTGGACTATTGGAGAACTCATGAGATTCGGTATCCAACTCTTACTCGGATGGCTAGGGACATCTTAGCTATCCCAATATCAACGGTGGCATCCGAATTAATTGTTTATATATTTCTTTTATCGTATTAAGTTGGTTAATTTATTTATATAGCACAAATGGAATCGCAACTTGAGGCGCTATGTGGAGCAATCATGACGGAGAAGATGGAAGATCAAGAGGAGAGTAATATCGAGAGTGAAGTTGGAGTCGGTGAAAGTAGAAGTCGAGTTACTTAGAGTTTAGAAACTTATTTCTTTGACTTTATGGTTGTGTTAATTAAACTTTGAACAATTTATTCCACTTTATGGTTTTGTTTTATTGAAACTTTGGACAATTTATTTGGTTTTGTGGTTGTGACTTGTGTATTTGTCATGGAATTAGGTTTTAGTTCTTTTTTATTTTACTTAAAGTTTTAAAATTAAAAGGGTCAACCCAGATTCAACCCATTTATTAAACAGGTTGGGTTGAAAAAATCATAAACAGGTCAACCCGCTACCAACCCATTTAAGTACCAGGTTGGGTTGGGTTGAAAATCTCAACCCATTTACTTAAACAGGTCAGGTTGGGTTGAGGTTTTCAACCCAATTAACAAATGGGTTGAACCCGAACCCAAACCCAACCTGAACTATTTACACCCCTACTCAGCGTTGAGAGACGCTGAAGTAGGTATTGAAGGGGTGGCTTCAGCAGCTGTGGCAGAGCGTACCACTGAACTTTCCAACGGCTCTTGAGAAGAGAGAGCCGAGGAGTCTTCAGCCTGTGAAGGCTTGGGGGTTGCTCCTTTGAGGACTTCTTGGGCTTAGGGGCGCCAAGTGGGGATTTAGAGGGTTTCCTTTTCTTGGAAGGAGTGGAAGTTGCAGCCTGGGTGCCAGCGGTTGGGATTACCGTGGAGGTAGCCACAGAAGTAGAAGAAGTGGGGGTCTAAGAAGAGGTAATAGAGTAGAGAGACGTACCTCGTTTGGCAGGGGCTTGAAGTCGAGCACCTTAGTACCAACCTGTGAGAGTTTCAGGTCGCCCACTTTTGGATAGTCATCCCCGAGCCCTTGTAGGAAGAGAGCGCTGACAAACCGCGGATATGAAACGGCTGTTGGCCTCTCTGTTGCATCCACCCTGAGCATCATATCGTCGAATATGATCTTTGCCCAATCAATGTGAAGGCCTTTCAGCAGTGCATACCCCATAGCCTGTTGAGGTTTGGATGTTTGGTCAGTAGAACCAACTTTAGCTGTCATGCAGCTTATCAGATGAGCGGAGATGAAGTTCATCTTGCTGGGCATTTTGGACTTCTTGATGGCAGTCAGCTTCTTCTCAAGGAGTTTGTCTCTCCCTGTTTCCCATACGTATTGCATTGCATCAAAGAATGCAACGAGGGCTTCCTTATCAGCAGGGTTCTTGGGATTTGGCAGAGGGGCGAATCGTTTTTCTTTGGAACTACCAGGGAGGTTCATGGCAGACATGATAGAGCCAGGAGTAATCTTGGAGGAACCATGTTCGGTGTCAAAGAGGATGACATCGATCTTTTTGTTTGGGTCTTTTGTAGAGGTGATCACAGCTCATCTGGCAGTATACCAGAACTGAGCGAGAAGGTGTTTGTGAGCAGGAGGAGTTATGGTCAGGGCTGTCGATAGAGGACAAGTCTGGAGGAAGACAACAGCTTCGTTCAGGTGTGTAATCTTCTTCTTCGGAGGAAAGTTGAAGAGTGCATAGGGATTGTTTCCTGGAAAGGTAACTTCCTCGAGTTTGAAGTCGACATGAGGAGCTTTGATGAGTTCGATGTTCTCAGAGGTAGTGGGGGACTGAGCAGTGGGAGCTTCAGTAGTTGTCATTTCTGTTTATAATGTACAAACATGAAAAAGATGAAGAATAATGTCTTAATGTGGAAAGATTTTCCAAAATAAGATGTTTTAGGGTTTTTCACTTTCCATTCAGAATAAGATGTCTTAATGGAGATTTGGGTTTTTCTAGTTTTGAAAAAGAGTACAAAACATAGTGAATAATCTTGTTTTCCAGTTTCCTTTTAAAGAAGGGATTCTGGAAAAACATATGAAAAGTCAAGTTTAAGATTTTTATTATAAACTCGAAGAACAATCTGTTTCCAGATTGTGTTCATAAAATCATGAAGAGAAAATGATTTCATTTTAAGAAAGTTCCTTTGTTTGATCTTTTAGAACCAAGAATAAGATCGAAAACAAGTTTATGCAAGGAAAAATAATAAGAATATTAACCTTTGATGTTTGAAGAAGATGAAGATGAAGATGAACAGTTTCTTGAGAAAATGAGTTCAAATGCAATAGTTGTTCATGCTTGAGAGAGATGAAGTTCGCGTAAAAGGTAAAAATATAAACTCAAATGGGTTTATATAGTGTGAGTAGAGAGAGAAAAACTATGAGCGGGAAAATTTTTCATGATGACACGGACACGTCCCTTGAATTTGATTGGTCAAGGAAAACGAAACGGGCGAACGTGTCAGAGAAAAAGCGTGCCATGGTGTATCCGTTGTGATGACGTCACAAACGTCCTTTCATATTTTAGGATGTCTCCGAGGATTTTGAAAAACTTAGGGACATTTTGAAAACATGAAGCACTGACTGGAAATATCAGTGTTAAGTTTTGAAATTTCAAAGTATCACTGAAAGGAAGAGATATTCAGCGATGCCATTTGTTTTGAAATCTTGCATTCATATGCGAACGTCAGCGAATAAGAAAGAACATACCTTGATATCAGCGAATCAAATTTGTTCAGAGAGAAGGTGAGTGAGGGTTATACAAGTTCATTTTATAAGCATTGATCAAATGTGAACCGCTGAAGATTTTACTCTTCTAAGTTCAGCATTCCAAGCTCGCTGATGAGAAAGTTAAATCTTGTCTCATCAAGAGGTTTGGTGAACAGATCAGCTAACTGAAAGTCAGTTGGGATAAAATAAAGTTATATATCACCATTCATTACATGATCTTTGATAAAATGATACCTGATTTCGATGTGTTTGGTCTTTGAGTGTAGCACTGGATTGTTGGCTATAGCGATGGCACTTGTGCTGTCGCAATAGATAGGAATTTTCGAGAGCTGAAGGTCATAGTCCAGTAGTTGATTTCTCATCTACAAGACCTGAGAACAACAGCTTCCAGCGGCTACATACTCAGCTTCAGCGGTTGAGGTGGACACTGAGTTTTGCTTTTTACTTGTCCAACTCACCAGCTTTCCACCCAGGAGCTGACAGCCTCCTTTGGTGCTTTTCCTATCCATTTTACAACCTGCAAAATCACTATCTGAATAGGCGATTAGATCAAACCCTGAGTCTTTGGGATACCAAAGACCTAGGTTAGGAGTACCCTTAAGGTAACGAAAGATTCGCTTTACAGCAATCAAATGAGATTCCTTAGGTCCAGCTTGATATCATGCACACAAACAGGTTGCATACATAATATCAAGTCGGCTCGCTGTAAGATACAAAAGAGAGCCGATCATCCCACGGTACGCTATGACATTAACAAGTTTTCCAGAAGGATCCTTGTTTAGTGTCAGCGGCGGTGCCATAGGGGTTTTCATAGCTGAGCTCTGAGTTAAATCAAATTTCTTCAGCATATCTTTAACATATTTTCCTTGGTGAATGAAAGTTCCTTTTTCACTCTGTTGATTTGAAGACCTAGGAAATATGTCAGCTCACCCATCATACTCATTTTATATTCAGCTTTCATTCTATCAGCGAAACGAGTACATAAGTCAGGGTTAGTGGAACCAAATATAATATCATCGACATATATTTGAACAAGAATAATATGACCTTTTACTTTCCTGAAAATAGAGTTTTATCGATTTTACCTCTCTCAAATTTTTCAATATGGAGATAAGTAGAGAGAGTGTCATACCATGCACGAGGAGCTTGCTTTAAGCCATAAAGTGCCTTATCCAGTTTATAAACATAACCTGGATGCTTAGAATCTGAGAATCCTGGAGGTTGTTCCACGTAGACTTCTTCGTTCAGCTTTCCATTGAGGAATGCTGACTTAACATCCATTTGATAAACTTTGAAGTCTTTGTGTACAGCGTAAGCTAAGAATAGACGAATGGCTTCTAGTCTTACCACTGGGGCGAATGTTTCGTCATAATCTATACCTTCCTCTTGTCTGTATCCCTGAGCAACAAGACGAGCCTTGTTGCGTGTTACAGTTCCATGTTCATCCAACTTGTTTCGATAGACCCATTTAGTGCCTATCACTTACTTGTCAGATGGTCGTGGAACGAGCTTCCAAACTTTGTTCCTTTCGAATTCTGTCAGCTCTTCTTACATAGCGCTGACCCAGTTTGGATCTCTGAGGGCATTATCTATTTTCTTTGGTTCAATCAGAGAAATAAAGTTAACAAATAAACAAATGTTACCTGCACTTCGTCGAGTCTGAACACCTGCGTTTGGATCACCAAGAACTTGATCAATAGGGTGATTATAGTCCATCGCTGAGCCGGAGCAAAAGTCGCAGACTCAATTTGAACTTCTGGAGGAGCTGAAGATGAGGCTTCAGCAACTTCTGGTATATCAGCCAAGAGAGGAAGAGGTTTAGATGTCATTTCATTCACTGATTGATGAGAAGTAGATGGTATATCTGAGATAGAAGGTTCAGAAGCAGGCATAGTGTTGAGAGGAACAGCTGAGACCCATGATGTTTCAGCTTCACTTGTCTGCATGCTTCGGATGATAGTAGGATCATCATCTTCAGCGGGATGAGTATGAGATTGAGGAGTGGAAACATCTTCTGAATCACCAAGATGAGAAAACATCCATTGATTCAGTTCTTCAGAATCAGCAGAAGGTCTAGAGTTCGCTTAGCGGGATTCCTTAAAGGTGACGTGGATTGTTTCTTCTACAGTTTGTCTTATTCGATTGAAGACTTTGAAGGCTTTGGAGACTGAAGAATATCCAAGAAAGATTCCATCATCAGCCTTAGGATCAAACTTTCCAAGGGCATCTCTGTTGTTCAGTATGAAACACTGACATCTAAAGATGTGAAGAAAGCTAATTGAAGGCTTTCTCCCATGGAATAGTTCATAGGCTGTTTTCTTGAATCTTTTGACAATCAGCGACCTGTTTTGAGTAAAACAAGCAGTGTTGACAGCTTCTGCCCAAAACTGAGTAGGTAGATGAGAATCGCTGAGCATTGAACGTGCAGCTTCGATGATAGTTCGATTTCTTCTTTCAGCGACTCCATTTTTCTGCGGTGTTCTCACTGAGGAAAAGTTGTGAGAGATACCCTTACTTTCAAAGAAGGAATCAAGAGAACTGTTTTTGAATTCAGTCCCATGATCACTCCTTATTGAGCGAACGGTCATGTTGTTCAGGACTTCCATTTTCCTGACAAAAGTGATGAGTTCTTCAGGGGTGTCACTCTTAGAACGGAGAAACATTACCCAGGTATAGCGAGAGAATTCATCGACTATGACCAATGTATATTTCTTTCCAGCTATGGATTGTTTGTTAACAGGGCCAAACAAATCCATATGGAGAAGTTGTAGAGGAGATGACACTGAGGAAACTTGCTTAGACTTGAAGCTTGCCTTAGTTTGTTTCCTTTTCTCACACGCTGAACATAGAGACTCCTTAGCGTATGAGTGTTGAGGTAGACCAGTGACCAACTCTTTTGAGGAAAGAGTATTCAGTGTAGTTTAGATGAGAGAGCCTCTTATGCCATAGCCAGTTGACATCAGATGAGGCTTTTGAGAAGAAACAGGAGTTCTCAGTGGTTGTAGAGTCCATGTTTATAACATAAATATTTTCCATACGATATCTGCTGAGAGCTATCTTCTCCTTTTTGTCAGTGACAAAGCAGGATTCCTTAGTGAAAATCACTTTGTTATCCTTGTCACACAGCTGACTGATGCTTAGAAGATTATGCTTCAGTCCTTCAACATATTCGACTCTTCTGAAGGTTGTTGTACCATTAGAAAGTACACCAAACCCTCGGGTATAGCCTTTTCCGTTTCCACCGAAGGTCACTGAGGGACCCTTCTCTTACTTTTATTCAGTAAGCAGGTTTTTCTTTCCAGTCTTATGTCTAGAGCATCCGTTATCAAGATACCATATACCCTTCTTAACCTGCAAACAAAGGAAGATTAGTTTGACTTGGGCGCCCATTTTACCATAGGTCCACATTTATCAGTGGTGGTAGAGGAAGTGGAAGGTTCAACAATCTTCGCAGCATTTGAAGATTCAGCTTCAGAACTATTTCACTTTCGTTAATTTCTTAACCTCTGTGGTAAGATTCACCTTAACCTGATTTACACCAGGATTTGTCTTCTTTGCCTTGGGGCAGTGATCTTCACCTTAGCTAGCTTTTCAGCTTTGGTGGTTGTGGGGCACTTACTAGCAATGTGATCGGTAAGTCCACAGTGATAACATTTCCTATAGCTAAAAGTAGCTTTAGGACCATTTTCATGCTTAGCCGTTAATTTAAAATGAGCAGGGCCAGCACCAAGTATACCTTTGGCATTGGAAATAGGAGGAACAATCAGTTCTTCAGATTTCTTACCAATAATATCCACTCTGGTTTTAAGAGTAGATCGCTGAATAAATCCAGGGATCTTGTTCTTAGAAGTAGAGGGATAAGTCACTGAAACTTTAGAAGCATTCAGCTTAGGTATAAAGGTACCCTTCTGAGGTTTTTGGTTGAAAACTTTTTCTTTTCCTTTACCTTTAAAGATTAAGGTAGGTTTTTCCTCAGGGATGGGAGTTTTTGAAGAGGAACACTAAGACGAAGAAGTGTCAGGGATAGAGGACACAAACTTTCCAAACTTAAGCATGGAATGATCAGTGGTTTCTTCAGCGTCAGCTTTGTAACCAAGACCACGTTTGTCACTCAGGGGAATCTGATACTTTATTATCTCAGTGATCGTTGTTGAGGATTTACACCATCCTTCAACAGTAGCCTTTTCAGCTTTTAATGCAGCGATAGCTTCTTCACGTTCGATTTTGACTAGTTGATTTATATGGACCTGATCTTTTAAATCTTCTTTAATTTTAGAAAGCTTTTCTATTTGAAGGTGACAGTTTTTAAGCTGTTCAGCTAGATCAAGGTTTTGATTTTCAACTATGGACTTGCCATTCATGGCATCATATAAATTCATAGTCAGAAGATCGATTTTCCGAAGACTATCAGCTTCATCAATATCTGAAATATTGGTAAAGAAAGAAGTAGATACCTTAGATGTAGAGGTTGAAGTAGAGGGAATGTCAGAATTTTCTTCCTCTTCTTCAATTTTTGCCATGAGGCAGAGATTGGCCTCATCATCATCTTCAGAGTCAGATGATTCTTCTTCATCAGAGGCAGTCCAGTCAAAGTCAGCCATCAGGCTTTTGCCTTTCTTTATAAAGCTTTTCAGCTTTGCGTACTTTTCTTTCAGCTTTTGATACTTGTCATCTCTAGCCCTGGGTTAGAGGATTTCTTGGAGAAAGCTGAGGGTTTAAAGACTTTCTTTGACCTACATTCACTAGCAAAGTGTCCTACTTTCTCACAGTTAAAGCAAGTAGCAGTAGCCTTATCAACAGGGGTTGATGTTTTTGGCTTCTCAGTGAGTGCAAGGGGTTTGTTCTTTCTGAAGTTACTCTTTCTAGCGAATCTCCTGAACTTATTAGCCAGGAGTGCCAGAGATTCATCAAGATCTGAAGACTCAGCATCTGATGAGCATTCAGAGTTAGTTTCCAACTCAGTGATTGTGATAGATGATCGCTGAGTGGAAGGTGACTCTGAGAGTAAAGCAACATGTGTGCTCTTGGAATCTTTTACAAGATTCTTCTTAAGATGACACGACTGCTCATGAATGAGCATAGTGCCAAATAAGGTAGAGAGAGTCATAGATTTTAGATCCTTTGATAGCTTGAGGCACATTAAATAACTGTTCCAGCTTTCAGGTAAACATTCTAAGAACTTTGTCAGGATCTCAAAGTTAGAATATTCCTTACCAACGGTTTTCAGATCAATAATTAAACAGTTAAACCGCTGATGTACTTCAGAGAGAGTTTCATTCTTACCACAAATGAAGCTTTCGTACTGTCTTACCAGGTTGATCTTTCTTGAGTCCTGGACTTCAGACGTACCTTCATATTGAACACAGATTGTGTCCCACATGGCTTTGGAGGTTTTCAGGTTCATGACGGAATGATAGACTTCGTCAGGAAGAGCCATAGAAAGGATAGATCTGGCCTTAGTATCGATAGCCACTTTCTTCTTGTCTTCATCAGACCAATTGTGAACTTCCTTGGGAATGATTCTTTCAGGAATGGTAGCTCTAGTAGCAGTACCTGGAACTTCAGGATCAATCCTAACAGGGATATATGGACCATTCTCAATGTAATGGGGCATAGTAGGGTCTACACCTTCTAAGAAGAGTATCATCCTATTTTTCCACAGATTAAAGTTATCTCTGGAAAATCTAGGGGGTTTTGCAAGAGAACCATTGTCAATATAGTTTGTGTTTGTGCTGTTAGCCATTATGGAAAATAGCAAGGAAGAGAAAAGATTAGTATAAACAATATCTTGTTTATTAGATTAAACAATCTGCTCTGATACCACTTATTGGTCCCGGAAGGGTTATACAAGTTTGTAGAAGGGGGGTGAATACAAACACACAGATTTTACTTTTCTAAATTGTTTATTGATATGTATCAAACAATTTACAACTTGTTGCGGAACAAGATTAAGGAATAAACCTAATCTAAACAAGTTAAGAGAATCACTAAGATTTCTTGCACTAGAAATAAGATAGAAAGGAGATAAAAATATTAAAGATTAATATTCTAACACACAGAAATAGTAAGAAGGAGATGGTCGAGCACTTCATTTCTGAAGTAGGGTTTCTTCTTATATACTGCATGCATTAAATGCATATCAGTACAACTTTACACGTGGCAGCAGCTGATTGGTTGCATGTTTTGACCTTGGTAGACAACCTAGTAGCCGCATGATGAACAGTGTAGAATCAGAGTTGGTTGTACGATTCTGGACAAAAGGGGTGTCCATTCTGACATTTCGTACGGAGACGTGCAAGGGGGTAAGACAAAAGTAACTTGTAGAGAAAACTTCATGATCAGCGTTCGCTGAATATATCTTTATCAGCGAGTGATAAAGTTCAGCGTTCGTAGAAGTCTTCTACTTGAAACTTCACGTTGAGTGGACAAATCTTGGTTTCGCTGATATCCACATCAGTTCTTTGGCTTGATCTTCGACTTCAGCGTAGAACATAGTTGACGTGAAACTTGTCTTCAGGGATCATAAGTAAACAACTAAGATTAGCAGCGATCATCAACAAGACTGAACAGGCTCAGGTCTCATTGATGAACGGTATCGCTGAATGTGTAATTTAAGGAACATGAGTTTCCTATCAGTGGTACTGTAGAGACATAGTACTTTTCAGCGATAGTGAAACTCTAATACATATTGTCTACTTACAATTTTCACTAAGTGTTTCTCAGAGAGTCATTATCAAATCATTGAGGGTTTGGATCAACATAAGTAGCCTCACTCGACATCCTATGTATGTTATGTTGTGTATTTGGCTTTACTAACAATCAAGTGACTTACTACCGTGTTCCGTCACTTGTGTTGGTAAGCGGGACTCCCCCGTTAACCCAAAAGGTATTTATATATTTGAAATGCTCAATTATAAGCATGGTATCCTTCAAGTGTCAATTTAAATAAAAAGCTATTATTTACTAAATCTTATTGTTTGATCTCACTAGGCTTTAGCCTAACACTTCTTCTTTAAATGATATGTATAGCAGGTCATTCTAGCGGTGGGGCTCCTCGGGCTTGAGAGTAGAGTCTGGAAGTGACGGTAGCATTTTTGGATGGACATAGAGGCGAACTTTTGGTGTATAGCTTGATATACTTTTGAGAGCGAGATAGCAACACCCGTTTATAATCTGAACTTTGCTAAGTCTAGATTAGTAGGTTGTTGGGTTTATCCCGTTCAGTTATTTGTAATGTAAACGCCATATTATTACTTCCCCTTTTAGGTGATTGGTCTATGTCATTTAGTTTATTTCCGCAATTATTCAGGTTTAAATTTACTCTAAATTTTAGGGTGTTACAATAAACGATTAAATCAAGGTTTGCATAAATAGAAATAAAATGATATGAATTCTTTCAGAAAGTCTCAACACAATGATAAACAATCTAAATTTTTCCAAATGATTATAAACTCACTGCTCGATTGCGAAAACTAAAAACGAAAGCAAATGTAAACCCTACAATCTCAAATTACAAAATGAATTGAAGAAATACCAATAAAAGCTTCTCTAAAATCGCCTCCTACTCTTTTCTGCGATTTCTGAGTCGATTCCCCCCAAAACGATGGTACATCTTGATTTTATATCCCCTCCTTCAAAACCGTTTGGAACAGACGTGAAACACAATGCTTAATGTCAGTATCCACGTGAGTAATCTTGAAGGGAAGTCGCACGACATATTTTTAGTTGGGCTTAGGCTCTATTGTTGTTGTCCAGCGCTGCCAAAGAGAAAAGAAAAGAAGAACCTTAACGCTGCGTTCTCGAAACTCATTTTACGAAGGAAAGGAAAGGAAAGGGAGGGAAAGGGGAGGAAAGTAAAAAAATTGTGTTCTCGAAACTTTTTTAAGAGAGAAAGGGAAGGAAACGGAAGGAAAATAATGATAAGTTTCCTTCCAAAACTTTCCTCCCAAATGTGGGAGGAAATGGAAGGAAAGCAATTAAAAAAATTACTAAAATTATTAAAATTACAAAACTACCCAATCTTTAATTATAAAAGATATATTTTTAAGGGTATTTTAGTAAAAATGACGGTTTTTCTTTCCTTTCTCTTCTATTCAAGAACACGAAGAATATTTTCTTTCCTTTCTTTTCCTTCCTTTTCTTTCGCTTTCGAGAACACAAATAAAAAAATTATTTTCCCTTCCTTTCTTTTCTCTCCCTTTCTTTTCCATTCATTTCTTTTCTTTTCTTTTCCCTCCTGATTAGAGAACACAGCGTAAATAAAATATAAGACGTGGCCCCTTTTACTCTTATTAACCACCATTTGACTTTATATGCTCAACCAAATTCTATTGAGAAGTATTATCGCATTAAACTTTAATTAGTATGCACTAATTGGTTACACATTTGAGGAATATGCATAGCCTTGTAAATCTTTAAAATATATACTCTTTTGCACCTAAATCCATCTTTTTAGCACCTATTAATAACCAACCAATAACCACGGTTAAAGGGGTCTACTAACTATTAAATCATGATGGAATGTAAGGAATTCGATATAAAAATGATTTAAAATATGCACTTATCAAAAGGACTGGAAATGAGTGCATGAATGTGGTTACTACATATCTCTATAAAAATGTGGATTCAGAGATATATATGAAAGTGTCTGATGGTATTACATTACCTAAGTTAGGTAATTCAAAACCATGGAGTGCGTTTGCAATTAAGTTTCAATGCTCACTTTATGGATTAAAGCAATCTAAGTGAAAGTTTATACCCGTTTAAGTGAATACTTGATTTGGGAAGGGATATAAAAATGATGAACAGTGCTCTTGCGTATTTATAAAGAAAAAGAGTTCTAGATTTTCAATGGTAGCTTTATATGTTGATGATATGAACAAATAGACACTCTTGATGAAATAAGAGAAAACACAAGCTACTTGAAATATGAATTTGAAATGAAAGATGTTGGAAAAACGTTTTGTGCACTAGTTATTTGAGATAGGACACTGAGTTTGTGGAATATTAATCCATATGATCTACATGTCTTATAAATGATCAAACAATTTAATATGAACAAAACGCATCCAACTATAACTCCCATGACTGATCAGAGTTTTGAATATAAGGAAATATCCATGACGAAAAGGTGTTGGGAGCTAGAATTCGCTATCTAAATACAATATACGCATTATTATACTTAGCATAATACAATGACCGTATATTATATTACTTAGTGAATTCTAAGCTAGATTTAGCTCAACACCAACGCAATGTGATTGGAAAGATATTAAGAATATCTTTAAATACGTATAAAAGGAACCATTGACTCGGGTTTATTCTTTCCCTACAAAGAGAAAAATAAAATTGATAATAGAATTTCAATACTTATACGAATGATGCTAGTAGAAAAGTATCAACCTTTGTACAAAACACCAAAACATATCTTGGTAAGTGTAACAACCCGGTTCCCATAACATACATCATAATACATAACATTCATACATATCATTGATTTACAACAAAAGTTACATAACAAACCAAGTACGGTCTCATTAGTCTTGACATTACAAAATATATAAAAGCTTCCTAATCAACATCCATCAAAAGCTTCCTACACTTCATCCTCTCCTGCCGATCCTTAACCTGGAAAACATATTTTTGAAAACAAAATGAGGGTTAGACCAAACGGGTCTAGTGAGTTAATCCCGGTCCTTTCCAAAATCATTATAAAACCTTTTATGTAAATCCTTTGTATCAAAATAGTTTAGATAAACCTTTGGTAATCCTTTCGTAAAATATAAACATACCACACGTATTTAAATACCAATCCAGACTCGTGCATCGTGTACATCTCATTCACCTTACTCCTCCACAAATGGCCATATTAGTTGGTAGCAAGCCAACTAATAAATCAACAACCGGTCCGCTCACCGGAACCCGGCTACCCATCGGTCCGCACACCGGAACCCGACTACTCACCGGTCCGCACACCGGAACCCGGCTACACACCGGTCCGCACACCGGAACCCGGCAACAAGTGCACTCGTGTAGTGCAAAGCTTATATAAATACAATATATATCTCATTACATCATATTGTCATTTATATACACATAATCATATTCCTACCACATAATCATCTCATATATATATTTATACACATATATGTAATCCAGTTCAAAAACGTTTTAAAGCAAAACTCATCTGATTGCTTATTAACACGTTTCCAAATCTTCTTAACCGGTTCAGCCCTTTACCCAGAATTCACAGGATCTGTAACACATAGATACAGACATCTCTTTACCACATAAAACACATAAGTCTTACTAAGGCTAACAACTCTAAAGAACTCAAACCCTCAAATGTTGCCCCCAAACCCGTACTCAAGTCAAGACCATAGGATAGTCAGTCCTCATTCATTCCCTATCTAATGGTTAACAAAATAAAGGTTACTGGATACTCGGCAGCATCTAAACTCTCAAAATTGGCCAAACAGCAAAAGTATCCGGACACTACAGAATTATCCGGACAACACAACTTTTCCGGACAATCAGGACTTTTCCGGACAATCAATACAATCCGGACGTCATCCGGATACCAAAGAGATCCGGATACCATCCGGTATCCAATTCTATCCGGAAAACATAGGAAAAGGAACTTACCCGGATAAAAGACTTGTCCGGACACCGACGAAGAACTACCCGGATACCATCAAAGAATTACCCGGACACCACCAACAGGGCTATCCGGACACATTCAACTTATCCGGGCACCACTGTCGGTTTACCCAAAATTCACCCAGATTCGACAGAAAACATTACCAGATGTGATTTCGATTATTCTACTCCGATAGATACTTCCTACTAACCATTATAAACATAATTTGTACAAGAAACATACCTTAATCAGCTTCAATAACTCCAATTTGATCCTTTACCCTTCTTTCTCTTTTCTTTCTTCTTCTTTTTGCTCTCAACACACACACACACCTTCAATCTGAGTTTTGCTATAATGAATACATTTGTACTCTTAATTCAGATATTATCCACACTAATTACCCTTTTAGACCCCAATCTATTCCATAATAACCAAAGTACCCTTAACTTAATAAATCATCTCAACTTACCCAAAATAGTAACTTTAAAGTTAAATAAACTTAACGGAAAGATATTTTTAACTAACGAACTTACCCGGGGTATTACATTATCTCCCCCTTAAAAGAATTCCGTCCTGGAATTCGGTTAAGCGAAAAGGTATGAATACTTATCTCTACTACTTCGAACTCAATCAAAACCATAGAAACTAAATGAATAGCCACCCCACACCCACCTATATCTCTAACACAGATAAGCAACAAAAGCACGGAAATACCAAAAACCATTTTGCACCGAAGTCAGATAACACCTTAGCACGTATAGAGTTTATAAAAATATACCTGTAACATCATCAGGACTTTCTTCCACCTCTTGTTCCGTCATCTGAAAAACTCGACCCTTTGCTTTTGGTACCTCAGGCCCTTGTTTCTCTCCCGGTCTAACACTCGTTGGTCTTACCGTCATACTACCATGCTGTGCTTCCCATTGCGGACAATCTGACTGAATATGATCCGGGGAATTGCAAACGAAACATAATCGGTTTGCACGACAATTCTTAGCGACATGTCCAGCCCCTCCACACTTGTAACAACTTCTAGGATCAACATAACAATTTCCTTGATGCACACGGTTGCATTTTGGACATGGTCTTTCAACTGGTCTGAAAGGTGAATAACTATCAAACCTCGGGGATTCATATTCTTCCGAATCGTACATCGTTTCTTCCAGTTTTCTTTTCCCAGCACTCTTATCACCAACGTCTCTCCGGTTATCCTGTTCCACATTTTCCGCGGCATCCACTGCGGCTGAGAAGGTATCGGGTCCTCTTGCAGTCACTAGCTTTCTAATTTCTGCATTTAACCCAAAAATAAACCTTTCCATCTTTAGAGCCTCCGTGGCAACATAGTACTCCGCAAAGCGAGACTTCTCCAGAAAGAGAGCGGTGTAATCCCTAACCGATAAACTTCGCTGGTGTAGGTTCATGAACTCCTCTTCCAACTGTCTAACTGCTGCTTGAGAACAAAACTGTCCTTTGAATGCTGTTGTGAATTCGTCCCAAGTAAAAGTAGAGTATACATCCGACCTTGTGGAATCAATGTGAGCTTCCCACCAGTACAGAGCTTCTGCCTTCAACATCGGCGTTCCGTATAATACTCTGTCCTCATCCGCACACTTACTGGTCTTGAAGATGGCTTCTATTTCCTTTAACCATCTCATCGCCTTCACTGGGTCTCTATCTCATGAGTAAGTTGGAGGTCTACAGTTTAAGAACATCTTGTAATCACACCTTCTTGACACCGGTATGACCGTAGGTGTAATGGGCATTTCGTCTTCCAAACCAGGATCTGGTGTTTCAGTATGACGAGTTTGGTCGAACATAGCCTGGATATTTGCTTGAAGTCTTCCCATCTCCGCCATCAAATCGTCTCTGGTAATAAACTCCGTACCTCGCCCCTTAACTCTACCTCCGGTTCTACTCCCCGTTCTACCTCCGGATCTACCTCCCCCTCGCTCTCCTCTTCTTCCCCCCGTTCCTATTGGTGGATTCGTACTATTCGGATTTCCTCCTCCTCTTCTATTCGTATTTCGAGTACCGCTTGCCATTCTGTAGATTCAGACAAGATTAATATACACATAAGCACATACCCCATATAATAAGGTATCCCAGTCCAAACATGCACCTGTAAGATCACAATTACACTGGCCAGGTGTAATCTGAAATTACCTTACATGATGTTCCTTCTACCTTTTATACTTAGAATCCCAAGGTTCTAATATATCAAGGACATCCTACTTCACATGCAGTTTAAGTCTAGGTACGGGTACAAATACCTAAATCCCTTAAACTAGGGCACTGATACCATTTGTAACAACCCGGTTCCCATAACATACATCATAATACATAACATTCATACATATCATTGATTTACAACAAAAGTTACATAACAAACAAAGTACGGTCTCATTAGTCTTGACATTACAAAATATATAAAAGCTTCCTAATCAACATCCATCAAAAGCTTCCTACACTTCATCCTCTCCTGCCGATCCTTAACCTGGAAAACATATTTTTGAAAACAAAATGAGGGTTAGACCAAACGGGTCTAGTGAGTTAATCCCGGTCCTTTCCAAAATCATTATAAAACCTTTTATGTAAATCCTTTGTATCAAAATAGTTTAGATAAACCTTTGGTAATCCTTTCGTAAAATATAAACATACCACACGTATTTAAATACCAATCCAGACTTGTGCATCGTGTACATCTCATTCACCTTATTCCTCCACAAATGGCCATATTAGTTGGTAGCAAGCCAACTAATAAATCAACAACCGGTCCGCTCATCGGAACCCGGCTACCCGTCGGTCCGCACACCGGAACCCGACTACTCACCGGTCAGCACACCGGAACCCGGCTACACACCGGTCCGCACACCGGAACCCGGCAACAAGTGCACTCGTGTAGTGCAAAGCTTATATAAATACAATATATATCTCATTACATCATATTATCATTTATATACACATAATCATATTCCTACCACATAATCATCTCATATATATATTTATACACATATATGTAATCCAGTTCAAAAACGTTTTAAGCAAAACTCACCTGATTGCTTATTAACACGTTTCCAAGCCTTCTTAACCGGTTCAGCCCTTTACCCAGAATTCACAGGATCTGTAACACATAGATACAGACATCTATTTACCACATAAAACACATAAGTCTTACTAAGGCTAACAACTCTAAAGAACTCAAACCCTCAAATGTTGCCCCCAAACCCGTACTCAAGTCAAGACCACGGGATAGTCAGTCCTCATTCACTCCCTATCTAATGGTTAACAAAATAAAGGTTACTGGATACTCGGCAGCATCTAAACTCTCAAAATTGGCCAAACAGCAAAAGTATCCGGACACTACAGAATTATCCGGACAACACAACTTTTCCGGACAATCAGGACTTTTCCGGACAATCAGGACTTTTCCGGACAATCAATACAATCCGGACGTCATCCGGATACCAAAGAAATCCGGATACCATCCGGTATCCAATTCTATCCGGAAAACATAGGAAAAGGAACTTACCCGGATAAAAGACTTGTCCGGACACCGACGAAGAACTACCCGGATACCATCAAAGAATTACCCGGACACCACCAACAGGGCTATCCGGACACATTCAACTTATCCGGGCACCACTGTCGGTTTACCCAAAATTCACCCAGATTCGACAGAAAACATTACCAGATGTGATTTCGATTATTCTACTCCGATAGATACTTCCTACTAACCATTATAAACATAATTTGTACTAGAAACATACCTTAATCAGCTTCAATAACTCCAATTTGATCCTTTACCCTTCTTTCTCTTTTCTTTCTTCTTCTTTTTGCTCTCAACACACACACACACCTTCAATCTGAGTTTTGCTATAATGAATACATCTGTACTCTTAATTCAGATATTATCCACACTAATTACCCTTTTAGACCCCAATCTATTCCATAATAACCAAAGTACCCTTAACTTAATAAATCATCTCAACTTACCCAAAATAGTAACTTTAAAGTTAAATAAACTTAACGGAAAGATATTTTTAACTAACGAACTTACCCGGGGTATTACAGTAAGTTTTGCTGATATTGGGTATATCTCTAACCTATACAAATATCGTTACCAAACTGGATAAGGATTTACCATTGGAACACGACGATTGCTTTGAATTCAACAAACAAACTCTTGCATCTACCTCCTCGAACCATTCCTAGATTTAGTGCTTTATGTGAGTCATATTCGAGAGCATACATGGTTAAGAACTATCATTACACGAGTTGGAGGAGTGAGTGGTTTGAGTTCAACCACTGATATCCTACATGCATATATGGAATAATGCAACTTGCATCAAAAAAATGAAAGTAGGATACATCAGGGGTGGTAATACAAAACATAGTTCGCCAAAGTTATATAATAAATAATAACAAACTCTTCTTAAAGATTCAGGTGACTCAAGTAATATTTGAGGAGAATGTGAAAGATGTATTTACTGAATTACTACCTAAAGCTATATTAGAGAAACATGTAAAAAAAATTTGGAATGCAAAGACTTTACAAACCCCCTTGATTAATGTACGAATCAAAAGGAGTAGTAGACAAAATGGGTAGTCTACTATATCGTTAATATTAGTATATGTGTTATTTCCTTCATCTAATGTTTTATTTTTTCCCTCGGGTTTTGTTCTTTTGGTTTAAGGTTTTAGTTAGATAACAGTTTATACACCATCTTGTATTCTAATCTTCTGTGATTGATGTACAAATCAAGGAGGATAGTAAACTAAGAGAATTATTTACTGATGTCTTGTACTTTTTTCTTCGTCTAAAGTTTTTATATTTTCCACCGAGTTTTGTTTTTTTGGCGTGGTATTTTAATGATGCAAAAGTTATGTACCATCACCCACTTTGACTCGACTAAAGGGAAATGTTGAAGGATTATGTATCTTCATAAAAAAAACGTGATTGAAATAGTAGTTTTCAAATACTATAATTTATCATAATAAATGTTTTTTTATCATAAATCCATCCCATTTAAATGAGTTATTGTTAATGAGAATTTAGTTTTTTTTTTCTTAATATTTTCATTATTCTTTTGCAGCATTTTACTATTATTTTATTATTATTATTTAAAAAAGAAAAAAAAACACAAATTATTATTTCTCACATTTTGCTTATTTTTTTTACAAGATTAAAAATCAAATGCAATACGGGCCTACCTCCAAATTCGCCGATAGGGCACCTACTGAACCATTTCCCTTGGTTCCTCCAAACAAAAAATCGATTGAAGCAGTTGACGAGAGAAAATGGCTGGAGGAGGAGATCATCACGCCGACGGCGCCCATGGCCATGGCGGAGGGGATTTCAGGACCAAGGTCTGGACCATGAGTGGTGGTCCCAACTGTCGCCCATTGCACTGGAAGCGCAACACAGCCATCGCCATGGCTGGTATTTTCCTCGTCTGTATCCCTATCGCCATGAAATCTGCACAACTTGAGGTACTTTTTATTCACCCATCATCTATCTATCTACTCTCGTAGTTTTGAGAGAATTCGGATACATACAAAGTAGAAGATCTGGATTTGGACATACCTTGATTGTTCTAGATTTAAAACTTAGGGTTTTAAATCCCATGGGTTATCAATTCTGGCGTATGCACACTGTTTATTCGTCACCGCTTGCGTGCTCATCAATTTCGGGTTTTAAGGCTTTTGGATTCATCGATCAAACTTTGTTCATCTTAAATCGTTCTCGTGTTGTCCAGAAGGAGGGGTGTGCAGTCAGCAGTTTATTTATGTCTATTTCTTCAGTCCTCCATAGTAGCATTTCCGATCTATCCGCGACTAGGATGATCGATTATAGTGCTCTTAGAACACTGGTCATTTTAATGTACTCGTTTTTATGCCATCTAGGAAAAACAATAGCTGCTGAGTTCAATGGTTGTTCTGAAAGGTGGATAGTTTTCTAGTGAATGCTGAACTTGTAATGAATGACTATTGAAAGGAAACCCATAACAGCAAGGATTCAGCTTGGAAGTAGTATTCCTTCAAGTTCATTTCTTTCACCCTAGGTTGACCGTTTTTGTATATCTAATCTAATCTTTAGTGGTTCGTGCCATTTTCATGTTACCTAGCCAGCTATCTAGGTGGAGTTGGTGCTTTTGGTTCTCAGTCTTTATGCAATGTGCTGACTTCAGTGCAATCAAGGAGCCTTCAATGTGGTTTATGTAATTGAGCTGGCACTTGCATCGTTCTCCAATTTGTACATCTAAAATTTTAGATGATGATTTCTAGTACAATCAAGTGCTGGGTGAGCCTTGAAGCTACTTGTAATGTACTCCTTTGTGACCCAAAATATCACAAGGTTACAGTGTTTCAATAAAGGCAAAGGTTGCCTAGGAAGAGTTCTCTCTCTAATGGCCTAATCCTTACAAAGTCAAGTAGCCTTGATGCATCTAGATTGCCCTCTTTAAGTTGATCTTATACTGCTTTCTTTATAAAGATAATGGATTTCGTACTTTTCCATCATATAACATACTTGAGCACCATACTGAAATTCACTTGTTTCTTGTTACATTTTTCTTCTTCTTTCTCTGGGCTCTCTTTCTCGGTTCTGTTATATTGTATGCTGCAATCAGCTAATCTATTTTTAATTGTATGTATTCTAAGTTCTAACTTTCAGTTATATAAATCTTAACCAAATATGTAGTCGTCCACCATTTTCATGCTTCATTCACTTCACTGAATATGCATCAAATGACCTTTAGGTGATATGAATATTCAAGATTATGCATTTGATTACTTAAAAATGATGAAAAACTAAACTCAAAGGGTATGCATTAAAAATGGTGTTTTTTTCCTTTGCTTTACATGTAATCGGAAACAAACTGATTCGATCATTGTTCAAGCTTAATGGTAGCATGCCATTGATCTAATACAAGTTGCATTCTAAATTATATTTTATGTGCATACTCTAATTTTGCACTTGTTTATGTTCTGTGCAGCAACGACCACATATGCCAGTTCACCCAGTTCCATCACAAATCTGGTGTAAGAATTTTGGGAAGAAAGAGTATTGATTTGCTTTAGTTTCTTCATCAGAATATTACAAGCCTTCATTAGGCAAAATATGCTTGCCTTTATTTGAACATTGCTTCTTCCTTATGTTTCTGCAGTTAATATGCTACTGTTTTGGGGCCTAATGTTCAATTCAATAAGAAAATACTCTTGTGCTTGCTCCATTTTGTTCTTGTCGTCTCAATTCACAAATTTTAGTGCTGTATTTTTCATAATTTACTTGTGCTGGATTACACGGTCCTCGTCTTGAGGCTGACCCCTGGTGCGTGGGACAGGATGAAACAAGAACTTTTTGTCTCACGTTTTGGTGTACATTACACAATACATAGGGCAGGACGAGACTGAGTGGAACAAAAATGCATTCTTTTTATGTCACCAAAATATGTGTAACAAAAATAAAAATGTTGTGATAAGTTTGGTACATTACTAAGAGCTTATACAATGGTAGGTTCTTATATGCATAAAGTATATTTCTTGCAAGTCACTACAATTATGGAGAGTTTTTACAAGTTACCTATGTTTTTTAGTTCTTGTAAAAGAACCTTGGTTTTTATCTTATATTTGTGTGAAATTGTTACTTTATTAGCTTTTTCATTTGACTTGAAAAGATACAATAAAGATTTATGGTGAAAAAAAAATACATGAGACCCAGGAAAAAGGTTATGTTGAGTTTTACCAAGGTTCTTAATTTGATGAATAGACAATGTTAACAAGAAAAAAAATACAGAAAATAAGCCATTCAATGTTGTTCATGTCAAATTAAAAAATGTAGACCCACAAAAAAAGGTTTCGCCAATTGTGGAGTTTTACAAAGATTTTTAATTTGGTGAGTTGAAAATGTTATGGCGGCAAGAAAAGAAAAATACAAAGAGTGGGCTTATAAGTCATTCTAAACGGTTCATGTTAAATTAAAACCCTGTCACTCCCCCATTCATCATATATGAACCACAATTGACGCATGCAATTAAAATTAGCCACTACTAACAACATCGGTTAACTGTGTCAATTAGGGTGCGTTTGGTACGCAGACAGGATAGAACAGGACAGGACGGAACATGACAGAACAATTGTTCAGTGTATGGTAGACACGATTGGACAGAACATATAACATTAGATGAAATAAAATAAATAAAATTTAAAGAATGAGTGAAATATAAAATAGAACGTCTATTTGATGTTTTAGGATAGAATTATATTTAATTTTAAGGTTATATTGATAAAACATAAGCCTGTTTCAACTTGTTCCATGGGGTAGGGGTGGAACAGACCTGTTCCACTCTGTTCCACATAAAAGTCCTGCAAACATGGAACAGTGATCCCTGTTCTGTTTTGTCCTGTCCAATATACCAAACGCACCCTTACAGAACATTCAGATAACCTTAAAATTGGGTTTGATTGTTATAAACACCACAAAAAACCGCTGTAGCAACTGCCATCTCTGTTTTCAACATCATTCTGAACCATTTTACATTGCATAGCTGAAAACAACTGACAAAATAAGAAAGATTTCTAAAATATTTACCATTAGTTTTCCATGATAAACTTGGTCATTGATCTTCATCATCTGTTAAAACACAAGAATGAAGATGTCTTCAGTAAAAAGGATATATGATCAGTGATTATCAAGTGCTGTTCACCTATTTATCATCAACTCAACCGCAAGGCTTCTAGCCCTCTTTAAACACTGGAAGCTTTTTGCAGGATCAACATCTTGTGAAACTGCTGCCAAATTCAGAGATGAGAACAGTTCTTTCATCTCTCTCCCCCCTGGTTCTTGTAAAATTTCCTTTTTCGCTCTCTTGCTCACTGCGTCTTCCAATTTCATTGCCATCACACTTGCTCGATTTATACATGACATTGGCAGCTATAACATAACAATTTTTACATGTAAGTCATCAGGTTAATTTTAACAATCAATTTCCTAGATTTCCTTTTTCAAGTATAATGCAAAATATCGAATTTCTTTACCCCAAAAAGAAAAGGCAAAAGTCAGTCAACTGACCTGTGCAAGCTGAGCAACTTTAAATCCAAAGCTCCTTTCTGAAACACCAGGAACAAGCTTATACAGGTAAACAACATCTTGATACTCACAATTCTCACCATCTTTCCGCGATGTCAAGTATGAAACATGATACGATCCCATACGACCACTCAACCCTTTAGCCATTTCCACTATCTCCGGGTAATGAGTCACAAATAGTACCATGCATTTTTTCTCCTCTAACAGATACCGCAACGTGGCATAAGCAATTGCAACCCCATCATGTGTGCTCGTGCCTCTCCCAAGCTCATCAAGGATCACTAAAGACTGGCCTGTGCAACTCTCGAGTATACAAGAAGCTTCCCCCAGTTCTTCTAGAAACATGCTCCTTCCCTGTTGGATGCTATCCGAAGCTCCCATTCTTGTGTAAATCCCATCTAACACATGCAGTTTAGCCGATGACGCTGGTACAAAGGAACCAACCTAAAAGAATGAAAAAAACTTGCGTTGGTGAATCCACGGCCATCTAGTTTTCTTCATTACTTGAAGTTCTGACGACAAACCAAACTAAGGATGTGTTTGGACACTGGACAAGACATGACAGAACAGAACAGGGATCACTGTTCCACGTATGTTCCACGTATGTTCCACGTATGTTCCACGTATGTTCCACGTATGGCAGGAATTGTATGTGGAACAAGCAGGAACAAAGTGGAACAAACCATGGAACAAGATGGAACATACTTATGTTTTACCAATATAACCTCAAATAAAATATAATTTTCTTCTAAAACATCAAATATGCCTTCTTTTTTATATTTTATTCTTCTTTAAATTTTATTTAGGGGCCGTTTGGTTCATTTTAAGGAATGAGAATGAAAATGAAAATGAGAATGCAGAAGAATGGGAATAGGAATGATCATTCCATTGATGTTGTTTGGTTAAAGCACTATAACAAATCAAAAATGTTTTATATAATATTTTAAATACAAATATGGGACGTCCAATGTGAAAATAAAAAATATTTTCCATTCAACATCGAGAAATGAAGGAACGCATTAAAAAAAATGACTACGGAAATAAAATTTCCATTCCCCCCAATTTGGTCAGGAATGGAAATTAATGGGTTTGGGGTAATGAGCACATTATATTATATCAAACCAAACAGCAATTTTCATTATCATTCTCATTCCTTACCCCTCAATACCCCCAACCAAACACCCCCTTATTGTATTTTATGCATCTTTAAACTTTCACTTTATTGTTCTCAAAATGTTATTTTTATATGGTTTCTATTGTTTCTATCTTTTGATTAATTTATGTAAATTATTAAATATTAATAGTAAAAAAATATAGAAAAGGTTATAAAATATAAATTGGAAACTACATAAACTTTTTATTTTTTTTAATTGTTTTGAAGAAAACTTTCTAATAATATATTTTGTTATAAAGAATATTTACTTCATTATAATTTAATAAACTACATAATTAATCAAAATATATAAACAACTTATAATTACGGGTAAATTGGTTGTGTTATTTGTTCTGTCCAGTTCTGTCTTATGAACAATTTATTAGGGGTAAATTGGTTGTGTTATCTGTTGGCATACAGCTAGAAATTTGGGCATTAATTATAACTCATAACAGCTATTTTAATTTAGGGTCGTAATTATACCTGTGCCATGATGGCAATGAGAGCCACTTGTCGTATATAACAACTCTTTCCGCCCATATTTGGTCCCGTAATAATTTGACAATACTCTCCAGCTGCATGCAAACTAGTATCGTTTGGAACAAAACTATCTTGTAGCATAGTCTCCATAACCTGCTTATGGTGGAGAATGTAACCATTATGCAAAAAAAAAGTTTTAAGAAAAGAATGTTACACACCGGATGACGGCCCGAAGATATACAAATCTGGACAGGTTCGTTATCGTCAACAAAAACCGGGCGAACGTAATCCTGAGAGAGATATGAAGTGAAGTTAGTAGAAAATAAGGTTAGTTAAAGCATCAAATTCAAGAACTCAATAAAGACTAAAAAAACCTTATTTCTTGCTAAAAGAGCAAGTGAATGTAGGCAATCCAAGGCTGCTAGTGCTTGAACAGCAGCTTGGAACTCGGAATAGTAACCGCCGAAATCATCTAGAAACTTCTGCCATGTAGACCGGCAAACGAGAAGAAGCTCCTCGTTAGCCAACGATAGGTCATCTAAAGCCGTCAGTACTTCTGGTGCATGATAGCGTATTGCCTTTTTAGTACTGTTAACCTTCACCCAATTCGAAGGCACTTTTACGTCTAGTGGCAACTGCAGTTAAGATTGTAACAAGAGCCAGATGCATCATAAAAATGGAAATATAACAAATATTGCATTTAACCAATATAATTACCTCTATCAAATGTGTTGTCCCAGATACGCTCGTGAACTCCAACTTCTGATTTCTCAGTTGTTTGCGGTATAAAACAATTAATAAATCTAACTTCTCCTTTGCCTGCATCACTTTAGTCCTTGCTGTAGCAATCTGGTCATCGTTCATATAAGACTTACACAAATTTAAATAAAGCCAAGATACGACAAAATTCACAAGTTACATTTATGGGCAAAATGCAATGAAACTTGGAAATAAACCAAACTTTGTTGCATTTTTCCCTACATTTAAAGATAATTTATGTCATGAAACCTCTTGAAATGCTCCTTCAGAAACGATAAACAGATTGGGAAGATCACGCTGCTCAGCAGCTTCCTTATTTAAGGCAGAAAGTAGCCTTGATGTTTTAGAAATTATGTTGGATGAAGATGCAGTCAAAATCAACTTTTTTAGCAATGGAGAGCGAATGGTCTTTTCTTGCAAATGGTCACTTTTATCCACTTCTTCAACTTGAAGCTGCTGAAGCTGTTTTGCTGACACTAAGATGGCTTCAATGGCCGCCATGAACTGTAGTTTCCAGTTGACAATAAATAAATAAAAACTAAGGTCATAATTGGCAACCATAAGCTAAATTATAATCTAGCTTATTAGATACAAGTTTGTGAAACATAGCCTAAATTAGATCAAATTTTCTGGTTGTTTGGTAGCACAATAGAATCATTACCTCTAACGCTGTGGCAGTGCGATGGAAAATTCTTGTAATTCCACGTTGGATATCAGGCGACTTTACTAAATTAGTCAGAACCGAGGTAAGCAATCGATGAAGCTTGGTTCCACCGTATCCTCGATCACTATAAGTATTATGAGAACCCATTGATTCAAGAATCTCAGAAATGGCATCAAGACGAGCATTGATCATGTTTCTGTCACGTAAAGGATGACTCACCTGAATCATCAGGTGGGGCTCAATTAGAAAACAGTGGATTCACCCCTCCCACCCATAAACATGATCACAAGCACATATAATTCACATGTGAATAGCCTAACACCCATAAAAAAAGATCACAAGCAAAAACTCGCGAAAAGCAATCAAGAAGAGAGATAAGAGTATACCCAGTGCCTGAGAAGCCTTGAACCAGATATGGTAAGAGTGTGATTCATACGCTTGAGCAATGAGCCAGACTCAGATCCATCAGAGTTGTTCTTCAAAACCTATATGTGGTTAGGCTATTAACATGTGAATTATATTCCGGACATGAATGAAGCATTGCATGTATCATGTATGATAACTAGATATACCTCTAATTGTTGTATAGCATTGGCTGAAAGGGTCATCTCCACATTGTTAGAGAAAGGCCGAAATGAAGCTCCCAAGCACAGAATCCTTTCAAAACCAAATTGCTTCAAATGATCAATGGTCAACGCTAATGCCTCAACAGCCAAATCAGGCATACCCATAATCGCCTATATGATTAAAAACACAAAAATGGATAAATTTAAACCATAGAAATATATATTCATTGAACAAGTACATTTTCTCAATGATTTTCCATTTCTTTCTATTTGTTATCTTATTATTCTTCATTTATATCTTTAATAGTTCGAAAGAAAGGAAACATAGTTACCATTTACCTCAATTGCCAAGTGCCGTTTTGTTTTTTCCTCTAACTTCACATATTCTATGTGAGAATTATCATTTAAATGGGTATCTCCCATTTTATCATACGAAGACAATACTTCAGCAAGGGCCCCACCATTTGCATAACGATCTCGGGAGACACGTTCCACACGAACATTTGAGGCAGGTCCAGCATATGCTACTAAAAACTAAACATGAAATACAATGTCTATTAGCCTTGTAATCAAAACCATGATTTTCAATTTGCCAACAGAAACAACATCATTGATGAAATAATAACAAACAAGCAGAAGCAACTAGGAAACAATTTAATACATATAGGGGCATAAATCAAATGAATCTAAAGGTTTCACATTGTGAAACACATACACTTGTATCGGAACACTAAACCCCTATTCATATAAGACTTAGGGGCTGTTTGGTAGTTGCTGAATGGTTTGGTACCGAATGATTAAGAGGCTCTTATGATATAGTGTAAAATGAAATATGGTTGTTTGGTAATTGTTCGTAAAGAAATTAGGGCGCTGAATGGTTAAGGGAGGCCCATGATACAAAATCATTCAGAGGGTTTTAGAACCATTAAGAGACGGACTTTTTTTTGCCAAACAAGATTCACCTCTTAATGGAACTATTAAAAGGTAAACAAACACCCCTTTATGGAGTTAAAACTACCTTCTCTGTTAACTTAGATAATGGATCACCAAGAAGCAATTCAGCAGGAGATAAGCTCAGTATCTTCGCCTCAATCCCATTTCTTAGTATATTATCATCAAACTCTCCATAAATAACATCTCCAGTTGAAATTTCAACAGCCACAATCCCAGTTTTCACATCAATCCCACTTTTCTCACCACCAATCTCCTTTTCAACAACACAAACCAAATAATTATTACATGATCCACATCCTTCATCTCCCTCACCCACATCCTCAGCTGCTTCCAACGTGGCCTTCGTGTACAATGCCGATAAGCCACGCCCAAATGGACCCAATTTATTGGAACCATGAGCCTTAATGGTTGCAGTCTCAGTTTGTTTAACAACACCCACCTTATACCCTGCACTTACCAGCCTCCTCACATGGAAGTTCAATCGAAAAGTCGGTATACTCGCTGTCAAAAAATTGTGATCCATATGTGCATAAATTCCCAAAACCCTAGCGGCATTCTCAGCATCTTGACCGAAAAAACGGAACCTGTAACCAACTTCAATCATTAGAAGAACGTCTTTGTACTTGGATTTAAGCTCCACTACCTGTTGCTCTAATGGAGTGTATTTAGGGTTTAGAGAAATTATGGTGTTTGAAGTGGAAACATTCTTTTCATCTTCATGAGAAGGTTCTAGAAGTTTGTTTAGAAACTTTTCGTGAAGAGAAGGATTGGTTCGAGAAGATTCTGGAAGATCGAAATTGGATGATAATCGGGGGGTTTTATTGACCGGAGATAAGAGTTGGGAGGTACGGAGGCGTTTGAGAGTGGAGAAGGTGACGGTGGCGGAGATTTTGGGTGGAGGGGTTGATGGTGGAGGTGATGATGGAGGTGAAGAGGGTTTGGGTTTGGGAGCGAAGAAACGGGAAATGACTTGTTGTTTCTGGTTTCCCATGACGGTGGCGGTGCGACGGCGATCACGGTGGCGGTGGGGTTGGAGGGTTTTGGGGTGAGGGCGGTTATGTGTACGTATTGGCGCGCTCTTTGTTTTTCAGTCTCTCGAAAAACATAAAATGGTCACCTCTCTTTTTCCTTCCTGTTTCTTCTAACAAACTTACGGTGGTGATATAATCATTAAAAAAATTAGTCGACAATGGAAATTAATTAAAATACTGATAGTTTGACTTTAACTTGCAAAAATATCAATATTCTCGAATTTTTTGTAAAAATACCCATTTTTTCCATGGTGGGCCCCGTGATCGCGGGTCAGTGCCCATGTGTCCCCATGTTTGGCAGATATGTCCCGCGGACCCCCCCAACTATGCCTGTGGTAACCACTTTGGCCCTGTCCCGCGATAGTAGTCTGCGATGGTCCCGCAATTGGGCAAAAAAAATACATTTTTTGTCCTTTTTGCACGAATTTTTGCATGTTTTTAATTTTTTTTTCTCCAATTATTGTACTTGGAAGACCAAATTGTGATTGAAATTCACTGGCTTGTTTCATCAATGTTGAATCATTGTACTTGGAAGACCAATTTGTGGTTGCAATTCATCTTCCTCAATGAGATTTCATCCATAAATATCAGTAAAATGCAATCCATAATTCACACTCATTCCATCATTCTTTCTTGCTTTCTTTCTTCAGTATTTTGTTTTTGAGATACTACTGAAAAAATGAGTTCATCTGTTGCAAAAGTTAAGCTATTTTTCTGTTACGATGGTGAATGGGTGGAAGACAACAATGAGTGGAATTTTGTTTATAAATCTAAGCATAGTGTAAAATTACCAGTAAACTTTTCTTATCAGAAGTTTGTTGCATACGCCATGCAAAAATGTGAAATCGACCCTTCTGATGTTTGCAAGTTAGTGTTCAAGAATGGTGATGGGTCATTTGTAGAGTTATCCAACGATGGGGATATCTCAGGTTTTCTGCACTTTGCAGCCGAATCAGAAAGACCTCCATTACTTTTTGTGTATGCCGATTCATCGGTGTGCGACGAAGACGATGACGAAGGTGATAACGACGGTGATGACGAAGACCTCCAAATGGAGGAGCCTGATTCTCAATTCCGAGCGTCCTATGGCCCAACAGTTTATTTGGATCATGCATATGGTCTTAATGACTGTTATCCTGATTTTGTTCCGGAGACGCAACAACAACAACCATAGGAAGAAAAAGAAAAAGAAGACCTAGAAGGACGCTTTGGTGGAGTTGTTGATGACGAAACCCATGTTTTCACAATGGGTACTTCTGATATAGACAGGTCAGATACCGATAGTGATGAGGACGAAGAATATACCCCTAGTAATAAATCATTTAGTCAGTTAAATTACTTTTTTGATATGTCCCCTATTCTTCCAGACCCGAATACCCATACACAAACCTACGAACCTACACCTTATAATCGCAGTTCAAGTATACAAGTAGGTGAGATATTTGATTCGAAGGATGACTTGGCCACACATGTCGGAATTAAGTTCATAGAAAAGGGTTTCGAAAGTTACATGCCGAGATCCGACAAAAGCATAACGTAGTTGAATGTGCGAGAGAAAATTGTAATTGGAGGATGTACGCGAAGCCCGTGGGAGAGAAATGAGGGATGTTAGTTATTAGAAAGTTGCACGACGTACACACTTGTTCGAGGACGCAACTGAATCCCAACCACAAACAAGCCAACAAAAGGACTTTGGGTGCGATACTGAAAAGCAAATTTCTTGATGCTAGCAGGTCATTGCGTCCAAATGACATCGTGAGCGATGTACACCAGCAGTACGGGATCACAATTGGTTACCACCAAGGCTAGCGTGTGCGATGCAGGGCACTGCTAATGGTTAGAGGCACGTTCGAGGAGTCGTATAAACGACTCCTAACGTATTTATATAATTTGCAGCTGCAGAATCCAGGTACGGTCACCCAGATAAGGACTGTTGGTCCCGAAAGGCCTATACAAGTTTGTAGAAGGGGGGGGGGTTGAATACAAACACACTATTTTACTTTTCTAAATTGTTTATTGATAAATCATTAACAATTTACAGCTTGTTGCGGAAACAAGATTAAGGATAAACCTAAATCTAAACAAGTTGGAACACTAAGGTTTCTTGCACTTAGAAAGATATGGAGATTACTAATAAAATCCTATCTTGAGAGAGATTTGAACTTGTCCAGAGTTAGCAAGTTACTTCAAAAGAAGTGAGTTCATCTCTTTATATACTGCATGCATTTAATGCAAGTCAGTATACACTTTACATGTGTCATCAGCTGGTTGGTTGCATGTCATTGACCTTGGTTGACAACCTTAGTAGCCGTAAAGATGAACAGTGTAGTATCAGAGTGTTTGTACGATCTCAGATTTTCGGAGGTTCTTTTCTGACATTTCGTACGGCGGCGTGCAAGGGAGGTTAAGACAAAAGTACTTTGTACGGAGGACTTCATGATCAGCTTTCGTTGATTCAGCGATTACCATTTACTATCCAGCGAATGATAAAGTTCAGCGATAGCTGAAGTCTTGTACTTGATACTTCACGTTGAGTGGACAAATCTGAGTCTTCGCTGATCCGCATCAGTTCATTAGTAGACTTGTCGCTGGTTCTTGAGCTTGATCTTCGACTTCAGCGTAGAACCTTTGTTGACGTGAAACTTGTCTTCAGGGATCATAAGTAAACAACTAACTTATCAGCGATCACCATAAGGACTGAACAGACTCAGAGCATTATGGTGAACAGTGTTCGCTGAATGTTTAATTTAAAGAGCGAGAGTTCCTATCAGCGGTACTGTAAGATCTTAGTACTTATCAGCGATAGTGAAACTCTGATACATATTGTTTACATACAATTTTCACTAAGTATTTAAGAGAGGGTCATTATCAAATCACTGAGGGTTTGGATCAACAATCTCCCCCTATTTGATTATGACATAGCAACAAAGAAAATTGCTATTAAATGAAAACATAAGGATAAAAAGAACTCATAAAATATTTGTCCCTTTTACTGTTTTCTGGGATCTTTTCAGTACTGATGGAGTAAAGTACATTCGCTGAAATCTTTCTTTAAATCTTTGAATCAGATTACAATGAAGAACAGAAAGATTACAAGTACAAGCGAAATAAATTACAAGTACAGAAGGATAACTGATACAATAGAGAAAAAGGAGATTATATCAGTTTTCAAAAGGTTCTTCCTTAATGAGAAGTTCATCAAGGGTCGTCTTTTCAGTGGAAATCATCCAGTCAGGAACCGTTATACCTCGTTTTCTTTTATTCAGCGCTTCTTGAAAAATCAAGGGTTTTAGGTGTCGTGCCTGAATGTCCTTTCTGAAGTCACACCAGTAGATAAGATCTCTGAGCTGTTTGATTGGAGTGATTGGAAGCTCAGCGATCCGTTGAAAGCATTTACGTCCGTCATAGTCAAGAAAGAATATTCCATAAGGATTACTGATGACTTTACCAGGGACGAAAAGTTCACATGGTGGCAAAGAGATGTCAAGGGCAGATAGATCAGGATCAGGACCAAGCACTTCAGCGCGAGAGAAACCAATTCTAGTTTCATTTCGTATGACAGGTCCTGAGTTTGAATCTTGACGTTTCTTCCTTGGAGAGCCCCTTTTTCTTTTCGGCTTTAGATCAGGAACATGAGGAATATCCACACAAGAAGATATCAAGTCGATCTGTCTGTTTATCAGCTTTTCGAAATGATTCTTGTATTTAGATTGTGATGGTTGGATAGCTAACCTCATCTCCAGCCATTCAGAGAGACCATACCTTTTTACAGTGTCAGCGCGAAAGGTTTCAGATGTGCCATCTTCTCTGAACAGTTTGATGTCAACAATAGGTACTCCGATAGAGGTTCTTCCAGAGATGAATACCTTGTTGATCTTCGTTGGACGATATCTGAAGTGAATTTTCTCTTTACACCAGATCAAGGTGGTCTGAGAAACTTCAGTTTTCTTTTCCACGATCTTATGGGCTTCTTCCCACAGCTTTCGTTGGATTTGAATGGGAACACGCTTCAGCTTGGGGTCTTTGACAGATTCTTGAGTGAGCTTGATGGCGTATTCTCTGTCTTTCTCTTCAGTTTCCTTCCTTTCAGCAATGAGGCGTTCAGCTCTAAGGTGGTCCTGGTATTCAGCTTTTGAAATTCTGAACTTGGGAGGAACTGAAGGCAGTTGATCAGGCCTTAGAATGATTCGCTGATCCTCGAATCGCTTTATTATTTCTTCTCTTTTCTTTTGATCCTCTTCACTCAGCCTTTGAGGAACTGAGGAAGGTCTCTTATTGTGCGAGAGAGGTTGTTCTTCTGGTTCATCAGTCTCATAGATCAAATCCAAGACTGAGATTATTTCATCAGCAGCAGCTGGCTTTATTTGTGAAGTCGCAACAGTAGAACCTTCAGCGACATCCTCAAACAGGGGAGAGGACTAGCTGAAAAGCAGCGATCTTACAGATAAGAACTGGGTAGAAGAACTTGGGTAGAAAAGATAGAAAAAGAATGTGGATGTGTAGAGAGGTTGTTGAGTAGAGAACTTATTGAGTTGTTGACAAGTTCAGGGAAGGAAAAAGTAAAGTTTTAGTGTACCTGACAAACCGGCTTTTCAAAAAGGATCGCTAGATTTTCATCTTCAGCGAGGCCTTTGTCTTTGCTTTTCTCAGCGCTAGAGGCTGAGGGCTTTGTCTTTGTCTTCTCCCCTGATGGTTCTTTTATTGAGATTCCTTTAAGAGCTTTGATCCTTGGGGCAGGTTTGACGATAAAGAAATCATCGTCATCTTCATCATCATCATCATCATCCTTTCTTGGAGAGAAGGATGGTTTGACGTCAGGGATGTCGATGTCTTCATCTTCTTCTGCTTCGGATTCCTCAGCATCTTCTTCGAGTTGCTCCCCCTCAGATACAGAGGCGAGCTTCTCGGTTCCCTCAGGGTTTTCATCTCCCTGAGGTCCAGTGGTCAGATCTTCATTCTTCTCTCCCCTGATAGATTCATCATGGGAAAGGTCTTCAGCGCTTTTGTTCAGATCTTCAGCGCTTTTCTCAAGATTTTCAGCGCTCTTCTCCCTGGAATGTTCAGCGCTCTTCTCCCCCTCTTTTTCATGATGACTGGGGGAGGAATGGGCAGACTCAGCATTGGTGTTATCTCTGTCTTCTGGGCCAGAGATTTTCACACAACCTTCAAGCTTTGCTATTCTGTCTTCTAGGCCAGAAATAGCAGGCGTGATTTTCCTCAGCTCTGTGCGATCCTCCTCTGTGAAAGATTCCAAAATAGGGACAGGGGCAGGAGCTGGACTATTTTCCTTGTTTACCAGCGTCTCGATCATCGTCTTCATAGAACCAACGTCGGTCTTTACAGAGCCTAAGTCAGTCTTGACCTCTGACATATCACCCTCGAGTTTTGCAACCGATGTCTTCAGCGTTGTTACTTCGCTGGACATGGTCGAAACTGATGTTTTGAGGCTTGTGTAGTCAGTGTAGATGTCACAGAGCACCTTGGCAAAATCGCTGAGTGTCTTATCAAGACTCTTGATGTCTTCAGTGGAAGCTTTCTTCTCCACCACCGTTGTCAGCTTTGTCAAATTCTCTCCAGCGTTTGATACAGCTGTTGAGTTGTTGGAGAGTGTGGTGGTGAGACTGGACAGCTTTGTTTCCACGGACTTCAGAGAGGCGTTGATGTCTCCCAAATTAGGACCTGTAACATATAAGTACTTGTGAACAAAGGAAAGCTCAGAAGTTTCAGGTTTAGTTACGGTGTTTAAGATGGGATTTGTACCTGCAGGAGGATTGATGAACTCGTCGAAGTTGCAAGTTCCTGAATAGTGTTCCATATCTTCTTCGAAAGTACGGTGAGGTATGGTGAACTCTGTAGGTCCTTTCTTCATCATTTGTTGAGAAGCATCAGCGGTGGCTTCTGGAATGATGGCTTCTCCAGTGTTCGCTGGAGGAGTGTCCAAGTGAGTGGAGGGAGAAGCGAAGGTTAAGATTGGGGTTCGGGTTCTGAGTTCAGCGTTGGAATCGCTGACAATCACTTCATCAGTCTTTTGAGAGACTGAGGGAGGTTGGGTAGTTTCCAAGTTTCTAACCTCAGCGTTTGGAGACGCTGAAGTCTGGATTGGAGGGATGGCTTGCACGGGTGTGGCAGAGCGTACCACAGAACTTTCCTTCAGCTCTTCAGAATGAGCTGAGGAGTCTTCAGCATGGAATTGCTGGGGTTTCTCCTTGGTTTTCTTGATCCTTTTGGAATCAAGTTGGGGGTGTGAGGGTTTTCTTTTCTTATAAGGAGAGGATTTTGTGGCCGGGGTATCAGCGATTGGTATTGTCGCTGAAGGAGCCACAGAAAGCGGAGAATTTAGAAGAGTGAGAAGAGTAGAGAGACGTACCTCATTGGCGACAGGCTTGAAGTCGAGAACCTTAGGGCCAATCTGAGAAAGTTTCAGATCACCCTCTTCAGGATAGCTGTCCTTCAGGCCATATTGAAAGATGGCGCTGATGAATCGTGGGTAAGGAACCCATGCTGGTCTGTGAGCGGCAGAATCGACACGTTGAATCAGGTATTCATAAATAATGGAGGCCCAGTCAATATTTAGACCTTTCAGCAGTGCGTATCCCATGGACTGCTGAGGTTGGGCGGCTTGATCAGAAGATCCGGATTTTGCTGTCATGCAGCTGATCAGGTGAGCGAAGATGAAATTCATCTCGCTGGGCATCTTGGATTTCTTTATCAGCGTCAGTTTCTTCTCAGGCTTCTTGTCCCTTCCAATATCCCAGATATAACCATTGCGTCAAGGAAAGCAATGATTGCTTCTCTGTCAGCATGCTTTTTATGGTCAGGGAATGGAATGAAGGGTTTTTCTTTGGTGGCATTTGGGAAGTTTAGGGCTTTGCGGATAATGGCGGGTGTAATCTTGATGGTGCCATACTCAGTATTGCTGAGTATGCAGTCTATGGTTTTGGATGGATCTTTGGCAGAGGGTAGCTCAGTGTGTCTGGCAGAGTACCAGAACTGGGATAAGAGCCGCTGGCTGGCAGGAGGTGTTATGGTCAGGGCTGTGTAGATGGGGCTGTTCTTCAGAAAACTTACAGCATCGTCCAGATGTGATACTTGCTTCCGAGGAGGAAACTCGAGAAGAGCTGAGAGGTTGTTGGCCTTAGTCCAATCGAGTTGATCCAGCTCGAACTTAACCTGGGGGGCTTTGAAGATGTCCATTTCCTCAGAGTCAGTGGAGATGGACTCAGCGGTAACATTCAGCTTTGAAGATGCCATATCACTGTTTTATCAGTTCAACCAAAGATGTTAACAAATAAGAATTATCTTAATATGGAAAGAATATCCATTAAGATTTTTCGAATTTTGTCCATTTCATTCAGACAAAAAATGTCTTAATGAAGATTAGGGTTTTTCTTGATTTTTAAAGAAAAGTAAAACCCATAAAGTCTTGTATTCCAGTTTCTAAAAGAAAAATGGATACGAATGAAGAACAAGTTTAAGATTTAGATTTAAAACTTGAAGAACAACCATGAAATGGTTGTGTTCATAAAACCATGAAAGAAATGATTTTATTTTAAAAAGTTCTTTTGTTTGATCTTGTTAAAACAAAGAGAAGATCGAAAACAAGTTATACGCATTTGATAAAAGATAAGAACATATTAACCTTGAAGTTTTGATGAAGAAGATGATGAACAGTTCTTGAGGTTTTTGAGAGCACAAATGCAACAGAGGATTCTTTTCTTGCGGAGAAAGATTGTTCGCGTAAAAGACAAATATAAACCAAGAGTTGTTTATATAGGGATTTTTAGAGAGAGAAAACCTTGAGCGGGAAAAGGTTTTCATCATGACACGGACACGTGTTTGCATTTGATTGGAAGTTTGAACAAAACGTGCAAACGCGTGTCAGAAAGAAATCGTGCCGAGTGTAATTTGTTGCAATGACGTCACAACTGTCCTTTCACATCCTTTTAGGATGTCTCTGAGGTTTTGAAAAACTCAGGGACTCTTTTGAAAAACATGAAGCACTGAATAGAAATATCAGTGAAGGTTTAAGGAAATTTTCAAAATATCGCTGTTAAGGAAGAGATATTCAGCGATGCAATTTATTTTGAAATCTTGCATTTTCATGCGATTGTCAGAGAGAGAAAACATACCTGGATATCAGTTTAACCAAGTTTATTCAGAGAGAAGATGATGAAATGGATTATATAAGTTGATTTTATCCCGAAGGCTATACACGATTGTATAAACGTATCGCTGATCAAATGTGAACCGCTGAAGATTTTACCCTTCAAAGTTCAGCATTCCAAGCTCGCTGATGAGAAAGTTGAATCTTGTCTCATCATGAGGTTTGGTAAACAAATCAGCTAACTGATAATCAGTTGGGATAAAATGAAGTTCTATATCACCATTCATCACATGATCTCTGATAAAATGATATCTGATTTCTATGTGTTTTGTCTTTGAGTGTAGCACTGGATTGTTTGCTATAGCGATGGCACTTGTGCTGTCGCAATAGATTGGAATTTTGGAGAGTTGAAGATCATAGTCTAGTAGCGGATTTCTCATCCACAAGACTTGAGAACAGCAGCTTCCGGCGGCTACATACTCAGCTTCAGCTGTGGAAGTGGACACTGAGTTTTGCTTCTTACTTGTCCAACTTACCAGCTTTCCACCTAGGAGCTGACATCCTCCTGTGGTGCTTTTCCTATCCATTTTGAAACCTGCAAAATCACTGTCTGAATAGGCGGTTAGATCGAATCCTGAGTCTTTGGGATACCAAAGACCTAGATTCGCTGTACCCTTGAGATATCGAAAGATTCGCTTTACAACTTTCATATGGGATATCTTAGGTTCAGCTTGATATCGTGCGCACAGACATGTTGCAAACATAATATCTGGTCGGCTAGCTGTAAGATACAATAATGAGCCGATCATCCCACGGTACAACGTGACATTGACAGGAACACCCTTTGTGTCCTTATCAAGTATCAGCGGTGGTGCCATAGGGGTTTTCATAGCTGAACTTTCAGTTAAGTCGAATTTCTTCAGCATATCTTTAACACACTTTCCCTGGTTTATAAAAGTTCCTTTTTCAGTTTGCTTAATCTGAAGACCAAGGAAATATGTTAGTTCACCCATCATGCTCATTTTATACTCATCTTTCATTCTATCAGCGAAACGAGTACAAAGCTCAGGGTTAGTAGAACCAAATATAATGTCATCAACATATATTAGAACTAAAATGATATGACCTTTCACTTTTCTAAAAAACAAAGTTTTGTCAATTTTACCTCGCTCAAATTTTTCAATATGGAGATAAGTAGAGAGAGTATCATACCATGCACGTGGAGCTTGCTTTAAGCCATAAAGTACCTTGTCCAGTTTATAAACATAACCTGGACGCTTAGGATCTGAGAATCCTGGAGGTTGTTCCACATACACTTCTTCATTCAGCTTTCCATTTAGAAACGCTGACTTAACATCCATCTGATGTACAGTGAAGTTTTTGTGTACAGCATATGCTAAGAAAAGACGAATAGATTCAAGTCTTGCTACTGGAGCAAAAGTTTCGTCATAATCTATGCCTTCCTCTTGTCTGTATCCCTGAGCAACAAGACGAGCTTTGTTGCGAGTTACAGTACCATGTTCGTCCAACTTGTTTCGATAGACCCATTTAGTGCCTATCACCGTTTTGTCAGTTGGTCTACGAACAAGTTTCCAAACTTTGTTTCTTTCGAATTCAGTCAGCTCTTCTTGCATAGCGCTGACCCAGTTTGGATCTCTGAGGGCATCATCTATTTTCTTTGGTTCAGTTAGAGAAATAAAGTTAACAAATAAACAAATATTACCTGCACTTCTACGGGTCTGAATACCAGCGTTGGGATCACCGAGAATTTGATCGATTGGGTGATTTACAGTCCATCGCTGAGCCGGAGCATACATCGCTGACTCAGTCTGAACTGGAGAAACTGAAGATGAGGCTTCAGCTACTTCTGGATTATCAGCTAAGAGAGGAATGTTTGCATTTGCCACTTCATTCACTGATTGCTGAGAAATAGATGGAATTTCTGAGACATTTGGATCAACTGCAGGTATAGTGTTTATAGGAACAGCTGAGACCCAAGATGTTTCAGCTTCACTATTTTGCATATTTGGAATGATAGAAGGACCATCATTTTCTACGGTGTGAGCATGAGGAGTGGGAATATCTTCTGAATCACCAAGATGAGAAAACATCCATTAATTCAGTTCTTCTGTATCAGCGTTCTGTTTAGAATTCGCTGAACGGGATTCGTCAAACGTGACGTGAATAGTTTCTTCTACAGTTTGTCTTCTACGGTTGAAGACTCTGAAGGCTTTGGAAACTGAGGAGTATCCAAGAAAGATTCCATCATCAGCCTTAGGATCAAACTTTCCAAGGGCATCTCTGTTGTTCAGTATGAAACACTGACATCCAAAGATGTGAAGAAAGCTGATTGAAGGCTTTCTCCCATGAAAAAGTTCATAGGCTGTCTTTTTGAATCTTTTAACTATCAGCGACCTGTTTTGCGTAAAACAAGCAGTGTTGACAGCTTCTGCCCAAAACTGAGTAGGCAGGTGAGAATCGCTGAGCATTGAACGTGCAGCTTCAATAATTGTTCTATTTCTTCTTTCAGCGACTCCATTTTGTTGTGGTGTTCTCACTGATGAAAAGTTGTGAGAAATACCCTTGCTCTCAAGGAAGGAATCAAGAGAACTATTTTTGAATTCAGTTCCATGATCACTCCTTATTGAGCGAACAGTCATATTGTTCATAGTTTCCATCTTCCGAACAAAGGTGATGAGTTCTTCAGGGGTGTCACTCTTAGAACGGAGAAACATTACCCATGTGTAACGAGAGAATTCATCAACTATGACCAGCGTATATTTCTTTCCAGCGATGGATTGTTTGTTAACGGGGCCAAACAAATCCATATGGAGTAGTTGTAGAGGAGATGACACTGAGGAAACTTGCTTTGACTTAAAGCTTGCCTTGGCCTGCTTCCCTTTTTCACACGCTGAACATAAAGACTCTTTGGCGTATGAATGTTGAGGTAGACCAGTGACTAACTCTTTGGAGGAAAGAGTATTCAGCGTCTTGAAGTTGAGATGTGAGAGCCTTTTGTGCCATAACCAGTTGACATCAGAGGATGCCTTTGAGAAGAAACAGGAGTTCTCAGTGGTTGTTGAGTCCATGTTTATTACATAAACATTTTCCAAACGATAACCACTGAGAGCTATCTTCTCCTTTTTGTCAGAGACAAAGCAGGATTCCTTAGTGAAAATCACTTTGTTATCCATGTCGCAAAGCTGACTGATGCTCAGAAGATTATGCTTCAGCCCTTCAACATATGCGACTCTTCTGAAGGATGTTGTACCATTTGAAAGTACACCATACCCTCGGGTGTGTCCTTTTCCATTTCCACCGAAAGTCACAGAGGGACCCTTCTCTTCCTTGTATTCAGCGAGCAGGTTTTTCTTTCCAGTCATGTGTCTAGAGCATCCGCTATCGAGATACCAGATACCCTTCTTAACCTGCAATACAAAGGAAGATTAGTTTTGCTTGGGTACCCACTTCACCATGTATACGCGTTTGTCAGTGGAAGAAGTTGGAATGGGTTCAGCAGTCTTTGCAGCATTTGAAGATTCAGCTTTGTCTTTCTTCACTTTGGTCAATTTCTTGACCTCAGCGGTAGGAGTCACCTTGACCTGAATTGCAACTGGTTTGGTCTTCTTGGGTGCTATCTTCACCTTAGTTATCTTATCAGCTTTGGTGGTTGTGGGACACTTACTTGCAATATGATCGGTAAGTCCACAATGATAACATTTCCTATAACTAAAATTAGTTCTAGGACCACTTGAGTGCTGAGCTTTTAATTTGGAATTAGAAGTACCAGCACCAAGTACACTATTGGTTTTTGAAATAGGACGAACATTCAGTTCTTCAGATTTCTTAACAAGGACATCTACTCTGAGTCTAGGAGTAGGTCGCTGAACTGATCCAGAGGTCTGATTTCTAGAACCAGATGAATGAATCACTAAGGCTTTGGAAGCATTCAGCTTAGGTACTAAGGTACCCTTCTGAGGATTTTGATAAATAACAATTCATTTACCTTTGTCTTTAGAGACAGAGGTAGGTTTTGAATAAACCATTTCTCCTTACCTTTTGAGGAGGTAGGAGTTTCCTCAGGGATTGGTGTAACCGACGAGGAGTACTGAGATGATGAAGTGTCAGCGACTGAGGATACAAACGTTCCAAATTTAAGCATTGAACGTTCAGTGGTTGGTTTTGGAGTATCATACTTATAACCCAGACCACGTTTATCACTCAGAGGAATCTGAGCCTTAATTATCTCAGTGATCTTTGTTGAAGAATTACACCATCCTTCAACAGTAGCTTGTTCGACTTTTAATGCAGCGATAGCTTCTGCTCGTTCGATTTTGACTAGCTGATTTAAATAGACTTGATCTTTAAAATCATCTTCAATTTTAGAAAGATTTTCTATTTGAAGGTGGCAGTTTTTAAGCTTTTCAGCGAGATCAAGATTTTGGTTTTCAACCACAGCTTTGCCGTTCATGGCTTCGTATAAACTTCTAGTCAGTAGATCGATTTTACGGAGACTATCAGCTTCATCAATATTTGCAATATTGGTAAAGAAGGAAGGTGATACCTGAATGGCAGATGTTGAAGTGGAGGGAATGTCTGAACTTTCTTCCTCTTCTTCAATCTTTGCCATGAGACATTGATTTGCTTCATCATCTTCAGAATCAGATGATGAGGCTTCTTCATCAGAAGCAGCCCAATCATAGTCAGCCATCAGGCCTTTTCCTTTCTTCTTAAAGCTTTTCAGCTTTGCATACTTCTCCTTCAGCTTTGAGTATTTGTCATCTTTATTCCTTGGAACAAAGGATTTCTTTGTAAAAGCTGAAGGTCTCATGATTTTCTTTGACCTGCACTCGTTAGCGAAATGACCTGTCTTTTCGCAGTTGAAACAAGTAGCAGTAGCCTTATCAACAAAAGCTGATGACTTAGGCTTGTCAGCTATGGAAAGAGTTTTGTTCTTTCTAAACATTTTCTTCTTGGCGAATCTCCTGAACTTTTTAGTTAGGAGAGCCAAGGATTCATCATCATCTGAAGAATCAGAATCTGATGACCTTTCAGAGTTGCTTCCTAACTCAGTGATAGTGACCGAGGGTCGCTGAGTAGAAGGTTCCTCTGAGAGTAAAGCAACAGGGGTGCTTTTGGAATCTTTTACAAGATTCTTCTTAAGATGGCTAGATTGCTCATGATTCAGCAATGTGCCATATAAGGTAGCAAGAGAACCATTGTCTATATAATTTGTGTTTGTGTGGGAGGCCATTTTCAGATAATAGCAAGGAAGAGAAATATCTTAGATTAGATCTTGTTTATGAGATTAAACAAATCTGCTCTGATACCACTTGTTGGTCCCGAAAGGCCTATACAAGTTTGTAGAAGGGGGGGAGGGTTGAATACAAACACACTATTTTACTTTTCTAAATTGTTTATTGATAAATCATTAACAATTTACAGCTTGTTGCGGAAACAAGATTAAGGATAAACCTAAATCTAAACAAGTTGGAACACTAAGGTTTCTTGCACTTAGAAAGATATGGAGATTACTAATAAAATCCTATCTTGAGAGAGATTTGAACTTGTCCAGAGTTAGCAAGTTACTTCAAAAGAAGTGAGTTCATCTCTTTATATACTGCATGCATTTAATGCAAGTCAGTATACACTTTACACGTGTCATCAGCTGGTTGGTTGCATGTCATTGACCTTGGTTGACAACCTTAGTAGCCGTAAAGATGAACAGTGTAGTATCAGAGTGTTTGTACGATCTCAGATTTTCGGAGGTTCTTTTCTGACATTTCGTACGGCGGCGTGCAAGGGAGGCTAAGACAAAAGTACTTTGTACGGAGGACTTCATGATCAGCTTTCGTTGATTCAGCGATTACCATTTACTATTCAGCGAATGATAAAGTTCAGCGATAGCTGAAGTCTTGTACTTGATACTTCACGTTGAGTGGACAAATCTGAGTCTTCGCTGATCCGCATCAGTTCATTAGTAGACTTGTCGCTGGTTCTTGAGCTTGATCTTCGACTTCAGCGTAGAACCTTTGTTGACGTGAAACTTGTCTTCAGGGATCATAAGTAAACAACTAACTTATCAGCGATCACCATAAGGATTGAACAGACTCAGAGCATTATGGTGAACAGTGTTCGCTGAATGTTTAATTTAAAGAGCGAGAGTTCCTATCAGCGGTACTGTAAGATCTTAGTACTTATCAGCGATAGTGAAACTCTGATACATATTGTTTACATACAATTTTCACTAAGTATTTAAGAGAGGGTCATTATCAAATCACTGAGGGTTTGGATCAACAAGGACCGATTCAAATGGACGGTTTGAGATGTGTTTCGTTGCCCTTGGACCCGCGGTACGTATTTTAACACGTCATATGTTTACACATTATAAACTATAACATTTACAAAGGGAAACCACCTATATTTTTGCAGATCCGCACATTTGTGGCAAATCTGTGTCGTGTCCTGGTAATAGACGCTGCCCATTTAAAGGGCTCTTACTTGGGTATGATGTTTCTGGCGGTTTCCATGGACGGGAATAACTCCATCGTTCCCGTAGCTTTCGGAGTAGGCAAGTCCGAAACCGGGGAGGAGTGGACTTGGTTTCTGTCCATGTTGAGACAAGCTATCGGAGACCCGCAAGGGTTGGTGTTTATGTCCGACAGGGCTCCTTCCATAAGTGCCGCAATCTCTGCCATATACCCAAACGCCCCTCACGCCTTATGTTGTCGACATTTGGAGATGAGCGCCAAAGGCCAGGACAAACGTATTACCACCTACCACGATGTCTACTGGAAGGCATGCAAAGCATATACGGCTAGGGAGTTTGACCGGTACATGAATGTTCTACGAGTTAGTGCCACAAAAGCAACCAAAGTTATGGACGATGTTGAACCGGAGAGGTGGTCTGCGGCCCATTTTCCTGCACAATGGTATGACATTCTGACCTCCAATAGTGCAGAGTCGGTGAATGCACTCTCCCATTTTGCACGTAGATGTCCGATTGTTACTCTTATGGAGTACTTTCGGGCCTTTCAATAAGAGTGGTACCAACTTTGACGCCGAAGAGGAGCTGAGATGCGTAATAGAGTCACACCAGCGGCGGAGGAGATAGTTCTCCTCAGGGCGGGTCACGCGTCGGCATGGAGGGTAAGTCGGGTATGGGAGGTACCAGGTTCGGGATAACCAACTTGACGCAATTGTCAATATGACCGACCATGTTTGTTCATGTTTCCAATGGCAAAAATCTGGGTTACCGTGCGGCCAAGTCATCGCTGCGGCAAGACATATGGGTCGTAGAGATTGCAGCGACTTGGCTGTAAATTTCTTCACGTTCGAAACTTACCGGGCAACATACGCAGAGGTAATAAATCCAGCTGGACCCCTGAAGCATGGGTGTCTCCACCCGACCCCCTTCTGCCATGCTATCCACCGTTAAACACTAAGAACAGAGTCGGGAGACCGAGAAAGAACGATCGACAGTCCATCACGTGGTGAAGGTCCGATACAGCGAAAATGTACCCGGTGTCAATGCGTAGGACATACTCGTGGAGAGTGTCCAACTCCCGCCCCTTCAACCGTGCCAAGGAGTAGACGTTCAGTCAGCCAACTAAGTAACACGCAGGGCCCGTCGGAGCTTGAACCACATGGAACTATATCATATGACAGCGTTGATCTGAACATTGATTTCCCTTGATTAGGACGATAAATATTGTATGTTTAGTGCTCTTGTTTTGATATATAACATCATTTTATCTACTTTATCGGCCCGTGTAATTTATCAAACATAACTTATGTACATTGTAATTTAGTAAAATAAGGGACTGAAGTTGTAATTTAACAAACAAAAGAGACCTAAGTTGTGTTAGAGCAAAAACATGCAACAACACTTTAAAAACCCCAACTACATAAAATGATAACCTAAAAACTATAGGGACCAAAAATATAATTTTTTTTGCCCAAAATTAGAGGGGCCAAACTTGAAAATTCGGCCAACCGCGAGACCATCGCGGGCCCAACCGCGGGCCACGTGGCACGCGTCCGCGATCGCAGGACCCACCGCGAAAAAAATAATATAATTTGTTAATTAAGAATAATAAGACATGATTGATTATGTGGACGCAAGAAATGTATATCTAAGTTAAATGATAGTGGATAAAGAAAGGAGAAAAAATATAATGTGTCACATTTTATTGAAAGAACGTGAAAGGAATAAATATCGGGTAACAATAGATTTTTTTCCTTATTTTTAGCCCTCGTTGAGGGAGAATGACTATCTTTAACTCGTTTAATTAAGAGTAAACTACAAAAACAGCGCAATGATTCAACGAAAATGACATTCTTCTTGTAATTTTGAAATACATTAACCATGATTTTGGTTTGTATGTTGTTACGACATCATTCATGTCCCTAACGTCCATTAGGAGGTGTTGCCAGTGTCTTTCATGTGCAAGTCACGTAATGTACATTGGTCATTTTTCGTGAATATGTGTATTTTATTGTACAAGTGTTTAAAATGTATGCTCGAATTGTAATACACTAAAAAACTAACATATAATAAAACAAAACCTAGAATCCAATTCAACGCCAACCTTCCCCTTAAGGAAATAAAAACCTTGGTAACCTCTATAACTCTGACTACAGCTCTGCAACCCACCATCCAACCACAACTGGTCCGCTACATCAGGGTTCGTCTGCTCTCATGCCTCTGTTGTTCTTCCATAGCCTCTTTTTCTATCTTTCCATCTCACTCACGTGTCATTGTCCCTCTCTTCATCTTCAAGATCCAACTTTGTGATAGAAAATGGAAAGGGTTAATCATTAATATACCCCTTTTCACTAATCACTTTAATGTTTTTGTCCCTAATTAAAAGTCAAGATACCTGGATATTTAGACACTTCTTTTTTGCGAGTTTGTCACAACGTGACATGTGTCCAACCACATGCGTCCGACCAAAAGTGCATTTTTCTGATAACTTTCTAAAAACATTGTAGCTCTGTAAAAAAACATTTTTTGTGTGTGTTCCTCTTTGCTTGACACGTGTCATAAGAAAAGTGCATTTTTGACTTTACTAGATTACGACTCTCTAACATCATTGTAGCTCTCTAAACCCCAGAGTTTTACGAGTTACTGATTTTAAAATTTTCATTAATTGTAAATTTGATATAAAACTAAAAAAATTAAGGTGCGATGCTACTATATCTATCATTACAAAGCTAAAAATGTAAAAAAACACACGAACAAACAAAAACTCAACTCTCCAAATATGAAGATCATATTTGGTGAGTTCGATTTTTTCCAACAAAACATGTTTACATTTTAGATTTTACTATATTTATCACAATATCACTACAAAGCATACAAATGTAAACAAAAACAAAGAAAAAGACAAAAAACCAACTCCTTAAATATGATTGTCATATTTAGAGTTTGAAATTTTCCACCAAAACATGTTTAAAGTTTAGATAGAGCATAGAGATGTAAAAATAAAAAATAAAAACACACTAAAAAACAAACAAAAACCCAACTCTCTAAATAAGAATATCATATTTGGAAAGTTCAGTTTTACTACCAAAATATGTTTAAACTTTAGATGTTACTGTCTATCACTACAGAACAATTTGCCAAATATGAAACTCGAGAAATCATGTTTTTCTTTAAATCTGCATATTGGGTATAAAATAGTGATTCTGACCTAGTTATATGCCACCAAATGTGTAGATTTGTTGCTGAAAGCCTGAAATCACCAATTTCTTGACTGAAATCACAGACTTTTTAAGAGAATTCTAGCTTAGAGAGAAATTAGAGAGGGGTTTGACCATATTTGAAGTTTTTGAAATTTTTTTGGTTTTTTATATTGGGGACCACGTCCCAAAAAATGGCACCACTTTAAAATTTCGGGTAAATTGCCTTTTTTTAACTTAGAGACTAAAACAGTAAAGTAATTAGTGGGAATGAGTAGATTAGTCATCGACTCAAATGGAATACATGACTTGGGGTATTGATTTATTGTTGTAATGTTATGTCAATGGTGGAAAATCATGGGTTTATTGCTCAATAATATCAATTTCGAGGCCCTATATATGCCCGATTGATCCACCCCTCATATCGTTCACCCCAATGCTATTTTCTCATCTCATGCTTATTTATGTTTTGATTTGATGGATTAATAATTAGAATATTAGTTAACAGAGTTTCGATGTCAATGATGTTTTAGGGTGTTCATTTATGTTTTTGGATCATAAGATTTTGGAATGATGTACAATATTCTGTTATGTTTTGATTTTATGGGTTAAGAATTATTGATGTTCATGTTCTTTATCTTTATTATTATGTTTTGATCATCTAGGTTTAATAATGGTTGATGTTCATGTTTGCTTGAATATCTTGTTCTTAATGATGGAAAAATGACCAAAATGTTGCTCATGTAACTAGCAGTGAGGGCACTTAATGGTTGAACTAACGACCGTAAATTTCATTGACGAAAAATGTAATAAATGCAACCCATAGTGATCATCATAGTAATTTCAAAATTATAGGGACGATGTCTAGAGTTTTGGTAAACAACCTAAACAGTTTTTGTGATTACTCTTTACTTAATTAAAAGAGTAAATTTCATAATTCTTTCACGTGGTTTTGGAAAACTATACCAATTGCCACTCCAATTTAGATATTAAACCAGACTCTCAATAGTTTTTAATTTGTTTTCACCATTCGTCTATCCCTAACGATGGTTAAGTTGAGGGGCATTTCGGTCATTTTACTTTATTTATTTAAAAAAGTTAATATACAAGTCTTTAAAGCTTATATACAACACCCTCCCCAAATTCTTTCTCTACGTGCTCCTTCGGGTTCATTGAAGAAATGACCTCAAATGAGATTTCAACTCTTGAATTACCTTCCCAAATTTCCGACTTTGTTGGAGTTTTTTCAACACACCAGTTGTACCGGAGTTTACGGTGAAAGAGGGCTCACGGTCTTAGAGAAGAAGAGGGATGCCTTAATGACAAGAAATAAAAAGATATGTGTAATGGTTTCTAGTGGACGAGTTTAATAATAGATTAGAAAGAGGTGAAATGATAAGCATGCCCTAACTTAACAAGCTTTTTAGAGGAATTAGTTAGAGGGACAAAAACAACATCCATTTGCAGACCACGGTGACAAAAATTGTAATTTTGAAAGATAAGGAATGAACACGTGATTTTCAACAAACTACAAGGACGGAAATTGTGGTTTACTATAGTATTTATTTTTTATAAGACCATGAGTACCGCCAACCCACGAACCCACTGAACCCGAATGCCACCTCAGCGCCACATCAGCTTTTCTCTTTCCTACCCTCCTTACCCTAAAGTGGAGTACCGCCAACCCACTGAACCCACTGAACCCGAATGCCACATCAGTCTTTCTCTTTCCTACCCTCCTTACCCTAAAAAACATTAAAAAAACAAAAAAAAAACATTTACGGCAGGTTTGAACGGGTTCCCGAACCCAACCCTACCCGCACACCCCAACCCGATCGAAACCCGCCCCCCGTACCACCTCGCCGCCCTATCCGCTGCTACCCGACCACGAACCCGGCCGTGGTACCCGATGGCATTACGCACGGCCTAATGAGAAACCAACTTTTAAATCACAATTTTAAAAAGTCAAATTTCAAAGTTATTTTAAAAGGCCAACTTTATTTTTGTTCCTATTTTGGAGATATTAAGGGTGCGTTTGGCAGGCGAAACAAAATAGAACAGACAGGAACAAGGGCTCTTGTCCCATGTTTAGCATGGCTTAAGGTGGAACAGACATGGACTAGATGGAACAAATGTGGAACATGCGTGTTCCACCAAAACCCCCTAGAACAAGATGGAACTCAAATATTTTTGACCAAAATACCTTTTTTCTAAAACCTAATCAATCTGATACTTTTCTATCTTCTCTACCCACGCCTCCATCTCACCATCACGAGTTCACGACTCCTTCTTCCCAGACATTGGTGCAGACATTGTTGCAGATCGATTCTTCCAGTCCTCCAATCAAATCCTCAAGGTCGATTCTTCCAGGTAACATTCTTTCTAATTTGCTTCATTATGTATGCTTCGATTTTCTGGCGTGAATAAGGGTTCGATTTTCTTCTGTATGCTTCGATTTACTTTTCTGATGCTTCAAGGTTCAATTTTCTGGCTAAGTTGCTTCGATTTGCTTCGATTTATCTTCGATTTTTGGATGCTTCAAATCTGAAAATCGATTTGGAATGCATCAAGTGTGAAAATCGATTTTGGAAGCATCAAATCTGAAAATCGATTAATAGTTGTTTGGATGCTTCAAATCTGAACTTTTTTTGCTGTTTGGATGCTTTAAATCTGAATTTTTTTGCTGTTTAGATGCTTCAAATCTGATTTTTTTTTGCTGTTTGGATGCTTCAAATCTGAACTTTTTTTTTGCTGTTTGGATGCTTTAAATCTGAGAGGATTTGTTGATTAGCATCCTACAAGAGATCGTTGCTTCGGGTGGTAGGGGTGATAATGGAAGTTTTCGGACCGACATACATGAGCAAATTGTGGTAAAAATGCGTGAAAAAATTCCGGACCTCACTATAACATCAAACACATGTTCAAAACAAGATGAAGCGGCTCAAAGACAAATATCCAACCGCTTATGACATGTTAAATACAAGCGGGTTCAGTTGGGATGATGCACGTCAATGCGTAACGGTGGATGCGCAAGTGTTGGAGGAATACTTAAAGGTAATATTTATATTTTGTATATAATTCGTTGGTACTTACATTCATATGTATATGTATATATATACATATAGGCTGGGTATCAAATACAAACCAGTTAGTTTGTACAAACTTGTACAAACCATACCTAGCTTCATGATTTTGTAAATTTGGATTCATGAATATATATATATATATATATATATATTTTGGCTTCATGAATATATAATTTGGCTTCATGAATATATCATTTGGCATTTTTAACTAATTTTTTTACAAAAATACCCTAAAATACCCTTATTTTTGTAAAAAATTAGTTAAAAATGCCAAATGATATATTTATGAAGCCAAATTATATATTCATGAAGCCAATATATATATATATATATATATATATATATATATATATATATATATATATATATATATATATATATATATTCATGAAGCCAAATTTACAAAATCATGAAGCTAGGTATGGTTTGTACGAGTTTGTACAAACTAACTGGTTTGTACCCGATACCACCCCCATACATATATATGTATATATATATACATATATATGTATATATATATATATATATATATATATATATATATATATATATATATAGGGTTGGGTTCACGTGAGACCAACCTGTTTTTGTGAGACCGTGAGACCAAGAAATTAACACTAAACCTTCACAGTGATTTATTGTGAAGGTAAGAAAAACAATAAACCTTCACAGCAAAAACACTGTGAAGGTTTACCATCACAGTACCTTCACGGTCTTTTGTTGTGAAGGTTTAGTGTTAATTTTTTGGCCTCACGGTCTCACGGAAATAGGTTGGTCTCACATGATCTCAAGTCTATATATATATATATATATATATATATATATATATATATATATATATATATGCATTTTTTTTGTTTTGATAGAAACATCCAAGTAAAAACTATATTGCCAACAAACCGTTTCCCCAATATGAGCGACTGAAAACGGTATTTGGAAGAGATCGAGCAACGGGATCATTGGCGGAATCTGCGACCGATGCAATAGAACACATCAATCTAGAAAGCGAAGTCGGGGCCGAGGCTGAAGAATTTACCGTGCCTTTGTCCAATCCTTCTAATGCCGCTTCCACATCACGAATTCCGCATGAAGGAGAAGCATCATCAAGAAAAAGAAAGTCCAATGTCGCTGAAGATGTAATTAAGATGATTGAAAAAGGGTTGAACACGGTATCGGAGGAAATGAGTAAATTGGTATCGGTTGTACGTACTCCGGGTTTGGGAACTATGCCCGCGGAGTTAAAGAAGATGGGTTTTGATAATAGCCAATGTGTGGCTATTGGAATGTATTTTGCAGACAACCCGATTCAACTACGCCTTTGGAATGACATGGATGATGAGTTCAAGCCAACATTCGTGACAACCGTTCTTCAAAAATTAGGCATGTGATTGGTGTGAGTTGGTAAAATTTGAACTTTTGTGTTTAGGTCTTTTGCTAGACAATGGTAAACATTGAACTTTTGTGTTTTAGTCTTTCGGTACGCAATGGTAAACATTGAACATTTGTTATTAGGTCTTTTGCTATATAATTGAAAACATTGTTTACGTTGCTATATAATTGTAAACATTGTTATTAGGTCTTTTGCTATATAATTGTTTGTTGGTAAAAAGTTGTTTACGTTGTTTGATTTATAAATTTGAGTTTTTTTATAAATATTAATGTTTGATGTTTTTGAATGTTTAAATATTGTTTGTTAATTTTCATTTATATTGATTATTTCGTAAAAAACACTAAATAACTTACTGGGGGTAAATTGGTCATTTAGTTAGTCATGTTCTGTCCAGTTTAGTTATGTTCTACCAAACGCTAGACAGATGTCCTGTCCTGTCCTGCAACCAAACGCACCTAATTGTCACCAAATCTCTTATGTTAGAAGTTTTGGGTTCTTCAAAAGAAAAGTTTTCAATGTCACTTTCGCATTTCGCACCACTCTTCAACCTCCTCATTGTGTTGTACTAACTTTATTAATTATGTACTAATTATTTACAGATTTAGGGGGCGTTTGGTTCATTTTAAAGAATAAGAATGAAAATGAAAATGAAAATGGGAATGCAGGAGAATGAGAATAGAAATGAGCATTCCATTGATGCTGTTTGGTTAACCAATATAATTAATAAAATAATATTTTATATAAATTTTTTAATACAAATATGTGACGTCCAACGTGAGAATAAAAAATATTTTTCATTCAATATCGAGAAATGAAGGGACGTATGAGCCAAAATGACTAAACGAGAATAAAATTTTCATTCCACCCAATTTGGTCAGGAATGAAAATTAATGGGTTTTGAGTAATGATTCCATTATATTATATTAAACCAAACAACAGTTTTCATTATCATTCCCATTCCTAACCCCTCAACACCCCCAAGTAAGAGCATCTCCAACAGCTTCCCCATTTTGGAGAAAATGAAGAATATGGAATTTTGAGCTAAAAGTTTGCTCCAACAGATTCCCCAAAATGGAGAAAGTAGGATAGAGAATAAATTTTTCTCCAAATATGGAGATAACCCCAAAAAATGATTACTAAATGAAATGACCAATAGAAATCCTTGAAAATAAATATTTGGAGAAAGAAATAATATTTTACTAGATGAATGAAATATTTTAATATTATAATCAATGTTTGTTTCTTCAAAATGGGGAATCTGTTGGAGATGAATGTAATTTTTTTAGAGATTTTCACTTTTGATTCTCCATTTTAAAGAAATTTTGGGTAATCTGTTGGAGATGCTCTAATGATTTATAGATTTTGAACACGGTAATATGTTACATTTATAGAGAACACACACATATTTTGCATAGAGTAATGTTTATGTCAATCTTTTTGTCCAATTTAGTGTCAACTTATGATTTTATAATTATTGAGAATAAAACATTAGTGCTACATTTGTCCAATTTAGTGTCCAATTTGATGTTTCCGATCTTTATCTATTTAGGCTATGCTCGGCAAACTAACTGATAACTTATAAGCTAGCTGATGAAAAAAAATCACGTTTGCCATAAACTAGCTTATAAACATATAAAATGACAAAAAATGACATGTCCAAAAAGTTATCAATTACAATATTTAATTCTATAAAGTAAATCAAATTTACAACAATATAATATGTTAATTATCAGCTACCAGCTAGCTTATAAGTTATCAGCTAGTTTGTCAAACATAACCTTAATGTAGGTGAATATTCGACGATAGATGTTTCAAAGAGGATCAACAAACATCATTAAGGGTGCGTTTGGTACAACGGACATAACTTCTAAAACATCAAATAAACTTTCTATTTCATATTTTATTCATTCTTTAAAATTTATTTATTGTTTTTTATGCTCTTTAAACTTTTACTTTATTTTCTTCAAAATACTATTTTCACATTGTTTCTATGTTTTGATTAATTTATGTAAACTATCACTAATAGTAAAAAAATATAGAAAAGGTTAGAAAATAAAAATAGGAAACTACATATATTTTTTTTAATTTTGGTGTCATTTTAGTCGTGTCGAAGAAACTTTCTAATAATTTGTATTGTTAAGAAAACTATTTATCTCATTATAATTTAACTAGTCATCGTACCCGCACGATGCGGCGGGGATACAAAGGTTCTAGCAAAATACATTCTGTTTTTAAATATCAAATTCATACATGACATCATTGAAATTCTTGATAGTTCATTTGTTGTATTAAGACTTTTTCGTTACAACCCCAACTTTAAATACAAAATAATATTATATAAAATATATAGCCCTAAAAGACCTCCAACTCAACCTTAAACCCTTTCGAACCGTATAATAATAATAATTTATGGTTGAGGTACAAGATGTGATGGTCTCGAGGATGTGGGAATGCTTATGATAACCAAATGTTCCTTGATGAATTCTCTCAACCTCTTTTTTTGAAAAGCACCCAAGCAAATTTACCATTACCACTCAAAAACCAACAGTATACAAAACAGTAGCATTCCTACACTATGGGACTTGCAACACAGAAGGTTGCAAGGTGCAAACCACATCAAGACCAGCAACAAAATTAAAAAAAAAACAAACCCATGCCTGCACCTAAATCGACAACAGGCTATTAACAGAAATTACACAAATCCGATTCAGACCCGTTGCTTAACCGAACGACACCCGGTAACAGTCCGCTGCCACTGTTTCACCGCTGAACGTTCAGGCCGAAACTCCAACCACAAACCTGCAAAGTACACCATAGTTCGACCACGC